>JARQOD010000007.1:69028680-69147204 GCA_033576555.1 Oophaga sylvatica
GGGGCACCACGAGGAGGAACGGACTCACCCCATACACTGCTTAGTCTTCTTTCTGCTTAGAATTTAGAGCATATATTTTGCTCTTCATTTTGGTCTTATACTTCATGTTCTTCTGCTTTTTGATCTTCTGCTTATTGTTCTTCTGTCTCTTGTTCTGTATCTTGTAGTTTGTCTTAACCTTCTTTGTCCTGTTGGTGATCTTCTTCTTGGTAATCTTTTATTTTTTCTTTGTGATGGTGTTCAGGCTGGTTGGCTTCATGCTCGTCATCCTTGTTGTCGTCATCTTCTTCTGGGTGGTCTTTAATGTCGTCTAATTTCCGAGAAACAGCTGACGTTACTGGAACCCTGACGGGTATCAGATGGAGCAAGAGACAATGGAAGTAACAAGGACCAGCTGACTGTGCTGGACCCCGGACGGGTAGCAGAAGGAAAAGAGACAATGTCACAACCGAGTACCAGCTGACGTTACTGTGACACGGTTACTAAGCAGGAGGTACCTGTGCTCCAAAGCACTACCAAGGACCAGCAGACGTTGCTGGAACTCGGATACGGAGATGGAGGCACCTAGGCCAAAGGCACTGGGGAGAACCACTTGACGGTACTGGACCCCGGACAGGTAGCAGAAGGAAAAGAGGCAATGTCACAACTGAGTACCAGCTGACGTTACTGTGACACGGTTACTAAGCAGGAGGTACCTGTGCTCCAAAGCACTACCAAGGACCAGCAGACGTTGCTGGAACTCGGATACGGAGATGGAGGCACCTAGGCCAAAGGCACTGGGGAGAACCACTTGACGGTACTGGACCCCGGACGGGTAGCAGAAGGAAAAGAGGCAATGTCACAACCGAGTACCAGCTGACGTTACTGTGACACGGTTACTAAGCAGGAGGTACCTGTGCTCCAAAGCACTACCAAGGACCAGCAGACGTTGCTGGAACTCGGATACGGAGATGGAGGCACCTAGGCCAAAGGCACTGGGGAGAACCACTTGACGGTACTGGACCCCGGACGGGTAGCAGAAGGAAAAGAGGCAATGTCACAACCGAGTACCAGCTGACGTTACTGTGACAACGGTTACTAAGCAGGAGGTACCTGTGCTCCAAAGCACTACCAAGGACCAGCAGACGTTGCTGGAACTCGGATACGGAGATGGAGGCACCTAGGCCAAAGGCACTGGGGAGAACCACTTGACGGTACTGGACCCCGGACGGGTAGAAGAACGCACCCATGAAAATGTAAGTTGACAGGACGCAAGCCGTCCGCAGTTACAGAATCACACAGTCCTACAGTGGGTGCTTATCCTATTGTCACAATGGAAACCGCCTTTATTTACATATCCCACAGCACACATAGGAATCACCTAAACTGCAGGCACCATAGAGTCGGCTAACCGAATGCAACACGACAGCACAACTTATTGGGGGATAATTGACGTTCACACTGCCAGGAAACAGCTGTCGTGCTGTAACCAGGCTGGCCAGGAGTCAGTACCCCTGCCAATTACTTATGAGCAACAAATGGCGGTGTTGTAGCCCAGGGAGTAGAGTTCAGGTGGTAGAAAGATGAACATAACCGGAGACATGGAAAACGTTGCCAAACAGTTATTTAATCTGAAAACGGACAGGCAAATTCAGGTGAGATCCATGCCTTGTTCATTTTCAGAAAAGTAAGCCGGTCTACATTCTCTGAGGATAGTCGCATGCGACGGTCTGTTACTACACCACCTGCAGCACTAAAGACGCGCTCAGATAATACAATGGCAGCAGGGCAAGCCAGCACCTCCAATGCATACTGGCTAAGCTCTCGCCATGTATCCAACTTAGAGACCCAAAATTTGAAAGGGGAAGAGGCATCTGGGAGTACACTTAGAGGGAAAGCCAAGTAGTCTGTCACCATCTTACGGAAACGTTTCTTCCTGGTGACTGGAGCCGTCTCGGATGGTGTAGACCTTGCTGGCGCTGTCACAAAACTTTGCCACATTTGTAACATACAGTTCTTGCCCTGTGCAGAGGCGCTGCTTCTGCTCCCTCTTGTTGTAGAGGTGTCTACACTGCCTCGACGCACAGAGCTGCTTTGTAAAGCAGTAGCAGCAGCAGCAGCAGCAGCATCTCTCTCGGCTGGAATGTACAACAGTATGGATTGCACCAGTGTGTCTTGGTACTCCTGCATTTTACGGTCCCGGTTCACCGGTGTGATGAGGGTTTGTAAGTTGTCCCGGTAGCGAGGGTCTAGGAGGGTGTACACCCAATAATCTGACGTGCTGAGAATGTGGGCGATGCGGCGGTCGTTTCTTAGGCACTGAAGCATGAAATCAACCATGTGCTGCAGACTCCCAACTGGCCAACAAAGGCTGTCCTCTGGAAGAGGCGTCATCTCTGTCTCCTCTGCATCACCCCACCCTCGCTCTACATACTGACTACAGCGTTGTGTACCTTCCTCTGTAGGGATTTCTTCCTCCTCCATTGACTCCTCCTCCTCCTCCTCACAAAGTGAGCCCTGCCCAGCCCTTTGTGAGGAACCACGTTGCGCTGACTGTCCTGAAGGTAATTGAATTTGTGACTCCTCATCCTCCACCTGTTTCAAAACCTCTTCCTTTAGTGCTTTCAGTGATTTCTGAAGCAGGCAGATAAGGGGGACAGTCATGATGACTAGTGCATCATCTGCACTCGCCATCCGCGTTGAGACATCAAACGCACGCAAAACGTCGCAGATGTCCTTCATAGAGGCCCACTCAGTAGTGGTGAAGTGTGAACGGCGCAAATTGCGAGTTGATTGCGCCTGTTGCAGCTGATACTCCATTACTGCTGGCTGCTGCTCACACAACCGCTCCAACATATGTAACGTGGAATTCCACCTGGTGGGTACGTCACATATGATGCGATGTTCAGGAAGGCAAAATCTGTCTTGCAGAGCTGCAATGCGCGATCTGGCCATGCTGGAACGTCGCAAGTGAGCGCACTCTAGGCGGACCTTGTGCAGCAGTGCATCAAGATCCGGATAGTCCCTCAAAAACCTCTGCACGACCAAGTTGAGCACATGTGCCAGACATGGTATGTGAGTGAGGTTGCCAAGGCCCAGAGCTGCCACCAGATTTCGGCCATTGTCACACACTACCAAGCCTGGCTGGAGATTAGCTGACAAAAACCACACGTCGCTCTCCTGCTTGATGGCATCCCAGAGCTCCTGCACTGTGTGGCTTCGATTCCCCATGGGAATTAATTTCAGGACGGCCTGTTGACGTTTGGCCACGGCTGTGCTCATATCGGTCGCAACAGGTAAGCGTTCACCGGTCCATGTGGAGGTATACCGTGACGGCTCGTGCAGCGATGATTCTGAGGAACTGGAGTAGGAGGAGGAATCAATGTGCACAGACTGGATTCCTGCAATCCTTGGAGTTGGCAGAACACGTACAGCGCCACTGGCAAGATCTGTACCCGGCTCCACAACATTGACCCAATGGGCAGTGAGGGAAAGGTATCGTCCCTGGCCATGGGTACTGGTCCACGCATCGGTGGTCAGGTGGACCCTGCTACTGACGGCGTTTAGTAGCGCATGTTTAATGTTTCCCTCGACATGTTTTTGCAGAGCAGGGACAGCTTGCCTGCTGAAATAAAATCGGCTTGGCACATTATATTGTGGGACTGCCAATGCCATAAAGTTCCTGAAACTGTCAGTCTCCACCAGCCTGAATGACAGCATTTCAAGGGACAGGAGTTTTGCAAGGCCAGCATTCAGAGCCTGTGCTCGTGGATGGTTTGCCGAGTATGGCCGTCTTTTATCCCATGCCTGTGTTACCGATGGCTGTTTTTTGTACTGGGAGTGTGACGATGACTGTGAGCTTGCTGCAGTGGGTGGAATAACAGTTTCTCTATTGGCCTACATCTCCAGTGTGTCTTTGTAACTCAGCTACGTGCTTTGTCCGTACATGTGTCCACATATTTGTGGTATTCAGGTTCCTGATATTTTTACCTCTTTTAACTTTTTGCTTACACAGCTTGCATTGAACATAGCAAATATTATCTACAAGTCTGTCAAAAAAGGACCACGCAGTGCAAGTAATGGGAGCGCCAATTTTGACATTTCTAAGAGAACTGCTCCCAACAGGTGCCAAACTGGAGGCTACAGGCAAGCGAGTCTGCAGCCTACCTCTCCCTCCTCTTTGTACCGTTGGGACAATCTCTTCCTCAGAGCTGCTCTCACCACCTTGCTGTTGCTCACGCCATGTTGGGTCTCGGACTTCATCATCTCCACTACCCTCTTCCAACACCTGCTGCTGTTGGATGGTCTGGGCAGCACCATGCTCCACAAAACCTGGCACCTGAGTCTCATCATCATCATAAGATGCGTTCTGCGGTGTGCTGTCCATCGGCACTGGCTCACCCGCCTCTTCAGATTGAGAGAGACACAGCTGTTGCGCATCACTGCATACTCCCTCTTCTTCAAATTGCAGAATGCTGCTTGCCTGTGCCCGTGTTTGCGAGCCAACAGATTCTGAGAACAGAAGCAGAGACTCAGCTGGCTCCTGTACAGAACTCTCTGACTGCCTTGGCAATTTGACAGGCGGTGAACAGACAGATGGTTGCTCAACAGTGTTGTGTTCCTGAGAGGAGGTGGAAGGAATTGAAGTCGATGCATTGGCTGCCATCCAACCAACAACGGCTTCAATTTGTTCTTCCCGCAGCAGGGCGGCACGCCAAGCTCCTACCAAAGTGCGCATAAAGGAACGCTCACGGGGATAAATGGTGGATGCTGTGTCACTGAGGGCGGCAGCAGACACAGAATCCCCACGTCCTCTCCCTGCTGAAACTCCACGGCCACGACCACGTGCCTTACTCACTGACTTCTTCATCTTGGTAGATTGATAAAGAAAGTCAGAAAAGTTATAAGGCCTAAGTGTGGTTATTAAGCAGAGACTGAAGTGAACACTGAAACACAACTGTTCACAAATCACAATCTGTGAAAGGCTACTCCTTTGTCTACTTCTATAGTGTTTGCAACCAATGTATTGGATACGGATGGAAGCGCGTCACACTAATAGATTATATTTTAAATGGGATGGAGCAGAACCAATTGGAGATAAATGAAAAGGATGAGGCACTGAGACACGCTCAGCAGAGTACAAGCAGCAGTGCTTGAACAAGTAACTGGAGCGTGATGTGCACTCAAAAAATAAAAAACACAGACTGAAGTGAACACTGAAACACAACTGTTCACAATCTGTGAAAGGCTACTCCTTTGTCTACTTCTATAGTGTTTGCAACCAATGTATTGGATACGGATGGAAGCGCGTCACACTAATAGATTATATTTTAAATGGGATGGAGCAGAACCAATTGGAGATAAATGAAAAGGATGAGGCACTGAGACACGCTCAGCAGAGTACAAGCAGCAGTGCTTGAACAAGTAACTGGAGCGTGATGTGCACTCAAAAAATAAAAAACACAGACTGAAGTGAACACTGAAACACAACTGTCCACAATCTGTGAAAGGCTACTCCTTTGTCTACTTCTATAGTGTTTGCAACCAATGTATTGGATACGGATGGAAGCGCGTCACACTAATAGATTATATTTTAAATGGGATGGAGCAGAACCAATTGGAGATAAATGAAAAGGATGAGGCACTGAGACACGCTCAGCAGAGTACAAGCAGCAGTGCTTGAACAAGTAACTGGAGCGTGATGTGCACTCAAAAAATAAAAAACACAGACTGAAGTGAACACTGAAACACAACTGTCCACAATCTGTGAAAGGCTACTCCTTTGTCTACTTCTATAGTGTTTGCAACCAATGTATTGGATACGGATGGAAGCGCGTCACACTAATAGTTAAATTGCATGGAGCAGCAAGAATTACACTGAAGGAAAAAAAAAAGAGTCTGTGAGTGACAGGTGCAGATGCCTACAGACAGCGTTGCATGCAGAGCAAACTGCAGCGTCACCTGCACTCACACACACCTTGCAGAGCTGTTAAAACAACACTGCAGGCAAAAGGAAGCTTTACACAGCGGTTGGTGCTAGCCTGCCTACAGCACAGTACACTAAATCGCAATCTCTAACTGTCCCTCAGAGTCAGCACAGCAGCGTTCTGTCCCTTACTGAATTCACAGCACAGTGACGCTAAAATGGCGGCGGCGCCTTTTATAGTGCATTCTGACATCATTTCAGCATCCAATCACAGCCATGCCATTAGTTAACATGACCGCAGCAGTACAGGATGTGCCCACACTTCTTAGGATTCCTTATTGGCTGAATAAAATCACATTGCCTCGCAAAGAATTATGGGAACTTCCGATTCCGGTATTCGATAAGACGAAAATATCGAAACGAATTATCGAAAGGCCGATAGAGCTAATATCGGCCGATAGCCGATATTTGCATTATCGTATCGCTCAACACTATTCGCCACAAAATATTGAAAATAAAAATATTTTGTTTGGGTTATGTTTATTTGTCCAATAACTTTTGACCTCCTAAAATGTGGAGTGTTTGTAAAGAAATGTGTACAATTCCTACATTTTCTAACACATATTTTTGTTCAACCCTTCAAATTAAACGTTACAATCTGCACTTGAATTCTGTTGTAGAGATTTCATTTCAAATCCAATGTGGTGGCATGCAGAGCCCAACTCGCGAAAATTGTGTCACTGTCCAAATATTTCTGGCCCTGACTGTATATTGTACTCTGTAAGCTGTTAAATTACAAGTAACCAAAGTGAGACATCGGTTACTTACTTTTCACAGATATCCTGATATAAATGAGCCCTAATAAGTGGGCTAATGGAGAAATGCCCTAAATAAAATTATATTGGAAATCGCCACTAGAATTAGAGTGAGGACCTCTAGAAACATATAAAATGCAGATACTTACATGCTCTCACAGAATCGTGTCAGGGTACTCGGCTTTTCTTGATTTCTTCTCTGACGAAACCAGCGCTGAATACTACGTACATCCCAGTCCAGCTGCTTGGAAAGTCCTTCCAGTCTTTTCTCATCAGGGTGCTGCCAGAATAAAATTGCAAAGAAAATATAAAAATATCTGATTTTAGGAATTCTGGAACATATCGTATACCTAAGAATAAATGAAGAAATATCAGCATTGGGCTGGATCAGGGGCGCAGCAAGAGGGAGCAGTCGGGGTATTTGCCTTAAGAGCTGGTGACAGGGGGACACCAACGAGCCACTTTGCTGGTCTGGGGTACATAGATACATGATGAGTGAAGTATATATAATGCTTTGTCTGGCTAAAGACTTCCATCTATACAGAGCGTGACACCGGATGACCGTACTGGTGTGTAGCCCTGGTGTGAAGGCACACGCAGTACCCTGGAGAATGTGTGGAGAGATAGCAGTTTAATGCTCTATACCCATTCACTCAATATACACTAGACACACCCTTAGGGTAGTGTAGTGACTCGTAGGGAGTGGTCAGTGTAGATTCGTTGAGTGATTTAGTAGTCAGTTTCCTGTCTTCGGACAGAGCAGACGTGTGAGTCTAGCTGGGACTTGGAGGGAGGAAGCAGTCCAGCTTGGTTCTATCAGCAGTTCAGCAAGTGGAGGCCAGTAAGGGCGAGATATAGATCACCTCAGCCTGGTCAGAGCTGTACCTCATTGAAGACATTGATAAAGAAAGAAGAGTTTAGTACAGAAATACTTCAGTCTCCTGTCTCAAGGACAGTGAAGGTTCAGAGACGTGCTCCTGCCTAGAAGATTACTGAGAGTCTGGTAACTAACTCTGAAGGAAGAAAAGAAGGGAGTGATTATATGACTTTTTGCAAGTGTGAGTGTTTATGCTACAAGCGTGGACAAGGCGAAAGGCACAGTGGAAGATATATTTAAAAGTGCTTTTGGATTGGAGAAGTCCTGCACGTTGTTACCGGTCACTGGGGACCGAAGGATCACTATAGCTTCATGCTTAGTGGTAAGAAAACCAGAGGCTTATCGGACCTTAGGTCGCGGCAAGCAGCCCCTAAATAGTCGGTACGTAACTGGGGTCAGGGGGAGTGAGGACCTTGAGTCAGTGCACGACAAGATAGGAATTCAGCTCTCTCACAGGAAGGCTCCGACCACAAAACTGACTGGGCAGTACAGCTTTGGAATAGCTGGAGTTATAGAGGGAACTACGCTTCATGCTGGTTGTACTCATCGTTGTGAAAGTAAAGGAGGCCCCTAACTTGTCCAGCTGCTATCTCGAAATACATTCTCCTTGGATCAGCCTCCCTGGGACCTGCCTGAACAACTTGAAGTAAAGGTATGGAAAGACGCTGATGTGTGAGACTGTGTTATTTGATTGCATTCCTGCACTACCCTATCATAACCATCGACCTGAGGGAAGAGTCCCACCTGTAGGGGACCCGACATCTAGCTGCCTCACCATCCCCTCAGAGCTCTACAGCAGCGCTGGTACAAATTACCAGAGACTACAGGTGGCGTCACGAACTGTATATATATATCCCCTGTAAATATACCCCCCAACTTACGCCTGACCGCCAGGGCCACAGACCGAGCCACCGCTACCTGTGACAATCCCATAGACTTCTACGGGCTCGGCTCTGAGTACCCCATTGCCCTGGAAACCCACAATTGTGGTGCGTGGTCGAGACAAAATTGGCGTCACGAACAGGATCCGAAACTCGCAAAATTGCGAGCCCTGTGTGCCTATGGAGTTGTTTTTGTGAAAAAGGACTGTTTGCACTTTTGGCGCCAAAAATCGCCATCTTTGTCGCCATATTCGCGCCCTCAGGCGCTGGAGAAGAAGGTGGGCGTACCTTCGTGGGCGTGTACCCCCCTGTGGCGCGAGGAAAATGCCTGCCCTCTCAAAGTGCTATTACAACATGCGATCCTGCCCTACAGCAAAGGAGGTCCGCCTCCTCTTCACCTTTCCTGCAAAGAGGAGACGCAAACCCCGCCTCCACGGAAGAGACCGGACGTCTCTGGAGGAAGAAGAAAGAACGCTCTGGAACATCATGGAAGCAGGACGTGTGCAGCCGAGCAGGGAAGCGGAGGAAGGCAGGCCCCGTGCCCCAGCCAAGCTGCCACCAGCACCGGAACCATCCGTGGTCCTGCACCTGCAGCAAGCATTGCTGGAAATCAAAGAAGAAAATGCACGACTGAAAAAGATGATTTTGCCACAACCTGGATTTGAGGAGATCGAGAGACGCCGGCGTACCCTGGAGCAGCGGCGGCTGTGGGACGCGGTGTTCTCTCCCCTCGACGACCCCCTACGTCTGGAGTTACCGAAACTTCTGCTGCCCAAGGCAAAGGAGCAACCGGAGGCTGCCCCCGAAAGTACCAATCCTGATCCCACCGGTGAAGCGGTGGAGGCGAAGGAGGTTGAGGAGGTACCGCCAGTTCCGGAACGCCCGCCCGGCCAGGAGGCCGCAGCAGATGATCGATCCCCGACACCGGAGGGGTCCTGTCCGTCATTACCAGACGTGGACTGGGACGAGATGGCGCGCCTGGATGACGTCGCCTACACCGCCCAGTGGGAACGTGAGTGGCAGCGTCGTGAGGAGAAACAACAACGCCAGCAGGAGGAAGAGCGGGAAGCTCAGCGGAACCGACAGCGGCAACATGCAGAGCTGATCGCGGACAAGGAGAGTGTCCGTCGAGAAAAAGGTACTCTGAGGGAACCGCGGCGGCAGGGGTGTGTGACAGAGTTCCAGCTCCGGAAGGGCTGGGGCTTCATCAGAGAACCGGGCCTCTACCCAGGGGTCTTTGTCAGTAGACGTGATGTAGAATCCCACCTACCGCAAGGCCATCCCGGGAGGGACTTAGTTAATGGAGACATTGTCACATATACACGACACTGGGGAATGAAGGGATGGTATGCCCTTAACGTCACCATCGTCCGTGACCCGTCCCCGACGCAGGTAACGTCACCACTACCGCAGCGTCCCCGTCTCCAGCTCAAACAGCATTCGGCCGTGCCCCAGCATCGCCCCCTGCAGGCTCCTCGCAAATGGAAGCAATGTCTACATACTCTTCGTCATCTAGTCATCCTTCTGCATCGCAACTTGCGACCCAGTTTCCATCGCAATCTATGACACGATCAATATCGCTAACTGTAACGCAAATTGAAACGCAATCGGTGTCTCGCAAGGAGAAAGTACCCGTTGCGCCCCTAGAGGTTCGCACGAGAACTGTGGCGACCCAGACCCTAATAGCAGCGCACGACTTGTTAGTTATGGGATCTAGGGACCATTGCATTGTTCCAGCCCCGGGGTGGAAAATGTATTTGAAATAGTTAAACAGTAAAAATCGGTGAGATCCAGATAGGGGTCTACCATAAGTAATGTTGTAAAAAGTTTAAGAATGTTTGCCAATTTTGCACAAGTTAAATGTGTATATAACGAATATATATATTGCCAAAAGTAGAATGCCCGGCTGGGTAATCAGATAAAAAGTTTTTGCACTTTATTGTGATGTGATTTGATATAATGTGTCTTTTTCTTACAATGGACTTCGAGGTTGAGGACTGAGCCAGCCCAAGAACTGATTTTGTAAATAGTTGCACCTAGTGCATTATCTTGGTTTTACATAAAACCAGCACAACTACCTCTGAATACAAAACCCGTGTGGTGTGGCACTGAGTGAGGTCTGCATTTGGATGTCCTGCAGCCCACCCAGGACCCACGTTGAAGGTTTGGTGCGGGTCCTTCACAAGCATATTGTCTATTTATATGAAAATGTTATTTAATATTGTATTTTTCTATATATAATGTTTTGTTAGCAACGTTCAAGACATCCTTACCTCCCGGATGGGACGAATTAATGTTTAATGTTGATGTTTAATGCATAAACAAAACTGTCTCTTTGTATTTTACAGCCCGGGAGTGCTGTCTTTTACCATGGGGGAATGTGTAGCCCTGGTGTGAAGGCACACGCAGTACCCTGGAGAATGTGTGGAGAGATAGCAGTTTAATGCTCTATACCCATTCACTCAATATACACTAGACACACCCTTAGGGTAGTGTAGTGACTCGTAGGGAGTGGTCAGTGTAGATTCGTTGAGTGATTTAGTAGTCAGTTTCCTGTCTTCGGACAGAGCAGACGTGTCAGTCTAGCTGGGACTTGGAGGGAGGAAGCAGTCCAGCTTGGTTCTATCAGCAGTTCAGCAAGTGGAGGCCAGTAAGGGCGAGATATAGATCACCTCAGCCTGGTCAGAGCTGTACCTCATTGAAGACATTGATAAAGAAAGAAGAGTTTAGTACAGAAATACTTCAGTCTCCTGTCTCAAGGACAGTGAAGGTTCAGAGACGTGCTCCTGCCTAGAAGATTACTGAGAGTCTGGTAACTAACTCTGAAGGAAGAAAAGAAGGGAGTGATTATATGACTTTTTGCAAGTGTGAGTGTTTATGCTACAAGCGTGGACAAGGCGAAAGGCACAGTGGAAGATATATTTAAAAGTGCTTTTGGATTGGAGAAGTCCTGCACGTTGTTACCGGTCACTGGGGACCGAAGGATCACTATAGCTTCATGCTTAGTGGTAAGAAAACCAGAGGCTTATCGGACCTTAGGTCGCGGCAAGCAGCCCCTAAATAGTCGGTACGTAACTGGGGTCAGGGGGAGTGAGGACCTTGAGTCAGTGCACGACAAGATAGGAATTCAGCTCTCTCACAGGAAGGCTCCGACCACAAAACTGACTGGGCAGTACAGCTTTGGAATAGCTGGAGTTATAGAGGGAACTACGCTTCATGCTGGTTGTACTCATCGTTGTGAAAGTAAAGGAGGCCCCTAACTTGTCCAGCTGCTATCTCGAAATACATTCTCCTTGGATCAGCCTCCCTGGGACCTGCCTGAACAACTTGAAGTAAAGGTATGGAAAGACGCTGATGTGTGAGACTGTGTTATTTGATTGCATTCCTGCACTACCCTATCATAACCATCGACCTGAGGGAAGAGTCCCACCTGTAGGGGACCCGACATCTAGCTGCCTCACCATCCCCTCAGAGCTCTACAGCAGCGCTGGTACAAATTACCAGAGACTACAGGTGGCGTCACGAACTGTATATATATATCCCCTGTAAATATACCCCCCAACTTACGCCTGACCGCCAGGGCCACAGACCGAGCCACCGCTACCTGTGACAATCCCATAGACTTCTACGGGCTCGGCTCTGAGTACCCCATTGCCCTGGAAACCCACAATTGTGGTGCGTGGTCGAGACACTGGTGCTGTCACTTCCCGCAATGGCTTAGTCCTTTGAGTGTGCAAAAAAGGACACACAGTTCCTCTACTTTGTCTCCTGAAGATTTTGTTATTCATTATGACAATAATCCAGCAGGATTTTCCCTACATGCACCTTATACATCTATATTCTAATTTACTATCTTTGGAGTCTCCAGCCTCCCTGGGGATACCACTTTTTCTCTGGTAGGATAGGGGGGCTCTTGCACGGCCGTTACTGTATTCTTTACCCCTCTTCTATGGCCTGTACAGAGTTAGAAGCATTAATTTCTTTATGACATGATCAAAGTTTAAATTAGTATGAAATATTTTTTTTACTCACTTCTGTCCTCCAAATCCTGGATTACCCTACAGTACAACGAGTCTTGTAGTCCAAAAATACAGTTTATATAATGGTATTTACAATGGCAGCCCAGTTAATGGGAGTGTGTCACCCCCAATACTCTATATAAACTACTTATATAGTAATATGGGGGACGTACAACAAGTTAGGGCTAGTGATTTAGGCAGCGGCGCTCACTCCGGGCAAGTGAAGTATATCAATCGACCTTAGGGGAAGTGTGGAGGGTGCTAATTGAGGGAATGGACCAATGCACTGAGCCAATGGTCACCCTAAGGTTGCACTGAGGAGCAATGGCGTTCCCAGACATCAAAGGGAATTCCTCCTAAACAGTATTGAATTTATACTCAATCAGAATGTGTTCAGCTTTGAGGGTGTGACCTCCCGGCAGACCAGGGGCTTCATTTCATTCAGACAGGGTTGTCGCCATCCACGCAATTTGAATGATGTCCCAGGGGTTGTGCAGGTGTCACTCAAATCCGCTTTGAAAAATTCCCCGCTTGCGCAGTGTATCCTAGAGTCGCGCATGCGCCATGACGGATGGCTCCCCGCACATGCGCACTGAAGCTGTGTGTAGTACCCAGCTTCACTGACTGTGTGTGGCCAGAGCTGCTCATCACAGCGCAAGCGCGGCTCCCCGATCGACACCACACAAGCGCTGGATTTTTCAAAGTGGATTTTAGTGACGTCGGCGCAACCCCAGGGACATCATTCAAATTGTGTGGGCGGCGACAACCATGATTGAATGAAATGAAGCACACGATGATTACAGCTCCGTTTTTAATGAAAAAAATGCGTTAGTGATGCACATTGCAGCACTAAAAACCCACTGGGGACAGTTTACATGCTAAAAAGGACATGACAGGTTCCCTTTAAATTTACCGTAGTTGTTCTGAGCCGCCCAGGGGGATGGGATTTGGAGTGTTTGAATTGTTGTTATTATTGTTATTTTTTCTCCTCTTTCTAAAAATTAATTTTTAGTGTACTATTGATTTTTATTATTGTTTTGTCTCATGTTTTGCAATTATGCAGTTTTTATTCATAATTTTTCAAAGCCTGTATGCAATTAATTATCAACCAATCACGTCATTGCCTGTCTATTTAAAGCATTGACCGTGGTATACATTTTATAACCACCTGATGAAGGGGACGGATCGTCCCTGAAACACCTTGTGTGTCGAATAAATCGATTTTTCTTATCTGGGTGGTTCCTGATTCAGAGCATGGCGCCCTGTGGATTTCTACCGCCCACCTTTCATTGTTTTTCACCAAAATTATATGTAAGGAGGAGCTAGAGGCGGCACAGACATTATGATGCAAGTTCACCTGAAATGTCTTACGTTATGTTTGCATGATGTGTTTTTGCTTAAGTTTTTATGCAAAATAAAAACCAGCAAAAGCTATGAGATTTCAGAAGTCTCGTGCACACGATTGTTTTTTTTCGTGACTGAATAGGAAAACTGCTGTTTTTTAAAAATTTTCAGCATGTCACGTCTTTCAGCATTTTAGCAGCGTTTATTTCATCATAGAAAGCAATGAGAAAGTGTGAGCAACGCAACCATGCATTTTGCTTGCTTTTATGGTGAATAAATCTAATTTTATCAATCCTGTACTGTAAACAACTCATTTTACTAAACTAATAATAGGCAGAGATTGACAGCAGCATATAAATGGTTAACAGCTGTGGACAGAGCGGAGCTTCGCTTACTGCTGTACGAAACAGATACCTGCTATTTAATTTTGTCGATACCTGCCACATGTGGAGCGGGCTCGGCTTCTGAGCCCACTCTACACATCCTGACCATAAATATATCGTTCATGGGACTTTATGGGGATAAACAAATGATATTTCAGCCCTCCCTGATATGTTTCAATTGGCATCTTCAAGGGTACAAAGGACTATATACTGTATTTTTTTAGCAGGACAATGACAAAAAATATCAATGTTTTGGTTTTGGTCAAGTGAAATGTCTAACTACATTTTTAATAAAGAAATAAGTAAATTGGGTAAACTTTTAAAAAGTTTTGACAAGTTGTAACCACTCTTTTTGATCAGTGGAGATCCGGGTCCATTTGTTTCAATGAAGGGGCAGAAGCATTTAAGCCCAAGCAAAATGGGGTATGGGCTCAATATTAAGTCCAAGGGGCTACTGACCCCTCTGTCTTAGCTGGAGGAAAAGCTAAAAACGTTTACTCCTTCCTTTGGCGGTTCAGCAGAGATGTCCATGAACCAAGGCCTACACTGTATACAACTACTAAGCAGTGGTTACAGCAAATGAAAACTTATCGGAGTTCTGTTACCCTATAAATCGGTTGTCCAGTTTTAGAAAAAAAGTTCCAACCGTTTCAGAAACATTGCAAACTCTGGACTATAGGCTTTGTCCAGTATGGCATCACTTCCAAATGTAAGTGAAGGGGACAGAGGCCGAGTGGCAATACCAGACACATACTTTATAGAACACCCTTTTCCTAATCCCAGACAACCCCCTCACCATTTTTTATTCTAGTTGACTGATACATTATACATTTCCCTATTGATCTTTACCTTTGTGATAGCGGTAAACACCTTCTCCAGGATGGCATTGTGCTGAGCCTTCTGTGGTCCGCTTGCTTGAATTTTGAGAGCCAAAGCGCACGGTTTTGCTATAAACCTAAGAGAAACAAAAGACAAAACTCTTAATATATGGAATTCAAAGTCATTGTGAAGCAATTGAATGGAAATATTATACTTTCACCTCCTCCAAATATACAATATGTGAGATTATGGCTTACACTAGAAGAAAAAAGGCGACTATATATTTGTTTATTGCATTGAGCCCATTGTATATGCTATTAAGTACGGTAGTTCACTTTGCACATACTGGTAATTCTTCGGGCAGAGCTCTGATATGCTGCAATAGGAATTCCATGCGCACAGCAGGTTCTCCTGCCATAGACACATATAATGTGCTTTCTATTAGCGCCAGTGATCGGAGAGCCCTGACATTGATCAGCTTGACCCAACCAGAAACCAACACTATGGAAAGAGTATACTGTTCACCTGTACTCAGTGAGCTCCCCCTAGTGGCAGCTTCAGCCAAACAAATTTTTCTTATGCAATTCTACGATTGAGTAAGAAAAACACAGCTGTGACCTCATGTACAATATATAAATCAACACAGAACTTCCACCCTGAAAAATGATAGTAGACATGCAAACCGGCAAGAGGAAAAAGTCGCAGCTCTGCACTGCCCCATAGTATAACGCTCGGCAGTGCAACCTGTGAAATATCGTATAGCACTCATCCGATGTGAGCGAGACTCAAAAGTGAGGTGCTCCAGCACTGCAAAATCATTAAATAATTTACAGAATTTAATGAAATAATAGGTATAAGACACAAGTGTACGTCCATCCTTGAACAGGACTGTAGTACTAGAAACAACCAAGCTGCAGACCTGTCACTAGAAGGGGCAGGACACTGGGTAGTATACTATCCCCCTTCTCTCATTACCAGTAACCTTCAGATCCGCAATGATTGCCTAAGAAACAACCCCTGAAAGACAACCCCTGAATGTGTCGCTGCTGTCGAACAGCTGGGAGACATACAGCCGCGGGGACTTGAACATATTATTCGAGCACGCCAAAGTCACTTGGTTAGGACCCGAGCATGCTCAGATAACACCTTATCCAAGCACCTTTGCTCATCACTAGTAAATAACTTAGGTTACTTAGCTGACAATGTTTTGATCAAAAAATCTTAAACGTCATCCCACCGCGACAAGGTGCACCCAATGGGGAGGGTCACTAATAATAAACCTCTTCTTGTATCCGAAGACCACAATGTAGAAGGGGGCAGGATTAAAAATCAATTGCAATGAAAGGGTTAAACAAAAGTAACAGGATGATGGTTGAAAATTGCTTCTCAGGAGGGAGGCAGTCTAGATATTAACCCTTGATACACCCCACTCAAGTGGGCTTGATTTGAAGAATGATATGGCGTATCTGCACTAGCCTCGGCTATTTTTCTACCTTTGTAGGTTGATAGCAGGTGTTCACCTCTTTGTATCTATTGGCTTTAATTAGTATATAGCGACCTAGAGTGTTGGCCAGCTCCCTCCTCTTCCTCCTCCTCTTCCTCCTCCTCCTGTTCCTCCATTATTTTCTCATATCCTCCATTTTGGCGATTTTAAGTATAACGAGGTTTGGGGATCTTGTCCTACACGTTATGCCATGATTAAGACCAGTATGGTCAAAACGCGTAGGATCACTGGATTTTCATGTTTTGTATTCCACATGTGTTCATATGAATAAAGAAGGTTTTTTTTTTATTTTTGGAGTGCTGGAGCAGCTCCCCTCAATACTGGATGGTTGTCAGCCATCCCTGTATCACCCCATGTATCGCTGAATGTGATTCCACTTCAATTGGAGCTGATCAATATTGGATTTTTGATATTCCTGGTTCCTCAGAGCAGCACTCAGGTACTGAATTATATTATTACCATAACATTTACATTACAGCTAAAACATAGCAGATTGCATCTGGAAATTAGTGCATGTGTAGTTCTCCGACTCGTCTGTACTGCAGACATGTTAGTAACGATTTTAACAGTTTTCTGTGGTTTAAGGTTGCGTTCCCGCAATGAGTTTTTGGTGAGTTTTTTTTACCCCATGTACTTTAGAAAAAACACAAGTAACCTATTTTACTTAACAGGTTCATAAATGGTGCCGAAAATCTGCAACATCAAAAACTCACTAAAAGCTCATCGTGGGAACAAAGCCTAATGCATATTATTTATCCGTTAACAAAAATTCAATAAAAAAGAATTTTTTTCCTGAATTCTCATATCACGAAACTACACCTATCAAAAAATCAGCCAGTGATAAAAATATTACAAAGCAATGAAAAACTGTTTCGTATAACGTTGACCTTGTGGTTCCGGTTCAGCTGGCGGACATGTGTCAGCGTTATGGGAAACAGGGAGTTCGGGCAAATCCCAGAGTAAACACTTGGATAAGGTGTTGTGTTTTACCTAATTATGTAAGTAGTTAACTGTACATTTCCTATGCGGAGAGTATATATAGAATGTGTAGTCTGTTATCATATACCTGATGAAGGCCACAAATGGTTGTTGAAACACATTGCTGTATTCATTTTTATCATTTCATTTTTATTAAATACTATTTTTATCCCTAGTAGTTTTTTTTAATGGCAAAGTCCCTGCATTCTTGCCCTCTACTACCATTGTGTTCATCCAACCCAACCACACCAAGGTCTTAATGCGTTGCTCCCATATTTTCCCAATGCATTGGGTGCTTTTATCTACATTACCTGTAAGGTGAATCCTCAAGGATGCTCTTTGTCTTTTCTGAATAAGTACAGATACAGAGTGCTATTAAGTGCATGGAGGATGTGTAAACAGATACTATGAGGGATCAGATTTGGAAGAAAATGTTGTATGGGCAGATCTGCAATAGTTGCATAAGTGAGATGAGGCGATGGGCCAGTCTAAAGAAATGCATTTTTAGGCCACAATTAAAGATGTGGGTATTGAGAATTAATTGAATCGTCCAGAGTAGTGCATTCTAAAGAATTGGTGCAGAAACAAAAAAAAGTCTTGGAGATGGAAGTATGAGGTTCGGATTATTGAGGATGTTAGTCTTAGGTCATTAGTGGAACGGAGGGCACGGTGATAGATGATGGAGGAAATGTATGGCGGTGCAGAACTGTGAAGAGCTTTGTGGGTGAGAGAGATAAATTTATATTGTATTCTGTAGTGGATGGACAACCAGTGCAATGACTGGCACAGGGTAGAGGCCTCGGTGTAGTGGTTGGACAGGAATATGATCTTGGCTGCTCCATTCAGGGTGGATTGGAGAGGGAGAGTAACAAGGAGACCAATTAGTAGAGATTTTTAATAGTCCAGACGACAATGAATAAGAGCTACAGTAGGAGTTTTGCAGAGTCAAAGGTAAGAAAATATCGAATTCTAGAGATGTTTTTGAAGTGTAGGTGACATGAGCATGCGAGTGATCAGATGTAGGGAGAGAAGGAAAGATCTGAATCAAATATCACCCCCAAGACAACGAGCGTGCTGCTTAGGAGTTATGGTAGAACCACACACGGAGATGGTAATATTGGGTTTAGGTAGGCTAGTGGAGGGACGAAACATAAGGAGTTCAGTTTTTAACAGTCCCTTGTTACATCCAGTTGCCATTCGACAACCCAATAGGGGGTGTCAGAGGCCTCCCCAGTCTAAACACTTAGGTGCCATTGTCTCTGTTTAATGTAGGACCTAAGGAAGGAAACTATGGTGACTAGAGAGAGGTCCAATAGCAGCAGATACCAGCAGATGTCTGTTATGTAAAATAGCCAGTGCACGTCGGGTAAGAATCAGGTTCAGTGCCTACTCCATGCTTATCCTCCTAACTTCTGAGGTATATATATGACAGACGTTGGAGAAGAGGGCAGATGGCAGAAGAGAATTGGGACCATTTGGAACTAAGGCCTTCCGTACAGGGGTCCCATAGCCGCCGTGCTACCTGTCGCTATTGGCGGTATGCCATTGCTAGGTGTATGGCGTACACAATAAGTTATCCATCTCCGTGTGCTATGCCATCCCACATCGATTACGGTATAATATTAACCAGAAAAATTACACATGGCAATAAATCAGACATCGTGCAAAATCAAACCTTTAGCTTAGCTGCACTGACTCCCTCGGCTGTTGCTACATCTGTACAATAAAACGTTATCTCACACTAGGATAATTCTGCCCCTGCCTCCACAAATGCTGCTGCTTTTCTGGAACACTGATCTGGCAAATGATAAAAATTATATTTCAGAAGTGCCTTAAAGTACGTATAAATGTTTGTCAAGAAGCTGGACCCCTTCTTCTGTGCAGCTGCTCAACTTCACATCCCAACCTTTAATTAAGTCAGATTAAAGCAACAGTCTGTTCTCGGCTCCATCTTTATGTTTTCTCCAGAGAAACGAGACAGCGGGAATAATTCTCAGCTCCGGTGCTATCGCAGCAAAATCTTGTACAATCCTACAGCGAACACTAGTTTCTCCTGCAACTTGTTGTATCTACATGTAGAGTGAAATACTCATTAGCTCCTTCTTCTTCTGATATTCACGGTGTTCTTTTCTGCTTGCCACAAGTTTTTATTCTGTAACCATGTCCTTTTTTTAGGCTAATCCCTTCCATGACTCTGTCCAGACCCCTTGACCCCTGAGGGTGAGTTTTGAAGCCGTCACTCCGTCTAATGAAGCGCATGAATTTGGAAGGAATTTGGCATCCCTAGTCTACAAACTAAAGCAATCATATACAGAGACAGACAGGGAATAGAAACCTGGAACAGTACACTATAAACACAATAATGATGGGTACAAGGCTTCCCATGCAAAATATCCACTTTGTGCAAAAAAAAATATATATATATGTATATAAATTGGAAAAATCAGGCAGCACTCCAATATTACCAAAGATAAAGTGGACTTTATCCCATATGGCGACGTTTCGGTTGCAGTGAACCTTTTTCAAGACATTGTTGAGCTCTATAGGTTGCAGTACAAAAATCAGTGGATGTCGTGGGAATGCTATGGGTTACGTCGGAGCTACGGAGATTATTTTTTAATAATAAATTTGTGAGTACGGGTTTGTTTCTTGTTTATATTTCTTTACCACTCTCTTTTTATCTTTCAGGTTCCCATTTGTGCACTATTTCGGATTCGGTGGACTACGTCAGAATCCTTGGATTTGATTGCTTTATTTTGGTGTACAATAATAAATTATATTGTGGTACCGTGTTAGCCAGAAAAATCGATGTGAATACTTTTCCATCCAATTATGACAAGAGCATTCTTAAGGTGATACCTTTATTGGCTAACCAGAAAATTATATGTTCGCTAGCTTTCAGAGCTCAAGGCTCCTTCTTCAGGCAAGATTACATTTGGAATAATAAGAAAGACACATTAGATGCTTACTATAGTAGGAAATTTGTTCAAGACCTGGGAGGTGTGATGCCTTCAAAAGATAAGCAAAGGAAATCAAATTAGCATTTTCTTACAAATGGAGAGCTAGTGGGGATGTGTTATTAGCTATCTGGAGTCCTTCTGGTAAAGGTGTGAACTGTGTCTATGTAATGAGTCATAAAACCGGGTGTTAAGTTGAGTCCTAGTGTCAAAGTATTGAACATCCTAATAAGTTTGAATTCCCATATTTTTCTCTCCCTGTCATCCTTAACCCCTTCACCCCCAAGGGTGGTTTGCACGTTAATGACCGGGCCAATTTTTACAATTCTGACCACTGTCTCTTTATGAGGTTATAACTCTGGAACGCTTCAACGGATCTTCGCGATTCTGAGATTGTTTTCTCGTGACATATTGTACTTCACGTTAGAAGTAAAATTTCTTCGATATAACTTGCGTTTATTTTGAAAAAAATGCAAATATGGCGAAAATTTTTAAAATTTTGCAATTTTCAAACTTTGAATTTTTATTCCCTTAAAACAGAGAAATATGTCACATAAAATAGTTAAGAAATAACATTTCCCACATGTCTACTTTACATCAGCACAATTTTGGAACCAAAATTTTTTTTTGTTAGGAAGTTATAAGGGTTAAAAGTTGACCAGCGATTTCTCATTTTTACAACAAAATTTACAAAGCCATTTTTTTTAGGGACCACCTCTCATTTGAAGTCACTTTGAGGGGTCTATATGGCAGAAAATACCCAAAAGTGACACCATTCTAAAAACTGCACCCCTCAAGGTACTCAAAACCACATTCAAGAAGATTATTAACCCTTCAGGTGCTTCACAGGAACTAAAGCAACGTGGAAGGAAAAAATGAATATTTAACTTTTTAGCCACAAAAATGATCTTTTACAAACTTTTTTTTTATTTTCACAAGGGTAAAAGGAGAAAATGGACAAATAAGGTTGTTATGCAATTTCTCCTGAGTACGCCAATACCCAATATGTGGGGTAAAACCACTGTTTGGGCACACGGCAGAGCTCGTAAGGGAAGGAGCGCCGTTTGACTTTTTCAAACTAAAATTGGCTGGAATTTAGATTGGATGCCATGTCGTGTTTGGATAGCCCCTGATATGCCTAAACAGTGGAAACCCCCACAAGTGACACCATTTTGGAAACTAGACCCCCTAAGGTACTTATCTAGATCTGTTGTGAGCACTTTGAACTCCCAAGTGTTTCACAAAAGCTTATAATGCCTGGGTGTGAAAAAAAAAAAAAACAATTTTCCACAAAAATGATTTTTTAGTCCCAAATTTTTGAATTTTCCCAAGGAAATTGGACCCCAAAAGTTGTTGTCCAATTTGTCCTGAGTACGCTGATACCCCATATGTGGGGGGGGGGGAACTGTTTGGGTGCACGGCAGGGCTTGGAAAGGAAGTAGTAACGTTTTGGAATGCAGACGTTGATGGGGGTCATGTTCCGTTTGCAGTGCCCCAGATGAGCCTAAACAGTGGAAACCCCCCACAAGTGACCCCATTTTGGAAACTATACCCCCTAAGGAACTTATCTAGATCTTTGGTGAGCACTTTGAACCCCCAAGTGCTTCACACAAGTTTATAATGCCCGGGCATGAAAATAAAAAATCCTATTTTTTTCCCACAAAAATTATCTTTTAGTCACTAATTTTTTATTTTCTCAAGGGTAACAGGAGAAATTGGACCACATAAGTTGTTGTACAATTTGTCCTGAGTACGCTGATACCCCATATGTGGGTGGGAACCACTGTTTGGGCGCACGGCAGAGCTCGGAATGGAAGGAGCACCATTTGACTTTTTCCAACCAAAATTGGCTGGAATTGAGATTGGATGCCATGTTGCATTTGGAGAGCCCCTGATGTGCCTAAACAGTGGAAACCCCCCACAAATGACCCCATTTTGGAAACTAGACCCCCTAAGGAACTTTTCTAGATCTTTGGTGAGCAATTTTAACCCCCAAGTGCTTCACACAAGTTTATAACGTAGAGCCGTAAAATTTAAAAATCATATTTTTCCACAAAAATTATCTTTTCACCCCAATTTTTTTTTTCCAAGGGTAACAAGACTCCAAAAGTTATTGTGCAATTTGTCCTGAGTGCGCTGATACCCCATATGTGGGGGTAAACCACTGTTTGGGTGCATGGCAGAGTTTGGAAGGGAAGGAGTGCCGTCTGACTTTTTCAACGCAGAATTGGCTGGACGCCATGTCGTGTTTGGAGAGCTCCTGATCTGCCTAAACAGTGGAAACCCCCATAAATGACGCCATTTTGGAAACTAGACCCCTCAAGGAACTTATCTAGATGTGTGGTGAGAACTTTTAACCCCAGGTGTTTCACTAAAGTTTATAACGTACAGCCGTAAAATAAAAAATCCTTTTTTTTTTTTACAAAAATGATTTTTTCGTCCCCAATATTTTATTTTCACAAGGGTAACAGAAGAAATTGGAACCCAAAAGTTGTTGTCCAATTTGTCCTGAGTACGCTGATACCCAATATGTGGGAGAAAACTACTGTATGGGCGCACGTCAGGGCTCGGAAGGGAAGTAGTGACGTTTTGGATTGCAGACTTTGATGGAATGGTCTGGGGCGTCATGTCACATTTGGAGAGCCCCTGATGCACCTATACAGTGGAAACCCCCACAAGTGACCCCATTTTGGCAAATAGACCCCACAAGGAACTTATCTAGATGTGTGGTGAGCACTTTGAACCCCGAAGTGCTTCACAGAAGTTTCTAAGGTACAGCCGTAAAAATAAAAATCTCTTTTTTTTTTACAAAAATGATTTTTTCGCCCCCAATATTTTATTTTCACAAGGGTAACAGGAGAAATTGGACCCCAAAAGTTGTTGTCCAATTTGTCCTGAGTACGCTGATACCCAATATGTGGGAGAAAACTACTGTATGGGCGCACGTCAGGGCTCGGAAGGGAAGTAGTGACGTTTTGGATTGCAGACTTTGATGGAATGGTCTGGGGGCGTCATGTCGCATTTGGAGAGCCCCTGATGCCCTAAACAGTGGAAACCCCCCACAAGTGACCCCATTTTGGAAAATAGACCCCACAAGGAACTTGTCTAGATGTGTGGTGAGCACTTTGAACCCCGAAGTGCTTCACAGAAGTTTATAACGCACAGCCGTAAAAATAAAAAAATCCTTTTTTTTTTTGCAAAAATGATTTTTTTGCCCCAATATTTTATTTTTACAAGGGTAACAGGAGAAATTGGACCCCAAAAGATGTTGTCCAATTTGTCCTGAGTACGCTGATATCCAATATGTGGGAGAAAACTACTGTATGGGTACACGTTGGGGCTCGGAAGGGAAGTAGTGACGTTTTGGATTGCAGACTTTGATGGAATGGTCTGGGGGCGTCATGTCGCATTTGGAGAGCCCCTGATGCGCCTAAACAGTGGAAATCCCCAACAAGTGACCCCATTTTGGAAAATAGACCCCACAAGGAACTTATCTAGATGTGTGGTGAGCGCTATGAAGCCCCAAGTGCTTCACAGAAGTTTATAATGTACAGCCATAAAAGCAAAAAAATATTTTTTTTTGTACAAAAATGATATTTTCGCCCCCAGTTTTTTATTTTCCCAAGGGTAGCAGAAGAAATAGGACAAATTGCACAATAACTCTTGGGGTCCAGAGTACGCTGATACCCCATATGTGGGGATAAACTACTGTTTGGACGCATGGCAGAGCTGAGAAGTGAAGGAGCACCGTTTGACTTTTTCAACGCAGAATTGGCTGGAATTGAGATCAGACGCCATGTCACATTTGGAGAGCCCTGATGTGCCTAAACAGCGGAAACCCCCCAATTCTAACTCCAACTCTAACCCCAACACACCCCTAACCCTAGTCCCAACCCTAACCACAAACCTAACCCTAACACACCCCTAATCCCAACCCTAACCCTAATCCTAACTTTAGCGCCAACCCTAACCCTAACTTTAGCCGCAACCCTAACCCTAACCCTAATGGGAAAATGGAAATAAATACTTTTTTTTAATTTTATTATTTTTCCCTTACTAAGGGGGTGATAAAGGGGGTTTGATTTACTATTTATAGCGGGTTTTTATGATTGGCAGCTGTCACGCTAAAAGACGCTTTTTATTGCAAAAATAGTTTTTGCATCATCACATTTTGAGAGCTATAATTTTTGCATATTTTGGCCCACAGAGTCATGTGAGGTCTTATTTTTTGCGGGACGAGTTGACGTTTTTATTGGTACCATTTTTGTGCACGTGACGTTTTTTGATCGCTTTTTATTTAGATTTTTGGGAGGTTAGAATGAACAAAAATCAGCAATTCATGAATTTCTTTTGGGGGAGGCGTTTATACCGTTCCGCGTGTGGTAAAATTGATAAAGCAGTTTTATTCTTCGGGTCAGTACGATTATGGCGATACCTCATTTATATCATTTTTTCATGTTTTGGCGCTTTTATAGAATAAAAACAATTTTATATAAAAAATAATTATTTTTGCATCGCTTTATTCTGCGAGCTATAACTTTTTTATTTTTTCGCTGATGATGCTTTATGACAGCTCGTTTTTTGCGGGACAAGATGACGTTTTCAGCGGTACCATGTATTTTTATATCGGTCTTTTTGATCGCGTGTTATTCCACTTTTTGTTCGGCGGTATGATGATAAAGCATTGATTTTTTGCTTCGTTTTTTTTTTTTTTTTTTTAAGGGGTTCACTAAAGGGGTTAACTAGTGGGACAATTTTATAGGGGGGGTCGTTACGGACGCGGCGATACCAAATATGTGTACTTTTATTGTTTTTTTTTTTATTTACAGGAAGAAGTGAATTTATTGGGGAATATTTTTTTTTTTTTTTATTTATTTTGGATTTTTTTTTTACACATGTTTATTTTTACTTTTTTAACTTTTTTACTTTGTCCCAGGGTGGGACATCACAGTATTTTATCAGATCGCTGGTGTGGCAGTGTGCACAGCACTCTGTCACACCAGCGATCGCACAGGCATAGATGCAGGCTTCTCAGTGCCTGCTCTCGGCAGGCACTGAGGTAGCCGCCTCCCTCCAGGACCCCGGCGCCATCTTGGATCCGGGTCCTGGGAGGGAGGAAGCCCTCAGAACAGCGCGATCACATCGCGCTGCTCTGAGGGTCTCAGGGGGGCGCGCAGGGAGCCCCCACCCTGCGCGATCCTCCCCTGTGCCCCCAGTACACCGCGATCATGTTTGATCGCGGTGTGCTAGGGGTTAATGTGCCGGGAGCGGTCCGTGACCGCTCCTGACACACAGTCATGGGTGTCAGCTGTGATAATCAGCTGACACCCGGCGGCGATTAGCTGCGCTCCCCTCAGGAGCGCAGCTGATCGCCTATGACGTACTATCCCGTCCCCGGTCATACGGGCCCAGGTACCATGGACGGGATAGTACGTCCGATGGCAGTAAGGGTTAAAATGACCTTTTAGTATTAAGACTTTTAAGTCTGTCATACAATGTCCAGTTCCAGAGAAATGTTTTCCCACAGGCGTGTCCATTTCATTCCTGATCGTATGTCTGTGTAGATTCATCCTTGTTTGTAGTTTTTGCATGGTTTCCCCAATATAGATAGCTCCAGGGCACCTTGTACATTGTATCATGTACACCACATTGGAGGATGTACATGAAAAGGAACCCATGACCTTATAGTCCTGATTTGTGTTTGGTACACGGACTGTATTTGTTGGTAATATGTGGGTACAAGTTTTGCATTTTTTGTTGTTACATGGGAATGTGCCAGTCACTGATGGTGACGAAAGGACACTTCTGACAAGGAGATTCCTTAAGTTAGGGGGCTGTTTGTAGGAGAGGAGTGGTAGTTCTGGGAATATGTCTTTCAATTTGTGGTCCCTGTGGAATATGGGTTGGAGATCAGCACCAATTTTCCTTAGGATGCTCATGTGGGGGTTGTATGTGACCACAAGAGGTACCCTGTTGTTGTCCTCTCTCAGTTTGTAATCCAGGAGGTTGCTTCTTGGGATTCTTGTAGCCCTGTGGATCTGTTCATCTATTACCAGTGGATGGTATCCTTGTTGTAGGAATGTATTCCTCAGAGATAGCAGCTGTAGTTCCCTGTCTTTACTGTCTGAACAGATCCGAATATATCTCAGAGCTTGACTGTAGATGATGGATTTTTTTGTGTGTCCTGGATGAAAGCTGTTCCATCTAAGGTATGCTGGACGTCCTGTGGGCTTATGGTAAATTGATGTTTGTATGGCGTTGTCCTTGATGTATATGGTCAAGTCCAGAAAATGTATTTGAGACTTTGAAAAGTTGAGGGTGAGCTTGATGGTTGGGTGGTATTTGTTGAAGTTATGTGGAAGGTGAGCAGATCATCTTTTGAGCCTGTCCAGATTATTAGCAGATCATCAATGTAGCGGAAGTATGCAAGAGGTTTAATAGGGCAAGATGACAAAAACTCCTCCTCCAGTTTCGCCATAAATAGGTTGGCATATTGTGGGGACATTTTGCTTCCCATGGCGCTGCCCATGCACTGTTGGTATAAATTGTTCCCAAAAGAAAAATAGTTGTGATGAAGCACAAACCTGATGAATTGCAGTGTTGGTTCTGTGGCCAGATTGTTCTTTTGAAGGAAATATTTACATGCTGTGATTCCATCCTCATGAGGAATGTTGGAATAGAGAGACTCTACGTCCATGGTGGCTAGTATCGTGTCCCTTGGAAGTGGGCCCAGCGCTGACAATTTGCAAAGAATATCCGTGGTGTCCTGGATATAGCTGGGTGTGCTCCTCACCAAGGGTTTTAGAATGTTCTCCACCCAGCCGGAGATATTCTCAGTTAAAGTCCCAATACAAGAGATGATGGGCCTCCCAGGATTACCTTCTTTGTGTATTTTAGGCAACATGTAGAAGGTACCTGTTTTGGGATTGCCTGGTACTAGTTCCAGTAGTGAGGATGAAGTAGAATCAAATCCATTGATGATACGTGTTAGTTCCTCAGTGTATTGTTTGGTAGGATCTTCCTGAAGTGGAGTGTAGTATTTTATATCCAAGAGTTGTCTGTTTGCTTCCTGGATGTAATCTGTCGTGTTCATGATGACTATAGCTCCTCCTTTGTCCGCTGGTTTGATGATGATATTGTTGTTGGCTTTTAAGGATTGTATAGCTTTTCTTTCCTCCATGCTGATATTGTTTGGCACTTTATGGTGTCTGTCCAAAATGTCAGATTTAACTTTTTTGCGGAAACAGTCTATGTAATGATCCAGAGTTTGGTTGTGTCCGGGTTGCGGGGTCCAGTTTGTCCTCTTTTTCTTTTTTGCTGTGTTATTCACATTGTCTTGTGAAGTGATATCTGCATGGTTATGAAAGAATTCTTTGAGTCGCAATCTGCGGAAGAATTCCTCGATGTCACTACAGAACTGAGCCGTATCCAGCTGTTTTGTAGGACAGAATGTTAGTCCCTTTGAAAGAACATGCATTTCTCCTGTGTTTGGCTTGTATTGTGAGAGGTTCACAACAGAGGGCAATGTATGTAAATGATTCTGTAAATAGGGCTTACCTTCAGCTACATTGAGACCTGCTTTCTTCCTGAGTCTGTCCAGTTTCTTTTTCTTGTTGATAATGAGGTGATGTTGTAAATTATTGTAGAATTCCTGTAGCGTCTCCTTGATGAAACGTGAACCCGGTCCTTGTATTCGGTCCTGTAGGTAATTTATCTCTTTATGGATGGTCCTTTTCTTGTGGTAGAAAAATCCAATGAGATGATTCCGCAGTCTCTCAGATGATCTGTAGCAAAGTTTCTGTGAAAAAATGGGTGTTGTAGGTATATTTTGTTGGATTCCTTATCATGAGGCCTTTAGGGATTAGGTTTTCCTTTTTGCATCTGGATAGAAAGAAGATGTCGCTGTTCATTTGTGCCAGTTTCTTCAGGAGATTTTTCAAATCCATCTGTGATCGGTACATTGGGGTATCTTCCATTTTCATGGTGTACAATAATAAATTATATTGTGGTACCGTGTTAGCCAGAAAAATCGATGTGAATACTTTTCCATCCAATTATGACAAGAGCATTCTTAAGGTGATACCTTTATTGGCTAACCAGAAAATTATATGTTCGCTAGCTTTCAGAGCTCAAGGCTCCTTCTTCAGGCAAGATTACATTTGGAATAATAAGAAAGACACATTAGATGCTTACTATAGTAGGAAATTTGTTCAAGACCTGGGAGGTGTGATGCCTTCAAAAGATAAGCAAAGGAAATCAAATTAGCATTTTCTTACAAATGGAGAGCTAGTGGGGATGTGTTATTAGCTATCTGGAGTCCTTCTGGTAAAGGTGTGAACTGTGTCTATGTAATGAGTCATAAAACCGGGTGTTAAGTTGAGTCCTAGTGTCAAAGTATTGAACATCCTAATAAGTTTGAATTCCCATATTTTTCTCTCCCTGTCATCCTTAAAATGACCTTTTAGTATTAAGACTTTTAAGTCTGTCATACAATGTCCAGTTCCAGAGAAATGTTTTCCCACAGGCGTGTCCATTTCATTCCTGATCGTATGTCTGTGTAGATTCATCCTTGTTTGTAGTTTTTGCATGGTTTCCCCAATATAGATAGCTCCAGGGCACCTTGTACATTGTATCATGTACACCACATTGGAGGATGTACATGAAAAGGAACCCATGACCTTATAGTCCTGATTTGTGTTTGGTACACGGACTGTATTTGTTGGTAATATGTGGGTACAAGTTTTGCATTTTTTGTTGTTACATGGGAATGTGCCAGTCACTGATGGTGACGAAAGGACACTTCTGACAAGGAGATTCCTTAAGTTAGGGGGCTGTTTGTAGGAGAGGAGTGGTAGTTCTGGGAATATGTCTTTCAATTTGTGGTCCCTGTGGAATATGGGTTGGAGATCAGCACCAATTTTCCTTAGGATGCTCATGTGGGGGTTGTATGTGACCACAAGAGGTACCCTGTTGTTGTCCTCTCTCAGTTTGTAATCCAGGAGGTTGCTTCTTGGGATTCTTGTAGCCCTGTGGATCTGTTCATCTATTACCAGTGGATGGTATCCTTGTTGTAGGAATGTATTCCTCAGAGATAGCAGCTGTAGTTCCCTGTCTTTACTGTCTGAACAGATCCGAATATATCTCAGAGCTTGACTGTAGATGATGGATTTTTTTGTGTGTCCTGGATGAAAGCTGTTCCATCTAAGGTATGCTGGACGTCCTGTGGGCTTATGGTAAATTGATGTTTGTATGGCGTTGTCCTTGATGTATATGGTCAAGTCCAGAAAATGTATTTGAGACTTTGAAAAGTTGAGGGTGAGCTTGATGGTTGGGTGGTATTTGTTGAAGTTATTGTGGAAGGTGAGCAGATCATCTTTTGAGCCTGTCCAGATTATTAGCAGATCATCAATGTAGCGGAAGTATGCAAGAGGTTTAATAGGGCAAGATGACAAAAACTCCTCCTCCAGTTTCGCCATAAATAGGTTGGCATATTGTGGGGACATTTTGCTTCCCATGGCGCTGCCCATGCACTGTTGGTATAAATTGTTCCCAAAAGAAAAATAGTTGTGATGAAGCACAAACCTGATGAATTGCAGTGTTGGTTCTGTGGCCAGATTGTTCTTTTGAAGGAAATATTTACATGCTGTGATTCCATCCTCATGAGGAATGTTGGAATAGAGAGACTCTACGTCCATGGTGGCTAGTATCGTGTCCCTTGGAAGTGGGCCCAGCGCTGACAATTTGCAAAGAATATCCGTGGTGTCCTGGATATAGCTGGGTGTGCTCCTCACCAAGGGTTTTAGAATGTTCTCCACCCAGTCGGAGATATTCTCAGTTAAAGTCCCAATACCAGAGATGATGGGCCTCCCAGGATTACCTTCTTTGTGTATTTTAGGCAACATGTAGAAGGTACCTGTTTTGGGATTGCCTGGTACTAGTTCCAGTAGTGAGGATGAAGTAGAATCAAATCCATTGATGATACGTGTTAGTTCCTCAGTGTATTGTTTGGTAGGATCTTCCTGAAGTGGAGTGTAGTATTTTATATCCAAGAGTTGTCTGTTTGCTTCCTGGATGTAATCTGTCGTGTTCATGATGACTATAGCTCCTCCTTTGTCCGCTGGTTTGATGATGATATTGTTGTTGGCTTTTAAGGATTGTATAGCTTTTCTTTCCTCCATGCTGATATTGTTTGGCACTTTATGGTGTCTGTCCAAAATGTCAGATTTAACTTTTTTGCGGAAACAGTCTATGTAATGATCCAGAGTTTGGTTGTGTCCGGGTTGCGGGGTCCAGTTTGTCCTCTTTTTCTTTTTTGCTGTGTTATTCACATTGTCTTGTGAAGTGATATCTGCATGGTTATGAAAGAATTCTTTGAGTCGCAATCTGCGGAAGAATTCCTCGATGTCACTACAGAACTGAGCCGTATCCAGCTGTTTTGTAGGACAGAATGTTAGTCCCTTTGAAAGAACATGCATTTCTCCTGTGTTTGGCTTGTATTGTGAGAGGTTCACAACAGAGGGCAATGTATGTAAATGATTCTGTAAATAGGGCTTAAGGTACTGCCACACTACACGATCCCGCTAACGATCTCGTTAGCGTCGCATACTAATGAGATCGCTAGCGGGATCGTTTACAATATCGCTAGTGTCGGCCACATTTAGCGATGTCGTTAAGGACGCTATCGCGGTTAGCGATCTCCTTAACGACTTTAGCGGTACAAAAGTACCGCTAAATCGCTAAAAAAGGTGCCACACTCAGCGATATATACTTACCAGCGGGACGCCGACGATCAGAATAGGGTCCGGAACGATCAGGACGACGGACGAGATCACAGCAGGGGCCACGTCGTTGCTGCATGCCGCACACAACAACATCGCTAACGGGATCGCTAAATAGTGACGTTTTTTAGCGATCCCGTTAGCGATGTTGCTTAGTGTGGCATACCCTTTACCTTCAGCTACATTGAGACCTGCTTTCTTCCTGAGTCTGTCCAGTTTCTTTTTCTTGTTGATAATGAGGTGATGTTGTAAATTATTGTAGAATTCCTGTAGCGTCTCCTTGATGAAACGTGAACCCGGTCCTTGTATTCGGTCCTGTAGGTAATTTATCTCTTTATGGATGGTCCTTTTCTTGTGGTAGAAAAATCCAATGAGATGATTCCGCAGTCTCTCAGATGATCTGTAGCAAAGTTTCTGTGAAAAATGGGTGTTGTAGGTATATTTTGTTGGATTCCTTATCATGAGGCCTTTAGGGATTAGGTTTTCCTTTTTGCATCTGGATAGAAAGAAGATGTCGCTGTTCATTTGTGCCAGTTTCTTCAGGAGATTTTTCAAATCCATCTGTGATCGGTACATTGGGGTATCTTCCATTTTCATGGTGTACAATAATAAATTATATTGTGGTACCGTGTTAGCCAGAAAAATCGATGTGAATACTTTTCCATCCAATTATGACAAGAGCATTCTTAAGGTGATACCTTTATTGGCTAACCAGAAAATTATATCACCTTAAGAATGCTCTTGTCATAATTGGATGGAAAAGTATTCACATCGATTTTTCTGGCTAACACGGTACCACAATATAATTTATTATTGTACACCATGAAAATGGAAGATACCCCAATGTACCGATCACAGATGGATTTGAAAAATCTCCTGAAGAAACTGGCACAAATGAACAGCGACATCTTCTTTCTATCCAGATGCAAAAAGGAAAACCTAATCCCTAAAGGCCTCATGATAAGGAATCCAACAAAATATACCTACAACACCCATTTTTCACAGAAACTTTGCTACAGATCATCTGAGAGACTGCGGAATCATCTCATTGGATTTTTCTACCACAAGAAAAGGACCATCCATAAAGAGATAAATTACCTACAGGACCGAATACAAGGACCGGGTTCACGTTTCATCAAGGAGACGCTACAGGAATTCTACAATAATTTACAACATCACCTCATTATCAACAAGAAAAAGAAACTGGACAGACTCAGGAAGAAAGCAGGTCTCAATGTAGCTGAAGGTAAGCCCTATTTACAGAATCATTTACATACATTGCCCTCTGTTGTGAACCTCTCACAATACAAGCCAAACACAGGAGAAATGCATGTTCTTTCAAAGGGACTAACATTCTGTCCTACAAAACAGCTGGATACGGCTCAGTTCTGTAGTGACATCGAGGAATTCTTCCGCAGATTGCGACTCAAAGAATTCTTTCATAACCATGCAGATATCACTTCACAAGACAATGTGAATAACACAGCAAAAAAGAAAAAGAGGACAAACTGGACCCCGCAACCCGGACACAACCAAACTCTGGATCATTACATAGACTGTTTCCGCAAAAAAGTTAAATCTGACATTTTGGACAGACACCATAAAGTGCCAAACAATATCAGCATGGAGGAAAGAAAAGCTATACAATCCTTAAAAGCCAACAACAATATCATCATCAAACCAGCGGACAAAGGAGGAGCTATAGTCATCATGAACACGACAGATTACATCCAGGAAGCAAACAGACAACTCTTGGATATAAAATACTACACTCCACTTCAGGAAGATCCTACCAAACAATACACTGAGGAACTAACACGTATCATCAATGGATTTGATTCTACTTCATCCTCACTACTGGAACTAGTACCAGGCAATCCCAAAACAGGTACCTTCTACATGTTGCCTAAAATACACAAAGAAGGTAATCCTGGGAGGCCCATCATCTCTTGTATTGGGACTTTAACTGAGAATATCTCCGGCTGGGTGGAGAACATTCTAAAACCCTTGGTGAGGAGCACACCCAGCTATATCCAGGACACCACGGATATTCTTTGCAAATTGTCAGCGCTGGGCCCACTTCCAAGGGACACGATACTAGCCACCATGGACGTAGAGTCTCTCTATTCCAACATTCCTCATGAGGATGGAATCACAGCATGTAAATATTTCCTTCAAAAGAACAATCTGGCCACAGAACCAACACTGCAATTCATCAGGTTTGTGCTTCATCACAACTATTTTTCTTTTGGGAACAATTTATACCAACAGTGCATGGGCAGCGCCATGGGAAGCAAAATGTCCCCACAATATGCCAACCTATTTATGGCGAAACTGGAGGAGGAGTTTTTGTCATCTTGCCCTATTAAACCTCTTGCATACTTCCGCTACATTGATGATCTGCTAATAATCTGGACAGGCTCAAAAGATGATCTGCTCACCTTCCACAATAACTTCAACAAATACCACCCAACCATCAAGCTCACCCTCAACTTTTCAAAGTCTCAAATACATTTTCTGGACTTGACCATATACATCAAGGACAACGCCATACAAACATCAATTTACCATAAGCCCACAGGACGTCCAGCATACCTTAGATGGAACAGCTTTCATCCAGGACACACAAAAAAATCCATCATCTACAGTCAAGCTCTGAGATATATTCGGATCTGTTCAGACAGTAAAGACAGGGAACTACAGCTGCTATCTCTGAGGAATACATTCCTACAACAAGGATACCATCCACTGGTAATAGATGAACAGATCCACAGGGCTACAAGAATCCCAAGAAGCAACCTCCTGGATTACAAACTGAGAGAGGACAACAACAGGGTACCTCTTGTGGTCACATACAACCCCCACATGAGCATCCTAAGGAAAATTGGTGCTGATCTCCAACCCATATTCCACAGGGACCACAAATTGAAAGACATATTCCCAGAACTACCACTCCTCTCCTACAAACAGCCCCCTAACTTAAGGAATCTCCTTGTCAGAAGTGTCCTTTCGTCACCATCAGTGACTGGCACATTCCCATGTAACAACAAAAAATGCAAAACTTGTACCCACATATTACCAACAAATACAGTCCGTGTACCAAACACAAATCAGGACTATAAGGTCATGGGTTCCTTTTCATGTACATCCTCCAATGTGGTGTACATGATACAATGTACAAGGTGCCCTGGAGCTATCTATATTGGGGAAACCATGCAAAAACTACAAACAAGGATGAATCTACACAGACATACGATCAGGAATGAAATGGACACGCCTGTGGGAAAACATTTCTCTGGAACTGGACATTGTATGACAGACTTAAAAGTCTTAATACTAAAAGGTCATTTTAAGGATGACAGGGAGAGAAAAATATGGGAATTCAAACTTATTAGGATGTTCAATACTTTGACACTAGGACTCAACTTAACACCCGGTTTTATGACTCATTACATAGACACAGTTCACACCTTTACCAGAAGGACTCCAGATAGCTAATAACACATTCCCACTAGCTCTCCATTTGTAAGAAAATGCTAATTTGATTTCCTTTGCTTATCTTTTGAAGGCATCACACCTCCCAGGTCTTGAACAAATTTCCTACTATAGTAAGCATCTAATGTGTCTTTCTTATTATTCCAAATGTAATCTTGCCTGAAGAAGGAGCCTTGAGCTCTGAAAGCTAGCGAACATATAATTTTCTGGTTAGCCAATAAAGGTATCACCTTAAGAATGCTCTTGTCATAATTGGATGGAAAAGTATTCACATCGATTGCTTTATTTTATAACCCTAACCGAAAGGCTAGAGTCAGGGGGTGTTTTTTAAAATAAAGGATTTGTGTGTGCTTTTTTTACTGGGTTAATAATGGAAGTGTCAGGTAGATGCCTCTCCATTACAAACCTCAATGCTTGATGCCAGTTGACATTACACAGCTTAAATCAACCCTATAAACCATTATCCCAATTGCCTTTACACCAGGGCAAGTGGGAAGACCTGGGAAAAAGTGCTAGAACAGTGGCACATCTCATGTGATTACCCAATTATGGGATTTCTGCGGGCTAGGAAGGGCCCAATAACAAAGGACCTTACTAGCTTGATAATATAAATCTGCAGCTGTCTTCTTTACCTTTGCTGGTTATCACAAATAGGGGGACCCCATGTCATTTTTTTATTATTTATTTAATAGGTTAATTAAGGATAAACAACCTTTAGTGCCACTTGAAAGGCACTAAACGGTGCTAGTTTATTATATGTAAGGGGCTTGTGACATTAAATATCTAAAAGGACATCTATCCATCTATTCTATTCTTTCACCGCTCACAGCACCACTTACTATACTGTGAGCAGCAGCTGTAAAAATGTCCCGACACTTTGACTGAGAGCAGGCTCACCAACGCGTTTGAGCGAAATGAGCTGTCAATCAATGTGTCAGAGCGTGCATATTGCCACCGCTCACAGTATATTGAACAGTGACCGTAGCCACTCTGTGCACGCCTCTATGATTAAAAGCTGATGGCTGCTGTAAATGTGTTTATTTTTTCCCAGTAGCCATGCTTTCAGTATGGTGGCATGGAAACATTATGAAGCTATTAACCTGCAGACTAACCCTATATCTGCAAATAAATAGCATTTTCCGAGGTGACAGGTTTCCTTTAAGTGCAGTTTTCCTTTATAAAAAGGCAATTAAACAACTGCTCATTAGCAAACAAGTTGTGGTGGTTTTGTGCCGCACATCCCTTAAAGCACCATTTCAGCATTTTCATTTATTGCAGCCCTGGAATGGTGCTTTTAATCTAAGTTCCCTTCATCTACTCTCATACTTACCCAACATCATCTTCACCTTATATCGTAGCCGCACCCGTCGGCATCCAGCAGTTGGTGACCTGCCAGGTGGCTCCAGTGTTTCATGAAGCGAGCTGGAAGTCACTCTTCAATACAAACCTGAGAATCTAGTTTTGGCTCTCACAGACTTGCATTGAGCGCTTGTGATGCAACTTCTGACCTCCGGCCAGTCCGAAGCTGCTGTCACAAGATGGCACCACAGGACCAAAGCGGCGCCCATAAAAGGTGAAGAAGCCGAAGGGTAAGTATAAGAGTAGGGCCAAGGACCTTAGATTAGCTTTTAGTAGCACCACTCCAGCACTGAAAAAAATGCTGGAGTGGTGCTTTAATGTACACAGATCATAGGTGGCAAATGATGGTGTAATGACCACGCCACTTTGCAATGGGGATAGGCACATTTTTATTTTGATATGCTCCCCCATTTTCTTGTGTATATTTCTAGTAAACTTGAGCATAATATATAGTAAAATGATATTGTTGTGATATGTCTGATATTTGTATGACTTTTATTAGACCTGTACAGATGGCAAATGGTACTTTACATGGAGGATGACTGAGATTGTGCTAGCCATGACAATCACCACTAACTGGGTTAGTCCTTCTGTACTTGTGTGTGCCTTGTATTGCTCACGTTTACTGTACTTGTCTATATTTGCCCCTTTTCACATGTAAAGCGCCATGGAATAAATGGCGCTATAAAAATGTATAATAAAAATAATAATATGAAAGAAGAATTCCTTTCTAGAAGCCGAGCTGTCACTTTTGTGTACAGGACACGCTGTTACAGCTGCTTGTATTTATAGCGTTTTTCAAGAAAACTTTCTAAGAACTTGTTCAGTTTACAGCAGCATGTGGAAAGTAATTGTCTCTTCCATTTGTCATTTCGCAGCAGGAGTCTTCCAAGAACCGGCTCAGGAACTTTTGGAAATTTTCATTAGAGAAACATTTATTCTACTTAAAGCAAATTAGCCATCACAAATTCAAGACCTATTTTTATTTTCAGGATAGCGGTACCATCAGGTTCCTTCTACTTGTTTAGTCCAAATCATGATTCCTTTCAAAGAATTTCTTCCATTGTTGGCAGAGTTTCCAATCTTCAGATTACGTGACTGTCCTGACCACGAATTTCAAATATCTGGAGACGCACTGCACCATCTTCTTGGCATTCATGGGCAAAGGAAAATGACCGGTGACGTCATGTGCATTGAAGACGGAGTGCGACCGAGTTTGATCTTCTTAGTGCATGCACATGTGCATCCTCTGGCAATGTCGGTTAATAGAAATCCAGGGCCAGTGCTGCCTAAGAAGATTGAAAGCACTGCCGTTACAGAAAGGCATGCAGCGATGGATTTGCAACTGCCTAGAAAGATACTGAAAGCTGAAAATAATGTTGTATGGGTATGTTGTTTTAGGATTCTAACAAGCATGGCTACTGTTTTTAAAACTAAGCCAAAAAAATCACTTTACATGAAATGTAATGCATTAAAAAATGGTGTCTTTATTCCACCAATGGTGATTTTTAACAAAGTCCTACATCTGGGCAAGAAAAATGAAAAAAGCATATACAGAATGGGAGGAATAGGGCTAAGCAACAGCACATGTAAAAAAGACTTGGGTATGCTAATAGATCACAGACTGCACATGAGTCAACAGTGTGATGCAGCAGCAAAAAACACAAGCACAGTTCTAGGATGTATTAAGAGAAGCATAGAATGTAGATCACATGAAGTAATTATCCCCCTGTACTCCTCCTTGGTCAGGCCACATCTGGAATACTGTGTCCCTTTCTGGGTACCACATTTTAAAAAAGACAAACTGGAGCAAGTTTAGAGAAGAGTGACCAGAATGGTGACCCGTCTTGAAACAACGGTTAAAGCATCTGGGAATGTTTAGCTTGTAAAACAGAAGACTGAGAGGAGACTTAATAGCTGTCTACAAATATCTGAAGTGATGTCACAGTGTAGAGGGATCACCCTTATTCTCATTTGCACATGGAAACACAAGAAGCAATGGAGTGAAACTCAAAGGGAGAAGATACAGATTAGATATTAGAAGAAACATTTTGACAGTGAGAGTAACCAATGAGTGGAACAGGCTGCCACGAGAGATGGTAAGTTCTTCTTCAATGGAAGTCTTCAAACAGAGGCTGGACAGACATCTGTCTGAGATGGTTTAGCGAGTCCTGCATTGAGTAGGGGGTTGGACATGATGACCCTGGAGGTCCCTTCAAACTCTAACATTATAGCATTACATGATTCTAAGAGTACCACACTTGTTCATTGGTCATGTATAAAACCACAATTCTACTCTACTCATATATTGGGCTGAGCTGCAATACCCCACAAAACCTGTGGATAGATATGGCAGTTTTTTAGAATTTTGTACAATTGCTTTTAATAATTAAAACAAGATTTTGGTTACTTACCGTAAAATCTGTTTCTCGAAGCCTTCATTGGGGGACACAGATAACCATGGGTGTATGCTGCTGCCACTAGGAGGAGCTGACACTATGCATATGCAAAAATAAGGGTTGGCTCCTCCTCTGCAGTATACACCCCACCGACTGCAAGAAGCAATTCAGTTAGTGAGAAAGCAGTAGAACAACATGATAGAATACCCAAAGGACAACTCAACTGTAACAACAGCACATAGGAAAGTAATATGAGTTGCAGAAAAAAGACATGGGAGGGTGCTGTGTCCCCCAATGAAGGCTTTGAGAAACAGATTTTACGGTAAGTAACCAAAATCTTGTTTTCTCTATCGCCTTAATTGGGGGACACAGATAACCATGGGACGTCCTAAAGCAGTCCATGGGGAGGGAAACAGCAGAAAACTCTATTGCAATCAAAGAGCTTACCACTGCCGCCTGCAAGATACCTCTGCATAGGCTGATGACCACCGAAGCGTAGGTATGGACCCGGAATAATCTGCAGACTTGTGAATGAAAAACCGGGTTGCCGCTTTGCAGAGCTATAGGGCGGATGCCCCATGTATACCGGCCAGGAGGCGCCTACTGCTCGGGAAGAGTGAACCTCTTCATAACCAGAGAGCCTCCGAAGTGCGGACCTGATCCGGCTCGCAATCGTAGCCTTGCAGGCGTGCGTCATTTAGATGATGAATAGGAGATCCGACTTCCTAAAGGAAGCAGTGTTAGTGAGATAGATCCTCACTGCCCTGATCAGGTCTAGCCTGTTTAGTAGCTCCGGAGAATGAGTCGGAGCTAGACAGAAGGAAGAAAGTACAGAGTCCTCTATCAGGTGAAAGGTGGATACCACCCTGAGAAGGAAGGAAGGTGGAGGGTGCAACACCACCCCATCCTGGCGAAAAAAAAGCCCTAGAGGGAAAGTCTTGACTGAGAATGGGACAAAGGACTTTTGAAAGAAGATAGAGAAGACTGGTACCTGCCCCCTTCAGAGAACTAAGGGCAAGGCCAGCATCAAGACCTGCTTGGCGAAAGGCCAAAACAGGAGAGAATGAAAAAAAAAAACAATGGTAAAAACCATTCGACTCACAGCGGAGGAAAAAAGGGCACTCCAGGTCCGATAACAAACCCTATAAGACGATGGTTCTCTACACTGGATCATGGAGCGTAATACCCGATCAGAGAAATCGGACGCTCTTAGAACCGCGTCTTTAACAGCCACGCTGTCGAATGAACCACTCAGAACTCTGGTGGAAGATTAGTCCCTGTGACAGCGTCCCGGGGGCGCCCTCCAGAAGATTGACGATCTCTGCGGAACCAGACCTACTGGGTCCATGAGGAGCAATCGGATTGACCGGCACCCCTTCCGCTATAATACTTTTCAATGTCCTGGGAAGAAAAGTAAAGGGGAGAAAGCAGGCAGGGAAGCGCGAACTGCGACTAGGGAAAAACCCTGCGGGTCCTGTCGGAAACATCGTCTCTGCCCAGAGAGGAATTCTGGATACCTAGACCCTCGCCAGGGGACTCCTGGACCCCCCTTTGTGAACAATGTATGTCACCGTTGTGGCAACCTTCGTCAGAATTCTGACTGCAGGCTAGTGAGAAGCGATTTCCCAATGATGGGGTTAAGAAGGATGGCCCTGATCTTGAGGGCCTTAGATAATAAAACCTGCTACCTCCTGGAAGCAATTAGTACACGGAGGAACTCCATCCTGAAGAGTCACAGGCGGACTCTCGAGTTCAGAAATTAGAATCCAGTATTGGTCAAAACACGTCGCCCTTCTTTTGATGAAACCAACGGGTTTAACTAGAAACCTGTGAAGAGTTCCTATCTCGGTACAGGAACGATAACCCTCGTACCGAGGAGGGCGGCGATGGAAGCTAGAAACCCGACCGCAGAGCGGGATTCTGAGGACGGGAGTCGAATAATCGATCTCAGGCCCCTTTTGGGCGCGAAGCGAGACCGTACCTCTGCCATGAGTTGGACGTCCGGCATCCGTCCAGGGACGTCCGAGCCTCCTCCACCGACAGTCTCTGGTGGGCGAGTGGATGGGAGACGGAGTCAGGCCCGGGTCTATTACCCCTTATTTATTTATTTATTTATTTATTTTTTTTTGATCACCCGAACACCTGTCCGTGTCCGGAATTTGTCTTGGGGTCCTGCCGAGAGAACCTACATATGAGGATACGGGGTGGCAGTACACGCCGTACTCAGTCTCTGTGTGGGAGGACAGTAGTGACTGATCCCAGAACCCAGAGCGGGATCCGTTGGGGGACGGGAGTTGAATACCCGATCTCAGGTCCCTTCCGGGTGCGAAGTGAGACAATTTCTCTAATTAGAGTTGGATGTCCAACATCCGCCGAAGGACGTCCAATTCTCCTCCACAGACAGGCTCTGGTGGGCGAGTGAGTTAGAGATGGAGGCAGGCCCGAGTCTTTTCCCCTTTTCAGATCACCTGAACACATGTCCGTGTCAGGGATTTGTCTTAGGGTCCTGCCGAGAGAACAGACTTATGAGGATACGGGGTGGCAGTACACGCCGTACTCAGTCTCTGTGTGGGAGTATGCCATGTCCTGAGCCAATGTTTCCACAGATGGCTCCCATATCGCCAAATATGTCCCAGGCTAGGGAATTTGGTCTGCGAGAACGTCAGGCTCACTCGGTGAAAACTCCCACAAAGATGCTCTCCTGAAGTTGTCTTGCCCATCAGGCTATGGCCTTGGCAGGGGCAAAGGCCGGGCAAATGTAGAAGCCGCCATTTCAAGGGCTGCCCTTCCCAGCAATCTTATAATTCTTTCGTTGGAATCCATGAGAGAAGCTGGTGGGGGGATCGTGCTGGTCTATGAACTGGCGGGTCCACAGCAGGGGAAGGCGCCCAGTTAGCGGTGAGCTCAGGAGAGAAGGGGTACCGGATGCCGAGGCGCTTCCCTCTTTGAAGGCATCTGGTCGGATTGTCCTTTTCCCTTGGAGTCCCTGCACAACGTCAGCGTGAGGCAAAGACCTTGGAAGGTAGCTCTTGACCGTCTAAACGAAACCGCCTGAACTGCGGGATTCGTAGAGGTATGTTTGATGTCTAAGGTCTGGTTGACCGCCACATTCAGGCTCCGCGCCATAACTATATGCTGGGGGCCTGCTTTGGATGCAGGTCCGACTCATGCCCTGCAGGCGCATTCCAGGTGTGTTGTCAGATACTGGAGAGGGGGACCCGGAAGAGGGATCTCGCCGAGAAGGCTCGGCTGGTGAGATGTAAGTGCCCGGCGGGGAAACCTGTGATCCACTGGTGACTGCTGTTGGAAGAGGCAGTCTATCACGACCACCAGGGGTCTGTTAAACAGAATCGTCAACTGGACTAGTAAATCCCAGTCTGACTCCCATTACGGTACTTGTCCCGCCTCAAGCTGCTTAGCTGCTGCAATCTGACACGGGCAGTCAACCTCAGCTTAGAATGAGAGTTGACACTGCTAACCTGGTGAAATCCCCATCGACTGCGTGAGAGAGGGAGCCCATCCCGGGATAGGGGTCTCTGACTCGCCTGGGGCAGAAAAGGACTCCTGGTAGTGGGTGCTATGAGGTGCTGCAGGCCTGGCAGAGGGGAGAGGACGCAGACGAGTAAGAGTGACGCCCCTGTGGATCCTGTCGCCACAGAGATGTTGCACCTCGGCCAGAGGTGAGACACCCCAGAACTAGGTAAAGAGGGAGTACCCCCTTAGACTGCAACACAGCATCCAAAGCACCATGCCAGCCGAATATACGGATGTACCCTACGGGAGGATGGTCTGATTCAGACTGGTAAGCCAAGGATTGGAGCAACCTTAGGCTGTTAGTGTGTGAAAAACAGCTTAGTCTATCTCCGGAAGAGGCTGCTGGAGCAGCGTGCAGAAAGGGGATCCTTGGGCACAGGCCGTGAGAAAATAACTGTCTGTGGCCCATTCCGAGATCGGAAGGACAGGCCAAACCAGGGTTCAGTCCCCAGGTTAGTGTGAAAAAACTTCAGGCTCTGCTAGTAAGCCGATGGCGGTGATCGCCTTATGGGCCATTGCCACTAAACAGTAGCAGTATCTTGAGGAAGGATGCTAATCGGACCCAGGACGCACAGACTTAGTCTGTTTCCCGACAAGATCCGCAGTCTCAGTGTAAGACTGCGTGGTGAGGGAAGGAATGAAGGAGTGTAAAATCTACCTGGAGGTAGATGTATCCCTCTCTCGGAGAAATCAGTGCCAAGCGGGCATCTGCATGGCATGCAACTAACTGTGAGCAGGGATCAGAAAACTGCACGTAAACTGCGTGTCTGATTGTTCCGGCGGCGCACCGCCCTCTCTGCTACATCTTTCGGCTCCATGCCTCAAATAACTAGCATCTACCTGCCCTGAAAGACTACAGCTTCACCAGTGGGAGGCCCATTAACAGGCTGCAGAATACTATCACTTCCGTGGATCGAGCTGCAGCGCTGGTAATCCTGAGCAGGCACCACAAGGTGGCATCACAAAGGACAGAAATATTCCTGTAAATATATATATATATATATATATATATATATATCTCCCTTTTGTTGAGTGCCCAGGGCCACGGGCCGGTTCGCTGTCGTGGCGTTCTCCCATAGAAGTCCATAGGCTCGGCCCGAGTGCCCCACGGCATGGGGCGGTTCAGAAACACAACCATGGTTAAGTAGACCATTACCAGCCCCAAATTGCCGGAGGCTAGGGGATAGACTGATGCCAGTAGGTTGGGGGACAGAGGAGAGACAGAGGAGGGTGTCAGCTCTGCAGGCAGAGCTACTCACAGTTTGAAGATACTAGCAGACTCTGTGAAAAACGTGCTGCTCCAGCCTGTCATCAGACCGGGAAAAGGTGTGCTGCTGCTGCGTGGGATCCTGCAGCCCTCCGACGTTCTGAGAGGGGAGGGCGGATCCTGAGCAGGGCTGTGAGGGAAGGGGAGGGCTGAGAAGAGCCCGCCCGGAAGTCTGGGTAAAAGGGCCGGAGCCAGCTCCAAAACTAGGCCCGAAATGAAGCCGGGGCCTAAATTTAAGACTGTGGCCGACGGTAGAGGGGGGGGCGGCGCGGAGGCTCCCGAACTGACAAAAAAGAGGTGGGCTACACCGGAAAGAACGCAGCGGTGCCCCAAACCCCTGGAATAGCAAGGGCAGTCGAGGGAAGGGGAACGGAGCCGGTTAAAAACTAGGCCCCAGATGAAGCCAGGGGCTCCATTAAAAACGCGGCCGCCGACAGAGGAGTGGGGGTGGCGGGGGATTGTTCCAAAAGGACCCAACCGAAGAAGTATCAACCCAGGGGCCCCCAATAAGGGCGCACAGCGGCGCAACAGGGCGCCTGAAGCAGCGATGTGTCTTCTTTCTTCTTTTATGTCTTCTTTTCTTCTATCTTCTTTCCTGTCGGAAAAGCGAGACAGTACCTGTCAGGTGAGCTGGACGTCCGCCGTCTTTAGTGGAACGTCCGAATCTCCTCCACCGACAGGCTCTGGTGGGCGAGTGGGTGGGAGACGGAGGCAGGCCCGGGACTACGGCTTCACCCTGGTCACCTAAACACTCATCCGTGTTAGGGAATAGGATGGGGGATCCTGCCAAGATACAGACATATGAGGATACGGGGTGGCAGTACACGCCGTACTCATAGTCTCTACGTGGGACTACAGTAGTGACTTTTCACACTGTATCCCTCCGGAGTAACTGAAAAGGAACGCCGCAAAAAATGGTAGATATGGGTCTCCGGGGAGACCCGTGTCCACCTCCTAACTGACACTAAGCTAAACTGAATTGCTTCTTGCAGTCACTGGGGTGTATACTGCAGAGGAGGAGCCAACCCTTATTTTTGCATATGCATAGTGTCAGTGCCTCCTAGTGGCAGCAGCATACACCCATGGTTATCTGTGTCCCCCAATTAAGGCGATAGAGAAAGAGGACCTTTCACCAAATTTTTCATGTTGAGCTGGACGTATGATATAATATTGGCTGCAAAGTGGAATCAAACGTTTTGGGCTTTTTTTTTGCTAGTTTGTTTTTATTAATTTCACCTCTCTGTTGCAATCAGAGTATTTGGCACCTAATTAGTTACCTTTTGTTAAGTCCAAGTGGGTGTTATCACAAAACTCATGCAGGGAGATGAAGTGCACAGCCCCAGTGAAAACTATATAATAACACCCACTTCGACATAACAAAAGTGAACTCATTAGGTGCCAAATACGTTGATTGCTAATATCTTCACAATGCAGAGGCGTAATAATAACAAAAAAAAAAAAGTTTTATTTTGCTCTGCGGCAACTATTACATTGTATGTCTAGTTCAACATGAAAAATTTGGTGAAAGATCCTATTTAAATGCTGGACATCTGCAGCCTCCACTCGAGGGAGCATATTGTTATCCAGGCTTGGGACAAAAGTCTGCAGTCTTGTGACTGTAGACTGCTGGATCGTGACAGAGTGCAGTATCTTCTGTTATAGTCTAATATTTCACATTCAGTACAGAACGCCTGCTGCCATCTTTCTCCACCACAGTTCCTATATTTTCATGCCTAGTTGAGTCCTTTGGCCTTGTTTCCATGTAGAAGGTACTGTTTTTAGCTGCAATTCTGCCTTGAAGACAACTTCTGACCAGTCTTCTCTGAACAGTAGATGTGTGTTGCTGGTTCCCACTTGTTGCTGCCAGTTCTGAACTGATGGCACTGCTGGACATCTTCTGATTTTAAAGGGAAGTAAGCACAATGTGTCTTTCATCTGCTGCTTTAAGATTCCTTGGCCAATTACTGCCTCTACGATCCTCAATATTGCCATTTTCTTGGTGTCCTCAATGCTGAGAAACACAGGTGGTTAAATAACTGTCATGCAATACCATCAAGGAGATATTTGATCAGTTCCAAATTTATTCTGTAGCAGAACAATGACTTCAAACACACAACCAATGTCATTAAGAACTATCTTTAGTGTAAAGAATAACAAGAAGTCCTGGAAGTGATGATTTGGCCCCACAAAACCCTGATCTCACACCAGCCAATCTGTCTGGGATTACATGACGAGACAGAAGAGTTTTCACAAGAAGATCTGTGGTTCGTTCTCCAAGATGTTCGGAACAAGTTCCTGCAGAAGTCCTTCTAAAACTGAGTATAAGTACTTACCTAGAAGAACTGAAGCTATTTTGAAGACCAAAGTCGGACACCAAATATTGATGTGGTTTAGATTTTTCGTTCATTCCCTTTGCATTTTGCTAATTGATAAAAATAAACTATTATTAATCATTAAGTCTACTTTTAAAATCATTCTTACTTTGCAGAATTTTTCCACCCCACCCCAAAAATTTTTTCACAGTTCTGTCCATAAACACATGTTTATTTAGTATATGTACGATTATATTGAATTAATTACTAAATGTCCTTTATAGTTTGCTGTTCTAATATTAGAGCAGTAAGAATGTACTAACATAGATAATGTGTATATAACACTATCAGTGACTTCGGCTCAGTTACCAGGTACAGAGAAAACACAGAAGGTGGTTTCTTAAAAAAAAAATCAGAAAACAGGAGATATATGTAGGAATTTGGCACAGGAGAACAACTGGAGAGAACTTGGCAATGAGTGGCAGAAAAAAAAGATGCCGCCTACTGCTTTATCCACAATGTTCATCTAAATCAAATGTGACATATTTGTAATGGAAATCAGCCCACCTGGATACACTGATGCAGAAGGTATAAATCTTAGAAAAAGGTCTATCTGTGTAATATGTGCTTGGCTGCGACACTGTGACATTTACCTGCTCAAGTTTTAAAGCAACAGTACATGTCTTACTCCTGTAAAGTTAGAGTCATGAAGAGCAAATCTGTAAAAATTCATACAGGCTTCCTTGAATTTGGCCAGGGAATTCGATTTGCATAAAATTTATTCCATGCGAATTAATGACATAAATGGAGGGATTAAAAAAAATAAAAACATACTTTCTGTCCACCTGTCCAGGCGCCAGAGCTCCCTGCTCGGTTTTTTATTGGCTCACTAACTCCCTCCCTATAGCTCCGGTCTTGTCTTCTGTTTCATCCTTATCCGTTGGCGCCTCCGGCACTGACTAGGTCTGATGTGACGTCATGATGTGTGTCACTCCGTTGTGCGAGGTCTAATCAGTGGCGTAGGTACCAAAGTATAAAGATGAAGATGGAAGAGAAGACCGGTGCCGGAGGGAGGCATCCAGTGGAGGACCTGGAGGAGAGCTGCAGAGCGCGGACAGGTGAGTGAAGAGGTGAGAAAAATGTTTGTTTGTTTTTTTTAACTCATGCACTAAAAATAGAGCAAATAAAATTGCAAAATATTCGGGGACTATTAACAAATTAGAATTTTAGGGAAGTTTGAAGCAAATTTATTTTACCTGGAATCAATTAACTTATCTCTCAATTCACATCACCTTCTAGCTATAGGACCAGCGATATGGATTTCCGTTATAAATACAGTCTATTCATTTTATCATTAGACATAAGCCAAAAAAGTTCCTTATGGAAGAGGGCTAGCATCGGTTGTGGGTGCTTTTCAATTGGATTAAAAATATGAAATATATCAAAGTCATTACACACAGTACACATACAATTGCATACATCTCAGCCATAGGTTAGCGACTGTCCCCATTGTCAGTGAATATAATGCTGAAGTTGGTATAAACCAAGCCTTAGGCAGAATTGACATTGTGAATATTTCTGAGTCTGGTCTCATCTGACCAGAGCACCTTCTCTCCTTCTTCCAGATGCTAGCTGTTTCCCCTATGTGGGATGTGGAAAACGGTGTCTGATGAGAGTAAAGAAGAACTTTTGGGGCTAAATGGAAAACACTATGTGTGACGGAAAACTAACACTGCTCATCACCTCGAAAACACCATCCCCACCGTCACACTAGCTTCGTTTTCAGTGTAAGTTTTATGTGTTTTTTATTGTCTTGTCCCACCTTTACATATACTCACATTTTTACATATCAAGATGATAACCTCTTCGTCCTTGGATACAGCCTGGCGTTCCACGATCGGGACTCCTTGGGAATTCCTTTAAGGTGTACCATTCCGGAAATTGGTCTGGGACTTGAACCACGAAAGACCAGGAATGGACTAATCTCACATGGACTCGATTGATAGAGATATTTTATATGCCGAATTGGATATTTTGCATTAATTCAACCATACTTGTGTCTATCCATAGGTCCCTTTCATATCCCTACACTTGCATATTTCTCTGTTATTATATGTATTTGATTCCATGTTTATTTAATCTCCTCTCTTTTATATGACACAACAAATAGTTTCACCTATTAATTTTTCCTTGATCCTTTTTATATTTTTATATTATATAAATCATGGATTCATAGACCAATTTTGCACAATGCACTTTAAAGGTTCTGTATGTTTAGGACCTATGAGAGATAAGGGCTCAATACATTATTGGGTTTCTATATGTACCCTTTTTCTTTAAAACATCCATATTTTTCACTATTTCTTTTTTATCCTTCATTACATAACGTATGTCAGTATTCCTTACAATCATTTTTCCATGTATTCTTTCACAAAGTAATTGTCACCCTTTCTTTTTTATACAAGGACAATTTGTTGGCCCTGCAGGGAACAATATATCTAGTTCCCAATGGAATTCATATCTATGTACCTCCCTCAGCATAGTTCTACATACAAATGCAAGTAACAGGTAGAAGTCCCGACTGTGGGTAGTTATGATCTTCGCACCTGTTGAGCTGCACATATCCTCAGAGTCTTGTGCGCATGCCTGGTCCCAACTTCACCAGGACCTTCCCGATGCGCTCTACCTGGTTTGTAAGCATCTCTAGTTGCTTGTGAGCCGCTTGCGCTCCACGAGCGTAGGAGGAAGTGCCTCGTTATGAGGTGCACTTGTGTCCACGCATGCACCTCCATAGACCTACAGTACAGACCAAAAGTTTGGACACACCTACTCATTTAAAGATTTTTCTGTATTTTGCGTTTAGTTGGACCATCATTTATTTTTCAACAGGACAATGACCCCAAACACACCTCCAGGCTGTGTAAGGGCTATTTGACCAAGAAGGACAGTGATGGGGTGCTACACCAGATGACCTGGCCTCCACAGTCACCAGACCTGAACCCAATCGAGATGGTTTGGGGTGAGCTGGACCGGAGAGTGAAGGCAAAAGGGCCAACAAGTGCTAAGCATCTCTGGGAACTCCTTCAAGATTGTTGGAAGACCATTTCCAGTGACTACCTCTTGAAGCTCATCAAGAGAATGCCAAGAGTGTGCAAAGCAGTCATCAAAGCAAAAGGTGGCTACTTTGAAGAACCTAGAATATAAGACATATTTTCAGTTGTTTCACACTTTTTTTGTTAAGTATATAATTCCACATGTGTTAATTCATAGTTTTGATGCCTTCAGTGTGAATGTACAATTTTCATAGTCATGAAAATACAGAAAAATTTTTAAATGAGAAGGTGTGTCCAAACTTTTGGTCTGTACTGTACGTCATCAGACTGACCGCACATTTGATTGGACGATTGTCCCTACATATACTAACCCGAAGCCAGCATTAGCCATGCCTCCTGATGAAGACACCGCGAAATGCGCGTAGGGGCGGTAGGCTGGGATCCTTTTACTAGTTTAATTCAGTAAGTACTTAACCGATATATGCACTTTATTACATCCAATGATTTTACTTCATGCACCTTATTTTATATATAACCACATGTATACAGCTATGTGCTGTCACCTACTCCCTCACATGGGGGTAATGCCTTACATTAGGATAAGGGTTTAGTTAGTCAGCTCTAAATAGCATCTCCTGGGTTGCTTCATATATTTTTACATTTTTTTCATAGAATTTTTATTTTATTCTTTTCTGAGTACATATACATATGGGGTATTTAATCTCCTCCTGATATTCATATACGTACTGTTGATTGTACAGTTTTACTACGGATCCTTAATTATTCCCTGCTTTGGCAGTGTTATTCTGTTTGTATATTTTAATAATGTGTTCGGTTTTGTCTAATAAAATTTACTTGTACGGTTGAAAATACTCTGATTCCCCATTTTTGCGCTTTAAATCAGCTTGCTGGGGTTGTCGTAATTATAATAAAATCAGAGTATAACATACAACACATATTCGCGGCTCAGTGTGCACCTTACTATTTATTTTCTCCCCTAGAAGTATATCCTTTGGAGAATATGTCAGAAACATGGCGTCAATGACAAATTAATGACATGGTATGAAAATCTCTTCCGCGACAGCAATAGAGCACGTAATGGTTTATAGCTCCCGTGAGGTCACCTAACAATTTCTAGAAGATTGTGTAGCGGTATGACTTTTTACACCAATGACCTAGGACTATAAATGCTTGAAGGGTAACCTCCAAAGCTGCTGTTGCACATTTCAGTCCCTTTCTAGTTTTCGTCTTCTATCAGATCCTAACCCCCCACCGCTGTGAACTCATATGGGAAATAGGCTGACCTAAATTGTGTTTCTATATAAGACAAGATGACAATATTGTCACGGGTGTGTCGCTGCGAAGATCGTCGCGATTGCACACCCTGACTTCTCACAGCTGAGTTTCTGCTGCTGGGTGTTTTTCGGCAGTGAGAGAGTTAATTCTCCCTCTCTCTGTGCTGGACAAGACCAGCCTCGCTCAGCTGCAATTAATGTTGCGATAATTGGATTCCTTCAAATACCTGCCTGTCTGCTAGGGAAGTGTCGGTGAAAGCATTCATGCAGACCAGCAGAGCGGATCATATTGAGAAGTCTAAAGCTAAGAGTACCTGTTGTGGTTTTCTCCTCTCCTCGCTTTATTATTTATCTCCTTACCTGTTGGTGTTCCCTCTGTAGTTGTAGTTTTGTATGCAAGGTGTCTTTTATTTTACCCCTTGTACTGTCTCGTTCGTCTTATACTGTGTGTAGGCAGTTACCTTCCCGTTCCCTGTGGTGGTAATCAGGGTCCTTCTCAGGACTAGATTACAGTTGTCAGGGATTCACAGGAGATAGGGTTACGCTGGCGGCCTGGACCTCTGTACCATCAACAGTACCTCCAGGTAGAGGGATTAGTCAGGACCCAGCTTAGGGTCAGCAGAGACCCCGGTCCTCCTGTATGCAGAGACAGCGTGACATTTTCACCGACCCTAAAGATTTTCTCCAGCCACCATGGATCCAGTAGTCAGTCTAGCTCGGCAGTTGCAGAGTTTGTCCATGGAGCTGGTGGACGTTAAGTCCAAGGTTTTGTACCCCCGGAGCAGGCCGGACCTGAACCTAAAGTAGCTCTCCCTGACAGATTCACTGGGGGGCGGGACAAGTTTTTTGCTTTCCGGGAGGCATGTAAATTGTACTTTCGGCTGCGACCTCGGTCATCTGGGAGTGAAGAACAAAGGGTGGGGATTGTCATCTCGCTCCTACAAGGAGACCCCCAATCCTGGGCGTTCGCTCTCCCCCCAGGCTCCCCAGCTCTCCAGTCAGTGGATGGGTTTTTTGCAGCTCTGGGTCTTGTATATGATGACCCGGATCGGGTCTCCCTTGCTGAATCTAAGTTACGTAGGATACAGCAGGGAGATCGTCCGGCGGAGGAATTCTGTTGGAGTTCCGTAGGTGGGCCACAGACACCCAGTGGAATGACCCGGCTCTTAGGAGCCAGTTTTGTCAAGGTTTATCTGACAAATTAAAGGATGTGCTGGCACAGTATGACCCCCCCACGTCACTGGAGGCCGCTATGGCCCTTGCTATTCGTATTGACAGACGTCTTCGGGAGAGGTGCGGGGTAACTTCGCCCCCTGTGATGACTCCACCTTCCTCAAGGGTCCCTTATACGGAGGTTTCCCTAGTCAGTCCAGAGGAGCCTATGCAATTAGGAGGGACATCATTCCGGGGAGGGGATCGGTGGGGCGCCACAAAACAAGAAGTTGTTTCTTCTGTGGGAAAAAGGGACATTTTATTGGGGGGTGTCCATCCCGTCCTTTGCAGAGTGAGAAGTCGCCGGAAAACTATTGATCCCAGATTGTGTGGTGACGGCAATCTGGGAGTAAGTATTTCGTCCCTAAATTCGTCTCAGTTTCTCGTACCAGCGGAGGTGGTGGTGGGTGCGAGAACTGAGAGGATATCTGTTCTTCTGGATAGTGGGGCCGGGGCTAATCTGGTGGATGCTCGCTTTGCCCGGGTTCAAGAAATGCGATTGAGTGTGTTGGCTAAACCCGTCCCCATATTCTCGATCGACGCCAGACCTCTCGGTCAGGGAAGTTTTTTGCAAGCAGTGCATAACATAGATCTTCAAGTGGGGGCGTTACATAAAGAACTGTTGTCTTGTTATGTGTTGGAGGGTCTTCCTACTCCTATAGTGCTGGGCCTTCCTTGGTTAACTAAGCATAACCCGGTTATCAATTGGCAATCCAGAGAGATAAGCCAATGGAGTGAATTCTGTAATAAGAACTGCATGAATACGGTCATTGGTGCGGTCGCTCCTAGGGCCTTACCTCCATTTCTGGTAGACTTTGAGGATGTAGTCTCGGAGAAAGGGTGTCAAGAATTACCTCCTCATCGCGAATATGACTGTTCTGTTAACTTGATCCCTGGGGCCAAATTACCGAAATCTAGGTTGTATAACCTTTCTGGTCCTGAGAGACAGGCCATGAAGGATTATATTTCAGAGAGTCTGGCTAAGGGGCATATTAGACCTTCATCTTCCCCGGTGGCCGCGGGGTTCTTCTTTGTGAAGAAAAAAGATGGAGGCCTACGCCCTTGCCTGGATTTCCGTGAGCTTAATCGGATTACGGTCCGAGATCCGTATCCGCTCCCACTTATTCCCGATCTTTTCAATCAGATCGTGGGTGCCAAATGGTTCTCTAAGTTGGATCTCAGAGGGGCGTACAATCTGATTAGGATGAAGGAGGGGGATGAGTGGAAGACGGCGTTTAACACTCCGGAGGGGAATTATGAGAACTGTTGTGAATGGACTTGAAATGAGTTCTGAGCAGAGGCTCCCTCTGGTGGTTACAAGCGGTACTGGACTGTCCAGTGAAGATTGTGAGGAGTGGGAATCAGGTGTTACTGACTGGTCTTATATAAGGGAGTCGCCTTCCCATCAGGGTTGCCGGTGATCAATTGTTCTGGTCTCAATCCTTGAGTCCTGTTTCCTTTGTAGCCTGCTGTGTCGTGTCTGCATCTCCTGCTAACAGATAAGACATTTTCTTCTTTTTTTTTTTGCGCTTGATTTTTGCACTTCTGTGGGGGCCTTCAGGGTCCCCTCCAGGGGCTTTTGCCCTCTCAGTTTAGTTCAGCCACTGATGTTTGTACTTTTGCTTTTTCCATTTTTTTCAGTGGCTGCTGTTTTGATTTTGTTACACCAGAGAACTAATTTAGGTGGTAGAGGTCGTGTGATCTCAGGTGATTTTGAAATTAGTAGAGTTGGTGCTTTTCAGGGTTTTTTGGGATTGCAGTAAGTGCCCTTCCTATCCTTTTCTATTTAGGTAGTTTGGGCCCAACGTTTGCTCATACTATTTTCTGTCTGTGTCAGTATTTCATCTTGTCTAACCGCCATTACATGTTTGGGGGCTTTCTATGTTCTTTGGGATCTGCTCCGGGGCAGATAGCTTTCCTCTTTCTATCTTTAGGTGTAGTTAGTTTCTCAGGCTGTGACGAGGCGTCTAGGACCAACGTAGGAACGCTCCACGGCTGCCTCTAGTTGTGGTGGTTAGTCAGGGTACTGCAATCTCATAGATTCCAACTGCTCTGGTGTATTGCCTTTTTTACCTGCACTCCTCAGCTACCGAAACATAACAGTATCACCGGCCCAAAAATTGAAAATTGTATGGTACTCACAGAAGGGAAAAAATATTGTGAAAGAAAAAAGGTTGTCAGAGTTGTCAGAGATATTTTTCTGTTTGTTGCATTTTTTTCCTCTGTATCTCTGGGTGCTGGGGAGGATTTTTTTCTCTCAATGGAGTTTGCACAGTTGTCTGGCCGTGTGGATCAGCTTGCCACTGAGGTTCGAGTATTGCTACCTATCTTGCTAGGTTGCCTGTTGTGGAACCTAGGATTCCCATGCCAGATTTGTTTTTAGGGGATCGAGCTAAGTTTCAGAATTTCAAAAATAATTGTAAATTGTTTTTTGCCTTAAAATCTAAGTCCTCAGGGAACGCAGCGCAGCAGGTTCAAATTGTCATCTCTCTCCTGCGCGGCGATCCTCAGGATTGGGCTTTTTCCCTGACACCTGGGGATCCTGTTTTGAGTGATGTTGATGCATTTTTTCAGGCTTTGGGGTTATTATACGATGAGCCTAATGTCACTGATCAAGCTGAAAAAGCCTTGTTGGCATTAAATCAGGGTCTTGATGACGCTGAGTTATACTGTCAGAGATTCCGTAGGTGGGCAGTCCTGACCAAGTGGAATGACGACGCTTTGGCGGCCCTTTTTCGGAAGGGTCTGTCAGATAATGTAAAGGATGTTATGGTGGGATTCTCTGTCCCCTCTGGTCTCAATGATTCTATGTCATTAGCGATTCAAATTGACAGACGTTTGCGTGAGCGGAGAAGTATGCGTGGAATGGTGTTGCCTTGTGAACCTGCTTCTGAACCCATGCAGTGTGATAGAGTGGTGTCTGGGGCACAGCGTCATGAGTTTCGAAAGCGCAATGGGTTATGTTTCTACTGTGGTGATGCCTCTCATGCTATTTCAGTCTGCCCTAAGCGGGGAAGACGTTTTGCACGCTCAGTTGTCTTGGGTAGTGTTCAGACTAAGTTTTTATTAACTGTCACTCTGATATGCTCTCTGTCCTCATTTTCTGCTCAGGCTTTCGTTGATTCTGGAGCAGCTATTAACCTGATGGATTATGATTTTGCTAAACGTTGTGGGTTTCCCTTGATACCCCTACAGAAGTCTATTCCCCTACTGGGGATCGATTCTACCCCTTTGGCTGAGAATAAACCTCAGTTTCTCTACTCAGGTGATAATGAGGGTTGAACCTGATCACCAGGAGTGCTGTAAATTTTTGGTTCTGTATAATCTGCATGATATTATCGTACTGGGCTTCCCTTGGTTGCAGTCTCATAATCCTGTTTTGGATTGGAAATCTGTGTCTGTAACCAGTTGGGGCTGCCAATGTGTTAATACCAACACTCCTGTTTTTTCTGCCTCCCCCCAGGCTCAGGATGTTCCTGACTTTTTGATTGATTTTTCTGATGTGTTTAGCGAAAGTAAATCTGCATCCTTGCCTCCCATAGGAGCTATGACTGCGCTATTGAATTAGTGCCTGGTAGTAAATTCCCTAAAGGTCGCCTTTTTAACTTGTCTGTACCTGAACATGACGCTATGCGGTCTTATATCAAGGAATCATTGGAGAAGGGTCATATCAGACCATCCTCTTCACCCTTAGGTGCCGGTTTTTTCTTTGTGGCCAAAAAGGATGGTTCATTAAGGCCGTGTATTGATTATCGTCTTTTGAACAATATTACTGTAAATATCAATACCCGTTACCTTTGATTTCTGACCTGTTTTCCAGGGTGAAAAACGCTACTTGGTTTACCAAGCTTGACCTCAGGGGGGCTATAACCTTATCGCATTAAGCACGGGGATGAATGGAAGACGGCATTCAATACCCCTGAGGGGCATTTTGAGTACCTTGTGATGCCCTTTGGGCTCACTAATGCTCCTTCCGTCTTCCAGTCCTTCATGAATGACATTTTCAGGGATTTTGTGGATAAATTTCTGATTGTTTATTTGGATGATATCTTGATTTTTTCTAATGATTGGGACTCTCATGTGAAACATGTTCGAACTGTATTCCAGATTTTGAGAGAGAATGCTCTGTATGTGAAGGGATCAAAGTGTCTTTTTGGCGTACAGAGGATCTCATTTCTGGGATTCATTTTGTCCCCATCTGTTATTGAAATGGACCCGGTCAAGGTTCAGGCCATCTGTGATTGGGTCCAACCTACTTCATTAAAGGCTCTTCAAGATTTTTGGGTTTTGCCAATTTTTATCGTAAATTTATTGGTAATTTCTCGGTTATTGTTAAACCATTGAACTGATTTGACCAGAAAGGGTTCTGATGTGGTGAATTGGCCTCCTGAGGCAGTCTCTGCATTTCAGGAACTTAAGCAGAGATTCACTTCTGCTCCTGTTCTACGGCAGCCTGATGTTTCTCTGCCATTTCAGGTGGAGGTTGATGCCTCTGAAATTGGGGCAGGTGCCGTTTTGTCCCAAAAAGATCCAGAGACCTCTAAAAGTAACCCTTGTGCCTTTTTCTCTCGAAAATTTTCTCCTACTGAACGTAATTATGACGTGGGTAATCGGGAGTTATTGGCCATGAAGTGGGCTTTTGAAGAGTGGAGACATTGGCTGGAGGGAGCCAAACATCAGGTGGTGGTCCTTACGGACCATAAGAATCTGGTTTATCTGGAATCTGCCAAGCGACTCAATCCTAGACAGGCCAGGTGGGCCTTGTTTTTCACACGTTTTAATTTTGTGGTTTCCTTTCTTCCTGGCACTAAGAATGTTAAGGCGGATGCCCTCTCGAGGAGTTTCCTTGCGGACTCTCCTGAGTTATCTGATCCTTCTGTTATTTTGAAGAGGGTGTAGTTCTTTCCGCCATCTCACCCAATTTGAGACTTGCTCTGGAGGGGTGTCAGGAGGATAGGCCCGAGCGCTGCCCTGTTGGAAAATTGTTTGTCCCGGACCATGGAAAAAGAGTGTGATGTCTGAGATTCATTGTTCCGCGTTGGCTGGGCATCCCGGAATTTTTGGTACCAGAGACTTGGTTAGTCGGTCCTTTTGGTGGCCTACCTTGTCTCGTGATGTCAGGGAATTTGTGCAGTCCTGCGGGACTTGCTCTCGCTCCAAGCCTTGCTCTCGCTCTAGTGGTTTGTTGATGCCATTGCCTGTGCCCAAGAGACCATGGACCCATATCTCTATGGATTTCATTTCCGACCTTCCTGTTTCTCAGAGAATGACCGCATCTGGGTGATTTGTGATAGGTTTTCCAAGATGATACATCTTGTGCCATTACCTAAGTTGCCTTCCTCCTCTGAATTGGTGCCTTTGTTCCTTCAGCACGTGGTTCGTTTACACTGGCATTCCTGAGAACATTGTGTCTGACAGAGGAGTCCAGTTTGTTTCCAGATTTTGGAGGACTTTTTGTTCTAAACTTGGTGTTCAATTGTCTTTCTCCTCGGCGTTTCATCCTCAGACCAATGGTCAAACTGAGAGAACAAACCAGACATTGGAGACTTATCTAAGATGCTTTGTGTCTGCTGATCAGGATGACTGGGTCTCTTTTTTGCCTTTGGCTGAGTTTGCTCTTAATAATAGGGCTAGCTCTGCCACTTTGATGTCTCCATTTTTCTGTAATTCTGGGTTTCACCCTCGATTTTCTTCAGGACAGACGGAGGCTTCTGTCTGTCCAGGTGTTGACTCTGTTGTGGAGCGTATGCAACAGATTTGGGACCAGGTAGTGGAGAGGTTGTCCCTCTCTCAGGAGAGGCCCAGCGGTTTGCTAACCGGCATAGGACTGATGGTCCTCGGTTTAAAGTGGGGGACTTGGTCTGGTTGTCCTCAAGAAATATTCCTATGAGAGTGGCATCTCCTAAATTTAAGCCTAGGTTCATTGGACCTTATAAGATCATGGAGATTCTTAATCCTGTTTCTTTTCGTTTGCTTCTTCCAGGGACATTTAAGATCCATAACGTGTTCCACAAGTCCTTGTTGAAGAGGTTTGTTGAGCCAGTGGTTCCTACTGCTTTGCCTCCTGACCCTGTTTGGTTGAGGGCAATATGGAGTATGTGGTTGAGAAAATATTGAATTCTCGTTTTTCTAGACGGAAACTCCAGTATTTGGTTAAGTGGAGAGGTTATGGTCAGGAAGACAATTCTTGGGTGTTTGCTTCGGACATCCATGCTAGGAGACTCATCCGTGCGTATCATAGAACTCATCCTGACCGACCTGGTTGCTCAATGAGGGTTCGGTGACCCCTCCTCAAGGGGGGGGTACTGTTGTGAATGGACTTGAAATGAGTTCTGAGCAGAGGCTCCCTCTGGTGGTTACAAGCGGTACGGACTGTCCAGTGAAGATTGTGAGGAGTGGGAATCAGGTGTTACTGACTGGTCTTATATAAGGGAGTCGCCTTCCCATCAGGGTTGCCGGTGATCAATTGTTCTGGTCTCAATCCTTATCCTTGTTTCCTTTGTAGCCTGCTGTGTCGTGTCTGCATCTCCTGCTAACAGATAAGACATTTTCTTCTTTTTGTTTTTGGCTTGATTTTTGCATTTTGTCCTGCACTTCTGTGGGGGCCTTCAGGGTCCCCTCCGGGGGCTTTTGCCCTCTCAGTTTAGTTCAGCCACTGATGTTTGTACTTTTGCTTTTTCCAGTTTTTTCAGTGGCTGCTGTTTTGATTTTGTTACACCAGAGAACTAATTTAGGTGGTAGAGGTCGTGTGATCTCAGGTGATTTTGAAATTAGTAGAGTTGGTGCTTTTCAGGGTTTTTTGGGATTGCAGTAAGTGCCCTTCCTATCCTTTTCTATTTAGTAGTTTGGGCCCAACGTTTGCTCATACTATTTTCTGTCTGTGTCAGTATTTCATCTTGTCTAACCGCCATTACATGTTTGGGGGCTTTCTATGTTCTTTGGGGATCTGCTCCGGGGCAGATAGCTTTCCTCTTTCTATCTTTAGGTGTAGTTAGTTTCTCAGGCTGTGACGAGGCGTCTAGGACCAACGTAGGAACGCTCCACGGCTGCCTCTAGTTGTGGTGGTTAGTCAGGGTACTGCAATCTCATAGATTCCAACTTCTCTGGTGTATTGCCTTTTTTACCTGCACTCCTCAGCTACCGAAACATAACAGAGATACCTTGTCATGCCATTTGGTCTGAGTATTGCCCCGGCGGTGTTTCAACACTTTGTAAATGACATCTTTCGCCACCTAATGGGACAGTTTGTGGTCATATATTTGGATGATATCTTAATTTACTCGCCGGATCTTGTGTCTCATCAGGAGCATGTTAGACAAGTTTTACAGATCTTGCGGGATAATAAACTGTACGCCAAATGGGAGAAGTGTGTGTTCGCCGTACAGGAACTTCAGTTTTTAGGATTCCTGGTGTCAGCATCCGGTTTTCGTATGGACCCTGGGAAAGTGCGGGCAGTTCTTGAGTGGGATCTGCCAGAGGATCTTAAGGCATTACAACGTTTCTTGGGGTTTGCTAACTACTACCGGAAATTCATTCGTAATTTTTCGTCCATAGTTAAACCTCTCACAGACATGACTAAAAAAGGGACGGATTTTTCAAAGTGGTCTGACAAGGCTTGTCAAGCGTTTTCTTCCTTGAAAAAATGTTTTGCTTCAGCACCCATACTTATTCAGCCTGATGCGTCACAGCCGTTCATTGCTGAGGTGGACGCTTCCGAGGTAGGGGTGGGAGCAGTATTGTCACAAGGTTTGTCCCCTGGTAAATGGCATCCGTGCGCCTTCTTCTCTAAAAAATTGTCGTCCGCAGAGAGGAATTATGATGTCGGCAATAGGGAACTCTTGGCCATTAAGTTAGCTTTTGAGGAGTGGCGTCATTTTTTGGAGGGGGCAGTCCACCCAGTCACCGTCATTACCGATCACAAAAACCTGCTATATTTAGAGTCCGCTAAACGTCTGAATCCCAGACAAGCTAGGTGGTCGTTGTTTTTTACCAGGTTTAATTTTGTCGTCACATATCGCCCTGGGTCAAAAAATGTTAAGGCGGATGCTTTATCTCGCTGTTTCCCAGGGGCTGGGAATACGGAGGACCCGGTTCCGGTCCTTCAGGAGGGGTGGTGGTGTCGGCAGTATGCTCTGAGCATGAGGAGGAGGTATTGGAGGCTCAGGGGGACGCCCCTGTAGGACCTCCAGGTAGACTGTTTGTTCCAAATCAGTTGCGACAAAAGGTGATCGAGGCACACCATAATTCAGCTTTGGCAGGACACCCAGGAAGTAAAGCAACTGAGGATCTCCTCTCGCGCCGGTTTTGGTGGCCTAACTTACATAGGGAGGTGGTAACTTTTGTCGCGTCCTGCGAGGTTTGTGCGCGCTCTAAGACCCCACATACCCGTCCGTCTGGGACCCTCTTACCTTTGAAGATCCCGGAGCGTCCGTGGACTCATCTGTCTATGGACTTCATTACGGACCTCCCGCCATCTTCGGGTAAAACAGTCATACTCGTTGTAGTGGACAGGTTCAGCAAGATGGCACATTTTATCGCTCTTCCTGCTCTTCCTAATGCTAAAACTCTTGCGCAGGTGTTTATTGGGGAGATTGTAAGACTTCACGGGGTACCCTCCGATGTGGTGTCGGATCGGGGGTCTCAGTTTGTGTCCAAATTCTGGAAAGCATTTTGTACACGGCGGGGGATGCAGTTGTCATTTTCATCGGCTTTTCACCCGCAGTCCAATGGTCAGACAGAGCGTCTGAACCAGAGCTTGGAGACATACCTCCGGTGTTTTGTGTCAGAGAACCAGGAGGACTGGGCTTCTTTCTTGCCTCTGGCGGAGTTTGCTCTAAATAATAGGCGGAGCGAGTCCACTGGTAAGTCCCCGTTTTTTGGGGCATATGGTTTTCACCCCCAGTTTTGTACCTTCAATAGGGGGGGCTCTTCTGGGGTTCCTGAGGAGGAACGATTTTCGTCGTCACTTGCTTCAGTGTGGAGAGGAGTGCTGAGTAATCTGAGTACTATGGGTACCGATACAAACGTATGGCTGATAGGAGGAGAGTGTCTGGTCCGGACCTAAGTGTGAACGATCTGGTATGGTTGTCTACCAAGAATATAAAACTTAAGGTTCCCTCCTGGAAACTGGGTCCCAGGTTCATCGGGCCATACAAGATCAGTTCTATAATTAATCCGGTTGCATTCCGTCTTGACCTCCCTCCCACATTTAAAATTCATAATGTGTTCCACAGATCGTTGCTTAAGAGGTATGTGGCGCCGGTGATACCGTCACCTTTACCTCCTCCTCCTGTGGTGGTCAATGGTAACTTGGAGTTCCAGGTGTCGAGAGTCATCGATTCACGTCTGAATCGCCGGTCCCTTCAGTACCTTGTTCATTGGAGGGGGTATGGTCCTGAGGAGAGGATGTGGGTTCCTGCGTCGGATATTAACGCAGACCGATTGGTTCGGGCCTTCCACACTACTCACCCAGATAAACCCGGCCCTGAGGGTCCGGAGGCCCCTCGTAGAAGGGGGGGTACTGTCACGGGTGTGTCGCTGCGAAGATCGTCGCGATTGCACACCCTGACTTCTCACAGCTGAGTTTCTGCTGCTGGGTGTTTTTCGGCAGTGAGAGAGTTAATTCTCCCTCTCTCTGTGCTGGACAAGACCAGCCTCGCTCAGCTGCAATTAATGTTGCGATAATTGGATTCCTTCAAATACCTGCCTGTCTGCTAGGGAAGTGTCGGTGAAAGCATTCATGCAGACCAGCAGAGCGGATCATATTGAGAAGTCTAAAGCTAAGAGTACCTGTTGTGGTTTTCTCCTCTCCTCGCTTTATTATTTATCTCCTTACCTGTTGGTGTTCCCTCTGTAGTTGTAGTTTTGTATGCAAGGTGTCTTTTATTTTACCCCTTGTACTGTCTCGTTCGTCTTATACTGTGTGTAGGCAGTTACCTTCCCGTTCTCTGTGGTGGTAATCAGGGTCCTTCTCAGGACTAGATTACAGTTGTCAGGGATTCACAGGAGATAGGGTTACGCTGGCGGCCTGGACCTCTGTACCATCAACAGTACCTCCAGGTAGAGGGATTAGTCAGGACCCCAGCTTAGGGTCAGCATAGACCCCGGTCCTCCTGTATGCAGAGACAGCGTGACAAATATATCTTTTGGGTTAAAGTCTTTGAGAGGAGGTATCAATAATTGGGAAATTAACAAGTTATAGTTATTTTACTTAGTGTATTTAATATGTACGTCTAACACCATTATTATAGGACACATATCCCATGCTGTACACCAATATTAATTCCGAGCACTTTACAATCTTTGTCTTCCCAACAAACTTAAAGAAGTGGACCACTACTTTTACACTGATGGCCTATCCTTAGGATAGCCAGGGTCGGACACCCGGCACCCCCCGCTGATCAGCTGTTATTGTGGTCTGTGGCGTCCGCCGCCAGCCATTAGTGCTCACTTGCCGAACTGCTCCATCTATTTGTAGTGGCCACCGCAGGGTACTGCACATCCTCCTCCTATTCAAATCAATAAGAGGTGGATGTGCAGTATCCTGTGGTGGCCACTACAAGTAGACTGAGCAGCTTGGCACATGAATACTTCTGGCCTGTAGCCACTGCCTCCAACACCGATAACAGATGATCGGCAGGGGCACCGGTTGTCGGATCCCGGCCGATCAGACATTGATGAGGATAGGCCATCTATATAAAAGTAGTGGACAACCTCTTTAAGCCATATTATCCAACATCATGTAGGCAAAAAAAATCAAGAACAAAAAGGATAAGTTATAGCAAGGAGAAGCTAGGATGGGCAGCCATAAGGGCCAATGCTAAATGGTCACTGTACTATTATACACCTTGATCTCATTTGGCGCAATTAATACTGAGACATGAGAAGAAAGGATGATCCAGCACCTTCAGTGCTGGTAGAATGTTGATGAAGAGGAATTAAACCATTAAATAGAGCTAATAGCAAGTTAAAGAGGGTGCAATTCAAGGAACAAGACAGATTAAATAAAGAAAATTAAAGAAACAAGACACAGTTACATAATTATATAGGTTGAAAAAAGACCATGGTCCATCATGCCATTACTGCCTCTGTGGTCGGCATTCCGCATTCTGACTGGTTCAATTGTAAAGAACCCTTTCCTATTTAGCTGCTGGAATCGCCTTTCTTCCACCCGTAATGAGTGCCCCCTGGTTCTCAGTATGGTCTTTGGAAGGAATAAGTCATGCGCCAGTGTTTTGTACTGACCACACATATATCTAATATATAAAGCTGAATGTATGTATGTGTGTATGTATGTGGGTATGTTTGTCCGGGATTGGAATCCGCACCGTCGCACTTATGGGCATGAAATTTTGCACGCCCGCACGTCTCGACCCCGAAAGAGTCCTAGGCTATGTTTTGAATCGAAATTTTAACCTCGCGCGTTCCAAATCGCCAAACAATTTTGGCCCTATCTACATAATGGGGAGAAAGCTGAATGCTTGTGTGTATGTCCCGCATAGGAATCTGCATTTACGGGCATGGAATTTTGCACATCCGCACGTCTCGACCCCGGGAGCGTCATAGGCTAGGTTTTTAGTCGAAATTTTAACCCCGCGCATTCCAAATCGGCAAATAATTTTGGCCCGGGATAGGAATCTGCACCGTTGTACTTACGGGCATGAAATTTTGCATGCCCGCACATCTCAACCCCAGGAGCATCATAGGCTATGTGTTGAATGGAAATTTTAACCCCCGCACGTTCCAAATCGCCAAACTATTTTTGCCCTATCTACATAATGGGGAGAAAGCTGAATACTTGTGTCTATGTCCGGCATAGGAATCTGCATTTACGGGCATGAAATTTTGTACACCCGCACGTTTCGACCCCGGGAGCATCATAGGCTGTGTTTTGAGTCAACATTTTAACCCCACGTGTTCAAAATTGCGCGCATTAAAAACACACACACGTCTGGTATTTTTATCTTTTAAAAATAAATATCTGATTAATAACCAGCCAAACTACAAGACCAATTTGTTATAAATTTGCCATATAGGGAAATAAGCCAGATGTCAGTCACATGAGCTGTATATTATTTGTATGTGTGAGGTAATATATACTGCCAGAGGGGAATGTTTTCTGTTGGCTGGGGATTTATCAGGCTGCCTATAGCAACCAATCACAGCTCAGCTTCTATTTTGCCATAGGTCATTAATATGAGCTCTCTTTGGTTACTATAGGCAACAGAGGACATATGGAGATATAATCATTATAATTTGTTATAACTAACCGTAGTTAGTTACTATGCCCGGGCAGCGCCGGGCTCTTCAGCTAGTTTATACATATAAATGAGATCTCCTCTGAGCCATCTTTTTTCTAAACTAAAAAAGCCCAACTTTTCCAACCTCTCATCATATGAGCTGCCTCCATCCCTTGTAATAATCTAGTTGACCGTCTTTGAAATGACTCTAACTTCTGAATATCCTTTTTAAAATGTGGAGCCCAAAACTGGATCCCATATTCCAGATGTGGCCTCACCAGTCATCTATAAAGGGGTAATAATACGTTGGGATCGCAGGATTTTATCTCTCTTTTTACACATCCTAAAATCTTGTTTGCTTTTAAGAATCAACGCCTTCGAAATATAGTGGTGCTGGAGAAGGATGTTATCAATACCATGGATGGCAAGAAGAACAAACAATTTTGGAACAAATCAAGCCAGACATGTCACTCGAAGCAAGGATCACCAAGCTACAACTTGCCTACTTTGAACACATCATATGAAGAGAAAACAAGGTGAAGAGGAAGACCAGCAAAACGATGACTTGATACAATCAAGATAATGGCGGAAAACACCCTGGTGGACCTATCCAGGCTTCCACAAGATGGATCATCCAACAGATCATTCATCCATAAAGTTGCTAAGCTGAAGGCCATAAAAAGAAAATTCAAGGAAAGTCTCTAGACATAGTAGACCGAAATGTGCACCAAAATCAGTTTCAACTAAAATCAGGAAGTCCGCATTTTTCAACTTTTCTACAGGTTTAATGTAAAATCACACGGAAAGTTCCAGACAAAGAGGGCATCACTAACAGCCTGGCACCCAAGGCTTGCTAAAACTATAAATCTTAATTATACCCCTGTATAACTTTGGCATCAAGTGGGATAGCAGCACATGAGTAAGGCAAGTATATTCTACCTCTTAACCCGTGAACTGTCAACACTCCCTTCTACTAACCCAGTATAGATGCCCTTATTTCTCAACCACATGTATTGCATTTTACAAAAAAAAAACTGGCATAATTAAAGTAATGCTAAGTTGACATTTCCTTACATTTCCTTTGTCTGTTCTGTTTAGAGGAACAAAGGGAATTAATTTGCAATAATATCCATTTGCCTGTTATGCAAATGTAAGCAGAGGGTTCCACAGATTATTATGGGGTCTGTTTTGTTCCAGTTTTTACAATAATAAAAAAAAGTTCTGTATGCAGGTCTTTCTTTCCATTCAAAAGCTGACACAAAACAGAACCAGAAGGACCCCATAATAATCAGTGGGGCCCCTGTAATTTTGTTTAGTTTCTGGTACCCAACCAAACTTTAGTCCAAAGTTTGGTTCGGGCACTAGAACTTTAGCCAAACTTGAACCTGAGCCACAGTATTTTCACAGAATTGGGCTTCTCTTATTATAAGGGGTCATCAGTAGTGATAGTAACATAGTAACATAGTTATTAAGGTTGAAGGAAGACTTTATGTCCATCTAGTTCAACACATATCCTATCCTGATGAGTGACTATACTCGTTGCTCGGGTTTTCCCGAGCATGCTCGGGTGATCTCCGAGTATTTTGGCATGCTAGGAGATTTAGTTTCTGTTGACGCATCTGCATGATTTATGGCTGCTGGACAGCCTGAATACATGTGAGGATTCCCTAACAAACAGGCATTCCTCACATGTATTCAGGCTGTCCAGCAGCCATAAATCATGCAGCTGCGTCGAGAGAAACTAAATCTCCAAGCACGCCCAAATACTCGGAGACCACCAGAGCATGCTCGGGAAAACCTGAGCAACGAGTATACTTGCTCATCACTAGTCATCAGCTTTATTAGAAGGTCTGCTGACTATATGATATTCACAGGGGGTTCTATAATAGTGTGTGGCATTGACAATGACATAATACATGGATGGAATGGGGGCCAATTTGGATTTTACAGACATATCATGGGAGCGCATGCGAAACCAGCGATGGGATGCAGGAAACGCATGAAATATTATAATACTAAGTGAAACACTATAACATAAGACATTAAGCTTTTAGATGTCTTTTTCTGACACCCAACGTGTTAAAAGCAAGTGACGGCATGTCTCACAATGTCCTTCATGAAGAAAATGACAAATTACTCATTATGCCTCATGAATCAACAGGCCATGGTCCAGTTACGCCAGAAATAAATATAGAAATGTCTTTCACATGGAACCGGAACTTATGATTTTACTAAGCATCGATGGAAATCCAACACAAGAAAAACTTGCCTATACTAATAGCTACTCCTTAAACATAATACATCAAAAAAGAGAAGAAAGAGCTATTTTACCATAAAATGTAAATTTATTGATGAATCATTAAAAAATTATTTCACAAAAATGTTAAAAAAGGAGGAAACCAAATGCAAATAAACCAAATGCTTTATTTGCATTTGGTTTCCTCCTTTTTTAACATTTTTGTGAAATAATTTATTAAGCATCGATGGGCATAATATTCAGTAACCAGACGTGATGAAAAAAACATTAATAAAAATAAACGGGAATAAAGAGATAGGAACAATGTTTCCAGTCTATTAGTACCTCAGCTTCACAATGCAACCGTCCTGCTAAAATATACAGATGTCTTCACCATTAGCTTTTTTTTTTGCATTTGGTCAAGGACTCAAATCTCTCCTGAAACTAATTCAATACATTATTGCAGCATGCTAATAAATCCATAGACAGGCTGTAATCCACAGCACAACCACTAGGTGACCAAACGTAGACTACGACACATATAGCACAAACGTCTCCAGACAGAGTATTGTAAAATCACATATGGCCAGGCCACATTTTGGTACACGGTTTTGCTCCTTTTGAAAGGTACTAAAGGGTATGCCACACTAAACAATATCGCTAACGAGATCGCTAAAAAACGTCACTATTTAGCGATCCCGTTAGCGATATTGTTCAGTGCGGCAGCTTCCAGCGACGAGCTTCCTGCTGTGATCTCGCTCGTCGCTGGAATCGTTCCGGACCCTATTTCATCGCTGGCGCTCCCGCTGGGTAAGTATCTTATCGCTGTGTGGCACCTTTTCTTAACGATTTAGCTGTACTTTTGTACCGCTAAAGTCGTTAAGAAGATCGCTAACGGCGATAGCGTCGTTAACTATATCGCTAAATGTGGCCGCATTTAGCGATATAGAAACAATCCCGCTAGCGATCGCATTAGTATGCAACGCTAACGAGATCGCTAGCGGGATTGTTTAGTGTGGCAGTACCTTTAATTTCCATGTGGATATCTAGAGTGTTATAGGCAAAGTTCTCTATAACTAATTTACAGATGCCTTTTCAGCAATCTCATTATTATGACAAACACTATTACAATGAAAGGTAACACATCTTTACACAGTAGATAACACAGGATACACCTCCTCAGGGGTTGATACCTTTTATAGAACACATCTTTCTACATCAAATAAGGAACGTGCTCCTCAGACTTTTTGGGGACATCACAACCATGGACCAAACCTCAATCACAAGACAATAAAACTTTCACACTCCTTATTTATGAACTGTTCCAATATTTATGGCTACAACTGTTTATTCCTCTCTCATAATGATAGTTCTGCATCATGTCATTTGCCTTATCTATTGTGTCCTCTGGTGCCTAAATATGTGATTCTTCAGATTTTGTATTAGTCAATGCCTGATGAAGAGACCTGAGTAGTCAGGAAAGCTTGCAATTTGTTACCATCTTTTCAGTTAGCCATTAGAAGGTATCAACCCCTGAGGAGTCTCAAATTTTATGCTGAATATTTATACTTTTATTTTAATACTGAAAGGTTATCTGAGAAAAATCTGAGAATTCAAACTGATAAGGAAGTTCATCAACCCTGGATTTGTGACTCACTACATGGACACTGTTCACACCTCCACCAGTCTGACTGCAAATCACTAAGCCATCCCTCCCACCACCTCTCCATTTGTAACAATGATGTGATTTCCTTGGATTATCTCTAGGAGGCATCACCCCATCCATCCTATGCACAAATGTCCTGTTGTAACATCTCTTAAATGTTGTGCTCTTGTTTCGGTAGCTCATTTGTAACCCTGCCTGAAGAAGGAGCCTCTGTGCTCTGAAAGCTGCAAGCATAATTCTTCTGGTTAGCCACTATAGATATCACTCCTAGAATATTTCTAATATGCAAATTGCCTCTTCAAACAAAGAGGACTTGTACTCTATAGCGCCACCTATTGGAAGTAGCGATCCTACAAGTCACAATCAACCCTTTAACGAGTCTTGTAATATGACTTAGGATAAAAGCCAAATCAGAATCTCCATTTGCAGACATGGTGTTTCGGACTGTTGGTCCTCGTCAGTGCAAAGTAGGAGAGATCTGATTTGGCTCGATGAATATTTTTGTCATTTTTGGGCATGAAAATATTTGCATTGAGTCTTTGAACAAATGCCATCATTGTCGATCAGAGCCAGAGGACGGTAGAGAGGAGGAAGAAACGCCGCAGGAAAGACGTCCTTTGGATGGGACCATCCTCATTTAAACATAGAAGCAATTAAAATTTTATTTTGGGGGTAAACGGGGAGTCAAGAGATGATAGACGCGTTTGTGGAATACAGTTTAGGAGCAGATAAAGGTGGTTGCATTTGATCAGAAGTTCGAAAACCGGAGATAGGTTCCTTGTAAATAATGTTATTTTCCAACTATATGTTCTCTTCAAGTAGAGCTGAGCAAAAAGATTCACACAACCCTGATCCAGTGGCCACAGCGGTAATCTGTGGCTGTCGGATCAGTGCCTTGTGACCCTCTTCCTACATCTTTTGTGTCCCTTTAGTGGGCCATGTAACATCATGCATTCTTCATGGGGCCTAAAATCAGAAGAGGAGTCAGGGATGAAGACAGGTAGTAACATGTTCTCAGGGCTCGGGTCAAGTGATCACAGACTATTGACATGATCAGGATTCTGGAAATTATTTTGCTCAACTCTACCTTTAGCCTGTTGTAGTCATCCCTCCCCTGCTCTTGTGTACTGTATAAGCTGTCATTACTAGCACCGAAGCAACAGCCATGGCAATATAAAAATACTCTTACAAAAACACACAAAAAATATTAACAACGTGAAATTCCCACCAACACACAATTCTATTTCTGTACAGCATATTCTCATGTACATCATCAGCCTACGGACTGAACAGCATGAAAACACAGTAGGCGGGATGTAAAACTGAAGAGTATGCTACAAAGTAAAAAGTGAACTAAAACTACTGAATAAGTGTTTGTAAATGAGGTCTGCACAAGGGATCTTACCAACTTACGAACCATTTACATAAATCAACCAGCGGCACAATACGACTGCCGATCGGTAAACGTTTACAGATCGGTGGTCATTTGTATGCCTGTTTACACAGGCAGACAAAAAGCAAATGATGCATACTGAGCGATCCACACCAACGCTCCCACAGTGTGCATAGGCTTTCATAGCTCTCGGAATTGCGAGTCCTCTTTATAGGGGACTTGTGCTGCACAAAAAGATCATTTCACCCAATGAACGAGCATTTTGCTTGTTCACTGGCTGATTGGCAGCCTGTTTACACAGCAAGATAATTGGGAAACAAGAGTTTTTAACAACGCTTGTTCATGATTATCTTGCAGCGTAAATGCTATTTAACGTACTACAAATCCTTGCATGCTTAGAACTTTAAGCCCCCGTCACACTAAGCGAGATCGCTAGCGAGATTGCTGCTGAGTCACAAGTTTTGTGACGCAACAGCGACCTCAGCAGCGATCTCGCTAAGTTTGACAGGTAGCAGCGACCAGGCCCCTGCTGTGAGATCGCTGGTTGTGTCTGAATGGCCTGGACCTTTTTTTGATCGTTGAGATCCCGCTGGGTAGCATGCATCGGTGATTTGACACCTTTTTCCAACAATCTCATTGGCGACCCGGCCCGAGACACATAGGAGACACATCATTACACAGGTCGCTACGCGTCGCCGATCGTTGCTGCGTCGTTGGAAAGATCTGACTGGCATCTCACGAGCGACCACATAGCGACGCAGCAACGATCCCTGCCTGGTCGTATCGTTGTCGGGATTGCTGTTGCGTCGCTGAATGTGACGGTACCCTTAGAAGTAGTTGCAAAATGAGTGGAAACAAAAAAAGTTTCCCTATCAGATAATATTATGGTATACTTCTAGGCTATGCCATTGCATTACAAGTTTAATCCCAAGATAGCTAATTATCCTCTATCCCAGGGATAGAAGATATTGTACTAATCAATAGGGGTCTCACCTTCGGGACCCAGAGTAATCCCAAATGAGGAACTAATCTCTGCAGAGTTTCATCTTGAAAGTAGCGGAGTTGTGCACTCTCAACCTCTGCTCGATGCATTGTGACTGCTATAGTGCGCGCACCTTTCTTTGTGAATGTGGGATAACTTTCTATCGTGGGAAAATCCCTTTAAGATCAATGGGGGTCCAACCACTGCTAGCCAGGAGGCAATTAAAAAGTAAGACAGCAAACACTGTACGACCTCTAGCATCATATATTTTATTTGACTATGGACCGAGTAGCGTACATGGAAGAGAACCAGTAGGCTCAACCCCTAGTGATGAGATGTAACACAGCTGAGATTGTCATGGCTGCATACTTTGTGCTCTGTGTAAGGCAGCGGCGTTTCCGCTAGTGAATTTAGTGATACAATGACCCAAGCAAATTTAAGTAAACGTCCTTTAATGTCCAAATACTGCACATGTGAAATTACTCACCTCCAGATCGCAGCCGGGAACAGGTAAATAAAGTCCGGTGCCACTGGCACTTGCACCCCCCATAAGGTTTACTGATGCTATCGGTTGCCTAAGTCGCTGGCTCTGGTCTGCATTAGCTTCCCACAGCCAGGCATACGTCTACAGCATGAAACAAGGAAGAGTATGGGGCAAAGCCCTAGCCAGCTCACTAACCACCACCGAAGCTCGGAATCCAGAGTCCAGACCAAGACATGCAGCTTAGGGATAAAGGAAAAGCGTTCCAGCTTCCAATAAAAATCTTCTTAATTAAATCCAATGATAAAATTCATATAGAATGAAAAAAGGTGTCCTCCTCCACACATGAAACGGAAGGTTAGCACTAATAGCTAGAATAGCTGTTGCACATAAAGAAGATTTTTATTGGAAGCTGGAACGCTTTTCCTTTATCCATACGTCTACAGCACCTTCAGCTCCGCTACATGGAAAATTCAACATAAAACTGATACACCCAAACCTTAACTGCAGGTTTAAATGAAAACCGTGGCCATGGGCCACTTGTAGGACGCGGGCTGGAGGGAGAGATCCGTCTTACTATCATCCTACAGATCTTTCCAAAAATAAAAGCCCAAGACAGGTTTTCCTAAACTGATTTGGTCAAATGACTTGACCCTGTCCACACTTACTTTTATTTTGCATGATAACCACCGCCTTAGCTGTGACTACAATGCACTGCCGCTGTTCAGTATGTGTCTAAGCATATTCTGGGGGATAGATAACCGCCCTCGCATATAATTCCCCTCACTGTCTCACAACTGTGATAAATTTTTCAACGGATATTGACATTTATGTCATGTCTGAACATGGACCTCACAGGATAATGGGGGTCTAAGAGCCACACCTAGCTGTGACACCAAAGTTTTCTAGGTGGGATTCTTGTGACTTGTTTGTTGTGGTCACAGTACCTTCGGCATCGCAAACCCATTTACTTGTATTGCTCTGTGATGTTGCCTCAGCACCAAGTGAACTTTGTTCTTGCCAAAGTCACAGCATAGGAGTATTATTACTGGGTCAGCTGGCACAATAGTTATCTTGCCATCGGGGCAATGGCAGCCCACTCAATGCCACTTTTGCAGTTATCTTCCGCCTGGATCCAGATTACATATGTCCCACTCGCACATCTGAGAGAACATGGCAGATTGTTGCCTAAACCTGCTCCTCAATTTTCTATCTTCCCTTAACACTCCGCATAGTCCTCCAGTAAAGCTGCGCAAATGGTTGAGTCAGCAGAAGATTGATTATATTCATTTCATTCGCCACTAGAAGTGTGCTGATAAAATCCTGTTGTATGTCCTTCGTCGCGGTTATCTGTCTGGCTGTGTGTGGTGGCTGCCGTAGATAGTGACAGTGTAATGGGTTGGCTCAAACGTCGCCATTGTGAATTTTTATTTCACTTTCCTAGAGCTCAGACTTCAGACGCATTTGGATTAACAAGATTAGTAGGAACTGACACTGGCGACTGCTCCATTGTATTAGGTTACAGGCAGCAAAGTGACAATTACAGACTGAGGACGTTCCCGTCAAGTTGGTGTCCTTGCTGTCAGGAGAAGAATTAAACGCGAGGTTTGAGGATTCTGTGTCTAATTTATTTGATCAGCGAAGTATTGTGCTCATTAGCTCTATTCAGCAATTCATTTTCCAAAAAGCTTAATAGGAAAACTGTTAACTCTTACACATAAAAATGTCCACGAACACCAATATCCAAAACACAATCGGCAATCTTGCAGTCTGTTGGCGTAAATATTCCGATAAGAGAAAAGCCATCACTCCGTCCTTCTTAAGAAAACTCTGTGTTTATTATAACTTTATTCCATTATGTGCTAGTCATCAAACACTAACGCGTTTCAGAAGTCAGCTTCTTTATTCACAGCTACAGATAAGGAGCGGTTACTTCCGAAACGCGTTAGTTGTTTGATGACCTTTGTTCAGCAGTTTTAGCACATATGGAATAAAGTTATATTAAACACTGAGTTTTCTCAAGAAGGACGGAGTGATGGCTTCTCTCTTACCGGCATATATTGACATGTTCTGTTCAAGCTGCCGATCACCCTGGATGAAACCATCACAAGTGTGGTGAGATGTTGGTTTTCTTATGTTCGCGTGAATACTTGCAATGAACTATCTTGAGTTTTGGTGATTCTCTGTTATTCGTCCTGAAAAGTTTTAGTAGCTAGACAACTGGCACACACTATTGACATGGAGTTTTAACTAACAAACTAACACCTTGTAGTCCTCCATTTCTTGGAGGAAGGTTGAAACGTAGAGTTTTATTGCAATTTAGGGGAAAATATGAATAATGACTAAAACAGAGACAAGGTAAGAGAACTGTCGGGTTCACTTTAAATAGTACTCGTGACCCAATAAGTAAAATAAAGCAATAAGGTTGTCGTCTTGTAGGCTCCTATATGGAACATATGGTTAGTAGTTATGTAATGATACTTTCCTGTACCCATATCTGTAAATATTATAGCATATTCGCTAATTCTAACAATCCCATTGCCAGAGACATTACTGGTTACCCTATGATTACATACTGAAGTAAAAGTATATTCACTTTTCTTTTTTTTTGCATCACATTTTGAGCAGTAACGTTTTCATTTTTTCGTTGACAGAGCTCTACAGGGTTTATTTTTAATATATCAACAAGTTGTAGTTTTATTTCATAGTATGGGTCATTAGAGATGCAGCGTTACCAAATACGGTATGTTTTTTGGGGTGCGCTTGCTTAAACAATTTTTTTTTTTGATAAAACTGAATTTTTTATGTATTTTGATTTGGGATTTTTCAAAGACAATTTTTTTATAAACTGTATATTAGGTACTGATATGCAATTATATCACAAGATAAGACACTGTACTACTTAGTCACTGCAATGGATACTTCATCAATGGTCAGGGTATGACTGACAGGGAGCCTATCACCCACCTTTGGGCCAAAGCCAGCACATGAACACCCATGAGTTGAGCTGCAGGGGTCTGATGAGCTACAGAGTAGACGTTTCCCTTGTGTAAATGCTCATGTTGCAGCTGTCACACATCCAGATGTAAACTGCTGGAATGTAGCGGAACACGATCTAGACGTTATAGTAGGAATATGCCGTGTTAAAGGCTCTGCATGATTGCATCAGTGCAGAACTGTAGCTGCAATCATCATGATATGTATATCCTCAAGGAGCACAAGTGGCTGGTGCTCATATAATATATTTATATATACTGTATACATATATATATATATATATAGACACACACACATCATAGAGCTGTTAGGGGTTAAGGAGACTGCAGAACAAGATCTCCAGTCCCACCTTTTGAAGTTAGTAATCCTATAAAGCCAAGCCAGAATTTTCTCCAAAAGAAAAATACCTCCATTTGCAGTCAGCTGTTTCAGGGTTCTTGCCCCTAATTTGCATTGTAGAGGGACAAGAACCCCAAAACTGCTGCCTACAAATGTGAAGTGGGGCTTTTTTTTGCCAAAAATTCTGGTTTGGCTGTACACCCTAAGTCTTGTGTCAAGGCTAGTGTTGAGCGATACGATACCGCAAGTATCGGGTATCGGCCGATATTAGCTCTATCGGCCTTTCGATACTTAGTTTCGATATTTTCCATATATCGTATACCGGAATCGGAAGTTCCCATAATTCTTTGAGAGGCAATGTGATTTTAGTCAGCCAATGAGGAATCCTAAGAAGTGTGGGCACATCCTGTACTGCTGCGGTCATGTTAACTAATGGCATGGCTGTGATTGGATGCTGAAATGATGTCTGAATGCACTATAAAAGGCGCCGCCGCCATTTTAGCGTCACTGTGCTGTGAATTCAGTAAGGGACAGAACGCTGCTGTGCTGACTCTGAGGGACAGTTAGAGATTGCGATTTAGTGTACTGTGCTGTAGGCAGGCTAGCACCAACCGCTGTGTAAAGCTTCCTTTTGCCTGCAGTGTTGTTTTAACAGCTCTGCAAGGTGTGTGTGAGTGCAGGTGACGCTGCAGTTTGCTCTGCATGCAACGCTGTCTGTAGGCATCTGCACGTGTCACTCACAGACTCTTTTTTTTTTCTTCAGTGTAATTCTTGCAGCTCCATGCAATTTAACTATTAGTGTGACGCGCTTCCATCCGTATCCAATACATTGGTTGCAAACACTATAGAAGTAGACAAAGGAGTAGCCTTTCACAGATTGTGAACAGTTGTGTTTCAGTGTTCACTTCAGTCTGTGTTTTTTATTTTTTGAGTGCACATCACGCTCCAGTTACTTGTTCAAGCACTGCTGCTTGTACTCTGCTGAGCGTGTCTCAGTGCCTCATCCTTTTCATTTATCTCCAATTGGTTCTGCTCCATTCCATTTAAAATATAATCTATTAGTGTGACGCGCTTCCATCCGTATCCAATACATTGGTTGCAAACACTATAGAAGTAGACAAAGGAGTAGCCTTTCACAGATTGTGAACAGTTGTGTTTCAGTGTTCACTTCAGTCTGTTTTTTATTTTTTGAGTGCACATCACGCTCCAGTTACTTGTTCAAGCACTGCTGCTTGTACTCTGCTGAGCGTGTCTCAGTGCCTCATCCTTTTCATTTATCTCCAATTGGTTCTGCTCCATTCCATTTAAAATATAATCTATTAGTGTGACGCGCTTCCATCCGTATCCAATACATTGGTTGCAAACACTATAGAAGTAGACAAAGGAGTAGCCTTTCACAGATTGTGAACAGTTGTGTTTCAGTGTTCACTTCAGTCTCTGCGTAATAACCACACTTAGGCCTTATAACTTTTCTGACTTTCTTTATCAATCTACCAAGATGAAGAAGTCAGTGAGTAAGGCACGTGGTCGTGGCCATGGAGTTTCAGCAGGGAGAGGACGTGGGGATTCTGTGGCTGCTGCCGCCCTCAGTGACACAGCATCCACCAGTTTTACCCATGAGCGTTCCTTTATGCGCACTTTGGTAGGAGCTCGGCGTGCCCCCCTGCTGCGGGAAGAACAAATTGAAGCCGTTGTTGGTTGGATGGCAGCCAATGCATCGACTTCAATTCCTTCCACCTCCTCTCAGGAAACACAACACTGTTGAGCAACCATCTGTCTGTTCACCGCCTGTCAAATTGCCCAGGCAGTCAGAGAGTTCTGTACAGGAGCCAGCTGAGTCTCTGCTTCTGTTCTCAGAATCTGTTGGCTCGCAAACACGGGCACAGGCAAGCAGCATTCTGCAATTTGAAGAAGAGGGAGTATGCAGTGATGCGCAACAGCTGTGTCTCTCTCAATCTGAAGAGGCGGGTGAGCCAGTGCCGATGGACAGCACACCGCAGAACGCATCTTATGATGATGATGAGACTCAGGTGTCAGGTTTTGTGGAGCATGGTGCTGCCCAGACCATCCAACAGCAGCAGGTGTTGGAAGAGGGTAGTGGAGATGATGAAGTCCGAGACCCAACATGGTGTGAGCAACAGGAAGGTGGTGGGAGCAGCTGTGAGGAAGAGATTGTCCCAACGGTACAAAGAGGAGGGAGAGGTAGGCTGCAGACTCGCTTGCCTGTAGCCTCCAGTTTGGCACCTGTTGGGAGCAGTTCTCTTATAAATGTCAAAATTGGCGCTCCCATGACTTGCACTGCGTGGTCCTTTTTTGACAGACTTGTAGATGATATTTGCTATGTTCAATGCAAGCTGTGTAAGCAAAAAGTTAAAAGAGGTAAAAATATCAGTAACCTGAATACCACAAATATGTGGAAACATGTACGGACAAAGCACGTAGCTGAGTTACAAAGACACACTGTAGATGTAGGCCAACCTACAGCAGCACCTACATCTTCAGGTCGTGTTCGAGCCTCTACCTCCAGCTCACACACACACTGGTTCGGCTTCCTCACAGGATCTCCATGGAAGAACCTCGGTCACTGTTGTCCATAGACAAACTGTTATTCCACCCACAGCAGCAAGTTCACAGTCATCGTCACACTCCCAGAACAAAAAACAGCCATCGATACCACAGGCATGGGATAAAAGACGGCCATACTCGGCAAACCATCCACGAGCACAGGCTCTGAATGCTGGCATTGCAAAACTCCTGTCCCTTGAAATGCTGTCATTCAGGCTGGTGGAGACTGACAGTTTCAGGAACTTTATGGCATTGGCAGTCCCACAATATAATGTGCCAAGCCGATTTTATTTCAGCAGGCAAGCTGTCCCTGATCTGCAAAAACATGTCGAGGGAACATTAAACATGCGCTACTAAACGCCGTCAGTAGCAGGGTCCACCTGACCACCGATGCGTGGACCAGTACCCATGGCCAGGGACGATACCTTTCCCTCACTGCCCATTGGGTCAATGTTGTGGAGCCGGGTACAGATCTTACCAGTGGCGCTGTACGTGTTCTGCCAACTCCAAGGATTGCAGGAATCCAGTCTGTACACATTGATTCCTCCTCCTACTCCAGTTCCTCAGAATCATCGCTGCACGAGCCGTCACGGTATACCTCCACATGGACCCGTGAACGCTTACCTGTTGCGACCGATATGAGCACAGCCGTGGCCAAACGTCAACAGGCCGTCCTGAAATTAATTTCCATGGGGAATCGAAGCCACACAGTGCAGGAGCTCTGGGATGCCATCAAGCAGGAGAGCGACGTGTGGTTTTTGTCAGCTAATCTCCAGCCAGGCTTGGTAGTGTGTGACAATGGCCGAAATCTGGTGGCAGCTCTGGGCCTTGGCAACCTCACTCACATACCATGTCTGGCACATGTGCTCAACTTGGTCGTGCAGAGTTTTTTGAGGGACTATCCGGATCTTGATGCACTGCTGCACAAGGTTCGCCTAGAGTGCGCTCACTTGCGACGTTCCAGCATGGCCAGATCGCGCATTGCAGCTCTGCAAGTCAGATTTCGCCTTCCTGAACATCGCATCATATGTGACGTACCCACCAGGTGGAATTCCACGTTACATATGTTGGAGCGGTTGTGTGAGCAGCAGCCAGCAGTAATGGAGTATCAGCTGCAACAGGCGCAATCAACTCGCAATTTGCGCCGTTCACACTTCACCACTACTGAGTGGGCCTCTATGAAGGACATCTGCGACGTTTTGCGTGCGTTTGATGTCTCAACGCGGATGGCGAGTGCAGATGATGCACTAGTCAGCATGACTGTCCCCCTTATCTGCCTGCTTCAGAAATCACTGAAAGCACTAAAGGAAGAGGTTTTGGAAGAGGTGGAGGATGAGGAGTCACAAATTCAATTACCTTCAGGACAGTCAGCGCAACGTGGTTCCTCACAAAGGGCTGGGCAGGGCTCACTTTGTGAGGAGGATGAGGAGGAGGAGGAGTCAATGGAGGAGGAAGAAATCCCTACAGAGGGAGGTACACAACGCTCTAGTCAGTATGTAGAGCGAGGGTGGGGTAATGCAGAGGAGGCAGAGATGACGCCTCTTCCAGAGGACAGCCTTTGTTGGCCAGTTGGGAGTCTGCAGCACATGGTTGATTTCATGCTTCAGTGCCTGAGAAACGACCGCCGCATCGCCCACATTCTCACCACGTCAGATTATTGGGTGTACACCCTCCTAGACCCTCGCTACCGGGACAACTTACAAACCCTCATCACACCGGTGAACCGGGACCGTAAAATGCAGGAGTACCAAGACACACTGGTGCAATCCATACTGTTGTACATTCCAGCCGAGAGAGCTGCTGCTGCTGCTACTGCTTTACAAAGCAGCTCTGTGCGTCGAGGCAGTGTAGACACCTCTACAACAAGAGGAGCAGAAGCAGCGCCTCTGCACAGGGCAAGAGCTGTATGTTACAAATGTGGAAAAGTTTTGTGACAGCGCCAGCAAGGTCTACACCATCCGAGACGGCTCCAGTCACCAGGAAGAAACGTTTCCGTAAGATGGTGACAGACTACTTGGCTTTCCCTCTAAGTGTACTCCCAGATGCCTCTTCCCCTTTCAAATTTTGGGTCTCTAAGTTGGATATATGGCCAGAGCTTAGCCAGTATGCATTGGAGGTGCTGGCTTGCCCTGCTGCCAGTGTATTATCTGAGCGTGTCTTTAGTGCTGCAGGTGGTGTAGTAACAGACCATCGCATGCGACTATCCTCAGAGAATGTAGACCGGCTTACTTTTCTGAAAATGAACAAGGCATGGATCTCACCTGAATTTGCCTGTCCGTTTTCAGATTAAATAACTGTTTGGCAACGTTTTCCATGTCTCCTGTTATGTTCATCTTTCTACCACCTGAACTCTACTCCCTGGGCTACAACACCGCCATTTGTTGCTCGTAAGTAATTGGCAGGGGTACTGACTCATGGCCAGCCTGGTTACAGCACGACAGCTGTTTCCTGGCAGTGTGAACGTCAATTATCCTCCAATAAGTTGTGCTGTCGTGTTGCATTCGGGTTAGCCGACTCTATGGTGCCTGCAGTTTAGGTGATTCCTATGTGTGCTGTGGTATTTGTAAATAAAGGCGGTTTCCATTGTGACAATAGGACAAGCACCCACTGTAGGACTGTGTGATTCGGTAACTGCGGACGGCTTGCGTCCTGTCAACTTACATTTTCATGGGTGCGTTCTTCTACCCGTCCGGGGTCCAGTACCGTCAACTGGTTCTCCCCAGTGCCTTTGGCCTAGGTGCCTCCATCTCCGTATCCGAGTTCCACCAACGTCTGCTGGTCCTTGGTAGTGCTTTGGAGCACAGGTACCTCCTGCTTAGTAACCGTGTCACAGTAACGTTAGCTGGTACTCGGTTGTGACATTGCCTCTTTTCCTTCTGCTACCCGTCCGGGGTCCAGTACCGTCAACTGGTTCTCCCCAGTGCCTTTGGCCTAGGTGCCTCCATCTCCGTATCCGAGTTCCACCAACGTCTGCTGGTCCTTGGTAGTGCTTTGGAGCACAGGTACCTCCTGCTTAGTAACCGTGTCACAGTAACGTCAGCTGGTACTCGGTTGTGACATTGTCTCTTTTCCTTCTGCTACCCGTCTGGGGTCCAGTACCGTCAACTGGTTCTCCCCAGTGCCTTTGGCCTAGGTGCCTCCATCTCCGTATCCGAGTTCCACCAACGTCTGCTGGTCCTTGGTAGTGCTTTGGAGCACAGGTACCTCCTGCTTAGTAACCGTGTCACAGTAACGTCAGCTGGTACTCGGTTGTGACATTGCCTCTTTTCCTTCTGCTACCCGTCCGGGGTCCAGTACCGTCAACTGGTTCTCCCCAGTGCCTTTGGCCTAGGTGCCTCCATCTCCGTATCCGAGTTCCACCAACGTCTGCTGGTCCTTGGTAGTGCTTTGGAGCACAGGTACCTCCTGCTTAGTAACTGTGTCACAGTAACGTCAGCTGGTACTCGGTTGTGACATTGCCTCTTTTCCTTCTGCTACCCGTCCGGGGTCCAGTACCGTCAACTGGTTCTCCCCAGTGCCTTTGGCCTAGGTGCCTCCATCTCCGTATCCGAGTTCCACCAACGTCTGCTGGTCCTTGGTAGTGCTTTGGAGCACAGGTACCTCCTGCTTAGTAACCGTGTCACAGTAACGTCAGCTGGTACTCGGTTGTGACATTGCCTCTTTTCCTTCTGCTACCCGTCCGGGGTCCAGTACCGTCAACTGGTTCTCCCCAGTGCCTTTGGCCTAGGTGCCTCCATCTCCGTATCCGAGTTCCACCAATGTCTGCTGGTCCTTGGTAGTGCTTTGGAGCACAGGTACCTCCTGCTTAGTAACCGTGTCACAGTAACGTCAGCTGGTACTCGGTTGTGACATTGCCTCTTTTCCTTCTGCTACCCGTCCGGGGTCCAGTACCGTCAACTGGTTCTCCCCAGTGCCTTTGGCCTAGGTGCCTCCATCTCCGTATCCGAGTTCCACCAACGTCTGCTGGTCCTTGGTAGTGCTTTGGAGCACAGGTACCTCCTTCTTAGTAACCGTGTCACAGTAACGTCAGCTGGTACTCGGTTGTGACATTGCCTCTTTTCCTTCTGCTACCCGTCCGGGGTCCAGTACAGTCAGCTGGTCCTCGTTACTTCCATTGTCTCTTGCTCCATCTGATACCCGTCAGGGTTCCAGTAACGTCAGCTGTTTCTCGGAAATTAGACGACCTTAAAGACCACCCAGAAGAAGATGACGACAACAAGGACGACGAGCATGAAGCCAACCAGCCTGAACACCATCACAAAGAAAAAATAAAAGATTACCCAGAAGAAGATCACCAACAGGACAAAGAAGGTTAAGACAAACTACAAGATACAGAACAAGAGACAGAAGAACAATAAGCAGAAGATCAAAAAGCAGAAGAACATGAAGTATAAGACCAAAATGAAGAGCAAAATATATGCTCTAAATTCTAAGCAGAAGAAGACTAAGCAGTGTATGGGGGTGAGTCCGTTCCTCCTCGTGGTGCCCCTGGAAAATGCCTGCTGCTGCAGGCTAAACTGAACACGGACAAATACTGTTGTAATTTAAATCTTTTGTGACAGCAAGAACGGAAGGATGAACAATTCATACTTTTACAGATTACAAGTACAGGAATCTCTGTCACAAATAAGAATATGATGAAGAAGATGAAGAGGAAGAAGATGAAGAATTTGAATATGAAGAAGATTAATTAGTTTAATAATAACAATATGAGTAATGTAAACAAAAACATGAATAGCAAGAAGTTTAAGAAGAAGATTAAGAAGGTGAAGATGAAGAATAATTTGATGAGAAAGATGATGCTGCTGCTGAAGATTATGAAGGAGAAAGTGTGGCACTGGCAAAAGTTAAAAAGGTGAAGATAATGGAAGTTGTGAAACATACATATTTGCCAAAATAGAAAAAAGGTTAACAACATTGTCAATTTGTTAGTCAATCCAAACGTATTTCAAAAAAAATATATATTAATGCTATTCCAATGCATTGGGTTAAACATGTATGCCTTTATTGTCTCCTCAACCTCCCCAATACATTCTACATTAGTCTTTGTTGTTTTCCTTCATGTACAATTAACCAACAAGGCAAGAATGGTTTTTTTTAATGTCGATATTTGGTTCCCATAGACTTACATTGGACTTCCGGTATCGGAATCGGATATCGACGATATTTAGTGATATCGGCGATACCATTCCGATCCGATATTTTTAGATATCGAGCAGTATCGCTCAACACTAGTCAAGGCTTTTTAAAGGGAATCTGTCACTAGGACAAACCTCCTAAACTGTGTATATGGGCATGTAAGCCATAAAAAGTTGTACAAAAAGATGTTTTATTCCAAACAAATAGATGTTTTTCTTAATATGTAAATGAGCTGTTAAGATCTATGGGTCGGACATAGATCTCTCTGAGAATCTGCCTCCAGAGATTATCTTAAATAAAAAGGGTCATTACCAGCATGAGAAATGTAGATCAGGAGAGAAGACTGATAGTCATTACACGGCTCACGCTGATAACGACCCCTTTCTTTTAAAATAGGCTTTCAGAAAGTTCTGTGTCCGGCCCATAGATCTTAACGGCTCATTTACATATTAAGAAAAATGGAGGGTTGATCCAACCGACAAATTCCCTATAAAGGGTCAATACTACATATAGGATTGCTACCTCCAACAGATGGCTCTGGGGATTCTGTTCTCTATTTTCTTGCATAATTAATTGTAACTAAGAAATAAGAATAAATTAAAAAAGATATTGAAGAAATATCACTAGAATTGACTATCACTGATGGGGGTCTAACCGGTGTAAAATATTCTCCCCCAACTACTCAGTGCAAGTACAAAGTGGCGACAGATCTGGAGAGAAGCTTTCAGCAAAAATATTGCCAGTTTGATGATTAAAAAAGAACTCAACTACCCTCATCCTCCAAGTGACTAAATCTCCTTCTAGTATTTGGTGCTAATGAGCTACCTAATGCAAGGGTCAATGGAAGAGACACTTAAGAAATTATCCATATTTACTAATCATTTCGAGCCTAAAGTGAATATGGACAGTACATCGATCTGAATTAAGTCATTTTAACAATTCACCACTGCAGCTTTGCTTTCTCCCCAATGTTTGCTATACATTAATCTATATACACAAGGTTTAGATGCAGTTTTAGGGTGTATTTACACATGCAGATTCTTAAGAATATTTGCTTATAACATATTCATGGGACTTTTGTAATCAGTGCATTGAAAAAAATCCACAAATCCTCCATAGCACAGAGCATCTTTGGCTCTACAGCTATTCTGTGAGGGCTTTAAACGCCTAATGCATGGATGATAAGCGTTAAATTGGTTGTGTCAATAGTTCCTTTCAGGAGCACGCCGCTCCTCTGCCCCCAACTTCTTGCTTGCCTGGGCTGGCGGTCCACTTTTGAATGATTGACAGTTCAGACCAGCGGCATGGTTGAGTTGCTGACTCAATCTGTGCGCCCTCCAATGCTGCAAGCAGAGACAGGTTTGCCTTTGCAGCATCGGAGGAGCATTGTTCACTAAAGCTAGCCCAATCCAGCAATCTGACCAGCATTAGAGCAGCATTTACAATCTCTTTTGTTGAGAGCTTGTAAGCACTGCACTTCTAGCCTTGGGAACCCGCCAAGTCTGATAGACTGCATTGGTGGCCACTAACCTAGGCAACAAGCAGTAAACTATACAATCAATAATCCCTCCTTTCGTAAAAACATATGGGATTTTTACTAGGTAGTAAATTGGAATGTTGCTGGTCTTTACAAATAGTTTGCAATTTACATATTAAAGAGCTTGATAATAAACTTTTAAGGCCGATTATTTACCATCATTTATGAACTTGTATATGAGAATAATTGTCAGATAAAAAGATGAGAAATCGATTCTGCATTATTTGATTTTGGTCTTTAGTACTTTTGCAAATGCTAAAAACTCTTGATTCATTTCAGACAAATCACACAAATGGTTGGAACCATGTTACAGATAAAACAGAATATAAGGACCAATGGCCTCGGACAGGGGCATTTCCCAAAATGTCTTTGAGGTCACTGATGACTTGTAGCCACTATAAAAGTCCAAGCAGGAGACACTGATGCTATTTTCTGGAGAACGGGGATAGAAAAGAAAACTTTAGAGCTCAGTCAGAGAAACATAGTACACATTGTGAAGATTAGTGTGTGTGAAGAAATAAATAGAAAATGTCATTATAAATAAATTGAAATAGAGAGAGGTTTTAAGGAAAGAGATGTGACTCACTGACAACATGGACAGACGGATGTTGTTTTCAGTGCTGCAGATTACGGTCACGATGTGATTTAATCAATGTGTTCTGTGTCCATTTTAAGTGACAATTTTGCACACCACTCTGTTGCATCTATGCACTGTATGCGACCCCCACACAATATCACAGTTTGTTTATTGTGCATTAAAGTAGCAATTAAAACCGCCATTAATTAATTCAAAAAGTTTAATATTGTTTATTTTAAAAGGCATAACATTTCAGTTAGTGCAGTGTGTTATAAAACAAGCTGTTGGTTATCACCAATTACCAGTCACTTACCCAAAGCCGTATAGGAGGAAGTCATGCTGAGATTACTAGGTCTGTCTTTCTATTAAAGAGCTCAACAAAGGGTTGAATATAGTCCTACGAGACCTCAGTGTGCCATACACACCTCTTCAGGGCAATTGGCAGCTTTGGAGGAATTGCAGAATGAATTCGATTTGGCTCCCGAAACGGATTTCGGGAAATTGGCTCATCTTTATTCTTAGGTCATATGTGTAAATGGAGAAGTGGCATGAGATAACTCAAAATAGGAACCCAAAACTGCAGATTTATACTTTGAAGTAAAATATAGTAAAAGCTGTAAGATTTCCGGAATTTAAGAATGAGCTAATCTGCTATAATTTGAATTTGCAGGTTTGTTCGAATTTGTCCATGATATTCAATTCACATCAAATTTATTCATTCAAATCAAATGTTTTGAGATGTCTCCTGACAACAGAATACGAAAAATGTAGGCTAAAATAAAATCCAAAAACTAATACTCAGCCCCAGCTTCTCCATGCAGCTCCCTGCTGGGTCCTCATAGCTGCACTGTCACGCTGTATAACAGATATATTTTATGACGGTAACATATATCTAGTGTGACAACATTCTATATTTCATATAATAGAAAATATCAACATGTATGCATAATATCTGCCAGCATTGTTTTACATGACATCATATCCTATGTATTGTGGGTCTATACTGTATACGTGTCACGCTGTCTCAGGATAGAGTTGGACCGGGGTCTATGCTGACCCTAAACTGGGGTCCTGACTAGTCCCTCTACCTGGAGGTACTGTTAATGGTACAGAGGTCCAGGCCGCCAGTGTAACCCTGTCTCCTGTAGATCCCTGACCACTGTAATCTAGTCCTGAGAAGGACCCTGATTACCACCACAGGGAATGGGCAGGTCACAGCTTACAAACAGTATAAGACAAACGAGACAGACAAGGGGTAAAGTAAATACTGCCTTGCATACAAAAACTTCAACTACAGAGGGAACACAAAAGGTTAAGGAGATAAACAATAAGCGAGGAGAGGATAAACCACAACAGGCACTCTTAGCTTAAGTCTTCTCAGAAACGATCCGCTCTGCTGGTCTGAATGAATGCTTTCACCGACAACTCCTTAAGCAGAATGGCAGGTATTTGAAGGAAGCTAATTAGTGCCTAATACACAGCAGCCGGGCGAGGCTGGACCCAGTCTAAGCACGGAGAAAGGTAGAATTAACTCCCTCACTGCCAACAGACACAAAGTACCAACAACTCAGCTGCGAGAAGTCAGAATGTGAAATCGCGACGATCTTCGTGGCGATACACCCGTGACAGTACTGTCACGCGGTCTTATGATATGTGTACGATGTCAGTAAACTATTCTTAAAAGAACAACACTCTATACAACATATAGATTAGCAACATCAGCATGTAAATATAGAATAGATTTACCTGACACGATATCCGTTGAACTCAGGGTTAATCTTGAGGACTTGATACACTGTCACAGGAAAGAGGAGGACCGGGGGTCTAACCTGACCCTAAACTGGGGTCCTAACTAATCCCTCACCTTGGAGGTACTGATAATGGTTCAGAGGTCCAAGTCTCCAGCCTAACCCTGTCTCCTATCAGTCCCTGAACCCTGTAATCAGTCCTAAGAAGGATTCTGATTACCACCAAAGGGATATGGGCTGATCTCTGCTAAATACACAGATTAGACATATAAGACAGACTGGAGAAAACACAGACTTGCATACACACTCAAACACAGAAGGAACATAAATGATCTGGGATATTAAACTCTAAGCAAGGTGAGCTTAAAACAACTAAGGAGCTCTTTAACTTAAGTCTATACAGATACAATCCTATCTGTGGTCTGCATGAAGAATTTCACTGGCAACTCCCAAAACAGACAACCAGAGATTTAAAGGAAACCAATCAACAAATAATTAATTGCAGCCGGGAGAAACTGCACCCAGTCCCAGAACTGAGCACAGACAGAATTAACTCCCTAACTGCCAAACACAAAGAAACAGCAACTCAGCTGTGAGAAGTCAGAATGTGCAACCGCGACGATCTTCGTGGCGATGCACACATGACAGTACCCCCCCTTCTACGAGGGGCCTCCGGACCCTCAGGGCCAGGTTTGCCCGGGTGAGTTCTGTGGAAGGTCAGCACCAAACGATCTGCGTTAATGTCAGACGCAGGAACCCACGTCCTCTCCTCTGGACCATACCCCTTCCAATGCACCAAGTACTGAAGGGACCGGCGATTCAGACGTGAGTCAATGATCTTTGACACTTGAAACTCCAAGTTACCATTGACCACCACTGGAGGAGGAGGTAGAGGTGATGGTATGACTGGTGCCACGTACCTCTTAAGTAATGACTTGTGGAACACATTGTGGATTTTAAACGTAGGAGGGAGGTCCAGACGAAATGCCACAGGATTAATTATGGAACTGATCCTGTACGGCCCGATGAATCTGGGGCCCAGCTTCCAGGAGGGAACTTTAAGTTTTATATTCCTGGTAGACAACCATACCAGATCGTTCACATTAAGATCTGGACCAGAAACTCTCCTCCTATCAGCCATACGTTTATAACGGTTCCCCATAGCACTCAGATTATTCAATACACCTCTCCACACTGAAGCAAGTGACGAAGAGAAACGCTCCTCCTCAGGAACCCCAGAAGGGCCCCCCCCATTGAAAGTACAAAACTGGGGATGAAAACCATATGCCCCAAAAAACGGGGACTTACCAGTGGACTCGCTCCGCCTGTTGTTAAGAGCGAACTCTGCCAGAGGCAAGAAAGAAGACCAGTCCTCCTGGTTCTCTGAGACAAAACACCGAAGATAAGTCTCTAGGCTTTGATTCAGACGCTCTGTCTGACCATTGGTCTGCGGATGAAAAGCCGAGGAAAATGACAATTGCATCCCCCGACGTAAACAAAATGCCCTCCAAAACTTGGACACAAACTGAGACCCCCTATCTGACACCACATCAGAAGGCAACCCATGAAGTCTCACAATCTCCCCAATGAACACCTGCGCCAGAGTTTTAGCATTAGGGAGGGCAGGAAGAGCAATGAAATGTGCCATCTTACTGAACCTGTCAACAACCACCAGTATGACAGTCTTCCCTGACAACTGAGGAAGGTCCGTGATGAAGTCCATAGACAAATGAGTCCATGGACGCTCCGGAAGTTTCAAGGGTAAGAGGGTCCCAGACGGACGGGTATGAGGGGTCTTAGAGCGAGCACAAACCCCACAGGACGCGACAAAAGTTAAAACATCTTTATTAACGTTAGGCCACCAAAACCGGCGAGAAAGGAGATCTAAAGTAGCCTTACTCCCTGGATGTCCTGCTAAAGCAGAATTATGATGTGCCTCAATAACCTTTTGTCTCAACTGATTTGGGACAAACAGTCTCCCTGGAGGTCCTGCAGGGGCGTCCCCCTGAACCTCTAATACCTCCTCCTCAAGCTCAGAACATACAGCCGACACTACCACCCCCTCCTGAAGGATAGGAATCGGGTCATCCATTTTCCCGGCCCCTGGGAAACTGCGAGACAAGGCATCCGCCTTAACATTCTTAGATCCAGGGCGATAAGTGACAACAAAATTAAACCTGGTAAAAAACAACGACCATGGAGCTTGTCTGGAATTCAGACGCTTAGCAGATTCCAAATACAGCAGGTTCTTGTGATCAGTAATGACGGTGACCGGGTGGACTGCCCCCTCCAAAAAGTGACGCCATTCTTCAAAAGCCAACTTAATGGCCAAAAGTTCCCTATTGCCGATATCATAATTCCTTTCGGCGGACGACAATTTTTTAGAAAAGAAAGCGCACGGATGCCATTTACCAGGGGACGGACCCTGGGACAATATTGCACCCACCCCTACGTCAGATGCGTCCACCTCCACAACGAACGGCTGTGATGCATCTGGTTGGATGAGAACGGGTGCCGAAGCAAAACATTTTTTCAAAGAGGAAAAAGCTTGGCAAGCTTTGTCCGACCATTTAGAAAAATCCGTCCCTTTTCTTGTCATGTCAGTGAGAGGTTTGACAACAGATGAGAAATTACAAATAAATTTCCGGTAGTAGTTAGCAAACCCCAGAAAACGCTGCAGAGCCTTAAGATCCTCTGGCTGATCCCATTCAAGCACTGCTCTCACCTTTTCAGGGTCCATACGAAAACCGGAGGCTGACACCAAGAAACCCAAAAACTGAAGTTCCTGTACGGCGAATACACACTTTTCCAGTTTGGCGTATAGTTTATTGTCTCGCAAGATCTGCAACACCTGTCTCACATGCTCCTGGTGAGACACAAGATCTGGTGAGTAAATTAAAATGTCATCCAAATATACGACCACAAACAGCCCCACCAGATGACGAAAAATGTCATTAACAAAATGTTGGAATACTGCTGGTGCAGTAGTCAGACCAAAAGGCATGACAAGGTTCTCATAATGTCCCTCCGGCGTGTTAAACGCCGTTTTCCACTCATCCCCCTCTTTTATCCTAATCAGATTATACGCCCCCCTGAGATCCAATTTAGAGAACCATTTGGCGCCAATAATTTGATTGAAGAGATCAGGAATCAGAGGGAGTGGATACGGATCTCGAACAGTAATCCGATTAAGTTCGCGGAAATCCAAGCAAGGGCGTAGGCCTCCATCTTTTTTCTTCACAAAGAAGAACCCCGCGGCCACTGGGAAGATGAAGGTCTAATATGCCCTTTGGCCAGACTTTCCGAAATATAATCTTTCATAGCCTGCCTCTCAGGACCAGAAAGGTTATATAACCTAGCTTTAGGTAACTTACCATCAGGAAGTAAATTAATAGAGCAGTCATACACGCGATGAGGAGGCAACTCCTGACACCCCTCCTCAGAGAACACATCCCCAAAGTCCTCCAAAAAAGGAAGGCAAAGTACTAGGCACGACCGCACTGATGACTGTGTTCATGCAGTTACTTTTGCAAAACTCACCCCATTGGCTTATCTCTCTGGACTGCCAATTAATCACAGGGTTATGTTTAACCAACCAAGGAAGTCCCAACACAATAGGAGTAGGTAGACCCTCCAACACATAACAAGATAATAGTTCCCTATGTATTGCCCCTACCCGAAGGTCAATGTTATGAACCTCATGAACAAAGCTACCTTGGCCGAGAGGCCTGGCGTCAATGGAGAATATAGGGATCGGTTTGACCAATACACTCAGATGCATACCTTGAGCCTGAGCAAACTGAGCGTCAACCAGATTAGCCCCGGACCCACTATCAAGAAGAACAGAAAATCTCTCCACTCTCGTACCAACCACCACCTCCACAGGTACAAGGAACTGAGAAGAACTAGCGGACGAAATACATACTCCCAGGTTGTCGTCCACCACACAACCTGGGATTAACAGTTTTCCGGCGACTTTTTGCTCAACAAGGCACGGGATGGACATCCCCCAACAAAATGTCCCTCTTTCCCGCAGAAGAAACACCTTCTAGTCCTGCGGCGTACCGCCAATCCCCTCCTACGAAATGATGTCCCTCCCAACTGCATAGGCTCCTCCGAACAGACAAGGGGAACCTCAACATAAGGGACTTTAGTAGTAGGTGGAGTAACAACAGGGGGCGGAGTTACCTCGCACCTCTCCCGGAGCCGTCTATCAGTACGGATAGCTAGGGCCATAGCAGCCTCCAGTGATGGAGGAGAATCATACTGAGCCAAAACGTCCTTTAATTTGTCAGAAAGCCCATGACAAAACTGGCTCCTAAGAGCTGGGTCATTCCACTGAGTATCTGTGGCCCATCTACGGAACTCAGAAGCAAATTCCTCCGCCGGACGATCTCCCTGCTGTATCTTACGTAATTTTGTCTCAGTAAGAGAGACCCGATCTGGGTCATCATATACCAAACCCAGGGCAGTAAAAAATCGATCTACTGACTGTAGAGCCGGGGATCCCGGAGGAAGGGAGAAGGCCCAGGATTGAGGGTCCCCTTGTAGGAGCGAGATAACAATTCCCACTCTCTGCTCTTCACTCCCTGATGATCGAGGCCGAAGCCGAAAATACAATTTACATGCTTCCCTGAAGGTAAAAAATTTGTCTCGCCCACCAGTGAACCTGTCCGGGAGAGCTACTTTAGGTTCAAATCTGGTTTTCTCCGAGGGAGACAAAACTTTGGACTTAATGTCCGTCAGCTCCATGGATAATCCCTGCAACTGCAGAGCCAGCTGGGCTACTGGATCCATGGCAACTGGGAATAATTTTATAGGCCAGTGAAAATGTCACGCGGTCTTATGATATGTGTACGATGTCAGTAAACTATTCTTAAAAGAACAACACTCTATACAACATATAGATTAGCAACATCAGCATGTAAATATAGAATAGATTTACCTGACACGATATCCGTTGAACTCAGGGTTAATCTTGAGGACTTGATACACTGTCACAGGAAAGAGGAGGACCGGGGTCTAACCTGACCCTAAACTGGGGTCCTAACTAATCCCTCACCTTGGAGGTACTGATAATGGTTCAGAGGTCCAAGTCTCCAGCCTAACCCTGTCTCCTATCAGTCCCTGAACCCTGTAATCAGTCCTAAGAAGGATTCTGATTACCACCAAAGGGATATGGGCTGATCTCTGCTAAATACACAGATTAGACATATAAGACAGACTGGAGAAAACACAGACTTGCATACACACTCAAACACAGAAGGAACATAAATTATCTGGGATATTAAACTCTAAGCAAGGTGAGCTTAAAACAACTAAGGAGCTCTTTAACTTAAGTCTATACAGATACAATCCTATCTGTGGTCTGCATGAAGAATTTCACTGGCAACTCCCAAAACAGACAACCAGAGATTTAAAGGAAACCAATCAACAAATAATTAATTGCAGCCGGAGAAATTGCACCCAGTCCCAGAACTGAGCACAGACAGAATTAACTCCCTAACTGCCAAACACAAAGAAACAGCAACTCAGCTGTGAGAAGTCAGAATGTGCAACCGCGACGATCTTCGTGGCGATGCACACATGACAAGTACCCCCCTTCTACGAGGGGCCTCCGGACCCTCAGGGCCAGGTTTATCAGGGTGAGTTGTGTGGAAGGCCCGAATTAATCGGTCTGCGTTAATATCAGACGCAGGAACCCATGTCCTCTTCTCAGGACCATACCCCTTCCAATGAACCAAGTACTGAAGGGACCGGCGATTCAGACGTGAGTCAATGATCTTCGACACCTGAAATTCCAAGTTACCATTGACCACCACTGGAGGAGGAGGTAGAGGTGACGGTATAACTGGCGCCACGTACCTCTTAAGCAACGATTTGTGGAACACATTGTGGATTTTAAGCGTAGGAGGGAGGTCAAGACGGAATGCCACCGGATTAATTATCGAGCTAATCCTGTATGGCCCGATGAACCTGGGACCCAGTTTCCAGGAGGGAACCTTAAGTTTTATATTCTTGGTAGACAACCAAACCAGATCGTTCACACTTAGGTCCGGACCAGACACTCTCCTCCTATCAGCCATACGTTTGTATCGGTTCCCCATAGCACTCAGATTATTCAGCACTCCTCTCCACACAGAAGCAAGTGACGACGAAAATCGTTCCTCCTCAGGAACCCCAGAAGAGCCCCCCCCATTGAAAGTACAAAACTGGTGGTGAAAACCATATGCCCCAAAAAATGGGGACTTACCAGTGGACTCGCTCCGCCTATTGTTAAGAGCGAACTCTGCCAGAGGCAAGAAAGAAGCCCAGTCCTCCTGGTTCTCTGAGACAAAACACCGGAGATATGTCTCTAAGCTCTGATTCAGACGCTCTGTCTGACCATTGGTCTGCGGATGAAAAGCCGAAGAAAATGACAATTGCATCCCCCGACGTGAACAAAATGCCTTCCAGAATTTGGACACAAACTGAGACCCCCGATCCGACACCACATCGGAAGGCAACCCGTGAAGTCTCACAATCTCCCCAATGAACACCTGCGCCAGAGTTTTAGCATTAGGAAGAGCAGGAAGAGCAATAAAATGTGCCATCTTACTGAACCTGTCAACTACAACTAGTATGACAGTTTTACCTGAAGACGGAGGGAGGTCCGTAATGAAGTCCATAGACAGATGGGTCCATGGACGCTCCGGGATTTTCAAAGGTAAGAGGGCACCAGACGGACGGGTATGTGGGGTCTTAGAGCGCGCACAAACCCCACAGGACGCGACAAAAGTTACCACCTCTTTATTTAAGTTAGGCCACCAAAACCGGCGTGAAAGGCGATCCACAGTTGCTTTACTCCCTGGGTGTCCTGCCAAAGCAGAATTATGATGTGCCTCGATAACCTTTTGTCTTAACTGATCTGGAACAAACAGTTTCCCTGGAGGTCATACAGGGGCGTCCCCCTGAGCCTCCAATACCTCCTCCTCAAGCTCAGAGCATACAGCCGACACCACAACTCCCTCCTGAAGGATAGGAACCGGGTCATCCGTCTTCCTGGCCCCCGGGAAACTACGAGATAAGGCATCCGCCTTTACATTTTTTGACCCAGGACGATATGTGACGACAAAATTAAACCTGGTAAAAAACAACGACCATCTAGCTTGTCTGGAATTCAGACGTTTAGCAGACTCTAAATACAGCAGGTTCTTGTGATCAGTAATGACGGTGACCGGGTGAACTGCCCCCTCCAAAAAGTGACGCCACTCTTCAAAAGCCAACTTAATGGCCAAGAGTTCCCTATTGCCGACATCATAATTCCTCTCGGCGGACGACAATTTTTTAGAGAAGAAAGCGCACGGATGCCATTTACCAGGGGACGGACCTTGAGATAATACCGCACCCACCCCTACGTCAGACGCGTCTACCTCCACAATGAACGGTTGTGATGCATCTGGTTGAATGAGTATGGGTGCTGAAGCAAAACATTTTTTCAAGGAGGAAAATGCTTGACAAGCTTTGTCAGACCACCTAGAAAAATCTGTCCCTTTTTTTGTCATGTCAGTGAGAGGTTTGACAACGGATGAGAAATTACGAATACATTTCCGGTAGTAGTTAGCAAACCCCAGGAAACGCTGCAGTGCCTTAAGATCCTCTGGCCGATCCCATTCAAGCACTGCCTTCACTTTCCCAGGGTCCATACAGAAACCAGAAGCTGACACCAGGAATCCTAAAAACTGAAGTTCCTGTACGGCGAATACACACTTCTCCCATTTGGCGTACAGTTTATTGTCCCGCAAGATCTGCAACACCTGTCTCACATGCTCCTGATGAGACACAAGATCCGGCGAGTAAATTAAGATGTCATCTAGATAAATGACAACAAACTGTCCCACTAGGTGGCGAAAGATGTCATTAACAAAATGTTGAAACACCGCCGGGGCAGTAGTCAGACCGAAAGGCATGACAAGGTTCTCATAATGTCCCTCCGGAGTGTTAAACGCCGTCTTCCACTCATCCCCCTCCTTTATCCTAATCAGATTATACGCCCCCCTGAGATCCAACTTAGAGAACCATTTGGAGCCCACAATCTGATTGAAGAGATCAGGAATAAGTGGGAGCGGATACGGATCCCGGACCGTAATCTGATTAAGCTCACGGAAATCCAGGCAAGGGCGTAGGGCCCCCATCTTTTTTCTTCACAAAGAAGAACCCCGCGGCCACTGGGGAAGATGAAGGTCTAATATGCCCCTTGGCCAGACTTTCCGAAATATAATCCTTCATAGCTTGCCTCTCAGGACCAGAAAGGTTATATAACCTAGCTTTAGGTAACTTAGCATCAGGAAGCAATTTTATAGAACAGTCATACGCGCGATGACGAGGTAATTCTTGACACCCTTCCTCTGAAAACACATCCTCAAAGTCCTCCAGAAAAGGAGGTAAGGTTCTAGGCACGACCGCACTGATGACCGTGTTCATGCAGTTACTATTGCAAAATTCACCCCACTGGCTTATCTCTCTGGATTGCCAATTAATAACTGGGTTATGTTTAGTTAACCAAGGAAGTCCAACACAATAGGAGTGGGAAGACCCTCCAACACATAACAAGACAATAATCTTTATGTATTGCCCCCACTCAAAGGTCTATGTTATGCACGGCTTGCACAAAGCTACCTTGACCGAGAGGCCTGGCGTCAATAGAGAATATAGGGATAGGTTTGGCCAATACACTCAGTTGCATACCTTGCACCTGGGCAAACCGAGCGTCCACCAGATTAGCCCCGGCCCCACTATCTAGAAGAACAGAAATCCTCTCAGTTCTCGTACCTACCACCACCTCCGCTGGTACGAGAAACTGAGACGGACCTGGGGACGAAATACATACTCCCAGATTGTCGTCCACCACACAACCTGGGATTAACAGTTTTCCGGCGACTTCTTGCTCAGTAAAGTACGGGATGGACACCCCTCAATAAAATGTCCCTTTCTCCCGCAGAAGAAACACTTTCTTGTCTTGCGGCGCACCGCCGATCCCCTCCCTCGAAATGATGTCCCTCCTAACTGCATAGGTTCCTCAGAACAACCCAGGGGAACCTCAATATAAGGGACTTTAGTAGAAGGTGGAGTCATCACCGGGGCGGAGTTACCTCGCACCTCTCCCGAAGCCGTCTATCAATGCGAATCGCAAGGGCCATAGCGGCCTCCAGTGACAGGGGAGAATCATACTGAGCCAACACATCTTTTAATTTGTCAGATAACCCTTGACAAAACTGGCTCCTAAGAGCTGGGTCATTCCACTAAGTATCTGTGGCCCATCTACGGAACTCAGAAGAAAATTCCTCCGCCGGACGATCTCCCTGCTGTATCTTACGTAACTTCTTTCAGCAAGGGAGACCCGATCCGGGTCATCATATACCAGACCCAGGGCTGTAAAAAATCGATCTACTGACTGGAGAGCCGGGGAGCCTGGAGGAAGAGAGAACGCCCAGGATTGAGGGTCCCCTTGTAAGAGCGAGATGACAATTCCCACCCTCTGATCTTCACTCCCCGATGACCGAGGCCGTAGCCGAAAATATAATTTACATGCCTCCCGGAAGGTAAAAAATTTGTCCCGCCCACCAGTGAACCTGTCCGGGAGAGCTACTTTAGGTTCAGATCTGGTTTGCTCCAGGGGGTACAAAACCTTGGACTTAACGTCCGTCAGCTCCATGGACAAACTCTGCAACTGCTGAGCTAGCTGGGCTACTGGATCCATGGTAGCTGGGGAGAATCTTTAGTGTGGTCGGTGAAAATGTCACGCTGTATAACAGATATATTTTATGACGGTAACATATATCTAGTGTGACAACATTCTATATTTCATATAATAGAAAATTTCAACATGTATGCATAATATCTGCCAGCATTGTATTACATGACATCATATCCTATGTATTGTGGGTCTATACTGTATATGTGTCACGCTGTCTCAGGATAGAGGTGGACCGGGGTCTATGCTGACCCTAAACTGGGGTCCTGACTAGTCCCTCTACCTGGAGGTACTGTTAATGGTACAGAGGTCCAGGCCGCCAGCGTAACCCTGTCTCCTGTAGATCCCTGACCACTGTAATCTAGTCCTGAGAAGGACCCTGATTACCACCACAGGGAATGGGCAGGTCACAGCTTACAAACAGTATAAGACAAACGAGACAGACAAGGGATAAAGTAAATACTGCCTTGCATACAAAAACTTCAACTACAGAGGGAACACAAAAGGTTAAGGAGATAAACAATAAGCGAGGAGAGGATAAACCACAACAGGCACTCTTAGCTTAAGTCTTCTCAGAAACGATCCGCTCTGCTGGTCTGAATGAATGCTTTCACCGACAACTCCTTAAGCAGAATGGCAGGTATTTGAAGGAAGCTAATTAGTGCCTAAACACAGCAGCCGGGCGAGGCTGGACCCAGTCTAAGCACAGAGAAAGATAGAATTAACTCCCTCACTGCCAACAGACACAAAGTACCAACAACTCAGCTGCGAGAAGTCAGAATGTGAAATCGCGACGATCTTCATGGCGATACACCCGTGACATGCACGCTGCTCTTTGGTCTTCTTCAAAGTTCCTGTTGTTTTGGCTTTGGTGCCTCCAGTATAATATCATGAGGTCTAGAAAATGCTGCACCGAACAACCAAAAGGAGCAATAAGGAAGAACGAGAATCCTGATGTTTTTTTTGCGATTTGATACCAAAGAAAATTGCAACAACTAAAAAACTGGATTTACACAAATCTGAATTTTTTGTAAAATTCAAGGCAAATTTGATTTGTCTCAAACAGATTCACTCATCTCTATAGGAATCCAATGCATGTTTCTGCTCTTGGCGACATCCCAGGAACTGAATGAGTGTTTGGCATTAGTGAGTCCGAATCAGCATGAAAACAACCAAGCTGCCAGGTGAAGTTCGGCCCCCGGGACATCTAAAAATCAGAATAATGTAATGAAAATAAAGGCTATTAGCGAGTACTGATGTGGCTATTTATCACACTTAGTCACAAATGTCAGCTGTCGCCAAACTTATTAGCAGCGTCCAGCTTGCAGGCTGGAAAGTTATGGAAGTGATGGTGTGCCACATCATCTTGTCATATATGGTGACAGCAGAACTATAGTAGGATAGTCAGGTGAAGAATCAGTGACTACAGTTCTAATCTGTTCCAGCTCCGGCCAAAAATCTAATTTATTCCACCCTAAAATGCATAAATAACCCCATTATTTCATAGTTTCCTGTTTTTGAAATATTATAAGTTGTGGGTAACCTACATATGAGAACTGGACACAGGAACATTGGTTCTTAAAGAAGCTCCTGCCTACCAAAGGCATAGCCATCATGGAGAGAGTTCAACCTGGTTGCCATATTGACCATGTTTGCTTTTTCTCCTCTGACGCAGACCAATCAAAACATGCAGCCTTACTTACCAATGCCAGGTCACTATACCAATGCACTAACCGCATACCCCTATGATAAAGTGAGGGCACACCGGTGCAAAATACTAATGAAAAAAACACTCACCTGCCCACCATTCCTGGAGGCTTTAGTGTAGGGATGTGGGTTGCGAACTTCCGTATTTTAGATATGCTAGCTTACTGCCATACATATATTACGGGAGATACTGACCAACCATTTCATACCACCGTTATTATAGATGAGCAATGTGTCGGTAGTCAGGAACACAAACAATATCCTTAAATGCATATTTTATTAAGACGCCTAATGCTAAATTTATTTCTGTGAAATACTCCAAATTTTAGAAGGAGACTAAGATAATGTATACGATTGCAATGCATTGTAGGATATGGACAGAGGTGTCTTTCCCCATCATTGTTTTTGGATCGATATATTCTTTGACATTTCCTTGATAGTTTTTTAGCATTCTGTTGGAATGTTTTTGCTCCATGTGTCTAAACTTGGCCGTCTAAAGATTGTGATGTGAGTTACCGCCTGTAGAGGGATTTTCCAGCATGTTGTGATAATTAGAGTTGAAAGAATCCCATGAAATTTTATTTTGGCAGATTCACTCAACTCAGGCCACAAATTCGATTTGCACTGAACAAATTCAATGCCAATTGAGTTAACCCGCCTATACACCCCTACACAAGGTAAGTAGTTGAGAAATATGATAGCTAGGCATAGAAACAAAAGAGAAAGCACTAGCATGCTGTCATTGAGCACATTGCACAGTGGCAGAACAGGTACTAGCCCAGCCCATGAAACATACATCACTGATGATGCTTTGTTTCAGGGAGGGGCTGGGGCTGCAGTAGTGACTAAAGCCTCTGCCCCTGATGAAGCTTTGAGTATCCCAGCATGCACTGGGATTCTCAAATTAATTGTCGTCATAAAAATGGAAGTGAAAAAAAAAGGAAAGAATTTAAATAGTGTAGTTAGGGAAGTATAGGAAATTTTTAATTTAAGCTTATTAGAAAACAGTTTAGACTAGGGCAGTAAATAGATAGGGATTTAGGATGAAAATTAATTTGGATTTCGGACCACCCCTTTAAAGACAGACACTGACGGAAAAATTTTCTAACAGATTAGAAAGTTGAAGACTTTGGATTTCCCTTTCCCTCATTAAAATTGATGGCTCTGTCAGAGTTTCGTTTGAATCCTGTTTCCCTGGGCTTCAGATAGGGACCCTTGATGGATAAAGCAAAAAAGCTCAAATATGGAGTCTAAAAAGCTTAAGACAAATAAGAAAATGAACTCCAAATATAAGATTTTGCTTATTGCAAGAGTAATATATTGAGACATACTGTACATAGTAGTGTTTATAGTTCAAGTATCTGTTGCCTTGCATTGGCCACATCATAAAGTAGAAATAAAACTACAGCAATAGAAATAATGTCATTTACATAATATTTCTTTTCTTATAATAGTTGCATTTATCAATAGCCATGTTAGGTCTGTACATTAGTAGTTCTGTCCAATGAGCGATGGCATCACACACTGTATGCCTGACGTAACAAGCCAAACATTCTATCTCTATGGTAACCTAACATTACGCCAGTAACTGACACAGTGACGACGCCAAAACGTAACATTTCAGATTTACATTTTGTAAAGTGAGAACCTGACCAGCGCCTGCCGTTATGTCGACCCTAAGAAGATCTACCAGAAAAAATAAAGGAGTCAGATACACAGGTGTGAGGAAGGAACAGCCACCATTTTGGATAGGGCCTATACCAGCCTCCATTTTGTCTGTTCACAGAGCCACAGGCTGCTAACTGCACCTGGCCTCAAGGCCTGTGGGCATATTCAATACGACAGGGTTTTGTGTCCACTGTGAATAAAAAGGTCTCTTAGTATGCTAAGTAATTCAGGCCCAATGTTGAATAGCAAGGTCTGTTAGTATGATAATGAGATAAGGCCAAAACAAGACCTCAAAGTTTTAGTCTGGAGCCATGGTAGCCTGGGGCCTGGAGATGCCTGGAGGCTTCAATTAGATTATACCTGCCAGCCAGACACAGAAAACACACCCATTGTATTTTCCAGACCCGACGGCTCCGTTCTAGGATTATGAATTATGAGCACATCTTTCTAGGTACATTCTCATAAAAAATATCTGCGTGATCCTGCGGACCTCGGGCATCTGATGGTGCAACTCCCGAGTCGGTGATGGCTCAGGGGTCTGAGATATAGAGATTGGCACTCCAAAGAGACCCAATCGGACCAGGTTTGATCTCCACGCGACAGGCAAAACATACTGCATCCGCTGGTATCTCTCGTGTCCAGATCCGATCGTCCTGGAGAAAGTTAACCCCTTTATTAGGTATTGGGAATAAATTCTGCAGGGGGATAAGGGTGGAGATTATCATCCCACCCTCAGACACCGAGGGGAGGGACCTAGCAGGTTTAAGAACTGTGAGCTATGGGCAGACTGGATCCTTTCTCACAGCAGCAAGACAATGAAGAACTAAGGACCAAAGGGACAGATCTGCCAAGGGAGCAGCGGTACACGTTTTGGGGGACTGTCCAGCAACTAAGACTTTTACCTGTGGATCGCAGAGCTCCCTGCCTCCACATGCCCCTACAACCTGGTAATATTGACCTCTAGCTAATACCTCTTAGCCTTGTACCATTATTGTTGTATTTTACTCTGACTGCAAATCCATGGTAATTCCGTTGTATAGCTTAATGTATATTTCTGTAATTATCTAGTGCGCCCTTAAGGCAATTAAACCATAAAATTAATCTTGGGCTGATGCTTTTACTCTGATCCCAAATCTTAGAATACCCGGTGGGTAACAGGACACCCTCCCGGAAGCCATTTGCTCTAGGTGCAGTTCCCTTACTGACCTGAGAGACAAAGGGGGCACCGGAGAGCTGTGCCTGTGGCGTTACGTCACATTGGTGACGTGGAAGGACGAGGGTTGTCCTTCACAACAGGTATAAGAGAAGCCTCACAAATGCTGGAGTAACAGATATCTTGAGCTAGTTCCAGTCATAGAAAAGTAGATAGAGCTCACTCATAAGGGTAGAGGAACTTCTATATAAAAGTCCATGGTAAATGGCAAACCCATATCTGTTCCTATCACATTCTAATCAGATTAAATTCCTATTCTCCATTTTCTCCACTATTAGCTCCTCCGCCTCGTGAGGCACCAATATATAAAAGAAAGAGACGAACATTAAAATATTACCTGGAACAAGCCGCCGTACTCCCAAATATCGGAGACCCTGATACAGTGATAGAGTCCCAACTCATCACTCAGTAAGTCACCATTTGTATATTACTATACCAGCTGTGTTTGAGGGTTTATTTACTTTTATCTGCTGGTATTAGGGATGAAGTGATCATGTCTCTTTATAACAGCAAGTACAAATTGTTACAGCTCCTAATGCTCATCACCATTTATTGTCTCATCTAAACAGAGAGGAGATTGTCGCAATGTTTGAGCTTATGCGCACAAAAAGAAAATTTGAGGAAGAGCCCGCTGCATCCGATCAGTGAGTTACTCTCAGTGATGGCAGCAGCTCAACACTACAATTTGATTCCAAAATCCTATTTCTTGTCCATTATTCCTGTACAACATCAGAATTTTTTTCTTTTTCAGAGCAGAAAATCAAAAAGAGGAGAATGACTCGGGGAGAGCAGCTGATATGACCAGCGAGCCGCCCCCCGAGAAAAAGCCAGAACATGACCAATAGGGATAAGGTAAGACAGAGCACTTTTGATATGTCTTAATTTCAGTGTGTGGGAACAGAGATGAGGATGCTGATAATACCAGCTCTCCTGGATGGTTGGTTGGGGGATATAGACACATAAAAACATTCAGAGTGTAAACATCAATGTAAACAGAAAGGGTCTTTCACAACAGACTTAGCCCGATCGGGAAACACATAAGATAATGACATGAAACATAATGTAACAATGTCAGGCACATCATATTAGTCAGGAATCTTACCACAAATCGTAAATATATATTTGGTGTGAATGAAAGTTTTACTAATTTTTCTTAAATGTTTTTTTTCCAGGTGTTGACAACCCAAAAGATATCACAAGGGGTAAATGTCACAAACTTCCCTCAGTCATCCACCCCCACTCCCTCCTGTATAAGATGAAACTAAGCACCACCACCAGTTGCTATGAAATATTACCAGCCACCATCAAGCAGTATTAACCATCGTCAGCCGCCACCAATTTCCTCTAAACTCCTGCAGCCAAAAGTTTATATATTTATTATTTTATACTTGTAGTTATTTTGTATATAGTTAATATTTTGTATGAGTTATTTTTATTAGAATTTTAATATTTATAATAAAATAAATAAATAAGTCATCAAGATCAGAAGAAACCAAGCACTACCACCAGCTGCCATCAAAGCTTACAAGCCACCATGACCGAGTATTAATTATCACCAGCCACTAAGACTTTCTGCCAACCACAGTCAAGAACGACCAGCCAGTACCAATGTCCACCTGCCTTCACAACCAATACCAACTATTAGAAACCGTCAACTAAGTATGAAAAGCCGCCACTAGCTACCATCATCTATCACCAGCTGTCATCAAACTTTGCGAGCCACCATTAGCAACTATGAATCATCACCAGCCACTAAGACTTTCTGCCAACCACAGTCAACAACGTCCAGCCAGCACCACTGTCCACCTGCCTTCACAACTAATACCAACTACTAGAAACCATCAACTAAGTATGAAATGCCGCCTCCAGCTACCATCATCTACCACCAGCTGCCATCAAATCTTACCAGCTATCATGACCGACTATTAATCACCACCAACAACTAAGACCTTCTGCCAACCACAGTCAACAACAACGTCCAGCCAGCACCGATGTCCACCTGCCTTCACAACTAATACAAACTACTAGAAACCATCAACTAAGTATGAAATGCCGCCTCCAGCTACCATCATCTACCACCAGTTGCCATCAAATCTTACCAGCTATCATGACCGACTATTAATCACCACCAACAACTAAGACCTTCTGCCAACCACAGTCAACAACAACGTCCAGCCAGCACCGATGTCAACCTGCCTTAACAACTAATGACAACTGCTAGAAACCGTCAACTACCGTATATACTCGTGTATAAGCCGAGATTTTCAGCCCATTTTTTAGGGCTGAAAGTCCCCCTCTCGGCTTATACGCGGGTCATATAAAGGGGTCGGCGGGGGAGGGGCTGCGGGGGTGTTGGATCATACACAACCCTCCGCTGGCACGGTCTCTGCAGCCCCCCTGCTTCTCCCACGATCTCTGGCTCCTTCCTGCAGCGGTCAGGTGCTTCCGCTCATTAAAGTCATGAATATGCACATATTCATGACTTTAATGAGCGGTACCACGTGACCACTGTACGACTGAAGCGCTGCGGAGAGCGCCAGGAGAAGAGGAGATGCTGCAGATAGTGAGGCGCCGGCGGAGGGGTGAGAATAGCGATATTTACCTGTCCCGTTCCACCGCTGCGCGCTGCTCCCTCGTCCGACTCCTCTGGCTGTGAATGTTCAGGTAGAGGGCGCAATGACGTCGTTAGTGCACGCCGCGCCCTCTGCCTGATCATTCACTGCTGAGGATCCGGAAGAGGGAGCAGTGCGCAGCGGTGGAGAGAGGACAGGTAAATATCTCAGGTGCCGGAGTCCTGAGCGAGCGGTGATACTGGCACCTGTCCCCCATAGCGCGCCAGTGTCACCGCCTGCTCAGGACACCGGCACCTGGCCCCCAGCGATGAGAGGTGAGTATGTCTTTTTTTTTGCAGCAGCAGCAGCATAATTTGGAGCATATGGGGGCATAATCAGGGGAGCATATGGGCGTAATCTGTGCACCATATGGGGGCATAATCTGTGGAGCATATGGGGGCATAATCTGTGCACCATATGGGGGCATAATCTGTGGAGCATATGGGGGCATAATCTGGAGCATATGGGGGCTTAATCAGGGGAGCATATGGGCATAATCTGTGCACCATATGGGGCATAATCTGTGGAGCATATGGGGGCATAATCTGTGGAGCATATGGGGGCATAATCTGGAGCATATGGGGGCATAATCTGGAGCATATGGGGCATAATCTGGAGCATATGGGGCATAATCTGTGGAGCATATGGGGGCATAATCTGGAGCATATGGGGCATAATCTGGAGCATATGGGGGCATAATCTGTGGAGCATATGGGCATAATCTGTGCAGCATATGGGGCATAATCTGTGCAGCATATGGGCATAATCTGTGCTGCATATGGGGCATAATCTGTGGAGCATATGGGGGCATAATCTGTGGAGCATATGGGGGCATAATCTGGAGCATATGGGGGCATAATCTGGAGCATATGGGGGCATAATCTGTGGAGCATATGGGCATAATCTGTGCAGCATATGGGCATAATCTGTGCTGCATATGGGGACATAATCTGTGCAGCATATGGGGGCATAATCAGGGGAGCATATGGGCATAATCTGTGCAGTATATGGGCATAATCTGTGCTGCATATGGGGGCATAATCTGTCCAGCATATGGGGGCATAATCTGTGCAGCATATGGGGGCATAATCTGTGCAGCATATGGGGGCATAATCTGTGGAGCATATGGGGGCATAATCTGTGGAGCATACGGGGCATAATCTGTGCAGTTTATGGTGGCATAATCTGTGCAGCATATGGGGGCATAATCTGTGGAGCATACGGGGCATAATCTGTGCAGTTTATGGGGGCCTAATCTATCGAGCATATGGGGGCATAATAATTTTTCACCCTAGGCTTATACGCGAGTCAATAAGTTTTCCCAGGTTTTTGTGGCAAAATTAGGGGGGTCGACTTATACACGGGTCAGCTTATTCATGATTATATACTGTAAATATGAAAAGCCAGCTACCATCTTCTACCACAAGCTGCCATCAAATCTTACCAGCTACCATGACCGACTACCAATCATCACCAGCCACTAAGACCTTTTACCAACCAGTCAGAAACAACAACCAGCCAGAACCAATATCCTCCTGCCTTCACAACTAATGTCAACTACTACAAACCACCAACTAAGTATGAAAAGCCGCCACAAGCTACTATCATCTTCCACCAGCTTCCAGAAACCAACCATAAATGATTTAGCCGCCAACAGATTCCATCACCTGCCACCACGCACCGACTGCGACCGCACATTATTTGTAAATGCATATATTTATATTTTTATCATTCTTTACCTTTATTTATAGTTATACAGTATGTTTATATTATATTAGAGATATTAACTATATATCAAAATAACTATATTTATTTTATCACTTATATTTATATATTTTATTTTTATAATTTTTTTATTTATAAATGTTATTTTTTTACTTTTCTTTATATCTTCTTTATTTTTAAATATATATTTTGTATATATTCTACATATAAATATTTTAAATATTTATTTTTTATAATTCTTTACATTTATTTACAGTTATATATTTATATTATATCATACACATAGTTATTTTGATATATAGTTAATATTTTTTAAAATATTTGTGTATTTTATTTTTATACTCTTTTTTATTTATAAATATTTTTTTACATTTCTTTATATTTTGTATATATTGTACATAATGTAAATATTGTAAATATTTATATTTTTATCATTCTTTACATTTATTTATAGTCGTATATTAGATTATACATATAGTTATTATTTGTTTTGGAATTTATATTTATACATTTTATTTTCATATTTTTTAATTATAAATATATTTTTTATTTTTCTTTCTATTTTTGTATATATTGTAAATAAGAAATATATTTTTATACAAAACCACTGGTGTAGACTGTATTCCTAATTCCTTTATTTAGCTTATCTGTCACAAGAGATACTGATTCTGTCACTTGCTTAAAAACAATACACTTGTATCATTAGTTTGTCCAGCATAACCCTACACTATTAGCGTAGCGTGCTATGTTGCTCTACGTTGCTTGCATTAGCCTTGCTTACTGCATCTTGCCGTAACGTTCACCATAAAAATAATACAGCTGTAGACAAATAAAAATTTATCAAATTTTTGGACTAAACGATTATAGGAAACATTCAGGAGTAACCAGAAGAAAAATATATACTGTACATATATAAAAATCTAATGAGGACATACAATTTATGCAACATGTGCAGCCGCGCAAGGGCCCAAGAGTTAAGGTTGATTCAGAAAGGATGATGCAAAATTATAGGCTCAGCATTCATAACCAGGAGAACATAGCTACAAGCTATTAACATGAAGAGACACTATGAAAGTTTTATCCATTCACTACAAATGTGAAAGTGATTTCTTTGGTGATATGGCAGATGTCAAGGCGGTAGTCCGGTTCTGTCCAGATGCGTGCCAGCAAATCCTCAGATATGGACTCCACTGTTTCAGTGATGCATTGTCTCGGGTCGTCCAGATCCTGTGGTGGATATAATTAGTGAACCCTTGATGTTGCTCCACAGAAAAAAGTCTCAGAATGTTAGGTCTGAAGATCGTGCAGACAAGCACAACATTGGTGGGTGGTAGGGGCTCTTAAGCGAGGGAGGAAACACTTAAAAACAGATTTCATTGAAGTTGTACTAGAACACAGGGAGAAAGCATCTTCATGGGATCCATGACCTCCCTGTACAATTAATAAGCAATCGAAGCAGTTGACCAGTTCAGTCAGCTCAATCCCATGAAGAAGTCCATTTTCATTGGCATCTGGGATGCCAGGAGGGAAGGAGGACGGCTTCAGTCTTCCCTCCATTTTTTTTTTTTACTTTTAGGGTAGTGTGCCAGCACAGACTGACCCAGGGGCGGACATATCATTGGTGCAACCTGTGCAGCTGCACAGGGGCCCAAGAGATGAGGGGGCCCATTTATACCTCCAAAGCAGGTGCAATTTTGCATTTTTAGGAGATCTAGGGCTGCAAAGGGCCCATGTATTGTTCTTGCGCAGGGGCCCTTTTCTGCCTTTGTCCACCAGTGGACTGACCCTAATGCCTTTGGGCAGCCCGTGGCTCAGAAGTTCAAATCCCACCAAGGACAACATCAGCTAGGAGGTTGAATGTTCTTCATGGGTTTGCTCCAGGTTCTCTGGTTTCTTCCCACACTCCAAAGTCCTACTGACAGGGAATCTATATTGTGAGCTCCAAGGGGGCAATGCCGGTAATGTCGGTAAAACCCGGAGGTGTCAGTAGTCTCTTGCCTTGTGGTGATGCATCAGTGAAGTACCAAATGTAAATCATGCCCAGCACATCCATTATGAAATGATACACTCCACCTTTTTGTTGCCCAATTCTAATCAGGGGCTTAGCTCGAAAACTCACACTACAGAATACTAAAAAAAATATAGTCTTTACCCAAAAGAAGGATTATGATGAATAAAATATTAATCATGAAATCATGAAACTCACAGATTTTTTTTTTTTGCCTTTTGTGCCTAATTCTGTACAGATAGCCAATCCTGTGCGAGGGCCAACCAGATTGTATTCACAATAGCCGGTTCCCCCAATAATTCACATTTTTACTAAAAATGATAAATGTGTTAATAGGTAACCATGGAAACAATGGCTTCATTTTTATGCCATGACAAAACAATTTTTTTTTTACAGCAATAAAATACCTAAAAATGTAAAAATGTAAGCGCTGCACCTAATCAGTGCTGCCGTAGCTGTCTCTGCCTTAGGACATATAAGTAATCAAGAGGAGGTGAGCAGCTAGCCGCAACTCTCACTTCCTCTTGATTATCCATATTTCAAAAGGCGGGGACAGCTACTCCAGTGCTGATTGGGTGCAGAGCTCACATGACGTAACAACCTCACGTGAACTCCGGAAACATGAGTGCCGACACTGCTGAAATGGCGCCGGCACAGGAGGTGAGCATAGGTGTTTTTTTTTTAACGAGGCCAAACATGGGGAATGATAAGTGGTTGTCCTAGTAGTGGGCAACCCCTTTAACTTTTATTAAAAATACTTTATTTTCTAAAGAACAGAAGGATATTTATTTCCATAGTACACTGTTGTCGCCTAGGTCTGAGTGGACGGTAACTTTAGGCAACGAGCGTTTGATGTTTGCATTCTCTATGAAGTTGGGTCTGCTCATGCTAATATAAGACTAGCCAGATTTCTGAACTGAGTATCACTGCGCTTCCTCCATGCTGTAGAAGTAAAGTAGCCTCCAAGTGGTCACCATGTCATCAGCCTAAACTGTATACGGGAGCAAAGCAAGGAGCCGAGGGCCAGGGAGCGATGTGCTTCTGAAGAAAGGTGTCACGGATGGGTTTACCATGACAGAGAGAAGCCAGAAGACAGCAGCGTCCGATTTCTCCTACTCCTGCACTGATTAGAAGCACTTCACCTTATTAAACGGTGTAAATTTCTTTTAGCAGTGCAGGGGTTAATCTGCTCAGTTGAGAGTTCCTGGAAGCTTTCCTGCATTAAGACTCTCAGCTGTTCACTGTTAGCCACTCCCATCTCCTATATAATGTGGGCCCTGACTAACACTCATTATCAGAGATAGCTTTTGCTGCATGGCTGCAGGTTGTTGTTGGTTATTATAGGAGAAGGCATTTGGTGGATTTATCTGTGACTGTTGCTAGGTTTTGTGTGTGTGATAATACCTTTTTTTCTCCTACTTTAGTTTAACCCCATCCTCCACTTCCCGATGCATTCCTCTGTTATATGTGTGAGTATATTTGTATGTTTGGTATTATTCGTTATCCCTGTTTATACTACCTTGTTAGTCTGGTTGGGTGTACTATGGTACACTATTACTCCCATCTTCCCTGGGTGGGGGAAGGGTGCAGACTGAGGGCGGATTCAGGAGCTAAGGCAAGGTACGTGGCCCCGACATCTTCACCATCAGAAGTAGTTAGGTGAGCAGTGCATGCTAGGGCGCCCTCTAGCGTTAGGGACTGGAAAGGAGCCCCTGGTCTAAGGATACCCGACAACAGAGTTGTGACAAAGGATAAGCAAGACAGCCGCTACATTGTTCTTATTTTATTGGTTTATTACAAACAGCAGAATGTTTCTACAACTTACGGATAAACTAAATTTGCAGTGGGGATTGAATAACGTTGACACCAACTGTAAATGGGTTCTGTCTTGCAGAATGTGAGTCTCCCATGTCTCTGCCATTTCCACGTGTTTCACACTCCATGCATCAGCTCCAGCGATCAGTCTGATCTCATCAGAATAATAATACATCATCTGCAGCCCCTTATGCATATTAATTGTACTCATTAATTGTGTGTGCAACCTAAGCAAGCCAGATTCCGTGCACGCATATTAATCAATGGCCAAACCTGATGTAAAATCTAACAATAGCCACAGGCAGCCTGTCATTAGCAAAACTCTCCCATCTAGTTCATTCTTTTTCTACACTTCTTATTAGAAGCTGAAAGCTTTATGACTTGGGGCAAATCTGACTAGTCAGCCATCAAGACGTCATTAGCTCTTGCAGTTCTGCCACATATCTGCTCACTAGTCCATTAACGCTCGCCAGGTTATGGCATATTATACTATTAGAAGCTACAGCACCTCTTGTGATGCAGAACGATATTATTAGCACAGCACCGATATCATCACCTGCTCCCAGAGGACGCGCAACACCTCATCTTGAAAAGGTTTTCATCTTTCATGAGTTCTCCCTATAATAATTACATAATAAATTAAAACTGCGTATAGAAAGTGAATGTAATGGTTGTCACACATGTGCACTAGCACTTTATTCATGCAAGGGACACACAACCCCCATTCTAGTGATTGATGGGGATCGTAGTAATGTTTTTGCTAACTAATCTGAGAGCAGCCTTATGTAGGGACAGGGACCCTGATTCCAGTGATGTATCACTTAGTTTACCGGGTGCAGCAGTTGTCATAGAATCACAGTTTTTTCTGATGCACATCTAGCAGAGCTCTGTATGAACCCACCCACACCATTGATTGGCAGCTTTCTGTGCACATTGTATATTGACAGAAATGGGCTAATCAGAGGTGGGGGGGCATCGTTGGACCAGGAGGCATGGGCAGCTTGTCCTGTGGCGATAATCTCCTGCTGATAAAACACTGATTGTATTGAAACAACACAACACAGCCCAGTAAGTGACACACCACCGGAATCAGAGTCTCTGCCCCTACATCATGGTTCCCTCAGATTACATAGAAAAAGCATGGTGACAGATTCCCTTTAAGCTCCCTCGAGTGGTGGCTGCAGCACAGGAAATTTGGATCTCTGTATAATTTCTATATTAATATTAGTAACCACTGAATATTGGACCTTTCTATAGACAAAAAAAACCTCACAGCATATCCTATTCTGATCAATGTTGAGGTCAGTCTGAACATGTCGTACTCAGTGGATCTACGTGCTGTCCGCTAAAAATCAGGCAGCGCACAGACATTCATACAGACGTGTGAGTGCACCTTTACTTCGGATTCACCTTGACCTGTGCATACTGCTTCGTATTTAGTTGTGATTTGTGCATGTTACTTTGCCTTTACTTGTAACTTGCCCATATTACTTTGCCTTTACTTGTAACTTGTGTATATTTATTTTGTATTTAAACAGTAACTTGTACATATTACTTTGCATTCACTTGTGACTTTTACATATACTTTTGTTTTCTTGTGACTTGTACATATTACTTTCATTTTATTTTGATGCGTACGTAACTTTTATTAGTTTTACTTTCACATATTACTGTACTTTGTGTTTTGACTTTTGCATATAACTTTCCATTTACTTATGACTTGCTCATATTCTTTGCTTTACATGTGACTTTTACATACTACTATGTATTTACTTACGACTTGCACATATTACTTGCATTGACTCGTGATTTGCGCACGTTACTTTTTTTCAGTTGTGACTTTTACATATTACTTTGCATTTACTTGCAACTTGTACGCTTTTCTTTGCTTTACTTGTGACTTTTACATATTACTTTGAATTAACTTGTGAATTGCACATATTACTTTGCATTTACTCGTGATTTGTGTATGTTACTTTTTATTCAGTTGCGACTTTTACATATTACTTTGAATTTACTTGTGACTTGTACATATTACTTTGCATTTACTGGTGATTTGTGTATGTCACTTTATTTATTTAAACCAAAGACTTGGCACAAATAAAACAGATTCTGAAAACGTAATAGTTGCAATTCCAGCACCTTCCTGTAACAAGGATCTTTTGCGCTCTCTGATGTATTTGACATCACTACTTGTGAACGTTTCAGTCTGTATCCAAAGTCACCTTCAGTCATTGTCTCCTGCAATAAATAGAAATGAGCCAGCCAGACCTAATCTAAAATATCTTGTATAACTCAAGGACAGAGGGAAAACGCACAGCATGGCCAAGGAGGGAGGCCCCTATTTTGTCTACTTTGTGGCCCATCCATGTAAGTGCAGCCCTAAATAAATGCATAGTCCTGAACATTTCCTGCACAGTTACATTTGCATGGCCATGGAGCTGTTGCACTAGCGCATGCCGCACAGTTCATAAATATTATCTGAATATAAAAAGCTACAAAGAACCACCAAATGGACTAGTAGCCCCATGGGGCACTGCAGCAGTCAGTGTGCTTCCGCACCTATAAGTACACCAATTTTATCATAACCATCAGTCAACCGATAGAGCAAGTACCTGAACATTACATGAATAAAGCCGAGGCATGCAAAGCAGCAGCAAGATGAATGATTGCAGTCGTCTGCCGTACCCCGGAGAGCAGCTTTGTGCTTCTGAAACTGCTTTTAGTCACTAAATAGGAAAAGCCATCAATTAATATTTTCCATAAAAGACAACCGTTATTGCAAGTGGATGCCCCAGCCTGATGATCACAAGAGCAGGACGCAAATGCGGAGAAGGTGTCGGCAGCAATCATGGTTATTATGCAAGTAATAGGTTTTCGGTGCAGATTATTAGATACTGTATTTATTGCCACAGAGAGGAAAGTGCAGTAGACTGTGCCATCTGTGCGCAAGCTGCAATGAGCAGAACTGGAACGTCGCACAGTATTTGGATTGTTTAGCAGATCACATGAACACTTGTATGTTCCAGAAGCTTGACATTATCCAGTCACCGTGCAAAAGCTATACATGCACCCACTACATGCCAATTAATGATGTGCAGCACAGTGGCTCAGTGGTTAGTAAAGTGGCTCAGTGGTTAGCACAGTGGCTCAGTGGTTAGTAAGGTGGCTCAGTGGTCAGCACAGTGGCTCAGTGGTTAGCACTGTCACTTTGCAGCAAAGGGTCCCTGGGTTCAAATCCTACCAAGGACAACATCTGCAAGGAGTTTGTATGTTCTCCCCGTGTTTGCGTGGGTTTCCTCCGGGTTCTCCTCTTTCGGGCAGAGACACACTGCCGTATTTCACATGCGAGAATCGCATTGTAAAACTCGTCCTGGCTGTCGGCTCTCCTGACCTGAGCTTGACTTCTGCATAGTAATCCATCATGCTGTCTTGCTCAGGTCAGGAGAGGTGTCAGGCCAGTCCGTGCAGTGCGATGCGATTATCGCACGAGTTTTACGGCCGTCTGACTCCAGCCTTCCTCCCACACTCCAAAGACTGATAGGTTATCTACATTGGGAGCCCCAATAGGGTCAGTGATGATGTCTGTAAAGCGCTGTGGAATTAATGTCGCTATATAAGTGAGTAAAATATATAAAATGATGTCATACTTTATTTTCCCCACACTCTATTGACAAAGTTTACTATTTTAGTGCCTCCAATATCATGGTGGCTATGTATGCTGATGTTTTATAATGCAATTTCCGATCTCCAGACATTAAGATGTTGAATAAAGCTGCTATCATATCCTGTGCCCGAACACACATTATCTCACGATGGCCTAATACCTTGGAGAGTTGTCAGAACAAATTTTCATCCGGATACCAACGCACATGCACACACGTCCTCAAGTGTACATGTTCTCAACGAGGAGTGTAGAATAGTCCGCTGCCGGACATCTCTGGCAGCGTCTTATCTTGAGAGCGCAGTCAGACGGTAGTATAAATCAGGAAGATAAATGCCGCTAGCACAGCCAAATGTAAGGTGCCTCCGGTAGGGTCCAAAACCGTGTGATATAGTAAAGAAAATCGGGCACACTCAGGACATGCAAAGTGAATGAATTTTATTGTGCAATACATACAGTGGTCACAAACGTTTCGGTCCAAATTTGACCTTCATCAGTGTGCTAAGTACGTAGTATTGCTGAACTTAATGTGCATATGCACAGAGATTAAGGCCTATATAAGAAATACAGTCTTGGATAGGATGTCCCAGAACACAGGGAAGGAAAATCCTGTGAGGTGGTGGAGGATCGCTATAGACACGGTGTCCACCGCAAGTCATATGAGACAGTAAGCGCCCCTGTGGGAATTAAATACCTGCTGGTAGTATAAATCAGACTGAGATCGGAACGCAGTGCACGGACCGGCTGAAGACTCTCCCGTCCCGAGTGTGACAGTTTAATGTATTTCTATGCAGCTGTCACGCTCGGGTCGAGAGAGCCGCCGGCCAGTCCGTGCACAGCGTTCCGATCTCAGTCCAATTTATACGACTATATAACTGTGTCCTTACAGGAACAAAGTATCAGACATTGTCATCCAACTTGTTTTTTTTCCCCAAACTTCTGCTGTCAGGGGAGACTCGAGGAGAGAGACAATGCCATACAAATTAGAAGGCTGAATGGCCAGTCTAATCTGATCTTCAGGTTTAGACAAACGCTCTTATGCATGGGCAAACTGAAACAGGTTCTAGATCTGATATATAAAAATGTAATAAGATATGTCCAGGAGTCGTACTCTTTAATCAAGACATTATTAATTTTTTTCAACTGCTTATTAGTTCAAGTAAAGGAGGACGATAGCCAAAAAGCTCCAAAGTTCAGCTGGCTTTATTAAAGCCCTTGGGGTTACGGTTGGTTCCATCAACTTTACTATTTGGTGGGGAGAACCCAGAGAGAACCCTTATGTATAGAGGAAACACAAAGGTGAAGGCTTAAAGTGTAAGTCTCATTTTTTTTATATATAAGCTGTGCTCAAAAGTTTACACACCACGGCAGAATTTTTGCTTCTTGGCCTTTTTTCAGAGAATATGAATGATAACACCAAAACGTTTTTCTCCACTCATGGTTAGTGGTTGGATGAAGCCATTTATTGTCAAACTACTGTGTTTTCTCTTTTTAAATCATAACAACAACCCAAAACATCCAAATGACCCTGATCAAAAGTTTACATACCCTGGTGATTTTGGCCTGATAACATACACAGAATTTGACACAAATGGGTTTGAATGGCTACTAAAGGTAACATCCTCACCTGTGACCTGTTTGCTTGTAATCAGTGTGTGTGCATAAAAGCTGAGTGAGTTTCTGGGATCCAGAGAGACTCTTGTATCTTTCATCCAGCCACTGACGTTTATGGATTGTAAGTCATGGGGAAGCAAAAGAATTGTCAACGGAGCTACGGGAAAAGGTAGTTGAACTGTATAAAACAGGAAAGGGATACAAAAAGATAGCCAAGGAATTGATAATGCCAGTCAGCAGAGTTCAAACTGTGATCAACAAATCAGGGGCTCTGTAAAAACAAAACCACGGTCAGGTAGACCAGCAAAAATTTTTGTCCACACCTGCCAGGAAAAATGTTCAGAGTGCAAAGAAAAACCCACAAATAACATCAGCTGAAATACTGGACTCTCTGGAAACTAGCGGTGTGGCTGTTTCAAGGTGCACAATAAGGAGGCACTTGAAGAAAAATGGGCTGCATGGTTGAGTCGCCAGAAGAAAGCCATTACTGCACAAATGCCACAAAGTATCTCACCTACAATACGCAAAACAGCACAGAGACAAGCCTCAAAACTTCTGGAGTGATGAGATCAAAACTGAACTTTTGGCCACAACATTAATGTTACATTTGGAGAGAGGTCATCAAGGCCTATAATGAAAGGAACACCATTCCTACTGTAAAGCACAGAGGTGGATCCAGGAACTGGAGGCTTTTTTGCCAAGAAGAGTGGGCAGCTTTACCATCTGAGAAAATAAAGAACCTCATCCAGAACTACCACAAAAGACTTCAAGCTGCCATTGATATTAGAGGGGGCAATACACGGTATTAATAAATGTGAACTTTTGATCAGGATCATTTGGAAGTTTTGGGTTGTCATTATGATTTAAAAATAAAAAAAACACAGTAGTTTGACAATAAATATCTTCACCCAACCACTAACCATGAGTGGAGAAAAAGTTTTGGTGTTATTATTCATATTCTCTCAAAAAAGGCCAAGAAAGCAAAAATTCTGCCGGGGTATGTAAACTTTTGAGCACAATTGTAGATGTTATATCCCATAACACATCCTGCATGTCTTGACTGGTAGGTGCAGACGCAACATCATCGGAGCCACTGATCTCCTAATGTGCAAGAAGTGAGCGGGGCTGAACAACGGCTTTAATGAAGAGGAACGTAAAGGATTATTCCCAAGATATTAAGTTATCCCCTATCTATGGGACATTGGATAAATTATTGATCGCTGGGGGTCAGACTACTGAATCCCAAGAAGGATGCAAAGCACAGTCTAGAAGGGGCTGTGGGATGAAGATGAGTACAACTCTCCACTCAAGATCTGCAGAGCATAGTTCTCAGGGTCCAAAGTCTCGCTCTCTGAATTGCTGGAGGTACCAGCAGTCAGACTCCCAATATTCAGTAACTTTTCCCCTATCCAGGATAGGGGATAACTTATATTTTGGGGGGGGGGAATAACCCTTTAAAACTTGCCGTGCACTTAACTTTTAACCAAGGGCTGTGAGCTAGATCCTTTAGGCAGTAATGACCACAGTTCACAAAGTTCCTAAAGAAGAGACAGTGAAGAATTATCACAGCCCCACAGATTAAGATAACCCAATAATGGCCTCCTACTAGATAAGAGGTGGCCACATTCCCACAACCATCCGTGAAAAGACTGCAGCAAACATCCAGATATTATTAGGAGCTGAGGTGACACCCTTCTCCCTCCATTCACAAGAGCATCCTCCCACATTACATGATAGCGCTAATTAATTATGGCTGAAACGAGAGAAAAACAATTAGCTGTCGCTGGGATAATGGAACAGCTCGAAAGAGGCATTTTGTTTTAACCCTTCACTGACAACCGCTGGTAAATAAAGATGAATCCCCCCCGTAATATCCTTTCTTTTTCTTTACAGATCATCAGCATCAGAGGAGACATGGAGTTGACCTCTGTGACACTCAGTATTGCTGAGGAGTCCCAAGCAAATCTCACCTCCTACTGACAGTAATAGCACAATCTGCTGAAAGCAGAGATAGATTATCCTGCCCCACAGTGCGATCCTTGTTAGATGTTACATTAAGTATAAGCCCGAGGAGATAAGACCACAGAGCATTTCCCCCATTGAGCCTTCCTACAATGATGCATGTGCCATGCCTGCACACATACGTTAGATTGCAAGCTCTTCGGGCCACCGATTCCTTATATATTTTGATACAACTAAAAGACTTAAGATCTTCTCATCTCCGCTTGCTCTGCAATCTGAGACGTTCTATTGTTCTCTCTTATCAGTCATTTCAAGATGATTGCAGTTTCCATCAATGGGGATGACTGACAGGAAGACCTGCAATATTACTCATGACTACTTTATCACCACTTCTAGGAGCAACCCATGAAACATGAATGATATTAGCAGCTCTCTTACATTCTGTGCACTTTAGGTTTAGTAATAAATACACTCTTAATGCAAAGAAATTATAATATTTGACCAAGCGCAAGGTCTACTCCCCAATACAGCTGCTGCAGAAGCTCTTAAGCAGCCCAGTTCCGACTCACCCTGAGGTTCTGCAGCAGCTGACATAAGTTCCGCACAGTTGAATTCAACAGAGCATTGGACAATGATAACTATTTTGACCCGTCGACATATAGATTTCGAGCCCCCCCTCATCCTCATAGTTTTCAGACAAAAGTCTACATAGTATTACCTTTCAAAGAACAGGCGTATCATGAAGATGCAGAATGCCAGAGGGATGGCAAGGTACAGATCTTCAGCCTGGGGGAAAGTAGCCTCCTCTGTGTTTTTCAGATCAGCCCAGGTTACATTGTGAGGCAACCAAAATCTCTCATTCCAAAACCAAACTAGGATACCTGCCATCTTGACTCCTTGCCCTTGCTACAGTGATGCTTTCCTGTGGGTCTACCTGATGCAAGCAGCAGCTGCTGGGAGGAGGATGGTGCTGATGCTGGAGAACAATGATGCTGCTTGGTAAATTGGTGTCTGTGGGAAGTCCTGGCTGCTAATCAGTATTAGCTCTGCCTCTATTCCTCCTTTCTCTCTTCCTTCTCATCATTAGGAAAGGGGAGGACTCTGCACACAGAATACACACAGGAGCATCTGCAGCTGCAAGCCTCAGTGCCCTCTGCTGTAAGCATGCCCAGGATTGGACAGTGTGCACAGCACTCTGCTGTGCTGGGATGCCTGCCTTTATTGGGTGATGCCTCATGTATTCCTCCTCTGCACAGATTAGTGAGGGCAGCACAATGTGCTCAGAGCTGCAGCATCCTAGGGCATCTCCAAGTCTTAGAGCGAAAGACAAGGGAGAGAAAAATCCTCAGTTTTGAGCAAGGTGAAGTCTCCATGCAGGGTATTAGCCATTTCTTGTAAAGGAGATGATGATGTTTTTTATGAATATGACTATCATCATCATCATTATCATCAACTAATAAATATTTGCATAGATGTAAACAATATTTACACAATATTCTAAATATTTACTCATGCAATAAAGTACATTTTGCACTATATAAACATTAAGGTTTAGGTGGAGAATTGCATTTGGAAATAACTATTATCTGATTTGTGGATAGCCATAAAACAAATTTCACTGCACAGAACGTGGCACGTAGGCATTATATCCATATAGCTACAGATAGGGATATGACACTGCTGATACTATGATTCCAGGCAAGTATTTAACTAGTGTTAATGCAGCTCTGATCTCATCATTTGTGTAGGGGAAGTGTAGGCAACTTTTCTGAGTACCACAAAATAGCGATTGGTACTGTTTTTAACCCTCTCTACACTGAAGAGCCGGGAGGATTGGTCACCGAAAGCGAAATGTTGGAATGTAGAAACAAAGATTAGACAGAAGATGTTGGTAGTGCCGTCTGCTGACAGCTAAACTCATGGATAATTATATGGTAAATTGCATCTACTTTAGAAGGAATAGATAGGATAGAAATATAGATAATATAAGAATAGAACATAGATAGATGGATAATATATATAATAGATAATAGATATGGGATAGATAGATAGCTAGATAATAATATATTAAAGATAGATAGATAGATATTAGAAAGAGGGGATAGATAAGATAGATAGATAATAGATGATGATAGAAGGAGGATAGCTAATAATACTAGAAATGATTGGATAGATAGATAATGAAGATGAAGATGTAGATATGGATAGATAATGTATAGTGTAGATAGATAGATAGATAGATATGGGATAGATAGATAGATAGATAGATAGATAGATAGATAGATAGATAGATAGATTTTTAGTCTTGAAAAAACTGGAGTCCATAGGCTTCCTACTAGGCAAAAACAAAAATATAGCCTCCGAGGTGCGATATGACATTATGCTACTAATGATACAGTATAATTAGAGGGTCTGTCTTAGATATTGATGACGTACCTATATCATAGGTCATCCATACCAGTTTTGTGGGCGTCCAACACTCCACACCAATCCGATCGGCTGTTTTCCGTGCTTGCTATTGCAAGAAGCAAACAGTGCTAGGAGCGGAGACACCACCGTTCCATACACAGTGCAGCAGCTTTTCTTGGCTACTGCTGCTTAGTTCCCATTCATTTCAGCAGAAACTAAGCTGCAGTTCTAGAGAACGGCCTGTACATAGTGTACGAAGCTGTAATGTCTCAGCTCCTAACACTGATTACTTCTGGCCATCACCGGACCTGCAAGCAGCTGATCGTTGGGGCTGATGGATGTTGGACCATCCCTGATCTGATGTTGATGAGGTATACTAAGTATAGGTCATCAATATCTAAGTCCTGGACATCCCATTTAAAGGGAATCTGTCAGCGAGATCAACCTTCCCGAGCCACCTATATGGGCATGCAGGTCATAGGAAGCTGCATAACATGATACCTTAATATCTGCAATCCGCTGTCTTATTCCAGAGAAATCCATTTTTTCTCAATAGGCAAATGAGCTGTTAAGATCTATGGACCAAACATAGATCTTCCCAAGAATCTGCCTCCAGAGATTATTTTAAATGAAAGGAGGCGTTACAAGTGTGAGACATGTAGATCAGGAGAACAGACTGTCAGTCATTACATGTCTCACACTGGTAAAACCCCCTTTCATTTAAAATAATCTCTGGAGGAAGATTCTCGGGGAGATCTATGTCCGGCCCATAGATCTTAACAGCTCATTTACATAGTAAGAAAAAAATGAATTTTTCTGTAATAAGGATTCGGATTGCAGAAATCAAGGTATTATTTTATTCAGCTTCCTATGGCCTACATCTCTATACAGACGGCTTAGGAGAGTTGATCCTAGTAGCAGGTTCCCATAAAGCTATACCGGACTAGCTGTACATACTATGGAATATTTCACCTTCTAAAGTTTATATATTAGATGCAATACAACATTGTATTGTCACATTTTCAGCAAATTGTATTCCGTGACTGGAAACTGCAGAAGGGCAGGGGGGTAGCTATAATAGGTGCAGGGGTCGCAGCTGAGCCCTGGAACTTAGGGGCCCAAATTGTCCCTTTGGCTTCTAAGACTATTAAAGATTTGCAATAATTCGGGGCGCCGTTGGAGCGTTTGCATTGGGGCCCATGAGCTTCAAGTTACGTTACTGCAGAAGGGCTGCTGCCATGTTCTCTGTACAGTTGGGACAGTTCTAAGGATATACAATACTTTACAGGCCTGGAAATCTCGTGCTCCC
>JARQOD010000007.1:69147304-69231105 GCA_033576555.1 Oophaga sylvatica
CTGCCACTTATGATAAGGGCATGCAACATGCAAATTTAATTCTTAAAGAAATATAAAGAAAGTTTGGATCGCGTAAAAATATTACTATTTGTTTAAAGGTCCATCTTCATTCCCCCAAGGCTTTAGTAAGAGACCTTTCGGATCTGCTTACTCAATTTTAGCTACTTGAAAGGATTTAATTTGAAAAACGCTTCAAAGCTTATCGATATCCAGACTTTAAAACAAACTTTTCTTTCCGGAAAAGTGCATACTTATTCATCCCGTGTGGATCATTTGGATTGAGGCAGAAGGGCAAAACCCACATTTCAAATAGACGAGTTTTTGAGTTATGGCAAGGTTAAAAAAAAAAAAAAAAGACTAAATCGTCTGAGTGCTGCCTGAGTGTGCGCATGTGCACTGCCTGTCCTCGGCCGCGCGTGCGCACAGTGGTCGGGCGCATTCTCCCCCTTATCTTCTATCTTCTGTTGCCGTTCAGACTCCTGAAGATCTCTGAAACCACGCTCTACATTTCCGGGTTTATTAGTGTAGAGAGCGGCATCATCAGAAAGAAGACAGGGAGTAGAAGGTGCCCAGCCGCTGTGTGCGCATGCGCGGCCGAAGACAGCCAGTACACATGCGCACACGACAATAGCATTCAGACAGTGTCGCTCCGAGAAGTGGCGGGAAGGTAACCAATATGCAAATGATGAGGTGTAACAGTGTAGTAAACTCTTGACTACCGCAAGGGTGCACCTAAGCCCCTTATTTTTCTTACAGGTAACAGATACAGTGCTAGTGTGGTTTTTATAGGGGCTACATTCCCTGAAACACTATAAAGCCCATATAAAATTCATTTTTGGGGTGATGGACTCCCTTTAAAACTTATTTCTGGAAGTTGTTATTGTAGTTATTGTTAAGAGGTTGTTTCGGCTCATTATACAATAGCATATAATGTTAACACCACTTTTTACTTAAGTAATGACCAAAGGAACCATTTGATCATGTTCTTATGCTTTGGCAAAGCTCAGCCGCTGCCACTTATGATAATGCATGCAACATGCGAATAATTCTTCAAGAAATATAAAGAAAGATTAGGATCGCGTAAAAAATATTACTATTTGTTTAAAGGTCCATCTTCATTGCCACAAGGCTTTAGTAAGAGACCATCAGGAGTCTGCTTACTCAATTTTAGCTACTTGAAAGGATTTAATTCTGAAAAACGTCTTCAAAGCTTATCGATATCCAGACATCAAACGACGTCTTTCCTGGAAAGTGCATACATATTCATCCCGTGTAGGATCATTTGGATTGATGCAGAACGCACAACACATTTCAAATAGACGAGTTCTTGAGTTATGGACAAGGTTAAAAACAAAAAAAAAAGACTAAACTGAAGAAAACAAAACTTTACTGACTCTAGCTTTATACACAAGACTGATTCCATTAACTCTCTACAATCCCAGGTCACCTTGATTCAACGCCTGGTAATAAGACCCCTTGACATATTTAATAGGATTTATCCGGACCCCTTTTCCCATGTCATTTGCTTCATATACAGATTATTAGACAGGACAGATTGATGGGGTTTTCCCAGAATTGACCACTTTAAGGACACAGACAATTTTCTTCTTTTTTTTTTACATTCTCATTTTTTCCTCTCTTTCTTTCAAGATTTTATTTTTTATTTTTCATAGTCATCATATCATGATTGTGTTTTTTAGAACAAGGTGTAGCTTTTAATGACACCATTTACCTGAAATCACATTTACACGTTCAGTATTTGGTCAGTATTTTACATCAGTATTTGGCAGCCAAAACCAGGAGTGGAACAATCAGAGGAAAAGTATAATAGAAACACGTCACCACTTCTGGATTTATCACCACTCCTGGTTTTGGCTTACAAACACTGATGTGAAATACTGACCAAATACTGAACGTGTGAACGTGGCTTTACCATGTAATTTAGTGAAAAACAGGAAAGAAAATTTTAAGAAAAGTGAAATGGAGAAAAAAAATCAATTCCACCATTGTTTTTCACGTGAGGTGTTTAATGGTAACATTTTGATATATATAGATACCATTTTTGACTGCTTTTTATTGCTTTTCTTAGGCAGATGAGGGAAAAGAAAAAAGGTTATTTTGATAGATCTGGTTTTTACATACAGCAATAGCAAATATGCTTTTGTACTTTTTTTTCATTATTTATTTTATTATGGGGAGAATGGGGGTGATTTATTTTTTTTTTGCCTTAATATTTTTTTAACCTTTTTTTTTTACTTTACTTAGTAGCTCCACAAATGATTTAATCTTGCAATCTTCAGCTTTTCAGAGAACATATACTTTAAAGATCCACTTAGAAGCCATAGCTGTTTGACAGCCGCAACACATGCAGGGAGTGCCTGTTTGTTAGGAAATCCCTGCCTGTGTTGCGGCTGTCTAACAGCCAAGAGACATGCAACCACGGGAACTCGGACATATTATTCGAGCACGCCGTCGGTTAGCACCCGAGCATGCTCAGATAACATCTTAACTGTTTATCATGTTTTAATAAAATCTTTCTTGAAAAAAGAAATTGTCCGACTTCCAGAACCCATGTAATATCTAGGGCAAAAAAATACAGGCGGTAGAAAAACACTGTAAATATTACAATAATTTGTGTACACTATGGTCTCGATTTTGAAGCTAAAGTAATTAATATTTTCTGTCACTGTCGTAGAAAAATGATAATATTGCGGATTACGTGGGAAACGAATGCCATAAGTTTAGGTAACGTGTAAATCTGGATATATCTGGAAACTATGACGACTTTTGTGTTAGGATATAAAAGCAAAATAGGACTTCTCCAAGGACTGGGAACATTCGCTCTCTCTCAGACTACACAGTAGTATACATCCAAGAAGAATTCATTGACTTCATCCTCTGACATACGTGATATATCATACTGGTTATACTGGTTTTCGCCTTACATCATTACTCAGTGTTCATGGACGTCATTATGGTAACTTAATTCCCTACTGAATGGACACTGTGTTGTTCTTGACTAATTATGAAAAATATTCGCGGTATGAGCTAATTTATGTAAAATTTACTGGGGATTTATCTTTTCTCGTAATCTCTTGTTCTTTTGTGCATTGTTACTGATTTTAATTATAGACTGTATAGCAACATGGTAAATGCTGATGTACACAGATCACTATCTTTGGGCAACCTGGCACAAAAATTTGACATTTCCATACTAATATAAGTGAATGGTTATCATTGCGCGACAATCATGGAAAACGAGTAGTATGAAAATGCAAAGATTGAAAATCCACAACCTACCGGCATGTGAAATTTCAAGGCAGAAGTTATGGGTTACAGCAGTTGTAGCATTGTTAAAGTATTATTTCCGAGGTCCCTGGTGAGGAGCAGTGTAAGAGCAGCCCATTAGAGGGTCCTTGAGTTGGCACAGAGTGTGACACAAGAATTGGCCCCAAAGAGAATATTTAATGCTGATTTGGGAAAGATAATCACTGACCTCTACCAGGAATTTCTTAGGGATTAACTCACATTTATGTAATTTACTGATCATATGTCCTGTGTATACAGATGATAAAGTTTACAATGCAAATAAAAAATAGATATGTCCATGATCTGTATAGCTGGGGATGACCTTAAACTTCATTCTTAAAGAAGCACTCAAATTTTTTACCCTCTTAATATATTGAAATCATCATATTATACTGCACTGTGTACTTACAATTGCTCATTTTGCCTTTCCTCCCAGCTAATTCTTCTCTTTTCTCTGCTCTATGCAGAAACAGGAAGTCTCTTTTCCCTGCATGAGTCATGACCCTCTTCATCTCCTAACCCAGCTCCTTCGCTCCTCCCCCTGCCAGGGAATTTTGCAGTGATGACTCATGCAGGGAAAATTGACCTCCTGTTTCTACATAGAGCTTAGAAGGATTCAGCTAGTCAGGTTTTAATCACATCTAATTGAAAAGAGAAGAATTATCCTGATAGAAAGACAAAATGAGCAAGTGCTATATAATGTGATGACTGCAATATATTAAGTGGATAAAAATTGATGGGAGGAGGAGGAGTGCTGCTTTAAACTGTTTATGAAATTGCAGCTTGATCTTTCCATCTTCACAGTTTTTTTTCTACTTTCCTAAGGCTTTCACTGCTATAGATTTGTCTAATATCAGAGATACAAAGGTTAGGATGATACAAACAGGGACTGAGCCCTCCTGACCTGGAGGAATAGGCGTAATGACCATAATTACAAGGATAGCAGGTTAATACCAGACGCTAATGGGGTCCACTCTCGCTTTTTAGAGAGCACTGATTGCTTAGGCAGATAGTTACAGTGTTATCACTTCTGGAAGACATGAAAGGTGAGAAATCTGCACAATGCAGAAAAGAAGAAGTAAAATAGTAGATAATAATGGTACGGAAAGCCCAGAGAGGTCAAGGAAGAGTTGAGAAAGACTTAATTATAAGGGTAGGTCCAAACAAGCGTATAAATTTGCTTTCATCCATGTTCAAGTTCGCTTTTTTACAGTAGCAGCGATTAATAATTTGCAAGACCTTTTACATTTTTTTACTATGTTACGGAATTGCAATTTATCCGTAAAAATCGGATGCTATATTGTGGCTTCGTACGGCATCTGATTTTTTTTGCAAGCCTCATCCGATAAGAAGTACGAAAGAAACTAGTGTATGCTTCGATTTTTTTCTACGCTGATTCGTTTAGTGAAAAAAAAAAACGCTCATCTCCGCTGCCTCATTGAATAACATTGATCCAAATGCGGTCCGTTTTTTTCACAGACAGCACTTGGACCGAAAATACAGTCGTGTGAACGAGCCCTAACTTTTAGTATTCTGAAGTCACACGCTGCTGACGGCAGTCATGACTGAGTGCAGTTATTTCAAGTTTGGATATATTGGCCCATTGTAACTTGTTATGCACTTGAGGAATAAATGAAATTCTGTTTCTTTAACCATTCACATTTGGATGCAGAGTATATGTTATCGTCAGCTATTCATATAAAAGGGCGTCCGCTAGAGGATGAATCTTTTAAAAATTCAAATTGGCCTGGAACAGAAACAAACCCTCCATATTATGCCAATTTATAAAAGGAAAATTACTTTTTGACTCCAAATTAAATCGGACCAACTTACTCCCATAATGACAGCTTAGATGCAGAAACGAACTAACCGATAGCAGCTGCTATTAGCCGTAAAATGATATTAGTTTTAAACAGATATTTGTAAACACTTCCAAAAGCCAGAAAGTTACATTTCTGCTTCATTACCAAAAATAAATAATTTCTTGACAATGTTTAACTTTAAATAAAAAAATCAACTACTTCTCATCATCTATATAATTAGCAGTGAGTGCTTGTGGATCTGCTGACGCCAACTTGTCATTCTGTCATCACAGTACATTGAATTCACAAAAATAGGGTTTCTTTAAAGTACATATACATAAATGCAAAGATAGACAAAACAAACCAGCAAACTACAGCTGCTTGCTAATTATTGTGCATGACATTATTAAGTGAGCTCAAAAGACTGTAAAAGATCTGATTACTGAGGTATTTTGAGGACTTAAAACTATTGCTTAAAGTTTTCAGACTTTTTTAAAAGAAGTAATGCTCACCCTCTCCGATGCCCAGCATCTCCAGGTCTGACGCTTACTAGAACCTTGCTGGTCTCTAATTCCTAGTTTTATCCTCAATATTTAATGCCAATCACTGGCCACCACGGTGGCCCATCTCAGTTTGTGGTGGATTGGGTCTGTGTTTTTGGACATTTTTGGTGAGTTCAGAAAGCATAGACCAGTACAGACATGTTAGGTGGTAAGGCAAGAGGAGCTATGGGGTTTTATAGAATGTTAGAGTTGGAAGGGACTTCCAGGGTCATCGTGTCCAACCCCCTGCTCAATGCCGGATTCACTAAACCATCTCAGACAGACGTCAGTCCAGTCTCTGTTTGAAGACTTCCATTGAAGTAGAACTCACCACCTCTCATAGCCGCCTGTTCCACTCATTGATCACCCTCGCTGTCAAAAAGTTTTTTCCAATATCTAATCTGTATCTTCTCCCTTTCAGTTTCATTCTATTGCTTCTCGTATTTCCATGTGAAAACGTGAATAAATAATCCCTCTACACTAAGACATCCCTTCAGATATTTGTAGACAGCTATTAAGTCTCCTCTCAGTCTTCTCTTTTGCAAGCTAAACATTCCCAGATCCTTGAACCATTCCTCATAGGACATACTTTGCAGTCCGCTCACCATCCTGGTAGCTCTTCTCTGGACTTGCTCCAGTTTTTCAATGTGTTTTTTAAAATGTGGTGACCAGAACTGGACACAGCAGATGAGGCCTGACCAAGGAGGAGTACAGGGGGATAATTAATTCACATGATCTAGACTCTTCTAGATCTAGATGCTTCCCTTAATACATCCTAGAATTATGTTTGACTTTTTTGCTGCTGCATCACACGGTTGACTCATGTGCAGTCTGTGATCTATTAGTATACCCAAGTCTTTTTCACACGTGCTGTTGCTTAGTTCTATTATTCCCATTCTGTAGATGTAATTTTCGTTTTTCTTGCTCACATGTAGAATCTTGCATTTCTCCCTGTTAAATACCATTGTATTAGTCACTGCCCATTGTTCAAGCTTATCTAGATGGTTCTGAATCCTTTCTCTGTCTTCTCTAGTGTTAGCTATCCCTCCTAGCTTTACATCGTATGCAAATTTGATCAGTTTACCTTCATTTCCATTATATAGATAATTTATAAAAATGTTGAGCATCACTGGTGTGAAGAGTATTAGTTTTTTAAACAGTCTAATGACCTTATGCATTCATATTTATATGGTTTTATATGTCTGTTATTAGGATGGACACTGAACCCCCATTGATAAGTTTTCTTGGGCACTCTTATATGTTCCATGTAGCACAGTGACATCCATACGAGTGGGTTGTGCTCCTCATTGGGGCAGATCAGGGTGAAGCTGAAGTACTGGGCACAGCTGCCCTTTCATTCTCCAGACTGATGTATGTTGTATTATTTTAATATTAGAGCTCAATAAAAAAAAATTGAAGAAGAATACTAAATAATATCATACCTAACATATGTACATAAGGCCTTAATTATCCCATAAGAAATGGCAAATGATTGACTCCATAGTCATCTCCAAATAAGGTTGTCTTCTGTTGGACCCTTGAGGACTATTATTGATTTCAGCGACTGGGATCATGAGAGGGTCCTCTTTAATTCTGGTTGGCTAGTGGGATAATGTGGACACTAACTGTTTTTACTCATTAAGGCCTCTTTCACACTTCCGGCGGCGCCTGACGGCGCCCCCGGCATTTTGCGCAGCGCCGCATCAGAAAACCTGATGCACCGCCGGCGGCCGCATGCAGTTTTTTGCCGGATGGTTTCTGATGCTTGGAGACATCAGAAACCATCCGGCAAAAACAAAAAACGTTACATGCAGCGTTTTGTCCGGCCGCCACAATGTACATTTGCGCCGCATCCGGACAAAACCGCATGCAACGCATTGACATGCGGCGCCATCCGGCGCTAATGCATGTCAATGCGAAAAAAGCCGCATGCGGCGCATCAGATTTTCTGATGCGGCGCTGCGGCAAAATGCCGGGGGCGCCGTCAGGCGCCCGCCGGAAGTGTGAAAGAGGCCTAAAGGAATAGTCTCATCCTTGTTCTCCAGGAGCACACCACTTCTCTGCTTCCTGACTTCATTCTTGCCAAGGGGCACTGTGCTCCTGAAGATCGACTGTTCAGGATGGTGGCATAGCTGAGCCGCCGGCCCAAACAGCGCACTCCCCAAAACTGCGTTGCGTCTGTAGCATCGTAGAAATGCATGTGTTCTGGACCTTCCTGGGTGCAGCGATCCACCAAGCTTCAGAGCAGCACTTGTAAGTTGCATAATCAACAATTACAATTGTGGGCTCCTTGCCTTGGAAGCTGTCCAAAGCAGAGGAGCTGTAAGCCATAAAATTATAAATCCCTCCTTATTTGAGAACAGAGAAGATTATCAATAAGAATAAAATTGCAAAGCTTCTTGTTTTTACAGGCACTTTGCAATATTAACCATTTACTAAAAAGAAACAAAGATGTTAGGACTCAAACTCAGCAGCTCTTGTGCACCAGGTGGCAGCTCTTCCCTCAGAGCTATTCAGCTCGCTGGACAGTTCATTGCTAAACCAGATACTAGTACCTGGGTTGTTCCTGATTGTCTCCACCCTGATTTCCTGATTGGCTCAACCCTGTGATCTCCTGATTGAGCACCCTACTTAAACTTGGCACTGCAATTCATTCCTTGTGAGATTATTGAGCCTCCAGTCTAGCTTCTTTCCACCTGCTGCTTATCCTCAAGATTCTACTGCTGCTCAGTGTACTGACCTCTGGGTATTTCCTGACTACAATTCCTGCTTATCCTCCCAACTATCCTGCTGCTCCTTGTACTGTCCTCTGGCTATTTCCTGACTATGATTCCTGCTTATCCTCCCAACTATCCTGCTGCTCCTTGTTCCGACCTCTGGCTATTTCCTGACTACGATTCCTGCTTATCCTCCCAACTATCCTGCTGCTCAGTGTACTGACCTTGGCTATTTCCTGACTACAATTCCTGCTTATCCTCCCAACTATCCTGCTGCTCCTTGTACCGACCTCTGGCTATTTCCTGACTACGATTCCTGCTTATCCTCCCAAATATCCTGCTGCTCCTTGTACCGACCTCTGGCTATTTCCTGACTACAATTCCTGCTTATCCTCCCAACTATCCTGCTGCTCCTTGTACCGACCTCTGGCTATTTCCTCACTACGATTCCTGCTTATCCTCCCAACTATCCTGCTGCTCCTTGTACAGACCTCTGGCTATTTCCTGACTACGATTCCTGCTTATCCTCCCAACTATCCTGCTGCTCCTTGTACCGACCTCTGGCTATTTCCTGAGGATGGTACCTGCCAATACTTCCCCTAGTGGTTGCAATATCACTACTCCAACTCAGGTCAGTCCATAACATAAGAATTGAGAAATAGCCTTGAATGTCTTGATGTCACGGGTGTGTCGCTGCGAAGATCGTCACGATTGCACACCCTGACTTCTCACAGCTGAGTTTCTGCTGCTGGGTGTTTTTCGGCAGTGAGAGAGTTAATTCTCCCTCTCTCTGTGCTGGACAAGACCAGCCTCGCTCAGCTGCAATTAATGTTGCGATAATTGGTTTCCTTCAAATACCTGCCTGTCTGCTAGGGAAGTGTCGGTGAAAGCATTCATGCAGACCAGCAGAGCGGATCATATTGAGAAATCTAAAGCTAAGAGTACCTGTTGTGGTTTTCTCCTCTCCTCGCTTTATTATTTATCTCCTTACCCGTTGGTGTTCCCTCTGTAGTGGTAGTTTTGTATGCAAGGTGTCTTTTGTTTTACCCCTTGTACTGTCTCGTTCGTCTTATACTGTGTGTAGGCAGTTACCTTCCCGTTTCCCTGTGGTGGTAATCAGGGTCCTTCTCAGGACTAGATTACAGTGGTCAGGGATTCACAGGAGATAGGGTTACGCTGGCGGCCTGGACCTCTGTACCATCAACAGTACCTCCAGGTAGAGGGATTAGTCAGGACCCCAGCTTAGGGTCAGCATAGACCCCGGTCCTCCTGTATGCAGAGACAGCGTGACATTTTCACCGACCACTAAAGATTTTCTCCAGTCACCATGGATCCAGTAGTCAGTCTAGCTCGGCAGTTGCAGAGTTTGTCCATGGAGCTGGCGGACGTTAAGTCCAAGGTTTTGTACCCCCCAGAGCAGGCCGGACCTGAACCTAAAGTAGCTCTCCCTGACAGGTTCACTGGGGGCGGGACAAGTTTTTTGCTTTCCGGGAGGCATGTAAATTGTACTTTCGACTGCGACCTCGGTCATCTGGGAGTGAAGAACAAAGGGTGGGGATTGTCATCTCGCTCCTACAAGGAGACCCCCAATCCTGGGCGTTCGCTCTCCCCCTGGGCTCCCCAGCTCTCCAGTCAGTGGATAAGTTTTTTGCAGCTCTGGGTCTTGTATATGATGACCCGGATCGGGTCTCCCTTGCTGAATCTAAGTTACGTAAGATACAGCAGGGAGTTCGTCCGGCGGAGGAATTCTGTTCGGAGTTCCGTAGGTGGGCCACGGACACCCAGTGGAATGACCCGGCTCTTAGGAGCCAGTTTTGTCAAGGTTTATCTGACAAATTAAAGGATGTGCTGGCACAGTATGACCCTCCCACGTCACTGGAAGCAGCTATGGCCCTTGCTATTCGTATTGACAGACGTCTTCGGGAGAGGTGCGGGGTAACTTCGCCCCCTGTGATGACTCCACCTTCCTCAAGGGTCCCTTATACGGAGGTTCCCCTGATCACTCCAGAGGAGCCTATGCAATTAGGAGGGACATCATTCCGCATTCCGGGGAGGGGATCGGTGGGGCGCCACAAAACAAGAAGTTGTTTCTTCTGTGGGAAAAAGGGACATTTTATTGGGGGGTGTCCATCCCGTCCTTTGCAGAGTGAGAAGAACTATTGATCCCAGATTGTGTGGTGGACGGCAATCTGGGAGTAAGTATTTTGTCCCTAAATTCGTCTCAGTTTCTCGTACCGGCGGAGGTGGTGGTGGGTGCGAGAACTGAGAGGATATCTGTTCTTCTGGATAGTGGGGCCGGGGCTAATCTGGTGGATGCTCGCTTTGCCCGGGTTCAAGGTATGCGATTGAGTGTGTTGGCTAAACCCGTCCCATATTCTCGATCGATGCCAGACCTCTCGGTCAGGGAAGTTTTTTGCAAGCAGTGCATAACATAGATCTTCAAGTGGGGGCGTTACATAAAGAACTGTTGTCTTGTTATGTGTTGGAGGGTCTTCCTACTCCTATAGTGCTGGGCCTTCCTTGGTTAACTAAGCATAACCGGGTTATTAATTGGCAATCCAGAGAGATAAGCCAATGGAGTGAATTCTGTAATAAAAACTGCATGAATACGGTCATTGGTGCGGTCGCTCCTAGGGCCTTACCTCCATTTCTGGTGGACTTTGAGGATGTATTCTCGGAGAAAGGGTGTCAAGAACTACCTCCTCATCGCGAATATGACTGTTCTGTTAACTTGCTCCCTGGGGCCAAATTACCGAAATCTAGGTTGTATAACCTTTCTGGTCCTGAGAGACAGGCCATGAAGGATTATATTTCAGAGAGTCTGGCTAAGGGGCATATTAGACCTTCATCTTGCCCGGTGGCCACGGGGTTCTTCTTTGTGAAGAAAAAGATGGAGGCCTACGCCCTTGCCTGGATTTCCGTGAGCTTAATCGGATTACGGTCCGAGATCCGTATCCGCTCCCACTTATTCCCGATCTCTTCAATCAGATCGTGGGTGCCAAATGGTTCTCTAAGTTGGATCTCAGGGGGGCGTACAATCTGATTAGGATGAAGGAGGGGGATGAGTGGAAGATGGCGTTTAACACTCCGGAGGGGCATTATGAGAACCTTGTCATGCCATTTGGTCTGAGTATTGCCCCGGCGGTGACAGTTTGTGGTCATATATCTGGATGATATCTTAATTTACTCGCCGGATCTTGTGTCTCATCAGGAGCATGTTAGGCAGGTGTTACAGATCTTGTGGGATAATAAACTGTACGCCAAATGGAGAAGTGTGTGTTCGCCGTACAGGAACTTCAGTTTTTAGGATTCCTGGTGTCAGCATCCGGTTTTCGTATGGACCCTGGGAAAGTGCGGGCAGTTCTTGAGTGGGATCTGCCAGAGGATCTTAAGGCATTACAACGTTTCTTGGGGTTTGCTAACTACTACCGGAAATTCATTTGTAATTTTTCGTCCATAGTTAAACCTCTCACAGACATGACTAAAAAAGGGACGGATTTTTCAAAGTGGTCTGACAAGGCTTGTCAAGCGTTTTCTTCTTTGAAAAAATGTTTTGCTTCAGCACCCATACTTATTCAGCCTGATGCGTCACAGCCGTTCATTGTTGAGGTGGATGCTTCCGAGGTAGGGGTGGGAGCAGTATTGTCACAAGGTTCGTCCCCTGGTAAATGGCATCCGTGCGCCTTCTTCTCTAAAAAATTGTCGTCCGCGGAGAGGAATTATGATGTCGGCAATAGAGAACTCTTGGCCATTAAGTTAGCTTTTGAGGAGTGGCGTCATTTTTTGGAGGGGCAGTCCACCCGGTCACCGTCATTACCGATCACAAAGACCTGCTATATTTAGAGTCCGCTAAACGTCTGAATCCCAGACAAGCTAGGTGGTCGTTGTTTTTTACCAGGTTTAATTTTGTCGTCACATATCGTCCTGGGTCAAAAAATGTTAAGGCGGATGCCTTATCTCGCTGTTTCCCAGGGCTGGGAACACGGAGGACCCGGTTCCGGTCCTTCAGGAGGGGGTGGTGGTGTCGGCAGTATGCTCTGGGCTTGAGGAGGAGGTATTGGAGGCTCAGGGGGACGCCCCTGTAGGACCTCCAGGGAGACTGTTTGTTCCAAATCAGTTGCGACAAAAGGTGATCGAGGCACATCATAATTCAGCTTTGGCAGGACACCCAGGGAGTAAAGCAACTGAGGATCTCCTCTCGCGCCGGTTTTGGTGGCCTAACTTACATAGGGAGGTGGTAACTTTTGTCGCCTCCTGCGAGGTTTGTGCGTGCTCTAAGACCCCACATACCCGTCTGGGACCCTCTTACCTTTGAAGATCCCGGAGCGTCCGTGGACTCATCTGTCTATGGACTTCATTACGGACCTCCCGCCATCTTCGGGTAAAACAGTCATACTCGTTGTAGTGGACGGGTTCAGCAAGATGGCACATTTTATCGCTCTTCCTGCTCTTCCTAATGCTAAAACTCTTGCGCAGGTGTTTATTGGGGAGATTGTAAGACTTCACGGGGTACCCTCCGATGTGGTGTCGCATCGGGGGTCTCAGTTTGTGTCCAAATTCTGGAAAGCATTTTGTACACGGCGGGGGATGCAGTTGTCATTTTCATCGGCTTTTCACCCGCAGACCAATGGTCAGACAGAGCGTCTGAACCAGAGCTTGGAGACATATCTCCGGTGTTTTGTGTCAGAGAACCAGGAGGACTGGGCTTCTTTCTTGCCTCTGGCGGAGTTTGCTCTAAATAATAGGCGGAGCGAGTCCACTGGTAAGTCCCCGTTTTTTGGGGCATATGGTTTTCACCCCCAGTTTTGTACCTTCAATAGGGGGGCTCTTCTGGAGTTCCTGAGGAGGAACGATTTTCGTCGTCACTTGCTTCAGTGTGGAGAGGAGTGCTGAATAATCTGAGTACTATGGGGAACCGATACAAACGTATGGCTGATAGGAGGAGAGTGTCTGGTCCGGACCTAAGTGTGAACGATCTGGTATGGTTGTCTACCAAGAATATAAAACTTAAGGTTCCCTCCTGGAAACTGGGTCCCAGGTTCATCGGGCCATACAAGATCAGTTCTATAATTAATCCGGTTGCATTCCGTCTTGACCTCCCTCCCACATTTAAAATTCATAATGTGTTCCACAGATCGTTGCTTAAAAGGTATGTGGCGCTGGTGATACCTTCACCTTTACCTCCTCCTCCTGTGGTGGTCAATGGTAACTTGGAGTTCCAGGTGTCGAGAGTCATCGATTCACGTCTGAATCGCCGGTCCCTTCAGTACCTTGTTCATTGGAGGGGGTATGGTCCTGAGGAGAGGACGTGGGTTCCTGCGTCGGATATTAACGCAGACCGATTGGTTCGGGCCTTCCACACTACTCACCCAGATAAACCCGGCCCTGAGGGTCTGGAGGCCCCTCGTAGAAGGGGGGGTACTGTCACGGGTGTGTCGCTGCGAAGATCGTCGCGATTGCACACCCTGACTTCTCACAGCTGAGTTTCTGCTGCTGGGTGTTTTTCGGCAGTGAGAGAGTTAATTCTCCCCTCTCTGTGCTGGACAAGACCAGCCTCGCTCAGCTGCAATTAATGTTGCGATAATTGGTTTCCTTCAAATACCTGCCTGTCTGCTAGGGAAGTGTCGGTGAAAGCATTCATGCAGACCAGCAGAGCGGATCATATTGAGAAATCTAAAGCTAAGAGTACCTGTTGTGGTTTTCTCCTCTCCTCGCTTTATTATTTATCTCCTTACCCGTTGGTGTTCCCTCTGTAGTGGTAGTTTTGTATGCAAGGTGTCTTTTGTTTTACCCCTTGTACTGTCTCGTTCGTCTTATACTGTGTGTAGGCAGTTACCTTCCCGTTTCCCTGTGGTGGTAATCAGGGTCCTTCTCAGGACTAGATTACAGTGGTCAGGGATTCACAGGAGATAGGGTTACGCTGGTGGCCTGGACCTCTGTACCATCAACAGTACCTCCAGGTAGAGGGATTAGTCAGGACCCCAGCTTAGGGTCAGCATAGACCCCGGTCCTCCTGTATGCAGAGACAGCGTGAAATTTGATCAGCCTAAATCAAAATATTTTTGTTTTACAGAAATTACCAATTACCTAAATGTTTAACAGGTTTGACATAAAGACGACCCATCTCCTTTTCTAGTAAATACATCTGTTCTATAAATTAGCAATGATAGAGCATCGCTTCTTTAGAAAACTGCAATGTGCCGTACCTCTGTTACTCCTTTATTTCTTAATTCCATTACAAACAGTAGAACAGTAGTTGGACAACAAAGTGGATCTTTTGGATCCAGTTTGAACACGTAGGTGGGCTGCGCTGCTGGAGTAGTTCATCTTTTAGTGCAAGAATCCTGCATTCAGATTGCAGTTTTTCTTTTGTGGGGAACCTTGAATAGGGTCTCGTCACCCAACGCAAAAGGCATGGGACCAACCATGGTGGGACCCTTCTCTTCAGGGGCTCAAAAGTTGTTGCATGAAGTGTCTTAATTTTTTTGTTAGTTTTCTTTGCATTTTTAATTTTTTGCTTTGAGTTCTACATTTTTGAGGGGCTTTCTGGAAAAGGTAAAAAATCAGAGCCCAGTGAGAATTTATGCTTTCATTTTTTTGTGAAAGAGATCACTATCTGGATGTCTAGATGCTTCGGGTGATAAAGACACAATTTCTATTTTTGTACTAGAAGCCTTTTTTTTAACACGTTGAGATCATGAATCTCAGAAAAATTTGAAAATCAACCAGATGGCACTTGCATATTTAACTCTGTGGGTCCGTGTAAAAAATATTACTGCACTCAGATGACATCTGAGTGTGATCCACTCTTCATGGACTGACATTATAGAGGAGGTGAAGAAACTTTTTTTTTTTTTTTCCCACCTCTGAGAAAATCGGCTCCCACTGTGATCAAACCCTAATTAGAGTCTGCTCAGAGTGTGATTAGCATAATTGGACCGATTTTCTTGGATGTGGAGAAAATGGTGGTCTGCACTTGCCCTTAAAACGTCCGATCATAAGTTACTTTTTTGTACGGGTTTGTGCTGTTTTCTCTTTCGGATTTGCCCTTTGTTCTTCTTTAGTGTTACTGAAATCAAGGTTTCTGCCGGGTGAGATTTCTTATGTCCTGTCTTCTTAGCTCCTTCCATAATTGTTTTTGGACTTCCGCCAGACTTAGACAGTAAAACAATTGAAGGCCAGTAATGATTTTGATAAAGTGGTTCTGTTCTCATGGGTGGTGTAATAATAATATCACAAGCGGCTGAAGTGTATGTTTCCAAGATCTTAATGATAACCTTGGTAATGTAAAAGTGCTTCATCAACTAGGAAAAGTAACAGGTACCGCACCTAATTATTAATCTATATGACGACGCAAATGAAGACGGCTGCAGCCGTAGAAGGTTGGCTTCTCGCCGCCCCGCTGACCTTCTCCATTCCTTACGTTATGGATTGAAATAACTTGAGGTTCCAAATCATAAAAGCTTCGTATTAATGAAATTCAGGCACAAAATGAAAAAAAAAAAAAACAGGGCTTTCTGCCTAATCGTATTTTTAGAAACGTTTCATCAAAGTGAATCTCGACCTTTAACACAATGTTGTTTTTGGTATGTCATTAATTTGATAATGTATTTTTGGAATGGGCAGATCTCCATTTTTCTGAGCGGAGCTTGAAACTTACTAAAAAAAAAATGTAAACGAGTTGTCCAGCAAAAAAAAATATATAATTGGGTTATAAAACTTACTTATATAGTTCGTTAGCTGGTGTCCTGATTGCAGTGCTGCTTCGGTCCGTTCTACGGCTTATTTTCCAGCCGGCGTTTCCTGTGTCGGCACGATTGGCAAATTCAGTATTTGAAGGGGGCTGGCTGTCAGCTCATATCAATAGCTAAGCCAGACCACAATATTGAGGTCCTCCTAACGAAGAAGTTGGTCCAGCTTCGAAAAGCGTTGAGAATAAATTACATGGTCTATTTCCTATCTCGTTCCCCAGATTTCTTGAATACAACACAGCAGCACAAACAACTGCTCCTGTCAGCTTCTATATGGTGGGCTTTCCCGACCTGAGGGTACTGTCACACCTTGATTCCTCAGTTGTGGGTTAAACAACCCCAAAAGGTGAGCAATTCCGATATCCCTCACCTAAACCAATTTCTCCACCAGATAAGATCTATCGCGCTTGGTGTCTCCCCCCTTTTTCAAAGTTGACGCTTAGACTGGGAAAGGGGGAAAGCTTGCCTATTAAAATGAGCTATTCAGCCAGCCCCCCTCACAAAAAATTCTGGTTGTCCTATGTCAAGCACAAGATTGGAAATACGACAGCCGAACCTGCAGCCGTTGGTCTATATTACTGCATATTATTTTATTACTGCAGCCAATGAATAAACAGTCCGCAGTAATCTCTTAAAGGGATTGTCTGGCTACAAGTCTGCAGTCACTCAATGTGAATCCTCACATCGCTATGAGACGTTGGGAGCAGGCGGTCATGTAACAGCAAGTATGTGATTTCCTTTTGGCCACATCCCGACTAAACGTGTCTCAGCGTTGCTCAATACACGTGGATCGAGTGAAGCCGCGCCCATCTAGACGGCACGTGACCGCGTAGAGGCAACTCACATACTTGTGGCCACCCGCCGGCCGCTCCCGTCACTGTCACCGGAGACTCCTCACAGCGCACAGTGCTGGAGACAAAGCACACATGTAATCCACACTCAAAAAATGCAGCAAAAACGCTGTAAATAAGCCAAAAATCAAGCGTCTGCAGCTCAGTATTTTTACTGCTTGGAGCAAGTTTTAACTATAGGGGAAAAAACAGCAAAAGCACAAATTAGAGAGGAGGAATTCCTCTAACTTTTATTAATGGTCACAATAAGACAATTTTCAGCAATTTTTGAGATATCTGATACAATATGATGCATTCACTTGAGGACTTGATTAATATTGAAATGGAATGAATTTGTCTGTGTCTTTTTCGCACTGAGGATTTTCCGGTACCGGCGCCGGGAGCGAGTGTCGACTAGACTTGCGCAGCCGCGGTCAGTACAAGTGACTGGAGCGAGGCCAGACACATCTAGTTGGAATGTGCCAGGACGTATGCAAATCACAGTCATGCGGTCACGTGACCGCCTGCTCCCGGCCCCAGAGAATCCTGACAGCGTGCAGTGTGTGCACTGTGAGGATTCACAAGTCTGCAGTCACATAGATTGACTGCAGACTTGTAGTCTAAGACCAGACAACCCAACCTTAGGCCATAAGGATAACTCAGGAAAAACCCAATCCATAAATTTCCTATTGGGCATATGAACATCATACAGTCATGGCCAAAAGTTTTGAGAATGACACAAATATTATATTTTCACATGATCTGCTGCCCTCTGGTTTTTATGTGTGTTTGACAGATGTTTTTATCACAGACAGAAATATAATAATTGCAAACATATGAGTAACAAAAGCTTATATTGACAGAATGAGTTAATGCAGCAAGTCAATATTTGCAGTGTTGACCCTTCTTCTTCAGGACCTCTGCAATTCTCCCTGGCATGCTCTCAATCAACTTCTGGACCAAATCCTGACTGATAGCAGTCCATTCTTGCACAATCAATGCTTTCATTTTGTCCGAATTTTTAGGTTTTTGTTTGTCCAGCCGTCTTTTGATGATTGACCACAAGTTCTCAATGGGATTAAGATCTGGGGAGTTTCCAGGCCATGGACCCAAATTCTCTATGTTTTGTTCCCTGAGCTATTTAGTTATCACCTTTGCTTTATGGCAAGGTGCTCCATCATGCTGGAAAAGGCATTGTTGATCGCCAAACTGCTCTTGGAGGGTTGGGAGAAGTTGCTCTTGGAGGACATTCTAGTACCATTCTTTATTCATGGCTGTGTTTTTAGGCAAGACTGTGAGAGAGCCGATTCCCTTGGCTGAGAAGCAACCCCACACATGAATGGTTTCAGGATGCTTAACAGTTGGCATGAGACAAGACTGGTGGTAGCGCTCACCTTGTCTTCTCCGAATGAGGCGTTTTCCTGATGTCCCAAACAATCGAAAAGGGGATTCATCAGAGAAAATAACTTTACCCCAGTCCTCAGCAGTCCACTGCCTGTACCTTTTGCAGAATATCAGTCTGTCCATGATGTTTTTCTGGAGAGAAGTGGCTTCTTTGCTGCCCTCCTTGAGACCAGGCCTTGCTCCAAGAGTCTCCGCCTCACAGTGCGTGCAGATGCACTCACACCTGCCTGCTGCCATTCCTGAGCAAGCTCTGCACTGCTGGTAGCCCGATCCCGCAGCTGAAACACTTTTACGAGACGGTCCTGGCGCTTGCTGGTCTTTCTTGGGCACCCTGAAGCCTTTTTGGCAACAATGGAACCTCTCTCCTTGAAGTCCTTGATGATGCGATAGATTGTTGACTGAGGTGCAATCTTTCTAGCTGCGATACTCTTCCCTGTTAGGCCATTTTTGTGCATTGCAGTGATGACTGCACGTGTTTCTTTAGAGATAACCATGGTTAACAGAAGAGAAACAATGATGCCAAGCACCAGCCTCCTTTTAAAGTGTCCAGTGGTGTCATTCTTACTTAATCATGACAGATTGATCTCCAGCCATGTCCTCATCAACACCCACACCTGTGTTAATGGAGCAATCACTGAAAAGAGGTTAGCTGGTCCTTTTAAGGCAGGGCTGCAATGATGTTGAAATGTGTTTTGGGGGATAAAGTTCATTTTCTAGCCAAATATTGACTTTGCAAGTAATTGCTGTTAAGCTGATCACTCTTTATAACATTCTGGAGTATATGCAAATTGCCATTAGAAAAAGTGAAGCAGTAGACTTTGTAAAAATTAATATTTGTGTCATTCTCAAAACTTTTGGCCATGACTGTATATAGGGAGACTCTGATTCAGGGACATCCTCCAAAACTCAGACTATACCCCCAAAATGTCCTCTAAGCAATGATGATAACTCTGATTTGCCTATTACAAGCAGAGGATCAGAATAATTCAATACTCAGTAGAGTCGTGACATCTTTTCATGGGAGTACACAAAATTCAAGAAGAGAACGAAAATGGAATCTGTCACCAGGTTTTTGATACCTCATCTGAGAGCAGCATGATGTAGGGGCAGAGACCCTGATTCCAGCAATGTGTCACTTACTGGGCTGCTTACTGCAGTTTTAATAAAATCAATGTTTCCTTGCTGCAGATCTAGCAGTTCTCTGAATGCCGAGCTCTGTATAACCCCGCCCACACCTCTGATTGGCTGCTTTCTGTGTGCACTGTGCATAGGCAGAAATCTTGCAATCCGTGGTGGGGACGATGTAACTGCACAGTTGTGGTTTCCACTGCATCTAACACCTGGACCATGTCCCCCTATAACTTGCTGATAAGAATCCAGAACCTGCAAATCCTTCATCATACACTTTGTACAAGGTCCACAGATCTCCAGGTTATAGCTACGGGCGCTGGAAGTTTTTCACTGCCTACATTGCAATCATGGATAGTAGTTGGGGAGTTATACAACGCCTTCATAAAAGGAAGCACAGGAATTCTTCTACTTATTCTTCTCCAGGGCCTAGAGAGAGAATTGTCATTTATAACTCTGAGAACTTTCAATGTCGTATAATGTTTGATTTATTATGCAGCTTTTGCATCTAAGTCATGTTATACTAGTACAGGATTTAATAGTTATTGGGCAGCACGGTGGGTCAGTGGTTAGCACAGTGGCTCAGTGGTTAGCACAGTGGCTCAGTGGTTAGCACTGCGGCCTTGCAGCGCTGGGGTCCTGGTTTAAATCCCACCAAGGACAACATCTCCAAGGAGTTTGTATGTTCTCCCATGTTTGTGTGGGTTTTCTCCAGGGTCTTCTGTTTCCTTCCACAGTCCAAAGACATACTGATAGGGAATCTAGATTGTGAGCCCCGATGGGGACAGTGTCTGTAAAGCGCTGTGGAATTAATGGCTCTGTATAAGTAAAAATAAATAATGGTCTAAATATTTTGGATTTGGGCATCCTGAGCGACTGCCTTACAATGAGCTATGCAAAGTCTTAGACTAGGAGATTATTTCCCGGTCCACAGAATATGCAGATTCCCTATTTAAATTTGTCTTTTCATCATTAAATACTAAAGTAATAGTCATAAATAATCACCGTTGATAGTATAGATATATATGCACATCTTTGCTTTATCATAATCCAAATCCCAAAATATTATCAGTTATCTCTATGATAATAACAGAAGCCATTCAATCAAAGGTGCAATTAACATGGTAAGGCAAGGGCGAGTGTCAGGAAAATGTTTCACTATCCATATTAATAAAAATGATTTCAATAGTGGTGGAACTGGAAGAATTTGTACCGACAGTGCGCCCTCTGCTGCTTACATATCAGAATGCACTAAGGAAAATTCTAAATTAGTGATGATGAGTGAACGCTCTCTGATAAGGTGTTATCTGAGCATGCTCGGGTCCTAACCGAGTGTTTTCGGCGTGCTCGAATAATATGTTCTAGTTCCCGCGGCTGCATGTCTCACAGCTGTTCAACAGATGAAACACATGCAGGGATTCACTGTTAGGCAAACCCTGCATGTATTGCTGCTGTCTAACTGCAGTGAGACATGCAACCGCGTGGATTCGAACATATTTTTCGAGCACGCCGAAGACACTCGGTTAGCACCCGAGCATGCTCAGATAACACCTTATCCCAGCACGTTCGCTCATCACTGTTCTACATGCAATGTACTGTGGCAAACAACAGGTTTGTGCAAGTGAAAAAATATTCTATTACCTTCCAACATCTACCCAGCAAGCTTTAAATAAATGTGTCCAAATTAATGGGACATACAGAAACTCCAGATACTCCCCAGCAGCTTTCTGTTTAATTTTGCTTCATCAGTATTGTCCTCTATATCCCAGATCACCGCTGCAGCCAGTCACAAGTCTTGACAGTATGCAGCAACTACTGTGGCTTTTTTTTTTTTCCAAAAAATGAACCTTCAGTGTTTTGGATGAATGTAGAGACAGATCTCACCAATGCCGTTAGTTATTGAATGGGGGTGGAAGCATGCTGTATGTCTGATTATGGTTGATGCCTCGGAAATTAAAATTATTACCTACATTAGTGTGTGTGGCACTTAGACCACATCAACCAGAGAGCCGGCACAGATGTTCTCCCATGGCTACAAGACAGCAGCCGAGAGGAGCTGAATGGAGAGACTGGTGTCACGAGCGGCACCATTCCTATCCTATACTACTGACTGTACGGACATAGGCACAGCGCTGCGCTCAGCTGTCCTCATCGTGGACTTAAAATGGAGCTGCCATCCCACTTGTATGACAAGACACCCCGTTCAGCTCCTCTTGGCTTCAGGTTTGCAGCCAGAGTAGAAGTTGGGGAAAAAATGGGGATGCAATGCAAGTGCCCCTTTCTGGTGATTTGCGGGAATCCCATAACTGGGTCCCACACTGATGTAACAATTTCATCTACCCAGTGGATAAATGATAAAAACTGGAACACCCTGCTAAAGAGCAGACATTAATTTCAACATAGCTATGACTGAAGATTGCTAACCCGAAACGCGTAAGCTTATAGATCCTTAATTTTTTTTAATCTTTTATCCTTTCACCATGTTTTTATTGGCATAGAACAAGTTATGTTTGAACATTTTCCCATTGGTGCCGGAGCCCAGTCTTCATGGACCCTTTTTCCATTTCTGACCTAGATACGAGCCTGGTGAGTTGCTGCACCACAAGGTCTACCAGGGACCCTATGTGAATAAAAGTGGTTTTCACACTAAAGTGTCCTCCCTGGAAAGTGAGCTGATTACCTTTTTTTCCTTTCCTATTTTTTTAAACACGCTCCTTTACTTTATTCCCTTGGAGATAAGTGGGGCCAGAGGAGTTTGGCATCCACTTCTCCTCCTTACCTATTGTAACACACATCAACCCTCAAATATTGGATTTTTTCCAGCCAGCACTTCAGGCTGATGGGTACACCGGAGCTCTAAAATTGGGCTCCGACTTCTATGTTCTGCTTTTGGGTTTGTCTGGATGGAACTGGAGGTAACTAAGAGGCTCCTGGACAATTGACCGTTTTGCTTTTCCTAAAGTCCGACCTTTATGGTAAGTGACAAGAGATTGTTCCAGTAGTTCAGATAACAAATATCACCTTATACAAACCTTGAAAAATATTTCTGTCTTCTTAGCAGGTACCAGCTAAACAATTCACTGCACTGTTGGAGGAATTGCTGTAGATTGCAGTCTTGCACCTAGTTGGATAATTTGGGGCATTTGTAAGGTGAGCGCTGGTGAGAAATGCGCTTTAAGCCTAAATCTAGTGCGTCATTGCCTGCTCGAGGAAGTGTAAGTTGGGAAAAAGAGCTGCGATAAAATGATGCATTCATAGGGATGTGCATTTTGGGATACAACAGAGGCGGACATATCATTGGTGCAAAATGTGCAGCTGCAAAGGGGCCCAATGAGTAAAGGGCTCAAATCGATAAGTCTGCAGTTACTCTGCGTGGGCGTGGCCAACTATCGGGCATGGCTTTGCTCCATACAAGTGTATGGAGAGGAGGCTGCGCCCACTACCCAGGAGTATGTACAACTCATACATACCCAGAGCTGGGGGGATTCAAAAGTCTGCAGTCACACCGAGCGACTGCATACTTATCATTCTGAACAGGACCACCCCTTTAAGGGGGTTCATTTCCACCTCCAAAACGTGAAATTGTGCCTTATGATGATCTATTGGACTGCAAAGGGCTCATATATTGCTCTTGCACAGGGATCCTCTTCTGCCGGTGTCCGCCAGTGGGATACAATGCACTGTTGGCAGCTACTAGGACTACAATGCCACCTGCTCATGTTTATCAAAGTCAGAAAATATAATTGCTTCTAACAATGTATCAGACACTTAATTGTTCCCATCCATGTTCCTGCACTTCTTATAATTGGCATATGTCTATTTATGGTGTTCTACAGCACCACCTAGTGGACATAATGCAGAATACACCTCTCACAGTTGCATCCAGCAGTGGATCGTCTTTTGGGAGATATGATAGGATTGTTCTTTTTATGAATCGTGCTGAACAAGTGTCGTGTTCCCTATTGCTCAGTGTTGTATATGAAAGTATTAAAACATGCAGCTCACTGTTCAATGCTTTGCCAGTGTTTCACAGCACATGCTGCCCGGCTGCCAATTCCCCATAGAAGACAGACGTAGTATTCAGTATTCATCCTCCTCATACGCCCTGATCATGGCTATGACAAAGAGATCTTTATGCAGGAAGCTGAAGTGCAGTCATTCTCCAGCATGGCTCGTAGCGTTGCACAACAATAAAAACAACCTTTAGACTTGAGTTTGCAATGACATTTAGAGATTACAGTATCCGCAGAGAATCCTATTGTGTTGTGAAGCAGAGTCCCGACATCTGCCGGGCCTGACATCTCACACACATCAGATGGTCAGATGGTCCAACTAAAGCAGTCGGGTCTCGTGTGTATGGCCGCCATTAGTAAAAGTGCAGCGGTTACCTGCAGTGGGAGAAGAGAGCAGCCTGAGCCAATAAAGAGACAGCATGTCTCAGGCTCCCTGTAGGCATTGTACCCATGCTGTACAAGAATTAAGTTGTCCATCTTTAGGGACTTTTTTCACTTAAATGAATGTAATTAGGGCTATAAATTATCTTTGCAATTCGCAGGTCATTGTGATAATTTAACAGTGTTCTGCTGTGAACTCACTGAGCTGAACTGCGGTGAACTCAATGACTTTTTCTCATGGTGCTAAGGTCAACACAGTTCAGCCCGGCTGGGAGCGCAGCCTCAGTGACCGGCGGTATCCTCGATGACGTTATTTATTTAAATAAAAATACAGCGTGGGGACCCCTCTATTCTTGATAACCAGCCTTGCTAAAGCTGACAGCTAAGGGTTGCAGCCTGCATCTGTCAGTTTTACCTGGCTGGTTATCAAAAATACAGCAGAACCCATGCTGGGATTTTTATTTATTTACTTATTTATAGTGCAGGCACCAGCTGATGAATACTCCCATCAGCCGCCACCTGCTCTCACCGTTATTAGCTAAATACAACTCTCAACATTCTTCCCTGAGAGTGCGGATCACAGCGTGAGCAGTGGAGAATGATAAGAGCGGTCTTCAGCACCCGGCGCAGAGGAACAACACTAACTGTACCGCTGCTTCCCAGGCGCCTGTACGTGTCACACTGATAACACACGGATATCATCCGTATGTCATCAGTCCGGGAAGTTTTGCGGCCTGCGTTGTTGTTAAAAAACGGACATGTCAGGGTGTTTGGCCCACGGACACATGGTCATTCACTTGAATGGGTCTACGTGTGTCAGTGTCTCCAATACGTGTGAAAACTGTCACCACAAGTACTGGACACGCTGACAGCTGAAAGAGGCCTTTTAAGGTATTTGGTACTTTTGCAAGAAGTAGGGGCCAAAGGGAAAATTACAGCAGGATCAGCCAGCACAGAGTTTGGGTGCTGCGTTCTACTGTAGAGACATATAGATTTACATCTGCCGCAACTCAAACTACTTGCAAAGATTCTTTTTTTTTTATTTTAGATGCATTGGAATAATTAAAAAAAAAATAATGTGAAGGTGATCTGTTTTATCACTACTAGCCATAAGAAATTTTAGTGGATGCGGAAAATCCACAGGTAAAAAAAACCGCACATGCCCTTTTAGTGCGTTTACGCAGCGTAAGCACATCAATAATGCATGTAATCCGCACCTACATATGTCAATGCCAGGAAGTTTAAAAAACAAAGCAGCTTTATTTAAATCATGACACACCAAACACAGATAAAAAATGCAGCATCAAAAGCACAATAAAAACGCACAGAAAAACGCAAATAAACTAAGGCGCAAATATTCTGCAGCATCAAAAAGTCACCAAAGACTGATCGTGGGAGCGTTGCCTTAGGCTTCATTTAGACGTCCGATTTTTTTTCAAGTAAGAGAAAATCGTACCAATAATTCTGATCAGAGTTTGCTCAGTGTGTGGTTTCAATGTCATCTGATTTTGTCATATGTGGGGAAATTCTAAAAAAAATGTTTTTTCACCTTCTCTATTCTGACAGTCCATTAAAATCGGACCACACTCGATATTATAAGATTTTTTTCATGGACCCATTAATTTGTATTGCTGATTTTGATCCGACCCTTGGATGAAAACAGGACGTCTCCAATATGTTCCATGGACCATTAGGTCCGAAGAAAAAAATCAGACATGTGAATGGAGTCGTAGACTATTACAGGTACGAGGGCTATCTGTGAAAACTACAGGTAGAACTCGTACGGAAAAAATCGAATGTCTGAATGAGGTCTTAGACAGTGAACGGAGGGGTTGCCAGACATGCTCTCTACCGCTATACTCACATAAGGAACCCCCATTCTGTTGATCCCAGTGGTTGCAACCTCGTTTATAACACATTTATACACCTGTTCTGTGATCGATGATAATGCTAGGACTGTGTTCACACATTGTGGTGGCAGTGTGTGGTTTTTGTTTAGTTTTTTAGCCACTACAAAGTCACATAGATTTCGCAAAAAAAACAGTGAACATGACCTTAGAACAGAAACTTCATAGACGCCAGATTAATTCTAGCAGTGTTTTCGACAAGTGGAACCCATGTACAGTCAGCCAGAGTGAGAATTGCCCTAGTCATCATACCGCCCAGCGCATGAAATCAAACACGGGCAAGAGGTGGTGAAGCAGCCGGGGATCATATGACGCTCATTCTGAATCTCACTGACAATGGCGCGGTCTGTGCTCACATGCCCTGCTTAGCACACAGCACAATGGGGGGATTCACGTGCTGTTTTCATTAAGTGACAATGTTGCTATTTTTGTTGAAAAACACTTGACAAATACATGAAATAATATATTGTAGCAAAACCTGACTCAGTAGGGAGCAGAGGACTAATTAATTGCTTCTACTTTACTGTGAGAGGATGCAATTATATTAATTGATGTCACATTCGCATTGTCCTATTAGATTACATTAGACAGGAATAACATTTTTTTTCCAATTCTTTTCATCCTCTTCAGTAACAGAGATGAGTTCAGTCTACGGAACCATCCTGAAAGATGTAGTCAGACTGATGTCTCACTCAGTAAAGAAGCCAGTCTGACGTCTCGAGAGGAGAAGTCCAGAAAGCGCCTAGGTTATTAGGAAGTGTCTGTAACCTGTCTTTGCAGGGGCGGACACTGACAGTGACGGGTCCCACCTGCATGTAGAAACACACATTTACATAAATAAAATATGCACATACTATTACATGATACCCTCATTACAATATTACTCTCGCATGCTTATAGTACAAGCATGCACACAGGTATATAAAGTATGCCCAAACAGAACACTTGATGAGATGCAATGGCATTTTTGTGATGCCCTTGTTCAGATGACCAGATGAATTTTTATTATTGTATATAGATACATAACTATATGATATATATATGTATATATGTATAAATATTAGTATTTGCTAAGTATTGGAGGGAAGATTTGTATCACTGAGGTTGTTGACTTCAGTGATATGAACCTAGAAAAATACTCCAGCATACTAAGTGCTGAGATGGGTTAATCAGCCATGTTTAGGGCTAGGTATAGTGAATAGCTGAAGAGTGGGTGGGAGGCTGCTCACCATATATCCACCCCAGAGTGGAGTCCAGATGATAAATATGCAGCCTTCTGGCTCATTCAGTGTTGGGTGTGCCTGGAGATGAGCGCTCCAGAGCTGCGTTTGACAAAAAGGAAAGTTGGACTTTTTTTATGTTTGTTTCCTGAGCGGGCGGATCCCCGCAGCAACATGGACTGTGCCCATTTGTTTTTGTTTTGTTTATGTTAGAAAGACTGTGTTTATGTTGCGAACTCTGCCCTGTTTTATGATGTACCTCAATAACAAGTGGAAAATGTAAACAGACAGCTTTCCTGTGTCTACATCTATGAGGAGCCGAGTGAGACGATCTACCACTATATACAGCTCTGGAAAAAATTAAGAGACCACTGCAAAATTTTCAGTTTGTCTGATTTTTCTCTTTATAGGTATATTTTTGAGTAAAATGTAAATTGCTCTTTTAGTCTATAAATTACTGACAACATGACTCCAAATTTCCAAGCAATAAATTTTGCATTTATTTTCAGAAAATGAGAAATGGTCAAATAACAAAAAATGCAGTGCTTGCAGACCTCAAATAATGCTAAGAAAACAAGTTCATAATCATTTAGAAACAACAATACTAATGTTTTAGCTCAGGAAGAGTTCAGAAATCAATATTTTGTGGAATAACCATGATTTTTAATTACAGCTTTCATGCCTCTTGGCATGCTTTCCACCAGTCTTTCACACTGCTTTCGGGTGACCTTATGCCACTCCTGGTACAAAAATGTAAGCAGTTCTTCTTTGTTTGATGGCTTGTGACTATCCATCTTCCTCATGATTGATCTAAAATGTTATGCCATTTTGATGAATTTGACGCAAAAAAGTCCAGCTGTGAAAACAAAACTACAAGACAGAAGAATAGCTTAAAAAATGCAATTGAGGATTCAGGGGCCTAAATATTAGCCCCTTAACGACCGCCGATACACCTTTTAACGGCGGTAGTTAAGGGTACTTATTTAATTAACAGCGCTGTGGAAAAAGTGTATAGCGCCCCCCAGAGTCGGATTTTCTCCGGGGTCTCGGCTGCCGGGGGTAGCCGAGACTCCAGAGAACATGATTCGGGTCGGTTTTTACCGACTCCGAGGTTGCGATCGCCGTTATTAACCGTATAACGGCGACCGCAAAAAAAAAATACCGATGTGCCATTTAATTTCTCTCTCCTCTGATGTAATCACATATCAGAGGAGAGAGAAATAGGGTCCCCGATCCCCCCCGGTAACTCCCGGTGGTCCTCGGGCCCTCCTGCATCCTCCGATGGGTGCCGCCATCTTCTTCCGGTCAGAAAATGGTGGGCGCATGCGCAGGGCGCCCGCCACGATCTGCCGGCCGGCACCCGGCAACAATAGGAAGATTTTTCCTATTGGTTCATTTTGGTCACTGTGATAAACGCTATCACAGTGATCAAAAAAAAAAAATAGTAAATAAACCCCCCCTTTATCACCCCCTTAGTTAGGGAAAATGATAAAATGAAGAAAATATATATATTTTCATTTTTCCATTAGGGTTAGGCTAAAGTGAGTTGGGCTAAATTTTTAGGGTTAGGGTTAGAGTTAGGCTAAAGTGAGTTGGGCTAAAGTGTTAGGCTGGAGTCACACTGGCGACTAAATCGTACCACTAGAATGCGATGAAATATCGCATTGCAGTCGACCCAATATTAATCAATGGAGTAGCTCCCATCATCCGATTTTTTGTGGTCCGATTTAAACGTGCGAGTGCAATCGCAGCATGCTGCGATTGTCACGATTGTGGGTCGACTATCGCCAATGCAAGTCTATGGGAGCGATGAAAAGTGGGATTACAAACGGACCGCACGTGTGAGTTGCGATTAAATCGCACAACTTTTCCAGGTGACAGGAAACTGGCTTTGAATTTCTCAGGAAGCCTTTACATGCTAATTAGCTAAGCACATCTTAAAAAAAAACCAGGAAGAACGCCTACACGGAGTCCAGAAACATGGCATCTAGCCACATCAATGTGGAACTCCTCATCGTATTGGTGCAGGAGAGGCCTGAATTGTGGGACCAGCGCGATCCCAACTACAGTAATCGGACGCGCAAAGAGGCGGCATGGAAAACAATATGTGTGCACATTTTTCCGGACTATCACCAGAGATCCAGGGAGGACCAAGAGCGACTTAGTAAGTACCACATGTAACGGTTTTTCAAAATGTTTGTAAAAATTTTGGAAGCAAATAATAATGTAGCCTTATGTGTTTAAATGCTATTTAAAAGCCAGCATTATCGACCTCTTACTATTTAGAAGTACACATTGATGTGTGTGTACACAAACAATATCCATGTATATTAAAATATCATCGATGCTTCGGCATCTATTGACTACAACATTTTGTAGTCCTCTTCACCTCAGATGTAGTGTTTTGGTCATAAAATTGAAAATGATTGAGGCGTTTTGTAAAGGGCCAAGCATTTTTGTAAATGTATGTTAGTGCTTATAACATGGATACTTCTGGTTGTATGTTGATGTCTTTTAATATTGTAAATCACATCACACATGACCAGTATTTAAATGTTCAGTGTTGCATATTTTTTATTTTTGGCTTAATAAATAGATATCAGTCCTAATAACCGTTATGCTCTCCTTAAATTTGTAGTGACTAATGTGACAAGGCGATGGCGCAGTTGTCGGGACTGCTACCGGAGGGAGAGGCAGATTAGGGATCGGAGTGGGGCTTCAGCATCTAAGAAGAGGAAGTACCTCTATTTTGATAGACTGAACTTCCTTGAGCCAGTGTTGGATCTGCGACCGTAAGTGCATGTGTGTTGAAGCACTTTCATGGCAAAATTTCAATTTGTATTGATTTTAATTTGTATAATTTTTTTCATTCCTAGAACTGAGTCAAACCTAACTGAGAGGGAGACGGGGTCTGACTCAGAAGTGCTTATTGACCCCGTTGGTGATGGAGCACAGGAGGCAGGCCCTTCCTCAGCAGCATGTGGGTCCACCCAAGCAGCACCAACAACAGCTGCAGGAGCTGAGGATTCCCAAACACAGCATCATGAAAATGAGGACCTACCTCTGAGCAGCAGCCCTAATAGGGCTCAAGATGTATCTCCTCCTCCTTCCCAACTCACAAGGCGAGGTAGGCGGTGACGAGAAGGAGTGAGTTCTGTGTCAAGGAGGCAGGTGGACCGAGGAGTTCTGGACTATTTGTCCAGTGTAGCTAAAGATGATGGTGAGGAGGGATTTTGCCGCAGTCTGGCCCTTACTTCCGGGCTACTCAAATACAGCACAGACTGAGGATCAGAAGTGGACTGCAGATTGTGTTGGAAGCTGGAACAGCTCCTAATGATCCCACCAACCTACTAGATTATCTTCATAGATGGGTAGTTGGTCCTGAAAATTTAGTGAGGTTGTTAGCACCAAATCCAGCACAATCTGCTTCAGCCTCTGATCCTCCTCCTCCTCCTCATCATCATCCTCCTCCTCCAACTCCTCCTTGTGTCCAACAAAACCCAACTCCTCCTCCTCATCCTACTGCAGCTCATTCTTTCTATGGAGCTTCCCAGCTCCAAACCATGGGACAGAGTGGCCATGCACAATATGCCCACTCTAACATACCCAATGTTGTTGGCTGGCCACAACATGGATATGTTAGACATGGGCATATTGGGGGTCACTCTGCTAGTGCTCAGTCATATCTATATGACTATGAGCATCAATTCCCTATGTACCCCTACCCACAAGGCATTCATGATGCAGCCAGTAACCAAGCTTCTACTGTAGGATCTGCAGCAGCTCTTTCTCAAACACAGGTTGCAGATTGTGGAAGGCCAAATACACAACCTGGCCCTCCATCCTCACCACCACCACCACCAAGCTACCATCAATTGTAGCTGTAAGAATTGTTTTTTATTTTTTAAGTTATATATTTTTCTATTTTCAGATTAATAATGTTATACATATTTTTTTGTTCTGTTTGGACATGTTGGTCCTGTTTACCAAAAATATATCAGCCTTTAAAAGGCTTCAAAAGAAAACACTAATGAGTAAAATTAGTGAAGTTACATTGGTTGTCTGTGTTTATTGTTATATGTTATGTAGTGTCTTAAGTATGGGAAAGTATTATCCAAAAAAAGAGAGTCAACCATGAATTGAATAATCAAAAGGAACTTTATGTTATGATATCACATAAAACACACTACATACCTATGGCCTCATCTTGCCAAGGAATAGAACCACCAGGGGAAACAAAATAATTTGTCAATAATTCACGCACTTTCAGACCAGAAGGGGGATGACGAGGATGGATGACTGGTCTCATAGGCCTCGTCATATTATCAGACTGAAGGTCAGGCATATCAGCTGATGAGCATTCATGCATTCTTGTAAAATTATGTAGTACCACACATGCTTGCACTACAAGATTTACATTTGATTCACTTAGCTGAATGGCTGATTGTAGGACACGCCATTTGGCTGTAAGAATACCAAATGTGCACTCCACCAGGCGTCGTGCACGAGAAAGGCGATAATTAAAAATGCGTCTCTGATGGTTCAGATTGCGCCGAGGATATGGCCTCATAACATTACAACTTAATTGGAAGGCCTCATCCGCTACTACAACATATGGCACTGCATCCATATTGGAGTGTGGAAGTTGACATGGTGGTGGTAAGTCCAATTGGTTATTGCGTAGCCGCCGACCCATAATGGAAGAATTGAAGACTCTGGAGTCTCCAGTCCTTCCATACGCCCCAATGTCTACAATTATGAAGCGGTAGTTACTGTCGACCAAGCCCAACAAAACTATAGAAAAATATTGCTTATAATTGTAGAATTGGGTCCCTGAGTTCGGCGGCTTACGCACACGTATGTGCTTCCCGTCCAGGGCTCCAATACAGTGTGGAAAATGACTGTTTTGTTGAAATCCATGTGAAATCCTCAACCAATCTTCCATTTTGGGCTCTGGCATCACTTCTTTATTTAGTCTGGACCAAATTTGTCCACAAGTAGAGCTGACTATTCCGGAAATGGTGGATTTTCCAATTAAAAACTCTAAATGCAGAGCAGCGTATGAGAGCCCAGTTGAAAGGAACCTGCAATACAGAAACAAGAACAAATATGTACACATCAGACAAACAAAATATTCAAAAAACATTAAACAAATGTAAATAGTGGACATTTGTATACTCACACATTCTCTTAATGTTAGGAGTTCATAACCATTAAGACTGCTACACACAAGCATATAGGGAAAATAATACAATTTCATAATGCCATGAGGTTCAGTATGTTAAGATGAACAAAGTAAGAAGAATGTGAAAGATGGTAAATTATGAAAAACATCATCAACATATCGTTGACACACATACCTTAATGTTAGAAGAAGCCTTTCCTCAGCACAAATTGAAGGACGCATCCTGGTGTTCTGCAAGGTGATTCCAGGGCACAATATGTCCAGCAAAATATCAAAGGTGACAACACTCATGCGACAATAGGCAAAAAACTTGTCAGGATTCCTACGCAGTGTCGAATACAGGCGCTCAAAATGGCCTTTGCTGATCCTTCGCTTCACAAGGGGATGCACCCACATTCTTCTGCGGATTCTGTGAATAACAACTACAGGGTATGGTTCCCCAAAAGTTCTGGATATCAGCCAATAGTACAGCACACGCTCAGTTGTATTAAAACGTAGTCTGTCACTCATAATTTTAACTTAGCAGCAACACAACAGGAACCACTAAGAAGCAAAACACTCCACGGCAACGGTGGGAGGGTAATAACAGTCAAACCACGCTTAAATATGGGTCTGGCTCATTATTCAAATTATTTGCAGGCCTCAAAAACGTTAAATGTCCATTTTGCTATGATGCCACTAAAAATCGGTAGTCGGTGGGTAATCGGATGTGAAACGTAAGCGCACATGCTACAAAATCGCATCAACTACAAAAAATCGGATGCCAGTCGCATCAATGTTCATGAAATTTTTATCCGATTATTGACCGACTAAAACGGACCGATTTTTTAGACGTTGTGTGTGACTCCAGCCTTAGGGTTAGAGTTAGGCTAAAGTAAGTTTGGCTAAAGTTTTGGGGTTAGGCTAAAATGTGTTGGGCTAAAGTTTTAGGGCTAGGGTTTAGGTTAGGATTAGGATTATGATTGGGATTAGGGTTTAGGGTTGTAGTTAGGGTTGAGGGTTGTGGTTAGGGGTTGGTTGGGGTTAGGGTTGTGATTAGGGTTATGGTTACGGTGGATTAGGGTGGGGTGTGTTGGGGTTAGGTTTAGTGGGTTGAGTTTAGGTTAGGGGTTGTTGGGTTAGGTTGAGTTAGAATTAGGGGGTTTCCACTGTTTAGTGACATCAGGGGGTCCCAATGCGACATGGTGCACCATTGATTCAGCCAATTTTGCGTTCAAAAAGTCAAACAATACTCCCTCCCTTCTGAGCTCTGCCGTGCGCCCAAACAGTGGTTTACCCCCACATATGGGGCATCAGTGTACTCAGGACAAATTGCACAACAACTTTGGGGGTCTAATTTCTCCTGTTACCCTTGGGAAAATAAAAAATTGGGGATAAAAATTCATTTTTATGGAAAAAAAAATGATTGTTTATTTTCACGGCACTGCGTTACAAACCTCTATGAAGCACTTGGGGGTTCAAAGTGCTCACCACACATCTAGATAAGCTTCTTGGGGGATCTAGCTTCCAAAATGGGGTCACTTGTGGGGGGTTTCCACTGTTTAAGCACATCAGAGGCTCTGCAAACGCAACATGATGCTCGCAGACCTTTCCATCAAAGTCTGCATTACAAAACGCCGCTCCTTCCCTCTCCCATGCGCCCAAACACTGGTTCTCCCCCACATATGGGGTATCAGTGTACTCAGGACAATTTGGAACTCAACTTTTGTGGTCCAATTTCTCCTGTCTGTTACCCTTGTGAAAGTAAAAATTTGGAGGTGAAAAATCATTTTTGTGGAAAAAAAAATGATTTTTTTATTTTCACGGCCCTACGTTATAAACTTCTGTGAAGCCCTTGGGGGTTCAAAGTTCTCACCACACATCTAGATAAGTTCCTTAAAGGGTCTAGTTTCAAAAATGGTGTCACTTGTGGGGGGTTTCCACTGTTTAAGCACATCAGAGGCTCTCCAAACGCGACATGGAATCTCAATTCCAGTCAATTCTGCATTGAAAAAGTCAAACGGCGCTCCTTCCTTTCCAAGCTCTGCCTTGCGCCCAAACAATGGTTTACCCCCACATATAGGGTATCAGTTTATTCAGGAGAAATTGCACAACAAATTTTGTGGTTCATTTTTTCTTTTAACATTTGTGAAAATAAAAAAAATTGGTTCTGAATAAAATGTTTGAAAAAAAAAGTTAAATCTTAATTTTTTCCTTCCACATTGCTTCAGTTCCTGTGAAGCACTTAATGGGTTAATAAACTTCTTGAATGTGGTTTTGAGTATCTTGAGGGGTGCAGTCTTTAGAATGGTGTCACTTTTGGGTATTTTCTGCCATATAGACCCCTCAAAGTGACTTTAAATGTGAAGTGGTACCTAAAAAAAATGGTTTTGTATGTTTTGTTGTAAAAATGAGAAATCGCTGGTCAACTTTTAACCCTTATAACTTCCTAACAAAAAAAAGTCTTCAAAATTGTGCTGATGTAAAGTAGACATGTGGGAAATGTTATTTATTAAGTATTTTGTGTGACATATCTCTCTGATTTAAGGGCATAAAAATTAAAAGTTTGAAAATTGCAAAATTTTTAAATTTTTTGCCATATTTCCATTCTTTTCATAAATAAATGCAAGTTATATCGAAGAAATTTTACCACTAACATGAAGTACAATATGTCACGAAAAAACATTCTCATTCTCAGCAGGATCCGTTAAAGCGTCCCAGAGTTATAACCTCATAAAGTGACAGTGGTCAGAATTGTAAAAATTGGACCGGTCATTAAGCTGCAAATTGGCTCTGTCACTAAGGGGTTAAATAAAAAGTTTTTGTTTTGGGAAATATTTTTCCTTGATATTTTATTTATTAACTTATTGATTTTTCTTTGAAAATATCCAAACTTTCAGCGCTGCCTCCAGTGCAAAGGGAGACAATATGTAATATTTACACTGTGACACAGCCGGATAAAATCAATAAATCTGTATCAGCCGGCCGGTCGCTACAGGTCATATAACTGCTAGTCATTAATAAAATGAGGGAGTGAAGGACCTTTTTATATATTCTTCTTTTGTGACCCTTATCTTCACTTGCAGACTTAACATAAAACACTATATTATTAAGTATTTGTGTATGTGGGTGGTTTAAAGAGAAAACTGTCTGTGTGGAAGGATTTTCCTTGGTAAGTTCAGTTTTTTATGTCTATGCTATTTTGTTTGCTCATTTTTTATCCTACACGAACTGCGCGTGCGCAAGTGACACTGTCTTGGTACCTTATGGGATTTGGGGACAGCGGCCGGAAGTCCCAACTGGCAATTATATAATAAGAAGATTCTGTCTCTCACAGGTGAAGTGTATCTACGATAAAAATTACAGACCTCTCCATTCTTTGCAGGTGGGAAAATTTGCCAAATCTTCACTGTATCAAATACTTATTTTCCCCACTGTATATACAGTATATCTATATAGGAACTGTAAACACAAAATGGTTGGATTTAAAAAAAAAAAATCAGATCTAGTTTCTTTAATATTCTTTAAATATTAGATTCATTGTAACAATACATTATTGGTGACACACGGAGACCTCATTAAAGGGGTTGTTTGGCCTTAGTCTAAAAGTCTGTTGTCACACCATGTAACCCCAGAATTGTGACTCTTCACAATTCTGGGATCTTGTGAGAATTTTGTGATTTTGGTGCTGGAAGCGGCGGGCACGTGACTGCAAGTATGTGATTTGCAATTGTGATCACATGCCGACTAGACGTGCGAGACCTTGCTCAATACAAATGAACTGAGCGAGGCCGTCTAGTTGGAATGTGGCTGGAAAAATGCAAATCGCATACTTGCAGCAAAATGACCGCCCGCTCTCAATGCTAGCATCTTGGAGAATTCTTACATCCCACAGTGCGTGCAATGTGAGGAGAGTAATTGCAGAGTGGCAACCTAAGGTAAAACCCGTTTAAGACTTGCATTTTGTATTCTGGTCCTAATGATGGGAGAACTGGAGTAAGAAGCACCAAATTCATTGAGAGATGTACCTCTTTTGAACAAAATTGGCATATCTTTGAACCCGCCAAGGATTGGAGTAGATTTCATTCATAATTTACGCCAACCTGTGGCTTGAATTATGATAAGTTTGTCGGGAGTGATTGGCCATGCATCGTCTCACCAGCGCAACACCCACTTTTCGATTATTTGTTGGAGCTGGTTCGTAAAACCACCAAAAGTGACAAATTTGTGAAACATTCCAAGCAGTTTCGGAGTGACTTTAAAGTAGGCGAAAAGAGGTGTTTTATTTCCAAAGCTTTACCGCCATGGTCAATATCCATGAGAGAATGAATCTTTACGCTAAATGTAAACTATTGATGTTTGTGGGAATCAGTGGGACCCTATAAGCAAATCTGTTCATGGATGCTGATGCTTGTGTCTGGTGATGTGTAATCAATCTGGTACCAAATTGCAGTGTCAATCCGGGGTGGTGCTATAATATAGATGTTCTGGTACGAGAAGATTTGCTGATTTTTTTTTTCAAAACCTGTTATAAAGAGAGGTTATGTGTCACCCTGTTATGTCCATTAATAAACATTCTGTTGATGGGGGTCTTTTTTGTATTGGGAGCTCTAAAGAACATTAAAGATTTGTACTAATTTGTCAGATGTAGAAGGACTGTGTGCAGCCACATCTCATGACTCAATGTGCTAAATTAATGATTTTGCAACATGATGGAAAGTATGTTTGCTAATAAAAAAGTTGTCCTATAATTAAACATTATATTTTTCCGTTAGATCACATTTTTATATGGAATAAGTTAAATAAATGTTGTTGAGTCTAAATATTGTAGTTATGTGATGCTTAGGGTTTTGGCAAGAGTAATGGGTAATAGCCCTCAATCCTCAACCCTCAATCTACTAAAATGATTGTGCACGCCCTCATCATCTCCCGCCTCGACTACTGCAACACCCTTTTCTCTGGCCTCCCTGCTAACACCCTCGCACCTCTCCAGTCCATCCTTAACTCTGCTGCACGACTAATTCACCTCTCTCCTCGCTACTCCTCCGCATCTCCTCTCTGCAAATCTCTTCACTGGTTCCCATTCCCTCAGCGTATCCAGTTCAAATTACTAATACTGACCTACAAGGCCATCTATAATCTGTCTCCTCCTTATATCTCTGAACTAATCTCCCGATATCTTCCCTCACGTAATCTCCGATCCTCCCAAGACATCCTTCTCTCCTCCACACTTATTTGCTCCTCACCCAACCGCCTCCAAGACTTCTCCCGAATATCCCCCATCCTCTGGAATTCTTTGCCCCAACACGTCCGACTATCAAACACATTCGGATCCTTCAGACGGAACCTGAAAACCCATCTCTTCAGGAAAGCCTACAGCCTGCAATGACCCTGCTACCTCCTCACCACTACCGGAGATATTGCCTCAACCAACACCGGAACTGCTGCAACCCCCGACCTACTGTCTCCTGCCTCACAATCCTGTAGAATGTAAGCCCGAAAGGGCCGGGTCCTCTCCCCTCTGTATCAGTCTATCATTGTTAGTTTGTTTACTGTAAGTGATACCTGTAATTTGTATGTAACCCCTTCTCATGTACAGCACCATGGAATCAATGGTGCTATAGAAATAAATAATAAATAATAATAATAATAATAATAGCCATACTGGCTCTCATGCATAACACACAGGGTGTCCTTCCTTCTCTCTTTCTCACTAACAACTCCTTACACAAGAGAAGCTAACTCACAGGTCCCTATTACTCCTCCCCAACCATGGGCCGACCATACAGTTAACCCTGTCACCCCTGCCTCTCAAAGGGTAACACATGCGATACAGGATATTTTCATACATTTAAGACGGGGGTCTTCAGACGCCATCTTCTCTGCCTTTACATCCTCAAGGAGGACAGAATGTTAGACTGCCCAAAGAAGAGCTGATTGACGAGCTATTGAAGTGAATCTGCAGAGCATTGGTAGAGTAATTGTGTATACAGTGTAAAGGAACGTACACAATAGGATAAATAACGCCATGAAGAATAGATATACTCCAAATACTTTAGTGCAAATTCGTAGCACCTGACAGTTATGTAATACTCGTTTATGGGCTATTACCGTTACTCACGTGTTATGGTTCCGCCATGGAGTTTTTTTTATTTCCTTCTCAGAATGTCCATCTAATGTGCCCAGTTACTGGCGGTCGCACATGATCAGTAGCTCTATTCCATTGTCTAAATCCTTTTATACACAGGTGACGGAGGATGAAATCGTACTGCGTGTAAAAAATTAAGCAGTGATGGAGTAAGAAACATTAAAGTGCCCAGTTCATCAGCTTTTTCCCCACTCCTCTGAAATAACCATTCACCTTTCACATTTTTGTAAATATTTGATGATATCTTTTCTTGGGACAACACTGAAGATCTGACACATTGATACAATGTGAAGTAGTCAGTGTACGTATATGACCTATTAATATGGACATACAGGTAAAAGAAATGTTACACTAGTCCTACCTGTATGCCTCATATTAGTGGTCTTGTTGCTGAGAAATGTTATATTCTGTGTTTATGTTAAAGATTTCTTCCAGGCTCCGGGGCTTCGGTAATTTCTACTCCCATTGACTGTAATGACGTTCGGCTGTGTTTGACGAATATTGCAAAAACAATATTCGCTGCCGATTGTATTCGGAACCGAATCCAAACAAATTTGCTCTTCTCTAGTTACCAGTAATTTTGACATCAATGGCTATGTGCTGAGTTATTTAGAGGGCAACAAATTTACACTTTTATGCAAGCTGTACACTCTCTGCTTTACATTGCATCAAGGTGTCAGATCTTCAGTGTTGTCCCGTGAAAAGATATAAAATATTTACAAAAATGTGAGGGGTGTACTCACTTTTGTGATATACTGTGATTAATTTATATATTATATATATGTATATATATATATATATATATATATATATATATATATTACTATGCAAAGTTTTTAGGCAGGTGTTGAACAAAATGCAGAGTAAGAATTCTTTCAAAAATAAATGTAATTATTTAATTAATAATTTATTTTTATCACTAACAAAACGCAAAGTAAATTAACAAAGGGGAAATCTAAATCAAATATTTGTGTGTTCCGCCCTTTGGCTTCAAAATAGCATTGATACTTCTAGGTACATTTACAATAAAAAAAATTCAGCAAGGAGATTGTTCCAAACATCTTGGAGAACTAACCACAGATCTTCTTTGGATGTCGCTTGTGTAAATCCTTCTGCCTTCATGTAATCCCAGACAGACTTTGATGTGAGATCAGTGCTCTGTGGGGCCAAATCATCATTTCCAGGACTCCTTGCACAGGGGCCCTCTTCTGTCTGTATTTGCTCCTGCATATATACTGTACATATAAATCTAAATGTATATAATATATCTGTATATACAGTGGCATATAATAGTTTTGGGTGCCCCTGGTCAAAATTATTGTTAATATGGACAGTTAAGCAAGTTGAAGATGAAATGTTCTCAGCCATGGCCTCTCGTGAATTGGTTAATGTATGCGCTAAGTACCATCATTTTGTTATTTTATTCTATATAGCAGTAATGCAGTTCATATTTCATGTACTCAATGTTTGCAGACATCCTCGCGCTTATAGAGACTGCTGTATTCTCTTGTTTGTATATTATAATGTCATGGCAGCTTGCACCTGTTCACACTATACACATATATTTAAAGCGTATACAGGTGTTTATATATATATATATATATATATATATATATAAACATAGTATTGTATTATCATCATCAGTAAATGTAGTGGATATGTATATACTGAATATAGATGTCTGTAAATGTATATATATGTATATGCGTGTATGTATGTCTATAAATATATGTATTCATACACATAGTATAACTGTTATTATCATCATCAGTAAATGTAGCATAGTGATTACATACACTTACATACATATATACAGTATATATATTTATACCCGTGTATGGGCCCATGTATATGTGTGGGTAATAATTATCTTACTACAATTATTGATGATGATAATATTTATAATAATAATTATGCTTGATGTGCTATTTTTTTTTACAATGATAAAGAATAAAGGTGGTGTTAATGCTAAAAAAAATAAAATAGAAGATGTATAAATGACTTATGAGGCTGTGGTTCCACGGTCCGGAACCACAGCGCTTTGAACGGAGCGGAAATTCCGCTCCGTCTAAGCCCCGCCCCCTTTATGACGTGCGATCTTTCCGGAGGTGTTCAGGACACCTCCGGAACACCTCCGGAAAGAGCGCAGGGCTACATAGCCCTGTGTTAAATTCTGTTGCGGCGACGCAGCGTCGCCGCAATACGCGAGGACATGCTGCGGTCTAAAAAGCGCCGCATGTCCGTTTACGCAGGTCTGCCACCTGCGTATTGTTACGCATAGTGGAGACGGGATTTCTTGAAATCCCCTCACTATGCTGTAACATCTGGACGCTGCGTGTTTGGCGCTGCGCCACGCACAGCGCCAAACACGCAGCGTTTCTGACGTGGAAACTCACCCTTATAGCTATGTATATCGTATATAATTCTGTAGCATAGTAATGCAGAGTATAAGCGATACAGACACCAGCTATTAAGTGCACACGTTCAGGAATGTTTACAGAATATTCCTGAGCAAAACCGGACTTTTTTCGCGGCAAAAACGCGCGGTTTTTTTTGCACGGATTTTGCGCGTTTTTTTTGCGCGGATTTGACGCGTTTTTACCGCGATTTTTCCCCTGAACTTTCTAGGTCAATAATATAGCGGAAAAAAACGCTAGAAATCCGTAAAATTAATGGACATGTTGCTACATTTTCCGTGATGCTTTTTTTTGCGGAAAAAAACGCACCATGTGCACAAAAATTGCGGAATTCATTCTAAATGATAGGATGCTTAATACATGCGTTTTTGACGCGTTTTTTCCCGCAAAAAAAACGCAAATAATCCTGAATGTGTGCACTAAATATATGTGTGGTAGTAGTGACATATAATGCTGTATATAATACACAGGAAAGTAATAATACTGTCACACTGTATACTATTCGGACTGTTTCCCAGTGATACACGGTGTAGGATAATAATAATAATATAATAGCCCCTGCTAGTAGCGCTGCTGTAGTGGTCCTGTCAGGGGCCCTCGTCTCCTCACAGTGACGGCACACAGGAGCCGGCGGAGCCTCCGTGGCCGGCCCCGGGTGACAGATGCCGGCAGCCCCGCCTGATGGTGCCAGCTGTGCCCGGACCTAGGTGACATCGCAGGAGGCTGGTGACTGAGGAAGCGCCACCTCCCTCCGCTGTCACCCAGGAGGAAGCCCCGGCCGCACCTCCCATCCCCTCCTCCTCCTCCTCAGCCCTGTGCCTGCCCGGCCGCTGTCAGTGACGAGCGCGGTGCCAGCAGCAGCCCGGCCGCAGCACAGGCGCCCACCGGCCGCATCCCCAGGATGGCAGAGCAGAGCGAGTCCCCGGTGCACGGGCAGCCCCCCGCACAGCCCCTCGGGTGGCCCATCTGCAGGGACAGCTACGAGCTCCAGGAGGTCATTGGTTAGTGCACTGTGTGTGTTGTGTGCTGTGTGCCAGGGCATCAGTCAGGCAGGTGGCAGCACAGCTCCGGGCCTGCTCAGCTCCCTCCACACCGCTGGCACTGCAGGGATGCTGCCCATGGCTGGCACAGAGAGCAAGGACTAGGAAAGTTCCCTGTGCATTGCATCATCACCCCCTGCAGGAGAGGTGTCCCCTGTCACTGGGCAGGAGAGGTGTCCCCTGTCACTGGGCAGGAGAGGTGTCCCCTGTCACTGTTCAGGAGAGGTGTCCCTTGTCACTGTGCAGGCAGGAGAGGTGTCCCCTGTCACTGGGCAGGAGGTGTCCCCTGTCACTGGGCAGGAGAGGTGTCCCCTGTCACTGGGCAGGAGAGGTGTCCCCTGTCACTGTGCAGGCAGGAGAGGTGTCCCCTGTCACTGGGCAGGAGAGGTGTCCCCTGTCACTGTTCAGGAGAGGTGTCCCCTGTCACTGTGCAGGCAGGAGAGGTGTCCCCTGTCACTGTTCAGGAGAGGTGTCCCCTGTCACTGTTCAGGAGAGGTGTCCCCTGTCACTGTGCAGGCAGGAGAGGTGTCCCTGTCACTGGGCAGGAGAGGTGTCCCCTGTCACTGGGCAGGAGAGGTGTCCCCTGTCACTGGGCAGGAGAGGTGTCCCCTGTCACTGTGCAGGCAGGAGAGGTGTCCCCTGTCACTGGGCAGGAGAGGTGTCCCCTGTCACTGTGCAGGCAGGAGAGGTGTCCCCTGTCACTGGGCAGGCAGGAGAGGTGTCCCCTGTCACTGGGCAGGAGAGGTGTCCCCTGTCACTGGGCAGGCAGGAGAGGTGTCCCCTGTCACTGGGCAGGAGAGGTGTCCCCTGTCACTGTTCAGGAGAGGTGTCCCCTGTCACTGTGCAGGCAGGAGAGGTGTCCCCTGTCACTGGGCAGGAGAGGTGTCCCCTGTCACTGGGCAGGAGAGGTGTCCCCTGTCACTGGGCAGGAGAGGTGTCCCCTGTCACTGTGCTTCCCCTTTAAGATCACACCCACTACACCCAATTCTCTCCAGATCCCCTGTGCCATCTCCCTATCACTGCGAGGCTGGGATCCGCTTGGCGGACCCTGCTGATCCTTGCCATGATGCTGCTTCTCAAGGACATGATGATGATGATGCACGCTCTCCGTCATGCAGCATCATGTGGCATTTTACAACTTGTGTCATGTGCCGAGTCTACATAGACACGACAGTGACAAACGCCACGATAGCCTAAGGAGGCGGCACGTGATCTGCCGATCGACTCCGGGAATCTTTGCCCATAATGTCGCTAAATCCGTGGATCATCAGATTAACAATCTGCGATTTACGAATTGATACAAATCTGTACTAAATGAAGGGTTTATGCTCACGGCTGGCTTGTAGGTGCACGACGGACCCTATAACAGCTGGTGACACCATTCACGTGTCCTATGGGTCCACGTCGCAGTCTATGCTATAAGGCCACCCACTCCTGGCTTTAGCTACAAATACTGATGTGTGAATAAAGCCCAAAATGAAGGATTCCATGATGGAACCAGACAGACCCCAATATGAGGCAGTGGGGGCCGTTCGTGTCCATCATTTGAGCAGAAGATTGTCATTTACCAAGTCTAAAAGTTACAGCCTGACTATGCTGAAAGTGAAAGGGGTATCCCGTTTCAGCAAATAAAGGTTATTTATTGGCCATGTCAAACGTCCCTATTTTCGGACTGTGAATGGATGGCACTCCGACTGCTGTTACTCAGTTGGGCAATAAAGATTTTGAATCTGCGCTTAAAAAAAATTGCAGCGTGCGCGAGTCTCTTCCATAAATCGAATGAGAGTTGCCCCTTTAAGCTCGTGTGCACACAAAAAAAAATCTGATTCCATATGGAGCCGCCGTACAACATCCGATTTTGACAGATACATTACAATTCTTTAACATAGGGAACTGTATCGAGTCTTGTACATACGGAAGGCATAATGACTACAAATATGAAAAAAAAAATTGTGTAAGTGTTCTGGATGAAACTCGAAAAAAATTTTTTATACGTTCGTGTTTCCATGATGAGAAGTTTGACAGATTTTTAATATACTTTTTCAATTCCTCAGGATTGTCAGATTCTCTGCTCGCTGCCAGTTAATAAGACGCTTCTTTATCTCCACTATATACAGTAGTAGTAACCCGTCCTATGATATAATGGCCCAGACAGGTATACGACTCTTTCATGACCTGTACGGATACGTTAGGACAGGTTCACACACAGCAGAATTTCTGTTAGGACAGGTTCACACACAGCAGAATTTCTGTTAGGACAGGTTCGCACACAGCAGAATTTCTGTTAGGACAGGTTCGCACACAGCAGAATTTCTGTTAGGACAGGTTCGCACACAGCAGAATTTCTGTTAGGACAGGTTCGCACACAGCAGAATTTTCGGTTAGGACAGGTTCGCACACAGCAGAATTTCAGCTAGGACAGGTTCGCAGACAGCAGAATTTTTGTTAGGACAGGTTCGCACACAGCAGAATTTCGGCTAGGACAGGTTCGCACACACCAGAATTTCGGCTAGGACAGGTTTGCACATCAGAATTTCGGTTAGGACAGGTTCGCACACAGCAGAATTTCGGTTAGGACTCGTTCGCACACAGCAGAATTTCTGTTAGGACTGGTTCACACACAGCAGAATTTCTCCACTTGCAAATTGCATCTGAACCCAAACTTGCCGCATTAGAAGAATATATGATGCTGTACGTTCCGGTCATGAGACCCGCGTTCATACCAGATTTCCCGGCTGTAATACGGATACTAATTAGGGAATTCCAGCATTTTTCGACTACGAAGCAATGATTATTGAGCTAGCTATTGATCAGTTCTTCTCTAGTTGTTGCAGTTGGTTGCACATCTTGATATTAGATAATTTCTTCAAATGAATTTATTGGTTCAGGCTTTTTCCTATGTGTGAAAAGAAATTGGCGATATCCAGACTTTTTTTGGGGTAAAAAAATTGCAAAATTTATTTACAATACAAGAGCATTCCCAGTACTATAGTACAGTTGTGTGAAAGTGTTTGCTCTTCCTGATTTCCTATTCTTTCTTTTTCTGTTTGTCACACTTAAACGTTTCAGATCACTAAACAAACTTAAATATTAGACAAAGATAATAAAAGTAAACACAAAATGCAGTTAAGTGAAGGTCTCTATTATTAAGGGAAAGATAACATACAGGACCCCGTGTGAAAAAGTGCCCCCTAAACCTAATAACTGGTTGGGCCGCCCTTAGCAGCAACAACTGCAATCAAGCATTTGCGATAACTGGCAACGAGTCATTTACAACGCTCTGGAGGCATTTTGGCCGCTCATCTCTGCAGAATTGTTGTAATTCAGCCACATTGGAGAGTTTCCGAGCATGAACTGCGTTTTAAAGGTCACAGCATCTCAATCAGATTAAGGTCAGGACTTTGACTAGGCCACTCCAAAGTCTTAATTTTATTTTTCTTAAGCCATTCATAGGTGGACTTGTTGGTGTATTTGGGATCATTGTCCTGCTGCATAACCCAAATCCTCTTCATCGTAACGACACGATCAGATGGCCAGGCATTTTCCTTCAGGATTTTTTGGTAGACAGAAGAATTCATGGTTCCATTTACAACAGCAAGTCTTCCAGGTCCTGAAACAGAAAAATAGCCCCAGACCGTCACACTACCTCCATCATATTTTACTGTTGGTATAATTTTCCTTTTCTGTGTTACTTCTACGCAAGATGTAATGGGACAGACACCTTCCAAACAGTTCAACTTTTGTCTCGTTAGTCCACAGAGTATTCTCCCAAAAGTCTTGGGGATCATCAAGATGTTTTCTGGCAATACTGAGACGAGCTTTTATGTTCTTATTCCTCAGCCGTGGGTTTCGTCTTGGAACTCTGCCATGCTGGCCATTTCTGCCAAGACTCTTTCTTATGGTGGAGTCATGAACACTGACCTTAACTGAGGCAAGTGAGGCCTGCAGTTCTTTGGATGTCCTTTTGTAACTTCTTGGATGAGTTGTCGCTGTGCTGTTGGGATAATTTTGGTCGTCTGGCCATTCCTGGAAGGTTCACCTCTGTTCCATGTTTTCATCATTTGTGGATAATGGCTATCACCGTGGTTTGCTGGAGTCTAAAAGCTTTAGCAATGCCTTTATAACCTTTCCCACACTGAGAGATCTCAGTTACTTTGTTTCTCATTTTTTCCAGAATTTCTTTGAATCACGGCATGATGTCTAGCTTTTGGTCTACTTCACTTTGTCAGGCAGGTCCTATTTAAGTGATTTCTTGATTGAGAACAGGTGTGGCAGTGATCAGGCCTGGGTGTGGCTGGGGAATTTGAACTCAGCTTCCTAAAGATGTGATAAACCACAGTTGATTTATGTTTTAACGGGACGGGGGGCATTCATTTTTTCACACAGGGCTCTGTAGGTTTGGATTTCTCTTTCCCTTAATAGTAAAGACCTTCATTTAAAAACTGCATTTTTGGGTTTCCTTGTGTTATCTTTGTATAACATTTAAATTTGTTTGGTGATCAGAAACATTTAAGTGTGACAAACATGCAAAGGAATAGGAAATCGAGAAGGGGCAAACACTTTTTCAAACAACTGTATATTTTTCTATAGTACTGGGAATGTTCTGTCTTTTTTATTTTTTTTTAAGGGGTAAAGTTTCTCCTTGTAGAGTGACATACTGGCTCTGACATGCCAAGGTAAGGAGGCTTTTTGCCGTGCAATGCTCCTCTGGTTAATTTAATATGAAAATTGCCTCTTCAGAGAGTAGGAAGACTTGAACTTTATAGCGCCACCTGTTGGAAGCAAAGGGTCAAATGTTATTTGTACGATTGCTGCTTCCAATAGGTGGCGCTATAGAGTTCAAGTCTTCTTCCTCTCTGAAGAGGCAATGTGCATATTAATTTTTTAAATAAATTTTGCTATTTTTTATTCAAAAGAATGTCTGGATTCTACTAATTTCTTTCCATTATTACCAACAAGCAGGAGTGATCCGAGCCGAGGATTCGCTGGCTACTTCAGTGTGGGTGAGCTGGGTCATACTTTGTTACTTATTTCCCCATCTGTACAGAATAATTAGATAATTATGTTTAGTTTTTCATTATAAATTCATGTAATTGGAAGAAATGTTTGCACCTTTGCATCTAGTTTTTACCCTCCTGAGCATCGAAAAAAAATGAATCAACTTTTCAAATACTCCTGAATATAGTTATGTTGCTGTTTTGTGTATGCAGCTCCTATGCAGAGCTATGTGTCTCCATAAACATTATCTGGTCTGATCCTGTAGTTTAGTCGATTTTCCCCCCGTTTTTGCTGACCTATATAATGTAGAAGTGTAGGAGTGGAGTAACACAGGACGGCCGCGTCTGATTACACTGGGATGGTTGTATTCTGGTGAGATCAGAGTGACTAGATTTGCAGGACCCTGGTCTAATGGCCATGTCTGTAGTCCGTGGCCGCTGGATCGGCGCCCTGTAATCAGACTCCGGCCTGACGACATTCCTGGCGCTCCTTCTGATTAGTAGGCCCGGTGTGATGTCATACATGCGTCATGCAGCAACAATGACGTCACGCCTGGCCTACAAATCAGAAAACACTCTGGGGATACTGGCGGGTAGGGGGAAGGATTGCAACGCTCTGGTCCAGCAGCCACTGACTAATGACGTGGCCTCTAGACCAGGGTCCTGTAAAACTTTTTCTTCAACTCTAAAGCGTGCATAAGTTCGTAGAAATCGGACTGCACTCAGATGTCATCCGAGTGCAGTCCGGTGATTTCCACAGACTCATTGACTTGCGTGGCTGAGTGTGATCTAATGATCAAACTCAGGCATGCTGTGATTTTTTTTTGGATAGACCGTGTTCGAAGAAAAAAATCAGACGTGCACGCCCCCTAGAATAAAATTGGTCTGAGTGCGATCTGATGTTTTGTCGGATCATACAATAATGCTTAGATAAGCCCCCGATCCAACCTGAAAGATAAGAAAAATAACTTTTATTATACTCACCTGGGGAGCGGTCCGGTCCGATGGGTGTCGCAGGTCCGGGTCCGGCGCCTCCCATCTTCTAGACTGAACTCGGGTCTTCCGGCCCAAACTCAACAGCCTTAGGGGAGAGTCCAGACGGCCGTATAGGTGGGACAGGGATCGCAACGCAATGTTCGGACTGGCCGGTGGCTCTCCCAACCTGAGTGTGACAGCTGCACAGAAATTCATGCTGTCACGCTCGGGTCAGGAGAGACGCCGGCCAGTCCGAGCATTGCGTTGCGATCCTTATCCAAGCTACACAGCCGTCTGCCTCTTCCCTTATAGGCATAATTGAGACTGTGGTCAGTGCGAGAATCTGGGAGCGTTGCCTGTTTGCATGAGCTGCAGCTGTTGAACAGCCCTAAACATGCAGCCACGGGGACTTGAAAATATTTTTCGAGCGCACCAAAGTCACTCGGTTAACACCCAAGCATGCTCAGATAACAACTTATCCAAGCACGTGCTCTCATCACTAGTGATGACGCATCTTCGAGATGTAAATTTCCCTTTTTTTTTTTTTTTTAAACCAAAAAAGTTGGAGCTTTTCTAAAAACTGAGCTACACCACGTACAACCTACAGTAAGTCAGTGGATGGCTGATGTTCGCCATGTTGAACACCAAAATGACATAGTTCATCTCAGAAGTACAACAGGGTGAACGGGGTTGTCCAAATTTTTTTTTCGGAAGTATGCCAAGATGAAAGGGGTTGTCCAAACTTTTTAACAACCTTCCCAGCATGGTCAAAAAGAAAACATACTCACCTGCCAATCCCTTCTTGTATCCTACCTGCATCCCCTGCAGTAGTACAGATATATCGTATTCCAATAACTGCTGCAGCCAATCACTGGTCCTTATGGTCATGGCCACTGATTGACTGCAGTGGTGACATGATGTAACTGTCAGAAGAAAAGGCTTGGAGGACATGGGGCGCCCGGGCAGCAGTATGGAGGGGTATTGTCGGGTGAGTATATTTTTTTGACCATGCTGGGACGCATACTGGAAAATAAATAAAATCCTGGCCAATCCCTTTAATAAAAAGGCAGTGTGCCGCATTAACCGTTACCCTCCTGCACCAGTGTTTATAGTGCACTGCAGTCTCCTATACCTCCTCCTATAGACCTGATTTATGGCAATGCATTACGTGATGCGCCTGCACAATGCATTGCCATATAATGATGCGTAAGCGGCAGGTTACATCCTGACTCCGGCTGATGGCGCACTCGGATGAATGGTTTTTGGTTGTAAGTGACGCGTTGCCTCCCCAAAGTATTCTGTAAAGCCTTCGTTTTTGTAGTTAATATTCAGTATTGGATGTTATTTAATTTTCCTGTACGACGTGCAGGTTTGTGCACAGTAAAGGGGTTTAATTAGCAGTTTTGCAGAAGATGTTACCGCCATTTATTTGAGATCTTGCTTTCTCAGTTCCTGGGTTGAATCCCCTGAAGACTGATCGGCAGAAGCAGCGCGGTCTATATATAGCAGTGTCGCTGCCATGGAGCGTATAGTGATAGGGAATAGGTAGTGGAATACAGGGATTTCTGCCACTTCCCATTCACAAGACATGAGATGGATTATATCCTGATTCCCTGCATGTGTTGTGGCTGTCGAACAGCCATGAGACATGCAGCGCGCGGGACGCAAACATTTCAAGCACTCGGTTAGCACCCGAGCATGCTCAGATAACACCTTATCCGAACACGATCGCTCATATAGGAAAACGCTCTTAGGATCGGATTCATCATTCTTCAAATTCACTTTAGTGGAGATATCATAGTATCTGGATTGTGATTACGGGAGTGAAAAATCCTCCAAGGTATCAAATTAAGTTTTTTTTTTTTTATTACACCAACGCGTTTTGGCACCTTTTTCAAGGTAGAAAAACAAAACCAATCTGGAGCCAAAACACGTTAGTGTAATAAAAACCTTAATTTTATACCGTCAAGTGTTCTTCATTCCCGCAAGCGCAACCCAGGTACCGTGACATATCCCCTAAAGTGAATTGCTAGCTAGAAGAATTTCTCCTCCAGCCACGGGAACTGCAGCCACGGATTCTAATTATCTAAGGCTATGTTCACACTTTACATTTTTTGCTGCGTTTTTTTTTCCCCGTAGGCAAAACTTGCTCTCTCCTAGACTTTGCTGGTACTGTAAATCGCAGCTTAAAATTTGCAGAAAAAATTGCAGAAAATAAAAAACCGCTGCAAAAATGCAACGTGTGAACATAGCCTTACAGGTGTCGTGTCCCTACACAACCCTCCTTGGTGTACGTAACCATCACTCTCACCCGCTCTTATTTCTCTTGCAGTTTTTCCCTATTGTGCGTTTGTGTCCCAACAAGACCTAAGCAAATTCTTCAAATTGTCACACACGCTTCATAAACTTTGTGCTAAATGAAAGAATGCGCATTATTTTTGTCTTTAACCTTTTTTGCTACTTTTAGCCCCAAAAACTCACAGATCAAAATTGGATATGTATCCACAATTTTCCATGGACCGCTCAGTCCACGAAAAATCACGGACATGGGAATAGCCCCATAGACTATCACAGATATAAGTGCTAGCCGTGAAAACCACAGAATTGAAGCATTGCATACTGCAAAAAATAACACCCTGGATGAAATTTTGATTTATAAAATACCGTAAACCTATATCAACAGGTACCGATAATTGCTGCAAGATTTTCTATCTGGATTATTGCAGCAAAAGTGGATGAATTATGAGCAAAACTATTCTACACTTTGTGGAAATTTTCAACTGATGATTTTTAAATGCCGATTTCCGTTACTTATTTTTACCATTGATTTCAATGGGGACTTCAAAATCCACAACAAAACCTAATTCTTGTTTGGGATTACCCCAGCGTGAGGGGGGTCACGCAGATTGGTCTGCAACTTTCTCCAGAGTTGCATGCAATTTACTGACCTCCCGTGGACTGCAACTGGTGCAGATATGCACACGGATTTGTCCCTTTAAGGCTACGTTCACGCAAGAGCTTTTGGTGAGTTTTTGATGTTGTCGATTTTCTGCACCCAGGTTACTTGAATTTTTAAAAAAATATGCAGCGTAAAAAACTCTTCAAAACAACTCAACGTTGGGAACGTAGCCTCGGTGTTCACATGAACGATAACCCTGATCTACCATGTAAAGCAATGGAAGGTGTTTTGTGGGCGGATTTTACAATGATGTCTTTATGGTTTGACTTTGCACATTCTTGCAGAACTACTCTATATCTCTAGGGTGTTTCAGTTCAGAATGGCATCACTTGCACATTTCCTGAATTTCAGGGATCAGCTGATTATTATCAGCCCGCCAGCATCTTTAGTGTTTGCAGCACAAAAAGATTTAAAAACTTCAAAAACAAAAACAAACTCATTTTCTACAATAGAATTCTAAAGTACATTGCTGAAAAAAATAAAGGGAAGACTCAAATAACACATCCTAGTTCTGAATGAATGAAATATTCTCATTGAATACTTTGTTCTGTACAAAGTTGAATGTGCTGTCAACATAATCACACAAAAATCATCAATGGAAAGCAAATTTATTAACCAATGGAGGACTGGATTTGGAGTCACCCACAAAATTAAAGAGGAATGTACTGTAATATCCTTAAAACAAGTCAAAATGATGCTCACTAGTGTGTGAGGCCTCCACGTGCCTCTATGACCTCCCTGCAACGCCTGGGCATGCTCCTGATGAGGCGGCGGATGGTCTCCTGAGGGATCTCCTCCCAGACCTGGACTAAAGCATCCGCCAACTCCTGGACAGTCTGTGGTGCAACGTGACGTTGGTGGATGGAGCGAGACATGATGTCCCAGATGTGCTCAATCGGATTCAGGTCTGGGAACGGGGGCCAGTCCATAGCTTCTATGCCTTCATCTTGCAGGAACTGCTGACACACTCCAGCCACATGAGGTCTGGCATTGTCCTGCATTAGGAGGAACCCAGGGCCACCGCACCAGCATATGGTCTCACAAGGGGTGTGAGGATCTCATCTCGATACCTAATGGCAGTCAGGCTACTTCTGGCGAGCACATGGAGGGCTGTGCGGCCCTCCAAAGAAATGCCACCCCACACCATTACTGACCCACTGCCAAATCGGTCATGCTGAAGGATGTTGCAGGCAGTAGATTGCTCTCCACGGCGTCTCCAGACTCTGTCCGTCGGTCACATGTGCTCAGTGTGAACCTGCTTTCATCTGTGAAGAGCACAGGGCACCAGTGGCGAATTTGCCAATCCTGGTGTTCTGTGGAAAATGCCAAGCGTCCTGCACATGCAAATGAGATGGTAAGTGCTGTTAAACTGGCGGAGCACTTAAGGAGTCTCTGCTTAACTACCGTAAGTTGTTTCAATGCCCAGCACAGGTGTCTTGAGCTTAATTTTGGGATGTCAGTAGTGAAAATGCTAATTTCTTGGGAATGCAGCAACAGATAGAAAAATGAAAGTGTCAGTGGATTTACATTTCAAAGACCTGCATTAAGGTGGAGTGAGGTTGATCTTATTGACAGTTTCCCTTTAAATAAGAACTCTAAAAATTAGATTATACATTTGCTATAAGTATTGGATGATCCCTAAAAAGTCTTCCATCTGTTTTGTCCCTTGTTTTTCGTGATTGGCAGCGGAGTTCGGTCTTTTTCAGTCTTCCTAAATGGAGGAACTACTTCCAATAGGTGGCGCTATAGAGTACAAGTCTTCTTTTTTTGAAGAGGCAATTTGCATATTAAATGGAGGCAGAGAGTGGTTCACATCTTGAATGATCTACTTCTGTTATTTTCTGCTGTCAGCCGTGGCTATGATAGATCAAAGACTGGAATAACTTTGCATAAATCTGTCATGGGTTATGTGACCGTGCGTCCAACATTGCACACATTTATTTCATATTTTCAGATACATTCCAGTATTTTGTCACATATATGATGGCTTCAATCCAAAAACAAGAAAAATGTAGGTGATGTCTCATTCTCAGTGACAGATTTGTTAAAAGGAACCTTAGAAATGGCAATAGTTACAAAAAATTTTTAGCTGGAGTTACTGTAGTAATTTTTTCTTCTTGACACCAGACTCCATGTTTATCAGCATTTACCGGAATTGAAAATGTTATAAAAGTGCAATCTGTCCTGTTGAAACGCAATGTCAGATATTATTCTAAGACCAAAGAAGAATAGAATTTATCGAATTTATGGGTATCAATGTAAACACAAATGTTCCCGATTTGATCATCATTTAAGTGGATCTCAGCTCTGGCCACTTACCGGTAATCCTTTTGACTAGAAGTGGCAAAACTGTCACCATTGATATAGTGTTTAAGTTATGTGCACACCTTGAGTATTTGGTTGCAAACATTTCTGCATCTCTTGGCAGGAAAAACACAGCGCAAATGCCGTGTACAGTAAATTCACAGCCCGACTCCTCAGAATAGATAGATTAAATAGATACCTAATTTAACAAGCCCCCTACATATTATTAATCTTGTACCCTTTAGTGCCTTTATGGCACTAAAGGCTGTTTAGCCTTGTTTAACCAAAAAAATAAATTATTTTTGATAACCAGCAAAGGTAAAGCAGACAGCTGCAGGCTGATATTAACAGGCTGGGAAGGTCCCTGGTTATTATCCTACATGTGGGGGAGTGTGTATTCAAATAACCTTTTTTGTGTGTGTTTTTATTTTTGATTACTGGGATAGTAATGGGGGTCTGATGGACACCTCTCCATTACTAACACCAGGGTTTGATGTCAGCTGTGATTTTTGAGAAATCACAGCTGACATAACCATCAACTACCATAACCACGATTACCACCACAACAGGGCAATCAGGAAGAGTGGGGCAAAGCACCCGAATTAGTGCATCTAACGTGATGCACCACTTCTGGGGTGGCTATGGGCTGGTATTTTTAGGCTGGGAAGGGCCCAATAATCAGGGACCTTCCCAGCCTGATAATATCAGCTCTCAGCTGTCTGCTTTCCCTTTGCTGGTTACCAAAAAAGTGGGGGCAACCCACATCGGTTTTTTTTTTCATTTATTAATTTACTTATGTAATAGAAAACTGTCCAGTAACCTCCACAGGGTGAAATTTTATAATATGTTCAGCGGTTGTGTAATTATATGTCTGTATGTTTATCTATATCTATTATGTATCTCTATAGATCTGAAGGAAAAAAAAAACTCTTCTACAATGATTAATGTAAAATCCTTTATTGGTACATCATTCAAAAAGGATATACATATTAAATCTACTTGGAGAAAATAGTTTTTGCATCTACACATTTCCTAAAGGTACTGCCACACTGAGCATCCCGCTAGCGATTCGTTAGCGTTGCATACTAATGAGATCGCTAGCGGGATTGTTTCATATCGCTAAATGCTGCGCATTTAGCGATATATTACGACGCTATCGCCGTTAGCGATCTCTTAACGACTTTAGGGGTACAAAAGTACCGCTAAATCGCTAAGAAAAGGTGCACACAGCGATAAGATATTACCAGCGGGAGCGCCGACGAGAAAATAGGGTCCGGAGCGATTCAGCGACGAGCGAGATCACAGCAGAAGCTCGTCGCTGGAAGCTGCCGCACTGAACAATATCGCTAACGGGATCGCTAAATAGTGACGTTTTTAGCGATCCGTTAGCGATATGTTTAGTGTGGCATACCTTTACAGACCTGGGCACAATAAAAACAATATAAAACAGCACATTGTAGATATAAGATAGAATAAATAATGGATGTTAGGGTGATGCATAGAGTAAATAGATAAACATGTGTATATAACAGCAAAAGAAAGTAATCAGGGTTTGTGCATTAATGCTCCTAGGTCTGACTCTATGGGAATCCCACAAAGTGAGAATTAAGCAGCACAAACAAATGAGCAGAGCAAGGTGCAAGATCAGATAACAACTACACATAACAATTATAATATGTTTAATACAAAACAATGCAGGAGAACAGTTACCATGAATGTGCTCCAGGGATGCCCAGGGGCATTTGACTCTCATATTGACACTGAGGCCAAATAGGTTATTATCTACCTCTATAGCATTCACTGCTGTCTAAAAACGCTACAAACAAGCAGCAAAAACACAGAAAAGCTGCAATCATTTTCAGATTCACCGCCGGAGCCCACCTCAAAGCGGGGGATACTGCCAGCTGACTTACAATCACTGGCAGTAAGGGGTTAAAAACAACAGTATCACTGTGCTTGATTGGCCAGCAAATTCACCTGAACTTAACCCCATAGAGAATCTATGGGGTATTTTCAAGAGGAAGATGAGAGACACCTGACCTAACAATGCAGACGAGCTGAAGGCTGCTAACTGTCATGACCCAGGACGGGGTTTAGTCTTTGTCCCGTCCTGGCCAGACAGGGGTTAATGGTTTCAGCCTCTCTCTGGCAGAGGGCGGCTATTTAGTTGCCAATTGACCTAGGTCTGGTGTCAGTTATACTCCTGCCCTCGGCTGAGTTAGTTGACTTCCTGTGTGCCTGTGCCTTGTGCCTGATCTTGTTGCTTGTTTGGTTTTGACCCGGTCCGTCTCTTCGTTGTGAGTTTGTCTACTATCTTGGTACTGTGTATTTGCCCGTCCTGGTTTTCTGATCCCTTGGCTACGTTCTGGTTATTCTCTGCCTGCTCCTCTTGTGCTGCGTTGCTCCCTCTGTGTATGGCCTGGCTATCCTGACGATCCGTTTTGTCTATGCCCCTTGGTAACTCTGTCTTTAGTTACCCTTCTAGGAGTTTTCCTTCTGCTCCTAGCTCTCGGAGCTTAGGCCATGCCCATCAGCAGTCACGTGCTTCAGGTCCTCTGGCCTGAAGCATTCTCTATCTGTTACTGATCCCTCTGAGAGACCTGTGGCCGGCGCCGCCCCTTGGCAGTCACGTGCTTCGGGTCCTGTTAGTCTGAAGCACGCATCTTCACCGCTACTGCCCCGCTCCACAGGTATCTTTGAGTGCAGTCTGTCTTATTCAGGACACGCGCACTGGCTCAGTGAGCAAGTGCAGTGTGGTGTTTTGATACTATCAAAGCAACCTGGGCTTCCATAACCCCTCAGCAGTGCCACAGGCTGATCGCCTCCATGCCACGTTGCATTGATGCAGTAATCGATGGAAAAGGAGCCCCGACCAAGTATTGAGTGCATTTACCGATCATACATTTCGGTAGGCCAACATTTCAGATTTTAAAATAATTTTTCAAGCTGGTGTTATAAAGTATTCTAATTTACTGAGATAATGACTTTTGGGTTTTCATTGGCTGTAAGCCATAATCATCAATATTAACAGAAATAAACATGTGAAATAGATCACTCTGTGTGTAATGACTCTATAGAATATGAGTTTCACTTTTTGTATTGAAGAACTGCAATAAATTAACTTTTTGATGATATTCTAATTTTGTGAGATGCACCTGTATGTAGTAAGCTTGGTCATGTTCCTTTATCTATGTAGAATTCTCTGTTCTGTTCCTGTATCTATGTAATAAGACTGTTTGTGTTAGCATATCTTTGTAGCAAGCTTGTTTATATTTCTGTATCTATGTAGTAAGTGTTGGATCTTAGTTCACTCAATGGTGTAGTGCTCTACTAGAATTGTATTTGGGTTGACGATTTTCCATGTCTGAGAAAGACAACTAGTTATATTATAATGGGCTGATATCACTGAACTACACTGCACCAACTACGTCTAATGCAAAATGAATGATAATACTAATTCTTAGTCCTTCTTAGGCCTCTTTCACACATCCGGCGGGCGCCTTGCGGCGCCCCCGGCATTTTCCCGCAGCGCCGCATCTGAAAATCTGATGCGCCGCATGCGGCTTTTTTCGCATTGACATGCATTAGCGCCGGATGGCGCCGCATGTCAATGCGTTGCATGCGGTTTTGTCCGGATGCGGCGCAAATGTACATTGCAGCGACCGGACAAAACGCTGCATGTAACGTTTTTTTTTTTTGCCGGATGATTTCTTATCTCTCCAAGCATCAGAAACATCCGGCAAAAAACCGCATTTTGGGCGCCGGAAGTGTGAAAGCTTTTCACATGCGGCGCTGCGGTAAAATGCCGGGGGCGCCGCCAGGCGCCCGCCGGATGTGTGAAAGAGGCCTAAGGCCTTATAAATGATCAAGGTTTTTTTCTCTTAAACAAACCAGCATCTGCAATCCCATGCTGTAATGTCTCTATATTCTCTTTTTGCTTCCCCTTAGGATAGGGGCTGTGGTATGTACAGACCATGAACAGAACTGGAGCAGCTCTGCATGCTTGGACACAGCCACGACACAGTACACAGCAGGGCACATTTATAGAATTATCTCAGGAGAGGAACATTTTTTTTAAACACATAGAATTGTGAAACTTATTTTTATTCCACGATCTATTGATTATATTGACAACCCTTTTAAGTAAAATTTTATTGAGTCGGAGAACCCTCTTATCTGTACACGATTGCATTGTTTTTCTGTAAAACCACTTGTAAAGCAGAACGTCATTGCTAATTCTTTCAAGAAATTTGGAAAAAGGGATTTATACGTAAACACTATCAGAGGAGGTTTCAGTGTATTATCGCTTCTATACTTCTGGTCTAGACATCCTTTACTTCTAGCCTAGTAATTCCACAGCGCAGAGGATCGATTTAATTTCTTCATCAGTAAAACTGTTGACCTCATACGTATCTGGAGGTGATCAGACCAGTTTTAATGAGTGGAGTGGTAGAGCAATGGAAATGAGAAATCTGAAGCGGCCTTGTGAAATAAACTCTTTGTAAGTGAAACTTGTCAAAATATTTGCTTTCTCACCTTCCAGCTAAATCCTTGAAGTTCTTATTTTTAGCACAGACCTGTAAGTAAATGTTCGGCTTTTCGCCATCAGTAGAGTGGGAGGCACAGAAGTTTGCAGCCTTTAGTTTGCACAGGTCGATCTAATTTCATAAGGTGACATGGATTTATACTTTAATTTTCAGCAACGTGACCCTTTTGCTATAAAATCAAACTCAACTAAACACCAAAAGGAAAAAAAATATTGTAGCAGGTCATAAATTAATTTCAAGAGTCATGATGTGACATAAAGAAGCACTCTTCCTCCCATCAAAATTTGTATTAATTTAATGCAATAATACAGCACTGTACTTACAATTGCTCATTTTGCCTTTTGACCCAATTAATTCTTCTTTCTCTGCTCTACCTAGAAACAGGAAGTCTTTTCCCTGAATGAATCATTTCCCTCTTCAACTACATTCCCAGCTATTACGCTTCTCCACCTGCCAGGGACTTTTGCAGGGACTGATGACTCCTGCAGGGAAATTTGACCTCCTGTTTCTACATAGAGCTTAGAAGGATTCAGCTAGTCAGTGTTTAATCATGTGATGTCATAAACCTAATGGAAAAGAGGAGAATTAGCTGGATAGAAAGGCAAAATGAGCAATTGTAAGTGCACAGTGCTGTATACTATGACGATTGCTATATATTGAGAGGATAAAAACCTTGATGGAAGTGCTTGTTAAAGGGGACCTGTGATCTCTCCTAAGATCTCTGTTTTAGAACTATGTTGTTTGGTCCCTCTGTTGATCCCCTGGAAATGTATGAATAAATTAAACTCAGTGTGTTACCATCTCCCTTGTCTAACTCAGCTACTACTGATTGGACAGTGTCAACTGGTAACACCCAGTTGGCAATTTATGCATTCACATTTCTTGGATGACTACTAGAGGAATTTCACTGTCCAGAGTTATAAGGAGAGATTACCTAGAATTGTTGTCTGAATGCTGAGCTTTGTATAACCCCGCCCACCCCACTGATTGGCTGCTTTCTATGTACACTGTGCATAGGCAGAAAGCTGCCAATCAGTAGCAGGGGTGAGGTTATACATAGCTCATGAATATGGAGGACTACATGTGTCCTCCATGATAATCTGCTGATAAAATATTAATTTTATCAAAACTACAGTAAGCAGCCTAGTATGCGACACATTGCTGGAATCAGGGTCTCTGTCCCTACATTATTCTGCTCTAAGATTAGGCAGCAAAAACCTAGTGATAGATTCCCTTTAAGTAGAATTATACTGGCATTCTGTTACCTGTACGGACAGTTGGTAACTTTTTTACGCTCTATGAATGATTTTGTTTTGGATGTGCTTTGGAATTACATTGATTATTTATGGCATTATTTTTTTTGTAGTTTTATTCTCGGAGTGTGCAGCTTTTACATCACATACCTTTTTCATTTTTAATTATTTAAAACTGCACAAACTTTGTAACGTGTCATAATTCCATCCCAAAGAGCTGAGCTTGGTGGTTGTGGTCATTGTGGGGGGAGAGGCAGTGACTGTTTCGCTATATGTTTGTAGGCTCTATAAAAAGCTTTCATGCTATAGAAACCTGTAACAAAGAAAAAATGATGTTCACATTTGTTAGTGGTTAACAAATTTGCAATTAGTTTCGGTCTGCAATCTTCATTTCCTTTTTTCATTTTTACATCTCATAATATGCAGTTTGCAACCAGATCCAAGTTTTAGATTTTTCTTGTGGGAGTGTCTCTACCAGTAATATAGGCTGGATGTGAGTTGTGTGTGTATCCAGGGTGCTGCGGTCTTCATTAAATGTGCATCAGTATAGCTCTTATAATGTATTTTTCTCTGCACATGCTTTCCTCATTGTTTATAGCTTGATTTCTTTGTCCTCCTAGATACTTTCTCCTCTGCATACCTGTGTACAATCTTCTCTTCTTTCTCCCTTGTGTCTCCGAGGCCGGCATGAGGGGTAGGCAGAGTAGGCACTTGCCTAGGGTGCTGTCTATTGCTCCCTGAGGGGGATGCAGTTTGAAAGGAAAAAAAAAAAAAAAAAAAAAAACTGACAGTGCTGTGCTTACGGCCAACCGAACCTTTTTTCGGCCGCAGGCTTTCAGCACACTTACAGCCGAGGTGCAGGGACAAGTGATCAGTGTCAGTGAGTCACTACCATCAGACACTACCTGCTTCTTGTCAGGCATTGCCTTCCTGCACGCAATTGTATTCAAGTCTTTAAGACCTTGGTGAAAAATGTAACAATTCTAGTGGAAGTGGCCGTCAGATCTTGTTACGTGACACATCTGGAGGGACAGAGGAATACATTGGGAAGAGAAGGAAGGGGTGCAATTGGCTTAATTTGGCCAGGGCACCAACATACATTATCCCGACCCTGCATTACTAACCCTGAGAGAAGGAACAGGAGAGCCGAAGAACTTCTGATGGTTTCGTAAAATTTTTGCAAAAACACTCAGAGAAACCTCTTCCAGACGCTGCACCCTCTGCAGCAGCAAAATAGTAGAAAACTTTTAATAAAAACTATTTGGAAAGTTGCGTATAGAAGCAGTCGCAGAAAGCATCAGCTGCTTTCCCAACGTAACGTCTGTGAGACTCTGAGCGATGCCATCATAGATTTACATTTAGAAAGCAATTTCCGGTTGACATACAAGACTGAGTGTTTGATGTATAGTCATGGGATTTAGAAGAGGACCAGAGCCATGCTGGAAGCTGGAGAAGTTTTGGTGTTGATTTATTTGCAGATTTGTCACTAAGATGGGTAAATGTTAAAGGGAACCTGTCACCAGGTTTGGCCGATATGAGATACAGCCACCACCTTTCAGGGCTTATAGACAGCTTTCTATAATGCTGCATTTCTGTCCCCAACCCGACCTGCAAGGTAAGAAAAATACCTTTTATTATACTCACCTACTGGGCAGGTCAGGTTCAAGGGGTGGTGATGTTCTTGGTCCGGTGCCTCCCTTCTTTTTGTGATGCCGTCCTCTTTCTTGGTTCGTGTGGATGACGCCTCCATACATCATCCACAGAAGTCTCCTGGGCATTGCGCAGTCGTACTTCTCTGCCCTGTTGAGGGCAGAGCAAAGTACTCCAGTGCTCAGGTGCCGGGAAAGGTCAGAGAGCCCTGGCAACTGCACACTGCAGTACTTTGCTCTGCCCTCAACAGCGCAGAGAAGTACGCCTGCGCAGGAGCGCCATGCCAAGGAGACTTCTGTGGATGGCACACAAGCCAAGAAGGAAGGCAGCGACCGTAAGAAGAAGGGAGGTGCCTGACCAAGAAAAGCAACAACCCCTGGACCGGACCGCCCTGCAGGTGAGTATAGTAACAGGTATTTTTCTTCTCTTACAAGTCGGGTTGGGGGCAGATATAAACTGCTGTATATCAGGCCTGAAAGATGGTGGATGTATCTCATATCTGCCAAAGCTGGTGACAGGTTCCCTTTATGCTTTAAAATAACACTATTGCCACCTCCTCAGACACTCCTGGGTCACCTTGCTTGCTCCTTTGCTTGGTTTCCTGCCAGTCTCTGTATACCAGGCTTCTGATAATGGCGCCGTAGCCCATGTGGCTCCTGTAGTTTATGATTGGCTGCAATGGACACATGAGCAACACACCACAGACGGCTGGATTCTAGAGACCAGCAAGGGAGCAGGCAGCAGACCAACCAAGGTCACACTTAAACACCTGGGGGGTAAGTATGCAGCTTTTTCAATTGTAAAGTTTGCAAAAATTGTTGTTGTTTTTTTTTATTACTTGCAGTAACATACTGTACCTGTTACAAATCCGCAGCATAAATTAACACTGCTGATGTGGAATCCGCACAACAGGTCAGTTTCTATGCAGATTCCGGAGAGATGTGTCTGAAAGTGCATGGATAGGATTTGATAAAATCATATTAACTTTGCAGCTACTGAAATACTAGAGTTGCTGCGAATCGATATGCAGGACCCAGTCCCCCGGTCAGGTCACGGGATCCCGGAGAGCCACCTCCTACCTCCACGGCTCTTCTTTAGATTGGCCCGCCATGCACAACTTCACATGTGCAAGACACAACAACAATGACGTCACGAAAGGTCGGCTAGTCAAAAGAAGATCCAGAGAATGTCAGTAGATAAGGGACGGTTCTCGGGGCTCTCATACAATGGCGGCAGGTTGCTGTCCTGGCCATTGGATCAAGTCTTTTGAATCATTTTAGAGCAACTCTATGTAATACGTTACGAATGTTCCACCCTGAAATCCACAGCCCGTCTGCCCCTTATAAACATATCATGATTCATGAAGGAGTGTTCCAGAATTTTGTAAAAGGTTTTCCTTTTTTCTCCAGAAGGAGCACCACTGTTGTCAATGAATTATGTATGGAATTGTCTCTTATTGTGAATAGGGCTGAATTGTGTTTTTTAAATATTGTCGTTTTTTTTCCTTGTACTTCTGTTTCTGAAAGTTTTAGGCCTCATTCAGACAGCCTTTTATTTTTCATAAAAGAAATAAAATAGACCATTTATCATCACTGATCTGGATCCAATTTTTATCCATTTTTAGTTCATGTCTACTTTTTTACCGTTAGTGTGGAGCCTGTATCTCCAGAAGATATAGACTGAGACATCTGTATACACAATGTATGTAGCTATTATTCTACTTTATCTGTGTATTACCTTTTAATATCCATGCAAATAATCTAATAATTCTGTACATTGAGCTGACTTATGGAACCCTATACAGAAATCCATGGTAGTGAACACGTGACATAAAATAAAAGGAGCCAATTCACCAAGGAGTTTTTCCCATTTTCTGGATTTAAACTCCTTCAACTTTTGCAGTTTTTATGCCTGTCCCAGCTAACTCTACCGAAGTATGCAGAGCTGGCATAGGACTGCTGTGGTGAAGCCTGCCAATCAATGATTTGGGCCAGAACGATGGTGTAAATTATGCCAGAAATGTACGCCATTCCCGGGCTGGAGAAACATCTCTGGCAGAGGTGCAAGGCAGTTGTAGAATGTGCCAAATTTGTTAAGAGGTGTGCGCCTGTTAATGAATTTAGTCGCTTCTCCAGTTGACCTTTCATGAAGATTGATGTGCAAAATGGTGAATGCTCTCTATTGTTTCCTGTTGTCACCCACCAAGGAGAAGGGCTTAGGAGTTCAGAAGCAAACTTTTCAGGTTACATACGCTTAGGATTAATCAGTTTTGGACCTTGAAGATTTAGTTGTCACCATACAAGACTATAATTGGGCCGACTACCGTAATTCATGAGACTAAATATTGTCCCTATTGACCACAGTTCATCTGGTTATAAACCAAGTATAACATGGATACTGTAACAGCCTTGATAGGGCTTCCACAGACTGTCTTAGCGCTAGCCATTCAGTCTACCAGATCCAAGAGGACCTCTCCTTTGCCCTTTAGCCCTTGTACACAGATCTGGACTCACACAGGTGCCCCTGGGTTGGAGCCACAAAGTAGGCTACTGCTTGGTGGAGCAATCTGGTGGCAAGAATGGTAGATACGTTGCGCCATTATCAGGAGGTCGAAGCCAGGGACAGAATTAGAAGTCTGAAGTATCAAATGTTTCCGGCGACAGAGATGGAAACTAATGAGACCGGCATGGATGTTACCCCGAACTTTTTAGTATACTGGGAATACGCTGCTTCCTGTCATTCTCTCGAATTTTATAGAATGTAGTTACAGAATAGTGGCACGTACCAATAATTGTATCCATGGTCATTTTCTGTTTAAGAGGATTCCATTCCGATTACCTAATAACTGACTCCTAGTCAGTAAAGACTATAATGATACCACTATAGGATTTACCAGCAGTCAGCAGAGAACTTTCCAGATGGAATAATGTAGATATTTGTTGACACTCTGGCCTGATTCATTAAAGCTGGCATTTTTCATGTCTATCTCAAAGGGACTTTGTCGGCACAGTGACCTAATGTTCCATTGTGAGAGCTACAGTAGTAGTAGAACTCGACACTCCTAAAAGCAGGTGCAGAAGTAGGAGACAAATCCGTAGTATAATATCAATGAAGAACTCAGCACTCAGATGATGTAGAACAAAAATAATTTATTTGCGATCCACTGTGACCATATATGACATTTCGTTCTCAGTTTAGACCTTCTTAAGATATATGTTGACTCCTATGGTCACCATACCTCTAGTGGTATTCCCACTCTCTAGTAGGGCTGTATCCTGTATATAGTTTCGTCATTGAGTCCTATATACTTCTATTGCAATCCTTATATCTAAGGAACATCTAAACTGAGACCGAAACGTCATATATGGTCACTGTGGTCATCTATTTTCTAAATCATCTGGGCGCCAAGTTCTTCATAGATATCTTCCATAGCGAGAGCTCTATCAATCACATAGAGTAGGACTGGGAAAAGTTATCCAGGGGTGGTGGCGGACTACACTTGTCCCTCCCTATGGTCCCCAACTGGATCTGCTAATATATTTTCTCTATTTCCGAGAAAAATATACCTGGCTGCCATCATGCAAAAAGTCTCCGATTCATGCTGCACATCACGGATCTACCGTAGTAGGTTCTTGACATGTTCTCATGCTGCGCTTGTAATAGGTGAAGCACATTGTATGATCATGGCCTTGGGTGTACATTGCTGTAATTTATTAGTAGGGATACCTACTTAGGAAACACATTTATGCAGATTCTCGTGCATATCCAGTAAAATTGGGCTATTTGTGGTGGTGAAGAAAAGGAGGGAAAATTACTTTTCATAATGGTTTCTTCATGGGTAATGAGAAGAATATCAGGTCTGTGTTCCAAATTCTTTCCCCAGAATGTGACGAATTGACGCTCACTGAACACTCCAGACTTCCCTCTGTATGTTAATTGCTATTTATATTTTCTGTGACCGTCATTTCTCTAGGGGAAGTTATAACCGATAACAGGCGTGAGGTTGTGGTGTCAGTGATAAACTGAGACACAGGAATATTAACAAGTACTGACTGTGGGATGTTGCATGATCATTTTCTGCCCACAGTCATCGCTTGCAAACTTCACTGTATTTCTCTTAAAGCAGCAGTAACTTTTGTCACAACTTTAGAAGACTTTTGCTGGTTAGTCTAAAGTTGGTCACATAATATTTTCATAATTGAGATTGGATTTCATTCATTTGGTCTCTTCTGAAGGCAAGTGTTGGTGACTATTTCATCTCTATGGCCTTAAAGGGTCAGAGTCTCTTAACTGAGAAATTTAAAAAAAAATTAAAAAGAAGAAAAAGTTAGGCACAATATCACAAGGGTGTCACGTTCCCCTGAAAGACTTGTAGTTAGATGGTCACATCGGGTAATGAATCGCAGGTCTTCTTTAGAGATGGTGTGATTTGTGTCCTATATTAAATGGATTTAACTTCTTCTGGTGCTGAAGAGGTTGAAGACCCTTTCTATGCTGGTCAGAATCATACAGCTCCATTTCAGCTGCTTCTGATCAGGTCTTTACCTCTACCAATATAAACTAGTCAGACCTTTTGTCCCTGCCGGTGAAAGATTTGTCTTCCTGTGCTGTGTGCTAAAGGTAAGTAGTTGGAGTAGAATTGTTGTGGAAGTGTTCTGTGCTTTGCTCTAGTGTGTGTGTGTTTATCTCCTGGTCCCTGCTCCCATTTAGTTTATTTCTCCCTGTCCCTATCCTCCTCCCTATTGTTGGTTAGTGCTTTTGTATGATAGAGGTTTTCGGTTATCTCTGTTTTGTCTGTGTCTTGTTTACATTTCATTTCTGTCCCATGCCTCATTGGGTGGGGGAGGGGACAGATCAGGGTTTAACAGGAGTATAGTAAGGTCTACCATTAAGTGCACCCCCTGGGACAGTTAAGGGTATGCCACACTGAACAACATCGCTAACGGGATCGCTAAAAAACGTCACTATTTAGCGATCCCGTTAGCGATGTTGTTGTGTGCGGCAGCTGCCAGCGACGAGCTTCCTGCTGTGATCTCGCTCGTCGCTGGAATCGTTCCGGACCCTATTTTATCGTCGGCGCTCCCGCTGGGTAAGTATAATCGCTAAGTGTAGCACCTTTTCTTAGCGATTTAGCGGTACTTTTGTACCGCTAAAGTCGTTAAGGAGATCGCTAACCGCGATAGCGTCCTTAACGACATCGCTAAGTTAGGTAGCTACTAGCGATATAAAAACAATCCCGCTAGCGATCTCATTAGTATGCGACGCTAACGAGATCGCTAGCGGGATTGTGTAGTGTGGCAGTACCTTTAGGGTCCCAGTTCCAAGGACAGTTTAAGGCCCCCCTTCCTTTCCGAAGACCATCACAGCTTGACACACAAACTTTGTTAGGCTTCAAATTTTCTATTTATCTTGAAAAATATCTAGATGCTAACTACCCCCGTGATCCATGCCTTTGAGGTGAAGGGCTTTCTCTAATGGAGTGGCGTTTGTCATGTGTTGCAGCTAGTGAGCGGGACCATCACTCTACAGCCAAAAAGCCACAAAATGTTCTACCATTTCATTCAGGTGTTTGCTGGGTGCCCCAAAAGGCTGACTTACACCAATGATTGATGGCCTAATCAAGTGAACATAAAGTTCCATGTTTTATTGGCTCCCGTTAACTACAATAATGTTTTTGGAGGCCACGTAGTCAATTATTGACTATAATGGATAAACTATGTAACTTTCCAAAAAATGAAGAAACCTAAATCCTTAGTTTCACTCTGAAATCTTCATTCATTTCAGACTACCTAATCAAAGTGTTAATTTTTTTGTGACAGTGTCTCTCCCTGTAATACATGCTGGACGTGAGCTCTGTGTGTATCCAAAAGTTCCGCCGTCTTTTATGTATCAGCACAGCTTCTGTCCTGCACTTATGTTCTTTTCACGTGCTTTCCTTTTTGTCTGTCTCATCTTTGCACAATACTTTAGCTACTTTCTCCTCTGCAGTGCTTCCTCCTGCTATCTCTAACACTGAGTGAAGGGAAAGGATAGCAGAGACGACTGATTTGAAACATTTTTGTAACAGCGCTGAACAAAATAAAGGATTTACAGACGCTCTACAGCAGGAAACGATGCAACGCTTTTTAATGAAGATTATTTAGAAAGTTGCTTTTAAGAAACGAATGAACAATTTAAAAAATTCTAGGCAGAGGTGTGCATAGCCTTTAAAAGCTAAGCTCTAGTAAACAAAAAGCCTTTTAATTATTTTTAAACACGTCCTTCAGAATCTTTAATAATTTTCTGACTTTGCCGTTTGCTAATCTGCACAAATCTATCAGCGGAGAGCAAATATTCCCATGAATACAAGTGCCACCCGAGGAGCTGAAATAGTACTAAAGAAGGGATTGATCTGCATCTTAGAGAACAAGCTGATTTTCACATGGTAATGGAATACCTGAACTGAAACATCTACCCATGAAAGACGAGCATAATTCACTTTAATCCTTTCCTTAAAACATTCACTCTGGTGGGAAATTGATGTCATCTTTCAAGAACTGGTTTAAATCATAGGACAGCTGATTCCATTTCACTCTAGTCTTTTTTTTTTTTAATAAATATTATATATTTTTTCTGTTTGAGTGGTGGGGGGGAGGCTGCATTAAAATCAGATTTTTAGGAAACACGTGAAATTAATGGACATTTCTATTTAAATAATTTAAAGCTTTCTGTTTTAATTTTCTTCTCCGTTTGCCCAACTCTAGTCTTTGGCTAATAAACAAGAAAAAGAAATCTATACTAAAGTTACAAAATGTCCATTGAACCAAACACTGATGAAGATTAAGAAGTAGGTAAAGTTTTTCCCCACTACTTTAAGGCTGGCGTCACACTAGCGTTAGATTTTTTTTTTTTTCTGTCTGTTGGTGATCCGGCTCTATGCAGGTCATTCACTAGGTCGCCCCGTGTGGTTCTGGGATTTTTGTTCACCGTTCTTGTGATCATTTTGACACCTCGGGGTGAGATCTTGCATGGAGCCCCAGATCTAGGGAGATTATCAGTGGTTTTGTATGTCTTCCATTTTCTTATTATTGCTTCCACAGTTGATTTCATCACACCAAGCTTCTTGCCTATTGTAGATTCAGTCTTCACAGCCTGGTGCAGAGCTACAATTTTGTTTCTGGTGTTCTGTGACAGCTCTTTGGTCTTCACCATAGTGGAGTTTGGAGTGTGACTGTTTGAGGTTGTGGACAGGTGTCTTTTATACTGATAACAAGTCCAAACAGGTGCCGTTACTACAGGTAATGAGTGGAGGACAGAGGAGCCTCTTAAAGAAGAAGTTACAGGTCTGTGAGAGCCAGAAATCCTGCATGTTTTTAGGTGACCAAATACTTATTTTCCACCAGTCTACTGCGCCACCTTTTCGCCTAAGGCATCTTTCACACATCAGTTTTTTGACGTCAGGCGCGATCCGGCGCTTTTGTAAAAAAAAGATCAGTTTTTTTGTCATTGACTATCATTAGCGCCGGATTGCGCCGGATGTCCTTGCGTTGTGTCCGTTTTTTGCCGGATCCTGCGAAAATGTACATTCCAGCGGCCGGACAACTGCAACGTTTTTTTTTTTCTACCACACCCGCCTTATAGCGCCTGAAGCGGCGCATCAGGTGGCCGCAAACTATACAAGTCTATGGTGCCGGATCAGTCTTTTGTGCAATCCGGCAAAAGACTGATCCGGATTCTGGAAACCAAGATCTGTCTTTCTCTCTCTCTCTCAGGTTCAAAAGTTCAGGACAGATCCGGCAAAAAACCTGATCCGTTGCATTAGTTTTTTTCAAAATCAGCGCCGGATCCATCCTTTCCGTTTTTGGACGGATTGTGCCTGACACCAAAAACCTGATGTGTGAAAGAGGCCTAAGTGAGCCGTGTCCCATTCCAGTATTTTTTTTTTTAACAGCAAGGGGAGATTTTCCCTTTTATTCCCCTTCAATGTCACTTCCCCGGCTCCTTGGGAGCAGCTATCAAGATGTGATTTATTTCATTCTGTCCGCGATTGCTCTCAACATGATTATGCCAACAACATGATGACTTCATTCAGATCACTTAGGCAATGCATTATTGACACCGGAAAACGAGGACATTTCATAATTCCACTATCTGCTGGGAAGAACATAATTCCTATACCTTATACTGGTGTGGGGAGATGGAGGGATCACAATTCAAGGAGCAGTGAGAGAAATAAGTAACACCAGCGGGTTCTCTAGTTTAAGGGGGTTGATTACTTTTTTTTTTTTTTTATTAATAGGCCATCAATATATGACTGGTAGGGGGGAGACCATTGCTGATCAGTTTGTTTCTGGCACTCCAAAGTTCTCTGATGCTGTAAGAACACAGCAGAGCCACCATTTCTAAAGTGGCCATGGCTGGGTACTGCACCTCCGCTACCTATTAATTTGAATAGGGGGTGGACCTGCAGTACCCAGACATGGCCACTATAGTTTTGACGGAGCTACTGTGTTTTGACAGCATCTTAGAATTTATGGCCGCTGCTGGTATCAGCTGATAATGGGGTTGCAGGGTGTCGCACCCCCAATAATCAGATATTGATGGACTATCCTAAACAAAAAAAAAAAAAAAATAGTCGCCAACCCCTTTAAGTAAAGAATATTAAAAATCATTTAAATAGAAATGATAAATAATATTGACTTTGTATTCTTAAAAGGGGCTTTAACATCTGATATCCTAGGGTTAGGATAAGTCAATGTCTGATCGGTGGGGGTGCGACACCCGACACTCCCACTAATCAGCTGTTTCCAGTTTGGGTGGCAGTCGGAACTGCTGCACAGCGCCATCAACTGTATAGTGGCCGCGGCCAGGTACTGCACATCCACCCCTTATTGAAATCAATAGAGGATGGAAGTGCAGTACCCTGTAGTGGCCACTATTCTGTAGTCGGCGCTGTGCAGCTCAGTAACTGAGTAGTTCCGCCCTCTGCTGGCACCAGGAACAGCTGATCGGCGGGATTAGACATTAATGATCTGACCTAAGGATAGGCCATCAATGTTAAAGTCCCGATACAACCCCTTTCATTATTTCTTCTACTTTTACAAATATTTGGTTTACCGTAGTGTGTGAAATATAGAAACTTTGTAAATTGGCCAAATGAAAAATATTCTACTGTGTAAAGTCTTCAGAACCCACAAACGATATATATTATAACCTCGCAGTCATACTTTATTCCACCTGTCCTCACCTATCTGCCTTTAAAGGTCTGCGCTAGTAAAGAACTTGAAATGCTATACAATGACAGTTATCCCTAAACATTTGGCATAAGTTTTCAGGACCTAAAAAAAAAAATTTGTGCAAAATTTACAGGCGCACAGAAAATCTTTCCAGGGGTCTTCTGGAGCACATTAGCATAAAAATGTGCAATGTTCTAAAAAGTGTTGAACACATCTGGAAACCACAAACCCCTCCAACAATGCCAAACTAGTAAAAAAAAAAAGAACAACCACAAAACAGACTGTCAAAAGGCACAAATGAAAAAGCAGGTAAAAAATAGCGAAGTGCAGACAAAAAAGGTGCATAAACAAGAAGTTCTAATCCTGATGTCTCCTACTCCTATACACTTTCTGTTTTCGGGTCACACATGTATTGGGGATAAAGGGAAATAATATGATTTTTTTTTTTAAAGGAAAGGCCGCCATTATTTAATCCCCTTCCTTACTGCTTTCTCTGCTATTTTCATTGCAGAGATTGGTCTAGGTCTCTCGGGTGCCACCCGCATCTGTCAGATATTTGTTTTATACCCTGCAGATATGCCAAAAATGTCTAAAATAGGAATTACTCATTAGTATAAAAAAAAGCGTCAATAATAAATTTAGTGCAAACATGGCACGTTGGACAGGCACACTTTTTTTTTTTTTTTTTTTACAAATCTGTCTTCTGTGTCAGATAATAAGTGCCATAGAGGAGTTTTTTAAATTCTACAAGGTATTGGCTATCAAATAACCACTAGATCAGTGGGGGTCCTACCAATGAGATCAGCGGGGTCTAACTCTAGTAGATATCCCGTATCCGGTGGACTGACCGTTTAACTCTTTCACGTATGTTGAATTTGAGCTCGTTTGATTTGATAAAAGGTGTCCCGATGTGTGATTCTTAAAGGGGGGGGTCAAATACTATTATATTGATGACCTATTTCCGGGATCATGGGGGTGTGACATGTGGATTTTTGGTGATCGACTATGGAAGACCAATGTAAACAGTGAACGGAGCAGGACTCTACAGCGCCATACGCCGTTTAGTGGCCGCTGTCTGGTACTGCAGATCAGGAGCTATTCTGCAGCTGACCAATGTGCAGAGCTGTACAGTATATAGATTTGTCGTTCTTTAACTTTCCACTTGTGTTAACAAGCCTGGAAACAAAAGCGATTTCATGATGCTCCGTCAGGAGATGTTTATGCTTAAAGTATCTATGTGTGATGACCCCAGTGGTTGCAACATGAATTGCAGCCTTTCGAGGCTTTTCAACAGAAGGGCAGATTAACTATTGTAAATGTTCAAAAATTCTGGCTTATATTTATTAAGTCTTTCAGTCACTTCAGTGACTGTCAAGGACGAGACTTAAGATGCACAAAATATAAGTCGCAGTCATAAAGTAAGTCGAATTATAGATGATGAGATTTGCGTAAAGATAAGGGAGGACTCATCTGTACGTTCAACGACAGTTAAATGGACTTTAAAGGGATGTAGAAAAAAAATTAACAGGAACAGCGCCACTCTAGTCTAGGGGAAGTACCTGGAACTGCAGCTTATTTTCTGCAAAATCTATCTATCTATATACAATATATATATTTTAGGTCATAGGGTATTTCATACATTTTGACAAGCTGAGCTGGAGAAAAGAAGCTACAACAGGTCTAACTTGTCATTAAACGCTCAGTCATGTTAATAAAAATATCACTCGACAGGAACCTCTTGGACCTCCACCTCCCACACACCTTATTAACTGAAGGGCATCTATTAATTACACTTATATAAATCCATTTTTTACTCTAATAATAAATGAAACAGAATGTAATTATATGCAAAATACAGGTGTAATTAATATGCTGCCATCCTCTCGCCTCAAAATGTCGTTATGGTACAGTATTTATTCATTAGCCCACGTAATAAATACGATTCAATATCATCTTTCTGATCATGTTTTCCGTCTGCTGTTTATTGCCTGAGCTGTGAGGCAATCAGGTATAATTAGTCCAAAGCCATTAAAACCACTCACAGGTGTCTGGAGAACATCTGCTAATATCCGCACACCTGACAACTAGGGCGCCGCCGTGTCTCCACTGATCGGGATATTTAATCACTGGTAAAATCCATCATTATTTCATCTGTATAATCTGAGCTGTTGCTAAAGAATTCAATAAATCATTAAAGGGAATCTGTCACCAGGTTTTTGACTGATAATTAGAGAAACAGCCTAATGTAGAGACAGAGAGACCCCGATTCTAGCGATATATCACTTATTGGGCTGCTTGCTGTAGTTTTGATAAAAATCACATTTTTCTAAACATGAGATCATCATTAGAGGACTAGTAAACCTGCTGCCAGGTAGTCCAACCACGCCCCTAACACTGATTGGTTCACTTCTGCCTGTACACAGAAAGCAGCCAATCAGTGATGTGGGTGGAGTTATACAGAGAATACGTAGATGTGCAGCTGTGATCTTATCAATACTGCAGCAAGCAGCCGCAGTAAGTGACACATCACTGGAATCAGGGTCTTTGTCCCTACATTATGCAGCTCTCAAAAAACTGGTGACAGATTCCCAATAATTAGTGAAAATGTACAGGCTGGAAAGTAGAGGAACAGTGGATAACAATTAACAAATATTTATTTAAACTCTGGACAATAAGAAATAACTGAGATTTTTGGATCTGTGCCGCCATATGGGCTTCGTACGTTACCCCGTGCACTGGTATGATGCAGAGAAAAGTATATTAAAGAAAGCACATTATACAGGTAGCAAGAAAAAGCCATTGAGCTGGAACCGGCTTGGATTTTGCAGTTTGTTACGTTCACGGTCTATCGAGCAGTCAGGAAATTGTCAGTATGTAATGAAATCCTGTTCACAATAGAGATCAATGATTCCTTCTTTTCTGGGAACTATTCATGCAGAGACCAGAACGCCCGGTCATATCTGTCCACTACTAGTAGGAGAACAACCCCTTCTTGATATGAATGTTTGCCCTCGTTAAAGTAAAAACACCAATACTCCCCTCCCGTGTCGGCGTCATTCCGGCGATGTCAGCACTCGCATTTCCCGGACTCAAGTGCAATTTTTATGACACATGAGCCCTGCACCCAATCAGCGCCGGCTTCCTATGGGGGCATCCTAACTCACCCCAATACATGGTTCTGGGGGGAGATATGGATCAGGCTTTATCTTTTAATTGTCATGGTAGATAAGCCCAAGTCATCGGATTGCACTCGGATGACATCTGAGTGCATCCGATTTCCGGGCTCTGACACAATGGAGAATATAGAGAATTTTTTATTTTTTTCTCCATCTTCTCCTCATCCTAAAGAATCGGATCGCATGCTGATCAGAGTGCGATTTGCAAAATTGTCCCGATTCTCTTGGATGAGAATATCTACTGCCGCCTGCACCTGCCCCAACACCGATAAACGGGAAAGAGGAGCAGAAAGTGCGGTCAGAATTTTTAAGATCATTACAAAAGCTCCGGACTACATAAAAGGACAGCGGCAAAATGATGGAAACATTGTCATGAAGTCTATGAAGTCTTGAAAGTTGCTTAATTTTTCATTTAACAAGTAACATTTGCGTTGTAAATGGAACCTGACCGTAGATTCATGGTCCCTGAACCACGGGGCAGCATGCATCAAAGCTACATCATTGCAGCCGAGTATGTGTTACCCTGAACTGAAACACTGGCATTTCAGAGAAAAAAAAAAATACTTTGAAAGGCGAACCGAGGACTATGTATCTTCCCTCCTCCGTGTCCCGATCCCATTGACTGACAGGTCTATCCTTATACACACACACATAAGGAACAATCTGTTTAGTGGAGCAGAAAAAGGAAACCCTATCTCGGACTAGTCAACCGAGACATATACTGTGGTCCCCGGCTGGTTTTCCAAAATACGGTTCTCGGAAATACCGACGCGTTTCGGAACAAAGCATAAACAGTTACAATAAGTCAGTGTCTGGTTCGCCCTGCTTGCGGTTATGGCAGTATGAATCTATCAGGTTCCCTTTAAATTCACACATTTCTTTTTTTACATTTTACTCGATCATTTCTTCTAATATCTCAGAAAATCCTATTACGGTACTCACAACTTTCCTAACTGAACCTACAATGTTCCTTCAGTTCAGCTTCAACCTACCCAGTCCTCATTATTATTACACTTCCAAGAGGCAACACAAAAGCTTCCACATAACAAGATGCTTTTGTTCGACACATTTCTCAAGGTCACTGTGACTTTGCATTAGTTCAGCCGACCATCACCGTGCGGTATCAATAGGTTCGCTGCCGGCAACAGTCACATAACCAGATACCAGTAAGGTCATTACAACTCTGGAATAAAATCTACGAGGGGCCTCATTAATTCTTAAAGTCAACGTTCATTCTGCAAAACCTCTTTATGTAATCAAAATAGGTATAAAATTATGTGCAGAATAAAAAATATGTCATAAAATAACATTTCTAATGGTGCGATCATCATTGTCTTTGCTCCTGTCTTATGCCTTTTTTTTTGTTTGCACCCAATTCATTATTCTATTTGCGCCTTTTCTGCACAGATATATATATTTTTTTTATATGCTCGACTTTTTTTTTTCTCCCCTCTTTGTGTCTATCGACTCAAGATGTTTTTGTCTTTCTTAAAACTTGCAAAATTTGGTGCAACTCTACTCCGGTTCCCCTGGAGTGATTTTCTGTACTTAGAACAGAAGTCGTTTATCTTTTGCAACATTCTGAAAAACTTGCAATTTTTTGATCAGTCGATAAAAAATGTTAAGCGAGAAGAAAAAGCCCATTTTTGACAGAAGCTGAGCCCTGCTCTGTGTAGCACAGGCAATCAGATGAGTGCAGCTTCCAGTCTCCTATGGGGACTATTGAACCAAGTAATAAAAAAAGTAAAAAAAATAAGTAGATAAAATATATATGTATATTAAAAAAAAAAAAATTAACACATATTTGGTATTGCCCGATCTATCAATATATAAAAAGAATTATTCAGATTGGTAAACTGCGCAACGAGAAAATGTCAAGCCCGCAGCCAATTCCTGATCATGGGCACAAACCCTTAATGACAGAATTGATGGTGGTCAATGGTATAGAAGGGGTAATATCTTGGATGGAAGGCAGCTGAGGGGGTCACATTCCATACCTGGGGGGCCGCCTGATTCCTCCCCTCTCCATGTAGAATACTAGGGAGAACACAGGTGTATCCATTTCTTCATACATAGGGACGCAGAATCTGTAACTGTACAGCTGCCCCATAATCTCTGTGCTCAGGCAGGACGTTTCAGGAGTACTCTGGATGATCATCAGCACATGACCGCTGCTGCCAATCAGGACCGCTAATCAGCTGCAGCCTTCACATTCTGCCATGGTGTCTTACAGCGCGGCTCCTTAGGGTTACCAGTGGAAAACACCCGTTCACCCATGTTAGTCTGTCCTTACATATGATGATGGGGCGTTCTCACCAAGTGAAGGGGAGTAGCTGCGCCTGTGCTAAATCCAGGAGGTTAGGTCCCCACTGATCAGTCATAGACTATAAGCCTTTGTTCCCAGGAGGAGCTTTTGGTGAGTTTGCAGATTTTCTGCACCTATTTAGTAAATTAGGTTACTTGCATTTTTTGTAGTGCATTTTTAACATGCGCTTTTAGCACGTTTTTGATGCTGCGAGAAACTGGCACGAGTCTCGCACCTCAATACCTGGCACTGCCGCCAGAACTCAGGCCTGGAGTTTCTGGCTGCATGTATATCTATGCAGCTGAATGCTCCGGTCTCGAGTGCCAGGTATTGAGGTGCGAGTTTCTCATCCTTTCCTTAAGGTTAAACTGATAGGACTCGAGCATGCTCAGATAACACCTTATCCCAGCACGTACGCTCATCACTACTCTTTATATAACTTTATAAAGTTTTCTTTCCATGCCATCATCTGGGTCTAGGACATTAATATGTATAATGTGAAGGTGGAATGTGAACACCGTCCATAATTACACTAACAAGACTGGATATCTGCACCGCACTCTACGTTCAAAGAAATACAAAGAGCAAAAAAAAAAAATCTCTTCTACACAGACGTAAGAAATCTGTAATTTCAGATAAACGTTAGGAAATATTTATCTTCCGCAGCGGCGACGAACAAGACAATAACTTACATTTATCTTCCTGGAGCAGGTGTTACATAAACGCAGATATCGATCGGTAGAATTAAATTCCCATTATCACAAAGGGGGAAATGACTCGTCTCTTAAAGGAGAACACAAGGAATGACATTAAAGGGAAACGGACAGTAGATCCGAGCTGTCCGAACCAAGCGCACCATGAATTACCGACCGGCTGCGATTTGCAGTCGCGAATATAGGATATGCCGGCCAGGTACGATGCCAAAGCCGGTCACCGGCGTCGTGTGGTGTGCATATGGAGAGCGGGGAGGGGAGAAGCTACCTTGGAACCGTGATCCATGGCGCATCTGACCATTGATGAGCTGGTGATTGGCAGGGATATGCACACTTATGCTTTGGATAGTTCATCCACAAAAGGTTGTGGGTGTCTGAAAGTAAAAATGTACAAAGCAGGACAGTACAGTCATGGCCAAAAGTTTTGAGAATGACACAAATATTAATTTTTACAAAGTCTACTGCTTCACTTTTTCTAATGGCAATTTGCATATACTCCAGAATGTTATAAAGAGTGATCAGCTTAACAGCAATTACTTGCAAAGTCAATATTTGGCAAGAAAATGAACTTTATCCCCCAAAACACATTTCAACATCATTGCAGCCCTGCCTTAAAAGGACCAGCTAACCTCTTTTCAGTGATTGCTCCATTAACACAGGTGTGGGTGTTGATGAGGACATGGCTGGAGATCAATCTGTCATGATTAAGTAAGAATGACACCACTGGACACTTTAAAAGGAGGCTGGTGCTTGGCATCATTGTTTCTCTTCTGTTAACCATGGTTATCTCTAAAGAAACACATGCAGTCATCATTGCAATGCACAAAAATGGCCTAACAGGGAAGAGTATCGCAGCTAGAAAGATTACACCTCAGTCAACAATTTATCGCATCATCAAGAACTTCAAGGAGAGAGGTTCCATTGTTGCCAAAAAGGCTCCAGGGCGCCCAAGAAAGACCAGCAAGCGCCAGGACCGTCTCTTAAAAGTGTTTCAGCTGCGGGATCGGGCTACCAGCAGTGCAGAGCTTGCTCAGGAATGGCAGCAGGCAGGTGTGAGTGCATCTGCACGCACTGTGAGGCGGAGACTCTTGGAGCAAGGCCTGGTCTCAAGGAGGGCAGCAAAGAAGCCACTTCTCTCCAGAAAAAACATCATGGACAGACTGATATTCTGCAAAAGGTACAGGCAGTGGACTGCTGAGGACTGGGGTAAAGTTATTTTCTCTGATGAATCCCCTTTTTCGATTGTTTGGGACATCAGGAAAATGCCTCATTCGGAAAAGACAAGGTGAGCGCTACCCCCAGTCTTGTCTCATGCCAACTGTTAAGCATCCTGAAACCATTCATGTGTGGGGTTGCTTCTCAGCCAAGGGAATCGGCTCTCACAGTCTTGCCTAAAAACACAGCCATGAATAAAGAATGGTACCAGAATGTCCTCCAAGAACAACTTCTCCCAACCCTTCAAGAGCAGTTTGGCGATCAACAATGCCTTTTCCAGCATGATGGAGCACCTTGCCATAAAGCAAAGGTGATAACTAAATGGCTCAGGGAACAAAACATAGAGATTTTGGGTCCATGGCCTGGAAACTCCCCAGATCTTAATCCCATTGAGAACTTGTGGTCAATCATCAAGAGACCGGTGGACAAACAAAAACCTAAAAATTCTGACAAAATGAAAGCATTGATTGTGCAAGAATGGACTGCTATCAGTCAGGATTTGGTCCAGAAGTTGATTGAGAGCATGCCAGGGAGAATTGCAGAGGTCCTGAAGAAGAAGGGTCAACACTGCAAATATTGACTTGCTGCATTAACTCATTCTAACTGTCAATATAAGCTTTTGTTACTCATATGTTTGCAATTATATATTTCTGTCTGTGATAAAAACATCTGTCAAACACACATAAAAACCAGAGGGCAGCAGATCATGTGAAAATATCATATTTGTGTCATTCTCAAAACTTTTGGCCATGACTGTAGATGTAGCAGAGCTTAGAAAGCTGACTCCGCCCACACCACAGATTAGGCGGTTTCTATGTACATTGTATATTGACAGTAAGCTGCTAATCAGTGCTCGGGGTGTGGTTTGACCTGGAGGCATGTGGCAGCTAGTATAGGAGTGATAATTTCCTGCTGATAAAACACTGATTGTTACAACAGCAGATAGCCTAATAAATGTCACATCACTGAAATCAGTGTCTCAGCCCCTACCTCATTCTGTACTTAGATTACATAGTAAAAACCTGTTGACTGATTCCGTTTAATGGCAATCCAGCCAAGAGGTGGTATAAGGGTTCACTTACATCTGCGTATATAAAATCACTCAGATTCCTAGAACGAAAAGTTGTCGAGTGTCATGCGTATGTCATTCTGTATGTATTTTTTCTTGCTTAGCATCCGTATGACATGCGTTTTTAAAATCTTCTTATAACATGTAAAATAATTTATTTAAATTAAATCTAGCTGTCCAAAATAATAAAGCAATCTTATATAACATATAGATAGAAAGATATTAGATATATCATAAATAGATAGATTTTTATAGATAGACAGAATAGATAGATATCCTGCAGATATATAATTTCGCAAGCCCCCTACATATTAATCTTGCACCCTTTAGTGCCATTCATGTGGCACTAAAGGTTGTTTAGCACTATTTAACCTAATAAATTAATTTAAAAATGACAATGAGTCCGCCCTATTTTTGATAACCAGCAAAGGTAAAGCAGACAGCTGAGAGCTGATATTATCAGGCTGGGAAGGTCCCTGATTATTGGGCCGTTCCCAGCCTAAAAATACCAATGATCAGCCGCCACAACACATGAGATGTGGCAATTCTGCCTCTTCGTCTCAGCTCTTCCCGATTGCCCTGATGCGGTGGCAATCTGGGTAATAGTAGTTGAGGTTGATGTCAGCTGTGAATTGTCTAAACACACAGCTGGCATCAAGCCCTGATGTTAGTAATGGAGAGGCGTCTCAGACCTCGATTACTAACCCAATAAGTAAAAAGGAGAAAACACACACAAATATTTTATTTTAAAAAAACACTCCCCGACTCCCTGGTTCACCAATTTATTAAAAAACAAAAAAAAACCATGCAGGTCCAACGTAGTCCTGGGAATCCGAAGTAGTCCACAAAAGGAAACCTGAAAAACATAAAAAGGAGAAATATAAAGAAGACACTGTCCCTCGTTCCTCAATTTATTAGAAAGCAAAGTTCCCACACCGTCCGACGTAGATTCTTCCTACGACGTTCCCCGATTCCAACGATCAGAGGCTATGATGAAGTCTCGTTCTGAGGCTCCATAGGCTTTGAGCAGCAGTACCAAAGGGTGCAAGTTTATTATATGTAGGAGGTTGTGACATTATGTATCTGCAGGATACCTATTCTCTTACAAACAGGAGACTGGTGTGTACAGGTACATGCGAAGAGTAGCCATCTCCATAAATAACTATACATTTATATGGGTTTGTAGGATCCTGCTGTGATTAAAACCGCCACGGGCTGATGGGCAAGGTGATGACCTTCCTACCCACCCATATAAATGTAGGCTTCAGCCTAGGAGAAGAATCACATTAGAATAGCTTCCCAGCAAAATAAGGTCTCCTTGCCATGGCTGCTGGGCATGCATGAAATCGCCATATTATGTAAGTATCTAAGTATCTTCATTTTTTCCTAATTTCTAGAGCAGTCATGTAATTCAAATTTGATATATTTTATTTTTACATGCTATAGCGCTACAGAGTGAAACTTTATCTGTTAGTTATATATGGAGATGCACATTCTGACTTCTCACAGCTGAGCTGCTGTTTCTTTGTGTTTGGTAATGAGAGAGTTAATTTTACCTAGCTCTTTGCTAAGACTAGGTCCAGCCTCGCCCGGCTGCTTTGGATTATGTTCTAATTAGTTTCCTTTATATTCCTGCCAGTCTGGGTGTTGGATGCCGGTGAAAGCATTCATATAGTTTAGCAGACTGGATCGGTTCTGGGAATACTTAAGCTAAGAGCTCCTTAGTTGTTTTTACTCTTACAGCTTATAGTTTATCTCTGAGACCTAAGGTGTTCCTACTGTGTGTGAGTGTTGTATGTAAGACTTTATTTACTTTATTTCTTATCTTTCTTGTATGTCTTTCTGTTCATTAACCGTTACCTGTTCATTCCCTTTGGTGGTATTCAGGGTCCTTCTTAGGACTAGAATACAGTTGGCAGGGATTGATAGGAGACAGGGTTTACGCTGGTGGCCTGGACCTCTGTACCTTTAACAGTACCTCCAGGTTGAGGGATTAGTTAGGACCCCAGTTAGGGTCAGCTTAGACCCCGGTCACCCTCTAGCCGGAGACAGCGTATAACGGATTCCGTTTTGACCCACTGGACTTTCTGTCAGGTAAATCTATGTTATCATATAGCTATGCGCATGTTATATAGTATGTTGCCCTTTTGATATAGATTATTGTCATCACATATATATATCTGCTATACAGCGTGACATTTTCACCGGCCTATACTAAAGATTCTCCCCAGCTATCATGGATCCAGTAGCCCAGCTGGCCCGGCAGTTGCAGGGATTGTCCATGGAGTTGGCAGACATTAAGTCCAAGGTTTTGTCCCCCCGGAGCAAACCAGATCTGAACCTAAGGTTGCTCTCCCGGACAGGTTCACTGGTGGGCGGGACAAATTTTTTACTTTCCGGGAGGCATGTAAATTGTACTTTCGGCTGCGGCCTCGGTCATCTGGGAGTGAAGAGCAGAGGGTGGGAATTGTTATCTCGCTCTTACAAGGGGATCCTCAATCTTGGGCGTTCTCCATTCCTCCAGGCTCCCCAGATCTCCAGTCAGTGGATCGATTTTTTACTGCCCTGGGTCTGGTATATGATGATCCGGATCGAGTCTCCCTTGCTGAAACAAGGTTACGTAAAATACGGCAAGGAAATCGTCCAGCGGAGGAATATTCTTCTGAGTTCCGTAGATGGGCAACAGATACTCAGTGGAATGACCCAGCTCTTAGGAGCCAGTTTTGTCAAGGGTTGTCTGACAAATTAAAAGATGTGTTGGCTCAGTATGATTCTCCTCCATCACTGGAGGCTGCTATGGCCCTCGCTATTCGCATTGATAGACGTCTTCGGGGAAGACGCGAGGTAACTCCGCCCCCCGTGATGACTCCACCTACTACTAAAGTCCCTTATACTGAGGTTCCCCTGGTCTGTTCTGAGGAACCCATGCAGTTGGGAGGGACATCATTTTGTAGGAGGGAATCAGCGGTGCGCCGCAAGACTAGAAGGTGTTTTTTTGCGGGAGAGAGGGACATTTTGTTGGGGGGTGTCCATCCCGGACCTCTTTGAACCAAGGAGTTAACCTGGGAGTGTGTATTTCGTCCCCAAATCCCTCTCAGTTTCTCGTGCCTGCTGAGGTGGTGATTGGTACTAGAACTGAGAGGATTTCTGTTTTTCTTGATAGTGGGTCTGGGGCTAATCTGGTGGACACTCGGTTTGCCCAGGTGCATGGTATGCAACTGAGTGTATTGGCCAAACCGGTCCCTATACTTTCTATTGATTCTAGACCTCTTGGTCAAGGTAGCTTGGTACAAGCTGTTCATAACATAGATCTTCGAGTAGGGGCAATACATAAAGAGCAATTGTCTTGTTATGTGTTGGAGGGTCTGCCTGCTCCTATTGTGTTGGGACTTCCTTGGTTGTCTAAACATAACCCAGTGATTGATTGGCAATCCAGAAAGATAAGCCAGTGGGGTGAATTTTGCAAGAATAACTGCATGAGCACGGTCATCGGTGCGGTTGTGCCTAGGACTTTGCCTCCTTTTCTGGAGGACTTTTGGGAGAAGTTCTCAGAGGAGGGGTGTAAAGAGTTACCTCCTCATCGCACATATGACTTCTCAATAAAGTTGCTTCCTGATGCCTTATCTCGTACTTTCCCAGGGGTCGGGAAGACGGATGATCCGGTTCCTATTCCTCAGGAGGGAGTTGTAGTGTCAGCTGTATGCTCTGAGCTTGAGGGGGAGGTATTGGGGGCTCAGGGGGACGCCCCTGTGGGACTTCCAGGGAGACTGATAGTTCCAGATCGCTTAAGACTGAAGGTTACGGAGAACCCTTACAAACGGATGGCTGATAGGAGGAGAGTTTCTGGTCTAGATCTGAGGGTGAACGATCTGGTGTGGTTGTCTACCAGGAATATAAAACTTAAAGTTCCCTCCTGGAGGTTGGGTCCCAGATTCATCGGGCCATACAGGATCAGTTCCATAATTAATCCTGTGGCATTTCGTCTGGACCTCCCTCCTACGTTTAAAATTCATAATGTGTTTCACAAATCATTACTTAAAAAGTATGTGGCACCAGTCATACCGTCACCTCTACCTCCTCCTTCAGTGGTAGTCAATGATAACGTGGAAGTTCATTGGAGGGGGTATGGTCCTGAGGAGAGGACGTGGGTCCCTGCGTCTGATGATAACGCAGATCGATTGGTTCGGACCTTTCACACAATTTACCGGACAGACCTGGTCATGAGGGTCCGGAGGCCCCTCGTAGAAGGGGGGGTACTGTCATGAGTGCATCGCCACGAAGATCGTCGCGATTGCACATTCTGACTTCTCACAGCTGAGCTGCTGTTTCTTTGTGTTTGGTAATGAGAGAGTTAATTTTACCTAGCTCTTTGCTAAGACTAGGTCCAGCCTCGCCCGGCTGCTTTGGATTATGTTCTAATTAGTTTCCTTTATATTCCTGCCAGTCTGGGTGTTGGATGCCGGTGAAAGCATTCATATAGTTTAGCAGACTGGATCGGTTCTGGGAATACTTAAGCTAAGAGCTCCTTAGTTGTTTTTACTCTTACAGCTTATAGTTTATCTCTGAGACCTAAGGTGTTCCTACTGTGTGTGAGTGTTGTATGTAAGACTTTATTTACTTTATTTCTTATCTTTCTTGTATGTCTTTCTGTTCATTAACCGTTACCTGGTCATTCCCTTTGGTGGTATTCAGGGTCCTTCTTAGGACTAGAATACAGTTGGCAGGGATTGATAGGAGACAGGGTTTACGCTGGTGGCCTGGACCTCTGTACCTTTAACAGTACCTCCAGGTTGAGGGATTAGTTAGGACCCCAGTTAGGGTCAGCTTAGACCCCGGTCACCCTCTAGCCGGAGACAGCGTATAACGGATTCCGTTTTGACCCACTGGACATTCTGTCAGGTAAATCTATGTTATCATATATCTATGCGCATGTTATATAGTATGTTGCCCTTTTGATATAGATTATTGTCATCACATATATATATCTGCTATACAGCGTGACAGTAGGTCCACTGTGTTTTATCAAGACCAAAGTCAGTGCAGCCGTCCACCAGGAAATTTTAGAGCACTTCATGCTTCCCTCTGCCGACAAGCTTTTTGGAGATGGAAATGTCATTCTCCAGCAGGATTTGGCACCTGTCCACACTGCCAAAAGTACCAATACCTGGTTTACAAACAACAGTATCACTGTGCTTGACTGGCAGCAAACTCGCCTGATCTTAACCCTATAGAGAATTTATGGGGTATTGTCAAGAGGAAGATGAGACACCAGACCCAACAATGCAGACGAGCTGAAGGCTGCTATCAAAGCAACCTGGGCTTCCATAACCCCTCAGCAGTGCCACAGGCTGATCGCCCCCATGCCGCGCCGCATTGATGCAGTAATTGATGCAAAAGGAGCCCAGACCAAGTATTGAGTGCATTTACTGAACATACATTTCAGTAGGATAACATTTTGGATTTTAAAATCATTTTTCAATCTGGTGTTATAAAGTATTCTAATTTACTGAGATAATGACTTTTGGGTTTTCATTGGCTGTAAGGTATAATCATCAACATTAACAGAAATAAACACTTGAAATAGATCACTCTGTGTGTAATGGCTCTATATACTGTAATGAGTTTCACTTTTGTATGAAGAACTGCAATA
>JARQOD010000007.1:69231205-69336517 GCA_033576555.1 Oophaga sylvatica
TGACATAGTTTAAGACATCTTCCTGTAAGGCCACCAAAAGAAACGAGAAAGAAATTCGTGCTTTATAGTGTTGAGCATTCCGATACCGCAAGTAACGGGTATCGCCGAATTCCGTTATGGAATTCCGATACTAATTTTCCATACTTTTTCAAATCGTAACCGAATCGGAAGTTCCCATAATTTTTGAGAGGAATGGATTTTAGTCACCAATGAGGAATCCTACGAAGTGGGGCACACCTGTAATGCTGCGGTCACTTAACAATGGCATGGCTGGATTGGCTGCGAAATGATGTCAAATGCACTAAAAAGGCGCCGCAGCATTTTAGCGCACTGTCTGGAACCAGTAAGGACAGAACGCTGCTGTGCTGACTCGGGACAGTTAGATATTGCGATTTTGTGTATACTGCTTGAGGCAGGCATTTACCAACCCTGTGTAAAGCTCATTTCATGTTGTTTTCACTCTGTGCAAGTTTGTGGGACATGCAGGTGCCTGCATTTGTCTGCATCCACCGCTTTTGTAGGCATCTGCACGTGTCCTGACTCTTTTTTTTTTAATTTTTTTTTAGTGGAATTGGGGGCAGCTCCATTTATTAAAAAAAATCAAATCATTATGTGACGTGCTTCCATCCGATACAATACATTGGTTGCAAACACTATAGAAGTACAGAAAAGGGCTTTTCCAGAAGGAATAGTTGTTGTTTCGTGTTTCACGCAGTCTGTGAGGTTTTGATTTTTTGAGTGCAGATCACCCCAGTTATTCTTCAACCACGGGGTTGTAGTCTCGAGCGTGGTCCGCCTCATCCTTCACTTTTTCTCTAATTGGTGCTGCTCCTTTTAGTGAAAAAAATCAACCTATTATGTGACCGCTTCCATCCGTAACAATACTTGGTTCAAACACTATAGAAGACAAAAAAGGGCTTTTCACAGATAGGAATATTTTGTGTTTCAGTGTTTCACTGTATCTTGACTTTTCTTTTGTGAGTGCAGATTACCCCCATTTTACTTCACCACTCCGGTTTAGTCTGCTGACGTGTTTCACGCCTCATCCTTCACATTTTTTCTCTAATTGGTGCTGCTCCATTTAGTGGAAAAAAATCTAATCTATAGTGGACGCCTTCCACCTATACAAACTTGGTTGCAAACACATAAATACACAAAGGAGCTTTCACAGTAGTGAATAGAGTGTTTTCAGTTTCACTGTACTGTGAGCTTTTCATTTTGTGAGTGCAGATTACGCTCCGTTTGACTTCAACCAATGCCGGTTTGTACTCGACGTGTGTCACTGCCCATCCTTCACATTTTCCAATTGGTGCTGCCCTTTTAGTGGAAAAAATCTAATCTAATAGTTGACCCTTCCATCCTTAACAAACATTGGCAAACACTAAAAGTACACAAAGGAGCTTTTCCAGATAGTGAAATTGTGTTCAGTTTTCACTTAGTTGTGAGCTTTTCATTTTGGATGCAATTACCTCCATTTGTACTTCAACCACTGCCGTTGTAGCCTGACGGTGTCACTGCCTCACCTTCACATTTTTCTCTAATTGGCGCCCATTTTGTGGAAAAAAATCTAATTATTATGTGACCGCTTCCATCCTAAACAAACTTTGGGGTTGCAAACACTAAAAGTACACAAAGGGGCCTTTCACGATATGAACAGTTGTCGCAGGGTTCATGTAGTCTGTGAGGAATAACCACACTTAGGCCTTAACTTTTCGCTTTCCTTTATCAACACCAAGAGAAAAGTCATGATAACACGGTCGTGGCGAGGCCGGGATTTGCAGCAGGGAGAGGACGTGGGGATTCTGTGGCTGCTGCGCCCCATGACCAGCCCCCATTTTCCCCGTGAGCGTTTCCTTTATCGCACTTTTTGTAGGAGCTCACGACCCCCCTGCTCGTGAAGAACAAATTGAAGCCTTGTTGGTTGGATGGCAGCCAATGCACGACTTCAATACTTCCCCCTCCTCCAGGACCACAGCACTGTTGAACAACCATCACCTCTTCACCGCCTCCAAATTGCCCAGCATCAGAAGCCTTACAGACCAGCGAGCTCGCTTCTGTTCCAAATCGTTGGCTTGGAAACAAGGGGCCCACCAAGCAGCAATCGGAAGTGAAGAAAGCATATGCGTGAGCCAACACGGGTCTCCCTGAATCTAAGAGGCGGGTGACCAGTGCCGATGGTCACACACCGCGAACGCACTGTGAGATGAACTCAGTTGCCATTTCTGTTACATGGGCGGCCAACCACCCAACAACACAGTGTTTGGAAGAGGGTTTGGGGGGAGAGATGAGGTTCCAAGAAACCCCAAATGGGGAGGAACAGGAAGGGGTGGGAGACTCTGAGGAAGAGATTGCCCAACGGTCCAAACATAGGGAGAGGTGGCTGCAGACCCTTGCCTACCTCCATTTGGCACCCTTCGGAGCAGTTCTCTACAACGCCAAACCGGGCGCTCCCAACTTCCTGCGTGGCCTTTTTTGATACAGTTCAGATATATTTGCTATAAAATGCAAGCTGTGTAATCAAAAAAAAAAAGAGGTAAAAGTTCAGTAACCTTAATACAACAAAAAATGGAAACAGTGCGTCAAAGCACTTTGTTGAGTTACAAAGACACACTGGAGATGTGGCCCCAAACCCACAGCACACCTACATCTTCACTCCTTTTGGAGCCCTTCCTCCATTTCACACCAGCGGAAAAGGGTCCCCAAAGGCCCAGGGAAAAACCTCTTCACTGTTGTCCAGAGACACAGTGTTATTCCACCCACAGCTGCAATTCCTGCATCCTCACCACCCAGGCCACAAAACACCACGGTACACAGGCATGGGATAAAGAAAGGCCAAACCGGCAAACCATCCACGAGCACAGGCCTGAAGCTGGCATTGCAAAACTCCTTCCTTGAAACGTCATTCAGGCGGTGGAGACTGACATTTCCGGAATTAATGGCATTGGCATCCCACAATACAATGTGCCCAGCCGATTTTTATTTCAGCAGGCAAGCCGTCCCTGGTCTGCAAAAGCATGTTGAGGCAAAAATTAAACATGCGCTACTAAACGCCGTCAGTAGCAAGGTCCACCTGACCACCGATGCGTGGACCAGTACCCATGGCCAGGACGATACCTTTCACTCACTGCCCAATTGGGTGAATGTTGTGGAGCCGGGTACAGATCTTGCGAGTGGCGCTGTACGTGTTCTGCCAACTCCAAGGATTGCCGGAATCAAGTCTGTCCACATGACTCCTCCTCCTACTCCAGTTCCTCAGAATCATCGCTGCAGGAGCCGTCACGGTCTAACCTCCACATGGACCCGTGGACGCTTACCTGAAGCGACCGATATGAGCACAGCCGTGGCCAAACGGCAACAGGCCGTTCTGAAATTAATTCCTATGGGGAATCGAAGCCACACAGCGCAGGAGGTCTGGAATGCCATCAAGCAGGAGAGCGACGTGTGGTTTTTGCCAGCGAATCTCCAGCCAGGCTTGGTAGTGTGTGACAATGGCCGAATCTGGTGGCAGCTCTGGGCCTTGGCAACCTCACTCACATACCAGTCTGCACATGTGCTCAACTTGGTCGTGCAGAGTTTTTTGAGGGACTATCCGGATCTTGATGCACTGCTGCACAAGGTCCGCCTAGAGTGCGCTCACTTGCGACGTTCCAGCATGGCCAGATCGCGCATTGCAGCTCTGCAACGCAGATTGCGCCTTCCTGAACATCGCATCATATGTGACGTATCCACCAGTGGAATTCAACGTTACATATGTTGGAGCGGTTGTGTGAGCAGCAGCCAGCAGTTATGGAGTATCAGCTGCATCAGGCGCAATCAACACGCAATTGCGCCGTCCACACTTCACCATTAATGAGTGGGCCACTATGAAGGACATGTGCCCACGTTTTGCGTGCGTTTGATGAGTCAACGCGGAATGGCGAGTGCAGATGATGCACTAGTCAGCCTGACTGTCCCCCTTATCTGCCTGCTTCAAAAAACACTGCAAGCAATAAGGGATGAGGTTTTGGAAGAGGTGGAGGATGAGGAGTCACAAATTCCATCACCTTCTGGAAAGTCAGCGCAACGTGGTTCCTCACAAAGGGCTGGGCAGGGCTCACTTTGTGAGGAGGATGAGGAGGAGGAGTCAATGGAGGAGGAAGACATCGCTCCAGAGGGAGTACACAACGCTCTAGTCAGTATGTAGAGCGAGGGTGGGGTGATGCAGAGCAGGCAGAGATAAACGCCTCTTGCAGAGGACAGCGTTTCTTTGCCAGTTGGGAGTCTGCAGCACATGGTTGATTTCATGCTGCAGTGCCTAAGAAACGACCGCCGCATCGCCCACATTCTCACGACGTCTGATATTGGGTGTACACCCTCCTAGACCCTCGCTACCGGGACAACGTCAAAAGCCTCATCACACCGTTGAAACCGGGAGCGTAAAATGCGGGAGTACCAAACACACTGGTGCAATCCCTAATGTCTACCTTACTGCCGAGAGCACTGCTGCTGCTACTGCTTTACAAAGCAGCTCTGTGCGTCGAGCAGTGTAGAGAGCTCTGCAACAAGAGGGAGCACACGCAGTGCCTCTGCACAGGAAAGACCAGTATGTTAAAAATGTGGCAAAGTTTTGTGGCAGCGCCACAAATGTCTACACCATCCGAGAGGGCTCCAGTCAGCGGGAGGCAACGTATCCGTCAGATGGTGACAGACACTTGGCTTTGCCTCTCAGTGTACTCCCAGATGGCTCTTCCCCATTCAAGTTTTGGGTCTCTAAGCTGGATACATGGCCAAGCTTAGCCAGTATGCATTGGAGGTGCTGGCTTGCCCTGCGCCAGTGTATTATCGGAGCGCGTCTTTAGTGCTGCAGTGGGTGTACTAACAGACCGTCGCATGCGACTATCCTCCGATAATGTAGACCGGCTTACTTTTCTGAAAATGAACAAGGCATGGATCTCGGCAGAATTTGTCTGTCCGTTTTCAGATTAAATAACTGGTTTCGCAACGTTATCCATGTCTCCTGTTATGTTCATCTTTCTACCACCTGAACTCTACTCCCTGGGCTCCAACACTGCCAGTTGCTGCTCAGAAGTGTCGGTCCACAGAACAAACACAAGCTCTACTGTTAGTGGGGTTCAGTAACGCCAGCTGTTCCCCTGCTGTGTCAACGGCAAGAAGTCTCCTGTTTCCCGACACATGGACAGAAAAACACATGACCAACATGCTCCAAATAGGGAAGGCCGTCACCCTGCTTGTTATGCTGAAAACATGAAATTGTGAAGTTTTGCAGGCGTAGAATGATAAATTTTTATGACAAATATGGACAAATAATAATTTGTCATCACAGCGCAATATCTGCACATGTCTATTAGAAATGGTAACAAAAAATAAAACATAGTCTACTCTTCACATTTTGAAATTAATGCATAAAAGTACATTTCAGACTTATGAATTAATGCTTTTTAAGAACTTTATCTGTACCTGTAAGATAATGCAGTCAATGGATGTACGAATCATTAAATCCTCATCATCATCATCACGAGTTTTATTTATGACAGACATTATAAAATACACATACTGATGCCAACTGTAACTTCAAACACCATATATGAAATGGCCAGCATGTAAACATGGTAATAATGTCCAATAATAAATTATTACATCTAGAAAGTGCATCATGCATACTGACAATAGGTAGTTATACCTGCAAGTGCTGTTGAAACAACCACAAGAGATATAAATTAATACTGGTATATAGGTATCACAGTGCATAGTTACTCATGGACAATGTTGATGTAATACTGTATCTCAATTAAGTCAGCGTCAACCATTAGGCTTGTTAGTCTTGTACATTGTTAAAGAGGGAACGTAATTTTTTTGTTTGTCATAGGTGGAGTATTACACATTAAATTATTACTGCAGTATTTTTTTTTGCGTCCCTAGTGCGCAATAACGCAGCCTAACCTCACATTTGATAGTCAGCTAATTGCCAACACGCTACCCTACCCTACGCGTGACAGTAGGAAGGTAGTGTTGAAGGATAAAGCTTTGCGCAACCAGACATTCTTTTACCCTCTTCAACACTCTACAAGCCAAAAATGCATGATTTCAGCCGCAGACTTTATTGACGTACAGTATAACATCGGCATTACCCATCAGAGGCTGTCCACTGTCTGATACAGACATAGAATATACCTTTGCTATCCGTAGCCTTTGTTTCACCTACACTTGCAGGCACACACTTAAATTGTGACAAACAATGCCTAATGTTTTTTTTAAATGGTTATTTTTTATTGTACATTATTGTGTCATCAATCACATTGATGAGTCCATGCTGGACATGTCATACATGCTATAGAAAGTTACGATTTTATGAACTTAAATAATTGAAATGTCTGTGACTGTCACATAAAATTTGCGATGATGATGATGAGTGACTATTACAAAATCCATTGTCTTCACTATGTTATGGTTTAACATAGCGTTCCTTAAGCATTATTCATAAAAAAAAAAATGGACTTTTATTCTTAAATTTACAACACTATATTTTGTTACCAATTTTTTGGGTGTTGTGTTGTTCCATTTATTTTTGGCATGTGCATATATGCGTTTATATTTGTATTTTCTTTATTTTTCCTTCTTCAAATTAGAAAACATGTGTATCTTTGTACCGTGTTAGCCAGTACATAGAAAAATATTTAGACTTCAGAGTCAGCAGTGGTTGATACCTTTTAATGGATAACTGAAAAGATGGAAACAAATTGCAAGCTTTCAAGGCTACTCACGTCTCTTCATCAGGGAAAGACTAACTAAAAAAATTAAGCATCACATATTTCTATACACAACAGGACACAGGAATACTGCAATAGGTAAGACAAGTAAGTGACGTGTATCAGAACTGTCATTATCTCACAGGATGAACATAAATATTGGAACAGTTCCTAGATAAGGATAGAAAGTTTGATTGCCCTCTCATTGGCGTATTTTTTTGGGTTTTCATGACCCTGGAAGGGCATAGACGCAGATTCCTTAATTGATATAGAATGACATAAATCCATGTGATCTATTCATTCCATCACTAACAGTGTCAAAGGTCATGATGAGCTTATATTCTGAAACCTTTGTACGTTTCTCATATTTGAAGTTATATTTTAATACCAGTAATTCCATATCCATGATGCTATGACCGGGCATACAAAAGTCTTTTGCCACAGGTAAATTCATTAATTTATCTGTGATTGTGTGGCGCTGATAATTCATCCTTGTTCTCCTTTTTGTTGCCGGTCTCCCCTCACTTGTCCCTCCTCACTTGTCTTAGCTATTCCTGTGTCCTGTTGTGTGTAGAAATATGTGATTCTTCATTTTTGGCTTTACTCTTAGCCTGATGAAGACACCTGAGTAGTCTCTAAAGCTTTGAATTTGTTACCATATTTTCAGTTAGCCATTAAACGTTATCAACCACAGAGGACTGTCAAGTATACATATTTTTCTATTCTTGTAATTTAAATTTATCATTTTATTGTTGTAGTAAAAGTTCATTTATTCTTGTTTGAAGTACATACATTTGCAATGGCCACGTAACAAGGCAATAACTCAATATTTGTGCCTACACCCTCCTTGACCCTGGGCTTCAACAGCGCCAGTTGCTGCTCAGAAGTGTTAGATGCACAGATGAAAACAATCGCTGATGTGTTTGTGGGTTCAGTAACGCCTGCTGTTCCCCTGCTGTGTGTCTGGCAAAAATTACTGCTGCTAACTACAACTTCAACTTCAAACGTCTCATACTAGGCCTCTGCCTACACCCTCCTTGACCCTGGGTTACAACACCGCCAGTTGTTTCTCGGAAGTGCTGTTAGCACAGTTTACACTTGCTCCTGTGTTACTGGGGTTCAGTAATGTCAGCTGTTCCCCTGCTGTGTGAACGGCAAACAGTCCTGCTGCCTCCACCATGTTCTCTTCTCATCCCTGGGTTACAACACCGCCAGTTGTTTCTCAGAAGTGCTGTTAGCACAGTGAACACTTGCTCCTGTGTTACTGGGGTTCAGTAATGTCAGCTGTTCCCCTGCTGTGTGAACGGCAAACAGTCCTGCTGCCTCCACCATGTTCTCTTCTCATCCCTGGGTTACAACACCGCCAGTTGTTTCTCGGAAGTGCTGTTAGCACAGTCTACACTTGCTCCTGTGTTACTGGGTTCAGTAATGTCAGCTGTTCCCCTGCTGTGTGAACGGCAAAAAGTCCTGCTGCCTCCACCCTGTTCTCTTCTCATCCCTGGGCTACAACACCGCCAGTTGTTTCTCAGAAGTGCTGTTAGCACAGTGAACACTTGCTCCTGTGTTACTGGGTTCAGTAATGTCAGCTGTTCCCCTGCTGTGTGAACGGCAAACAGTCCTGCTGCCTCCACCATGTTCTCTTCTCATCCCTGGGTTACAACACCGCCAGTTGTTTCTCAGAAGTGCTGTTAGCACAGTGAACACTTGCTCCTGTGTTACTGGGGTTCAGTAATGTCAGCTGTTCCCCTGCTGTGTGAACGGCAAACAGTCCTGCTGCCTCCACCATGTTCTCTTCTCATCCCTGGGTTACAACACCGCCAGTTGTTTCTCGGAAGTGCTGTTAGCACAGTCTACACTTGCTCCTGTGTTACTGGGGTTCAGTAATGTCAGCTGTTCCCCTGCTGTGTGAACGGCAAACAGTCCTGCTGCCTCCACCATGTTCTCTTCTCATCCCTGGGTTACAACACCGCCAGTTGTTTCTCGGAAGTGCTGTTAGCACAGTCTACACTTGCTCCCGTGTTACTGGGGTTCAGTAATGTCAGCTGTTCCCCTGCTGTGTGAACGGCAAACAGTCCTGCTGCCTCAACTTTAATTTCCATGGGTACCTTCTGCTACCCATCCGGGTTCCAGTACCGTCAGCTGGTTCTCCGCAGTACCTTTGGCCTAGGTGCCTCCATGTTGGTGTCCGAGTTCCAGCAACGTCTGCTGGTCCTTGGTAGTGCTTTGGAGCACAGGTACCTCCTGCTTAGTAACCCTGTCCCAGTAACGTCAGCTGGTCCTCGGTTGTGCCATTGGCTCTTTTCCTTCTGCTGACCCTCCGGGTTCCAGCACAGTCAGCTGGTCCTCGTTACTTTCATTGGCTCTTGTACCTTCTGCTACCCATCCGGGTTCCAGTACCGTCAGCTGGTTCTCCGCAGTGCCTTTGGCCTAGGTGCCTCCATGTCGGTATCCGAGTTCCAGCAACGTCTGCTGGTCCTTGGTAGTGCTTTGGAGCACAGGTACCTCCTGCTTAGTAACCCTGTCCCAGTAACGTCAGCTGGTCCTCGGTTGTGCCATTGGCTCTTTTCCTTCTGCTGACCCTCCGGGTTCCAGCACAGTCAGCTGGTCCTCGTTACTTTCATTGGCTCTTGTACCTTCTGCTACCCATCCGGGTTCCAGTACCGTCAGCTGGTTCTCCGCAGTGCCTTTGGCCTAGGTGCCTCCATGTCGGTATCCGAGTTCCAGCAACGTCTGCTGGTCCTTGGTAGTGCTTTGGAGCACAGGTACCTCCTGCTTAGTAACCCTGTCCCAGTAACGTCAGCTGGTCCTCGGTTTTGCCATTGGCTCTTTTCCTTCTGCTGACCCTCCGGGTTCCAGCACAGTCAGCTGGTCCTCGTTACTTCCATTGGCTTTTGTACCATCACCAACAGGACAAAGAAGGTTAAGACAAACTACAAGATACAGAACAAGAGACAGAAGAACAATAAGCAGAAGATCAAAAAGCAGAAGAACATTAAGTATAAGACCAAAATGAAGAGCAAAATATATGCTCTAAATTCTAAGCAGAAGAAGACTAAGCAGTGTATGGGGGTGAGTCCGTTCCTCCTCGTGGTGCCCCTGGAAAATGCCTGATGCTGCTGCAGGCTAAACTGAATGCGGACAAATACTGTTGTAATTAAAATCTTTCGTGACAGCAAGAACGGAAGGATGAAAATTCAGAGTTTTACAGATTACAAGTACAGGAATGTCTGTCACAAATAAGAATATGATGAAAAGGATGAATAGGAAGAAGATGAAGAAGTAGAATATGAAGAATAATAACTGTTTAATAAGAACAATATAAGTAATGTTAACAAAAAGATGAATAGCAAGAAGTTTTAGAAGATTAAGAAGGTGAAGATGAAGAATAATTTGATGAGAAAGATGATGCTGCTGAAGATTATGAAGGAGAAAGTGTGTGAAAAGTTAAAAAGGTGAAGACCATGGAAGTTGTGAAACAGACATATTTGACAAAATAGAAAAAAGGTTAACAACATTGTCAATTTGTTCGTCAATCCGAACGTATTTCCTAAAAAAAAAAAATTAATGCTATTCCATTGGATTGGGTCAAACATCTATGCCTTTAATGTCTCCTCAACCTCCCCCAATACATTCTACATTACTCTTTGTTGTTTTCCTTCATGTACAATTAACCTACAAGGCAAGAATGGGGTTTTTTTTATTTCGATATTTTGTTCCCATAGACTTACATGGGACTTCCGGTATCGGTATCGGGTATCGCCGATATTTTTTGTGTATCGGCGATACCATTCCGATTCCGATACTTTTGGATATCGGAAAGTATCGCTCAACTCTAGTCTTTAGAATTCCCCTATGCCCGGCTATCTTGGAATCGTGGATGAGTTGCAATACTCTCAATCTGACTGTTTCAGGTATATACAGACGTTGTCCCTGAATCCACACACCATTCTTAAAGACAAGACTTACGTCCCTTGGGGGTTGAGCCAACAAAGAATCCGCATGGTATGCTTCCTTGATGTCCTTAAGTAGGTCTTGATTATGAATCACTCCCAGGAATCTAGAGTCAGGAAGAATAGTCTTAGGAGGAGTAAGTGGACGTGTCTCTGCTGAATGAATCCTAGAGAGTGCATCAGCCTTTCCATTGCGCGATCCTGGTCTATAAGAAATGACAAAATTAAATTGGTTTAGGAAAAGATTCCAGCGAGCCTGGCGAGGAGTCAGGCACTTAGCCGACCTGATAAATTCAAGGTTACGATGGTCTGTCAGGACGACTATTTGCTGTGCAGCTCCCTGAAGAAGGTGTCTCCATTCCTTGAAGGCGGCAATAATGGCCAACAATTCTCTATTGCCCACATCGTAGTTCCTCTCAGCCGAAGACAACTGCTGGGAAAGGAAGGCACAGGGATGCAAGACATTCTTCTCACCTGTTCTCTGAGAGAGTATAGCTCCAACGGCACAGTCTGAAGCATCCACCTCTATTATGAAGGCAAGCTCGGGGTTGGGATGTACTAAGATAGGTGCGGTGGTAAATTTATCCTTTAAACAGGAAAATGCTTCCTGAGCTTGCGGGGTCCAGGAGAACCTAGACTGTTTCCGGGTAAGTTGGGTGATAGGTGACACTACCTCAGAAAAATTCTTAATGAAACGTCTATAGAAGTTGGCAAACCCCATGAAACGCTGCACCTCCTTCACATTTCTAGGAATTGGCCAATCCTTGATGGCTTGGGTCTTGCTTCCATCCATACTAATCCCTTGCGTAGATAGTACATACCCCAGAAATTGAATTTCGGTTCTATGGAATTCACATTTTTCAAGTTTGATGTAGAGATGGTTTTGTCTTAGGCGTTCTAAGACCATTCTCACATGTCCATGATCTTCCTCTGTGGAGTTAGAAAAAATTAGAATATCATCCAGATAAATCACCACTAATGTATCTAGGAGATCCCTGAAGATATCATTCACGAAGTGTTGGAAAGTGGCTGGGGCGGTACTCAGACCAAAAGGCATAACTAGATATTCAAAGTGTCCATAGCGTGACCTGAAAGCAGTCTTCCATTCATCCCCAGGTCTAATACGGACCAAGTTATAGGCCCCACGGAGATCCAGTTTAGAGAAAATTTTGGCATGCCGCACTCTCTCCAACAATTCAGGGATTAAAGGCAATGGATAACGGTTTCTAATAGTAACCTTATTGAGTTCCCTATAGTCTATGCAGGGTGGAGGAAAACACAGGAGACATAGGTTGAAATGAAATGACTTGTATTACTTCATACAAGCATGCTGAAAAGTTCACACAGTTTGCAGGAACAGCGACAGGAGACACAGCAGGCCAGAGTAACTTCAAGCACTACAATAAATCTCCAAAGCAGGTTCAGGATCTCTTCTCTGTACCGTAATTCCTCTGCAAACATGGATTCACCAAACAGCAGGTTTCCAGAGTCCAAAAGTGTTCCAAGGTTCCTCAGTAGGGAATAGCTGGAGTACAAGTCCAAGGCTTCCAGGAGTCAGGTCACAGACTGACTGAGGCTTGATTCAGGAGCACTGATTGTTCAGCTGAGGCTGCTTAAGAGGCAAGAGGGAAGAATCAGGGCGGGAACATGAAAACTGGAAACTCCATATTAACTGAGGGCAAGAGCTGCAGAAAGACAGAAAGCAAAATGGCCGACGGAAAACTGAGTTTCAAGGAACATGTCAACAGAGACAAAGAACCTTACACACCACTTGCTACCAGTTTCTGCAATCTCTCCTGAAATGTCCTGGTTTCCTGCACTCGTAGCACAATTTCTGTCCATCTCCTGGCACACGTCTCCCCTCCCTGCTGTTTGCAGGACGAGTACCTACAGCATGTATCCTTGCTCCTCTTTTGCCTGCGCTAAATCATGTTGTGCCCCTTGCACTATTCTGGCTAGATCCTCTGCTTTAACTGACCTCCAATCTGGTCTACTTACTTTCAGCTTTTCTGTCACTTCCTTTTTCAACCCATTCATATATGCACTTGCCAGTACCCTCTCACTAGTCTTGTTTTCTGGGACAAAACCCATTTCCACCCAAGTTTTTCTTAGAGCCCAGAAATAATCTTTTGGCTCTTCTTCCTTTCCCTGAACTCTATCTTCTAGTGTAATTTCCTTCTCTGCCTGTCTATCTTTACATGCTTTTTTTCAACGCTTCTGTAAACATAACCCCTGCTGCTGCGTCATTGACTTCTGCATTATCAGGTCCGGTCCTACCAACATAGCACTTGTATGTCTCATCTATCAGTCTATCGTATCTAGCTTCATCTGCCAATTTCCCTTTTATAAGCGCTTGCAAATCCTGTCTAGTTGCTTCATTAGAGCCAACTGCTCTGTAGGGCTCCATGGTCTGTACATTTCTGCTGTCCGGGGGGGCAGACAGGAGGGTAAATCAGTCATCCCTGTTTTTGTCAGTCTGTAATGTCCGTCTCCTAATTCTTCAGTCTTTTCTTCTAAGTAATCACACGCACTCATCCACAGGTTCACTGTTTTCAACAGTCCTTTGTCTCTCAACCATCCATGATGTGAGTTAAAGAACCTTTTCCATTTATCACTGTTCAATTCTCCGTTTTCATTCATGCCTGCTTTACACAATACTTTGTCAATGCCTATCAAAGCTTGCTTTCCCTCTCTGCGTATCACTAAATCTTTGGCAGTAACACCTTCCTTGGTGTTTTGGTTCCCCATTTTTGTATCTCCTCACCTAGAAGAGATTCTCTTGTCACTTAGACAATTCTGTCACCAAGACTCTGTCACCAAGACAATTGTCACCATGACTCTGTCACCAAGACAGTGGGCCACAAAGGTTTCTGAACCATTCCATTGCTCGCTTTCCAAGATTTGTACGCCAACCAAATAAACAATCCGATCACACCAACACCAAGACAAAACCACAACACAATCATCGGATCCATACTGTCATTTTTCAAAGGAGAAAAGACAGGACTGACAATTAATCTGAAGGTCTACTGGTTCAAAGGGACCTGAGCCAGGAACACCTGTGAATTACCTGGAAAGCCGACCGCTCGGGGAGGAGGGAGTCCACTATACAGTGATATAGATTTTAGGTAGAATATAATAAGTATTCTTACCTCAGCGCTGTATGTATATCACCAACAGAAAGCTCCACTCATCCCACGTCTCCGGACCGGTCGGGCTTCCTCAGAGTAGATTAACTCAGGTCCCTGTTCGGGCGCCAGCTGTCGTCACTGTTATCTCGTTAACCCTTTCCTCCTCGGAATGTAGTACCAGAGAGAATAAGGCACAGACCAAAAGTATGCGTCAATAAGCTCTGCTCTTTATTGCTAACGAAGGGATTTATATACATCCCATAAGCAGGAAGCGGAATTACCATATATGGTGTTTACACAACTTATTACTAAATAGATAGAATACTGGTTTTACCTTGAAATCTCCATCCTTCCCTTAGCTCCCAGCACAGAGTGTCTTTTCATAACTCAGGCGGGCGGGGGGGAGGTTGTGTATTGTACAAAAAAACGAACATCTTTATCTCAACTTCTAGTATGCATCAGCCTTTCTGACAAACCAAGGTCTTCTGAACTTTTGAAAAATGCTGTTTCAGCTCTAACAGCAACGAGCTGTAAACAAAACAAATGTGTTAATATCTCAAAAACGGCTGCAAATTTTAGTGAGCAGTAAATTGCAAAATTGCTCGTATTTACCAACACTATCCAAAAATGTCCATCTAAGAAGATTGGAATATCTATTTAAAGACGACGCAACTTCAAACTCTCTTTTGAAATGGATATTAAGTCTCCTATATGACGAAAAAGAGCAATATGAGAGTCTGGAATCAAAGTCTAAAGTAATTAGCCAAAGTTTTCCAGCCAGATTTACTAGTGGATTTAATAATTTTGGCTTTACGCATCAATGTGTAAACTTGATAACGTGTCAAAATTAAACTGGTTGGAAGACTTTGTTCGGCCAAGAGAAATATTTAGAAAGCACTTTGGAGGGATTAAGTATTTTGAGGCCGCACAATGGACTGTTGTTGTAGTGCATTGGATGCATTTTATTTTTTATACCGGAGAACCGGTTTTCATTTGCCCTCTTCTATGGATTCGGTGAATTAATTTCTTTAGACTGATGAGGAATTGTTTTTTTTATTTTCTTCAAGATTTGGGGAAACTCATATGTTTGAACAGATTCATTTTATTAAAAGTAAGTTGTATTAAAACCCAAAAAATAGAATTGTTCTTCGTTCCTTTCCTGCCTTCATTTTCGACCATATTAGCTCCCATACGGGGCTAACGTCTCTGGCACATGGTCACCTATAGAGAACCTTCCCCCTTTCAACCTCAATTAGTGATGAGCGAGTATACTCATTGCTCGGGTTTTCCCAAGCATGTTCGGGTGATCTCCGAGTATTTGGAAGTGCTCGGAGATTTAGTTTCTGTTGCCCAGCTGCATAATTTGCGGCTACTTGACAGCCTGAATACATGTGGGGATTGCCTGTTAGGGAATTCCCACATGTATTCAGGCTGTCAAAAAGCGGCAAATCATGCTGCTACGGCAACAGAAACTAAATCTCCGAGCACTTCCAAATACTCGGAGATCACCTGAGCATGCTCAGGAGGAAAACCCGAGCAACGAGCATACTCGCTCATCACTAACCTCAATCCTGCTATAGGATAAGTCTAACACTGCATATGGGTATTCGGAACAAAAGCCGCTACTCTTGGCTGGCTAGATGAGGTCCCTTAGCAGAGTACCCTTTTTTTTTTTTTTTTAAGGGATATGAATTTTTGAGAAAAAAAAGTAATCATTTTATGCAATGAAGTCTCAAAAGGGAGCAAATCAAGTAATAGGATTCCGCCTGTTGTTTTGTACTAATTTCATGAAAAATATTTCACCATTCTGCATTACTTGAGATTTATAGACCGTCAACAAGAACATATCATACAGAGTGTTCCACAGCTACAACTTACGACCGACAGGGTAGTATCCTGTATACAAGTGATAAGAGCCAGGGTTCAGTTCCTCTTTTTTGAAATATCACTATAGTCTGAGGTTTCTGGACCAATAAGGGGTTAAAAAATAATAAAAGATGATCCATTCCTGTCCGCCGCAACAGTTTCCTACCCAGTCCTCCGTATGTTTCCTCTTCGGATCTTCTGGTGCTGACTGAGCCTCACGTGGTCTTGTTGGGGCAAGATGCACATTATTGACAGATTGAGGACTGGTCAGCGCCACAGGATTCGAAGATTGAAGGGAGCAAGTGGAAATCTGGGCAGGAAGCTGCGGAAGACAAGGTTTGGGATTTAGGAAAGGTGCGTAAAATCTTTTATTAGTTCTTAAACCCATTCTGGAGCTTAAAAGAATCCACCGATCTGTTGGAATCGTGTGACTCAAATCCAGAAAAATGATGATTCTGTCAAATCTGAAATTCTGGAAAAGTCATAAAAAATTAATTTTTTTATGAATCATTTGGATCACTTCTACGCTTTACGTCATTCATCGCCCTCTTAGAGCCTGCGGCGGGCGCAACTAAGTGTATCCGTTTTGCCCGGAGTGTTTTTTTAAGGTTCCAAACTGTTTGACAATTCAATCTTTTTGTCTGGATACTAAAAAAATATTAATTTCATTAGGTTCATGGTTTTATTGTGTTTCAGGTTCCATGTTGGACATTATAAAACATGTGGTGAACAGCGGGGAGCATAAGAACGGCGTGCTAGAAGAACTGATTATCGCAACTATTCTTAAAGAAGTCCTAGAAGGATTAGATTATCTACACCGGAACGGACAGATTCATAGGTGGGTTACAATGTCTGTACGGAAGGTAAACTATTTATGTTATATATGTTGAAGTTTGTTTTCTCTTTTACGTAAATTTGATATATTTGGTTTTTCAGTTCTTTATAAGAAAATAAAAATGTTTCCAGCTAAGATTCATTACATTTAGAGGGAGAAATAGAACACAAATTCCCAATACTTTTCCAGACTGTCACAAAGTTTTCTTTTTTTACCTGGAAAAAGTTTTGTGGTCTCGGAGTTGATTTTCCAAGAAACAAAATCATCAACAGAAATTCTGATTAATCCAAGTGTATGTGAAATGTATCTCTGGGCGATTATATTTCATTCTGATTGACCTCTTGTAATCATAGAAAATAAATATTATGATGCAGATTAAAAAACTGACCACATTTCCTGATCTAATTTCCTTTCCAATTCACAGACTTAAAAAAAAATAATCTACTATTTTAGGGGTCTTTTATAAAGAGATGGGGGAGAGAATTGAAGAATAATATTAATTTTAATATTAATTTTTTTTCTCAGGGACCTAAAGGCTGGAAATATTCTTTTGGGAGAAGATGGGTCAATACAGATAGCAGGTGAATTCAATGACAGATAAAGAGGATTTCTGAGTTTCCTAATCAATATTGGAAAAGGCAGAGCATGTGATAAAATATTTTAAAAAAGGCTGTAACATTTGTCACTCAAGCGATACCAATTCGGTGGCCTAAACCGAGACCGGAAGTGATGACTTCCTATTCTTGAGTAATTTAATCACTGGAGTCTCTGATTGGCTGCAGCAGTCACAACTGGAATTCATTGGATGTGAATTAAATATTGTCCCATTCCAGTCAAGTGAACGCTGCTGCCAATCACAAGCCACAGAGGTCGAGTTTTGAAAAACAGGAAATCATTGTTTTCTTTCCAGACGGAGACCATAGGAGCAGCCTATGCTGGAGAATGGTGTAGGTGGTTATAGGGAGTGAATATATTTTCTTCTATTTTTTTTTTATCACATGCTATGCCTTTTCCAATTTTTTGGGGGGGTAAGTCAAGCAACTCCTTTTTAATTTGTATATTACAAGAGTTTCACTTACAGGTGTGCCCTTCTTTACCTTTGCTCTTGGCTCAGTATTAAGACTTGTAGTACCAGATGACCAGCTTTTAAACAAATATATGATTTTGTTATACACTGTCATGAAAAGTCTATGCTCTATGTTTCTCAGTGTCGCCACCCAGTGGTTCTGATATGAAATGCGGAATGTCAATATTTTTGTATGGTAGCACTTATGTATTCATCAATATCAGATCGGTGGTAATCTTGCCCAACGTGCCTAAGATCTGGTGGCCGGATGTAATAAATGTACTGTATATTTACAGTGTAGTAGCCGTTCCTGGGTACTGCAGATCATCTCCCATTGAAGTGAATAGGACCCCCACTGATCTGATTTTAATCACCTATCTTATGGTTTGGTCATCACTAGGTCAGTCCTAGACAATTCCTTTTACCATAAATTTCATTTTAGCCAACTTCCTGTTCCAAAAAAATGGGGTCTCATGTCCTTTAACAACTAGGTACTTGACCCAGCCATTGGGCAGACCGTTTAATATGGACTTCTTTATGGAAGTGGTTTAGAAGACTGTTTCCAGGCTTCCTTCACCCCTGGTTCTATAACATCGGGCCATTGAGCCTCGTATAGATAGACCGGGGGTGTTTAAAAAATATTAGAAAAGAATTATAAAAATTTATAACACCGTAAGCAGAGAAAACAATGAGTAAATTATCGTCTAAGCCTTGTAAAGTTTCGTAACTTTCGAGAGGGATACAATCACAGAAGTGTCGCATTCAGCTGGAAGCCATATCATTTTCCAGTCATTCTAGATGTTATTTTTATTAAAGCTGGTACTGCAGTGAGAGACCACAAGTAATACCTTCTATGAGAAATGTGATTTACGAGCGCTGGCAGAAAATTGGGGTAATTGAAAACTAGAATTACCTTTTTCTGCTTTGATAGAAAATACAAGAATGTATAGAGGGAAAGTCGCAAGAATTGAATTCTCCAGACTGTATCTCGGAAAACTGATTAAGAGATTCCAAGTAATTTAATTCTTCCATGAAAGTTAATCTGGAGGTAAAGAAGGAAAGAAAAACGACATAATAGGCAAAAAATGGCCTTTAGTATTCTACAAATCAGCATAATTAAAGAATGGCAGATCTGTGATTACCGAACAGGAGTCTGTACCAGCTTCATTAGGTTTTCTTTTCTGCACAGATAGGCTTCAGGGGTTTAGGATTTATTTTTTTTATTAACTGTAGCAATTTTCAGTCTAGAACCAGGCATAGAAAATACTTCGGAGCTTGTACATATTTTTTCTTCTTGTAATGTGGGGCCAACTTGCTCCAAGCTAGAGCGAAGTCACAATAAGTCAAAGTCAGGAACTGCTCTTATATCACTATATAAAATATAGATGTCCCCTGGGTATAAACACTACATGCAATCCCATGGTCAATATCTTAAATGTAATGGAAAAAATTTAATGTGTCTATTGAAATTTTAGTGTTTAAAACATGAGGAATTAGTGCAAAGTGCTGCTTAAAGCCTGATGAGGCTGGTGTACTTACATTGAAAGCCCATGTCAGAATGGCTGTGTGATCCCGATATTACGTTGAGCACTTTACGAGTCCAGCTATAGAATGAAATGGCTCATGAGTCCAAGTATATTCAGTCTCTGACCACCTAGCCTGACAGACAGCTGCAGCTTGTACTGAGCAGTGTGAGTTCTTAGCAGGGAGGAGGGACACTGAGGAGCTGTCAATCAGGCTAGACAGGCAGAGATTAAATTCAAACATTAAAAAAAAAAGAATTATACAGCCATTCTGATATGGATTTGCAAATTAAATACACTAGCCTCATCAGGTGTAAGAGCGCTATCTAATAATGCATGTAGTTTACATTGTGAAATCTGGTGACTGATCTTTTAATACTTGTTTTTATGGCCTAGTACCTTACACGATGGTGCTCTGCTAGCAAACATGTAGATCTGTTCTATAGATGAAAAGCAAATAAAGTGGTGGCGCTCACCGATCATAGATTCTTCTCTTTATTTCAAAGTGTCCATATTGCAAACCATCCAGAAGAGGCGTCAGTAGGCGTGAAATGTACATGATCTAAAGGGCCCGCATGCTTTCATGATGCACATTTTTATGGACCCTGAAATAAAGAGAATAATCTATCATTGGTGCGTGCCACCACGTTCTTAGTTTCTCATTTATTTTGTGGAGCTATAAACTTTTTTTCTAGCAGTCTCCATATCGTACTATTATGAAAGCCTGAAAACTTAGCGTGGTCTCATATAAAGGGTTATAGAATAGGTATGGTTGTGCTTAAAAATGTCAAAAGTTAAACTTCTGAACTTCATTGTAAATTTGTTACATTTTCTTTTTTACATTTTTTTTGTCTTTTCTTATTTTCAGATTTTGGTGTTAGTTCATTTTTAGCCACGGGTGGCGACATGACAAGGAATAAAGTCAGGAAAACATTTGTTGTACCCCTTGCTGGATGGCTCCAGAAGTAATGGAACAGGTATGAGTCTGAGTGTTAGAGATCCACAGTCATTAAATGCCCATAAGAGGGTTAAACAAGGAGTGCACAGAACACTTGCTGAACATCCTGAACAGCAACTGAAGAAGAACCCCTGAATAACAGGACTCTGACGGTCACTCACTGTCTGCTTGTCCTTTTTCAGCGTTGCAGAAGTAACTTTCAGCACACTTGGGGCCTGTGCACACATTGCGGATTTGCCTGCAGATTTTTCCGCGCCGAAACCGCACCTCTTGGCAGAAACTGCAGGCGCAGTTTTGATGCGTTTTTTGGTGGTTTTACGCGTTTCTCATGCGTTTTGACGCGGTTTGGCGCTTTTCTCATGCGGTTTTGTATGCGTTTTTGACAGCTAAATAAAGATATGTTGTTTAACAAAAAAAAAAAAAGATTTGTGATGTCATTTCTTGTCCAACCTCCTCTTTTACATTTGTCCAACCCACACTCCATTACACACACACAGATAGAGATAGATAGGCCGGCGTCACACTTGCGAGTGTGATGCGAGTAAGTCGCAGACCTTTTCGCATCAACACCTGGCACGGCCGCCCGCTCTCAGACCCAAGTGTGTGGCTGCATGTATTTCTATGCAGCCGCACACTCGGGTCCGAGAGCGGGCGGCCGTGCCTGGTGTTGACGCGAGAAAGTCGTGCGACTTACTCGCATCACACTCGCAAGTGTGACGCCGGCCATAGATAGATAATAGATACCAGTAGTTAGATAGATAGATAGAAAATACATAGATAGATGGATAATAGATACTTAGAAATATATATAGAAAGATGGCTATATAGACAGAAAGATATATAGGTAGATAGATAGATAAATGGTACATAAATAGTTAAAGACACACACACGCGCACACACACACAAAATAACGCAATAGTTAATAAAAAAAAAATAGGAAAAAAAATGGCATGGGCTCCCGCGCAATTTTCTGCGCCAGAGGGGGAAAGCCGACAGCCGGGGCCAATATTTCTAGCCTGGGAAGGGTTAATACCCATGGATCTTCCTAGGCTATGAATATCAGCCCGCAGCTAGCCTTCACTGGCTATTAAAATAGGGGGACCTCCCCCAAAAAAATGACGTGGGGTCCCCCTACAATTTATAGCCAGAAAGGCTAGGCAAACAGCTGTGGGCTGATATTCATAGCCTAGGAAGGGGCCATGGATATTGGCGCCCCCCCATGGCTAAAAATACCAGCACCCAGCCGCCCCAGAATTGGCGCATCTGTACGATGCACCAATTCCGGCACTTAGCTCCTCTCTTCCCACTCCCCTGTAGCGGTGGGATATGGGGTAATAAGGGGTTAACATCACCATGCTATTGTAAGGTGATATTAAGCCCGGTTAATAATAGAGAGGCGTCAATAAGACGCCTATCCATTATTAATCTTATATTAATAAAAGGTTAAAAAAAAACACACACACACAAGAATAAATTATTTTAATGAGATAAAACACAACACAGTTTTCATATCTTTATAATACGCTCAGATCAAAGCGACGCCCTCGATCTCCTGTAATAAAACGTAAAAAAATAAAACAACCGTATACTCCCTGTCCGACGCAGTCCAATTAATAACGAATGTCCCACGACGGTCTCCCCTATAGAACGGTGACATCAGGTAATGCCACGGCTCTGTAGGGCCTCCCAGTGATGCACTGACAGGAGACAATGGCTCCTGCAGTGCCTCACTGAGGTTACCCGAGTTCATTCTCTCACTTTATGGCAATGCTGCGTGGGAATTTTCTCACCCAGCATTGCCGTGAGAGAATGAACTGTAGTGACGTCATTCTCTCCCGGCGGCAGAGCGGTACACAGATCGATGGCGTCGGGGAATACTCTGTTATATGTTGTATGTCATTGTATGTTCTGTATGTCATGTGTATGTTATATGTTGTATGTCATGTGTATGTTATATGTTGTATGTTCTGTATGTCATGTGTATGTTCTGTATGTCATGTGTATGTTATATGTTCTGTATGTCATGTGTATGTTATATGTTGTATGTCATGTGTATGTTATATGTTGTATGTTCTGTATGTCATGTGTATGTTCTGTATGTCATGTGTATGTTCAGTATGTCATGTGTATGTTATATGTTGTATGTAATGTATGTTTCTTTTTTGTTTTTTTTTACATTCAGCACATTAGCCGGATGATGGGACTACTACTGTCCCATCATTGGCTAATGTGTCACTCACTGTCACTGTAGCAGGCATCGACGGATGGGACTTGTAGTCCCATCCGACGATGCTTGCATACACCCGCACACAACCCCGCACATACACCGATCCCGCACACAACCCCGCACATACACCGATCCCGAACACAACCCCGCACATACACCGATCACGCACACAGCCCCGCACACCGATCCCGCACACAGGCCCGCACACCGATCACGCAGACACCGGCACACAATCACCGCCCACACACACAGCGCCGCACACTATACACGCCCACGCACCGCCCACACACACAGCACCACACACTATACACGCCCACGCACCGCCCACACACATAGCGCCGCACACTATACACGCCCACGCACCGCCCACACTCTTCCCTCCTCCCGAACTGCAGCGGTTTCACCCACAGCAAAACCGCAGATCTTTTTTAGATCTGCGGTTTTGCTGCAGAAGTGCCCGACTCAATGCAAGTCAATGGGCGCCGAACCGCTGCAGTTCCGCACAAAGAATTGACATGCTGCGGAAAATAAAACGCGGCGAAACCGCGCGTTTTTTTCCGCAGCATGTGCACAGCAGACATGCGGTTCCCATTAGATTACATTGGTAGTGCACTGTGCTGCGGGTTGGATGCGTTTCCGCACGTTGAAAAACGCAGCGGAAACGCATCTAAAAACGCAAAGTGTGCACAGGGTCTTAGTGGTATTGTGCAGGACTGAATTATTGATGACCTAATTTGTAGAACATGTCATCAATATGAGGTCAGTAGAGGTCCCACCACTAGCACCTTCACTGAGCAGCTGAAATTTGCTCCGGCAGTGGCTCTAGCTAAGCACTGTAGATGACTGTTAGACCAGTTTTAGAGCACTTTATATGTAGCAAAAACTGTTTTCCCATATCAAAGTCAAGTTTTGAAAAGTCCTGAAATAGTAGAAGATTATGGAATTTACTGGTGATGTTGGCTTCTTGAGAACTCGTACATTTAGTCTGCTGGTCCACTGCCCAGTTCTTATACACGTGTCCTTCCTTACCTTTTCTCTTGGCTCTACTTGGACAGCTTTGAAAAAAACTTTGAACTTTGGAGATCTTTATGCTATATGTGTCCACATGTGGCCACCCAGCGGGTGCTTTGTGAATTGAAGCCTGTTGAGGGTTTTTCTACCATTTCATGATCGTGTATGGAGTTTGTAAAATGAAAAACTGGAGTCCTTAGTAAAATTTGTGAGAACGTAGAGGTGGCCACATCTTAACCATACATAGTTTAGAGAATCCACTGGTTGGCTTGAGTACAGGTTCATGAAGATAAAGGTCTACAGTTCAGTTTTTGATTTTATATGTATATTAACCATACTGAGGGGCAGAATATAAGGCTTTTCTCTTTTTGGGACGCCATCAATATGTGATGGGTGAAGACCTCATTCCGAGGACCCACATAGATGAGCAGAAAAATGGGGCTGAGGAGCGACAGTGAGGCTCATTTAAGAACTGCTTGGCATAGACATTGAGCAGTATCACGTGGTAAGGATAATGAAAATCAGGAGTATTCGATCACCTGGCGGTGTTCTGTGAGGGTGCAACTTCTTTAGACGCATTTACTGGTGCTAAGACCTCGTGGCTTGAGGAGAAAAACTTCTTCCAGATGAATAATAATAGATGTGGACGATATCACGTTGAACGGGTTGCGGTCCGGTAAATGAGAATCCTTTTGTGTTCCAAAATGGTTCCTTGTTGTATCAACGCGTTTTGGCTCTGTACTGGCGACTTTCACAAGGTAAAAAGTTATTTATTTTTTTTACCTTGAGAAAGGCGCGACCAATAACCCTCACTACTAGAGGACGATATCACGTTGAACGGGCTGCGCTGTGATGAGGAGCCTTTTGTGTTCCAAAACGGTTTTTTATTGAACCAACGCGTTTCGGTGCTGGAGCGGGCCTTTCTCAAAAATAATAAAAAAAACTAACAACTTTTTACTTTGAGAAAGGTGCCGGCAAGGGGCCAAAACGCGTTAGTACAATAAGATGGAACACAAAAGGCTTCTCACTTACCGCAGCTCAGCCCGCTCAACGTGACATCGTCCTCCTCTACTAGTGAGGGTTGAAAAGTGAAGTTGAAAGTGATGTTTGTATGCATCAACCCTTTCCTGATATCCACCGTACATGTCGTATGCAGGTCAATGGAGTAGACTGGGGCAAATCCACACACGTTAGGTGTCGGCTGTCTTCTACAGCCATCATGCAAACATGCTCAACTTCCTTGAGAGTAGGTATCCATAGGACAGTTCATATAGTATTACAATCTGCGTATGGTATAAAAGAACATACCGCAGCCGGCCAGTAGGTGATACATTGTAAATCCATAAGGCATAAGCTGCAATGTATAATTATGGTATCATACTATGTGCGAGTTATAGCCGTGAAAAACTCAGATAGAACTCACATGCGAAAAACATTGAAATGTACCCTTATACAGATATCATTAAAATATCACTATTTTTAAGCAAAAGATAATAAAATGTACAATTTAATAAATTGCACGATGATTAACCCATTATATACCCATATACAATTATATCAAAGCATTATATAATAGAGTAATATTGGATTTACAGTAACCTGAGACTAATGAACGTCTATATTTTCATTCCTTTAGGTTAGAGGTTATGACTTCAAAGCTGATATATGGAGTTTTGGAATTACCGCGATTGAACTGGCCACAGGTTCAGCTCCTTATCACAAGTATCCGCCAATGAAGGTGAATTTCTATGCTTATAAAAACCAATAAGAGTTACTACGGGCCACAGGGCGAGCCAGTGATTTTACACACGAGCTAATTCAAGTGTTGACCACCTCTGTCCAAACCAGTGGGCTGTATAGCGGTCACAATGACCAAAAGCATTGTAGCTTTTAGGAATATACCACAAAATTAATAATCAATTAATTTGGACCACTTTTTTAATTAATAAATCCTGGAATAATAATTTCCACAATTGGATATGTTAAAAACAATGTTCCTGTCCTGAGATAATCTTATAGATGTGCAGCTGCTGTGTACTGTGTAATGGCTGTGTCTCACCATGCAGAGCTGCTCCAGTTCATGGTCAGCACATATCACAACTTCTGGCCAGAAGGAAGGAGCATAAGTCACTTATGATAAATGAGTATACAGGTGAAACAGCAGGGTTTTGCAGCTGCTGCTTTTTGAGGTAACACATTTCCCTGCCTGTTTTATCACAGGAGTGAGTGTTTGTGTCATCTCCAGTCCTGTGAGCTCATCATAAATCAAACCAGTGACATATAAGTTTAGTGGCCGCGGGAGTTCCTACGTCACTGATTTGATTTATGATGCTGGATGGCTGGAAATATGGCAGAAACACTAGCTCATGTGTTATGTCAGGCAGAGAAATGTGCTACATTATCCAGGAAATGTGTTACCTCAGAAAGCAGCAGCTGTAGGGTCTTGCTCTTTTTTCTGTCTATTCACTTATCATATTTGACTTCAGCTTCCCCCACATTGGCAGTGATCTGTGGTATATGCCGTCCTTGAACTAGAGCAGCTGTGCATGGTTAGACACAGCCTTTACACAGTACACAGCAGGGGCACATTTTTAAGATTATCTCAGCACAAGAACATTTTTTTTAACACATTAAATTGTGGAAAATATTATTATTCCAAGATCTATTGATTAAATTGTGCTTTGTCTATAGGACAACCTCTTTAAAGGATGCAGACACTTTTGGGGAGAATTTTATTTTAAATTAAATTCATCTGTAGTGTGCTAAACTAATTTTTGCAATTAGTATCCATTGATATTTTTTCACACTTTGCCTTCTACTGCATATTTTGTTTCTCTGCACATTGTTGGCTGCAGAATGAGTTCACTGAGAATCAATCAGTGAGCTAGCAAGTTTGTGACTCATTGATCTGTCTTTTTCTGAGCTCCTCTCAGCAAATTTATGACCATAGAGTTCATCTCCGCTTTCATATGTAACTTTCATGCAACAGCTAAGAGGAGCTCAGAAAGAAAGGTAAAAGAGTAAGGTCAAGTTCACACGTTGCATATTTTACATGGTTTTGTGGTGCAGATTCTGCACTGTAAATACACAACAATTTACAGTGCAATACAAGTTAATCGGGTTTTTAAAATCCTATATACATGTTATGGGAAAAAAATCTGCCCAAAAATTAAAGCACAGTGCAGATTAGATTTAATATCCGCAGCGCACTCATTCTTGTATGGCGTGCCATTGCGGATTTCAGCCTATCAAATGTCTTCTACTGGAGTAGGGTGAAATCCGCAGCCAAGTCTGCAATGAAATCTGATCTGCAAGTAATACACGCATATTCTGTCTGCTGATTCATTGCGGATTTGTGACCAAATGTGTAAAAATGGACTTACAAACTTCCCATCAGAATGATCACACTGATGGATTCTCAGTTAACTCATTTTGCAGCCAGAAATAGGCAGTGCAACACAGAGGCTATAAAAGGCAAAGCAAATATTATTACCTCAAAAATACATGGATTTAACAATCCATGTCAAAATGGTTTTGTAATCCTTTTTGAAACTTTCCTGTGTTATGATTCGCCCGCTGAAGTGGATTTGCTAAGCAATAGGTCAGCGTGAGCAGTGCAGAAAGAGGCATAGGTGTGGTGGAGTAGGAAAGGCACGTGAAACAGCAGGGAACAGAGGAGCTGGACGTGCTGGATGACACAAGGAACAGTGGAGCTGGTTATGCTTGATAGCATGTGGAACGGAGAGAAACAGCAGATGTGGACATGCAGGATGATACCTTGATTCCTCAGAGCTGAGCACATTGGAACAGCAAAGCTGGGTTGACAGACAGGCACCTTGATATAGCAGAACTGAGTGTGCAGACAGCACCTTAGAACAGCAGAGCCAGATTGGCAGACAGACATCTTGATGAAGTTCTAGTAGAATCCAGCAATAGCAGAGCGTTTTTGTCTTGTGGTTAACCAGGGTGTCAGCACATGGCAGCAATGTGTACCTGCTGCCTGAATACTCAAGTGGTGAATAGCCACCTGAGCCAGTCTTAAAAAACCTGTGTGCCAGGTTACATAGTAATCCAGCACCGCACAAGAGCAGTAAGCGACGGCTGTCGGGAAAAGAAGATGCGCGGACCCGAACCAAAGCAGGAGAGTAGCGTCCTACCTGATATTATAATGAGCATTTCATAATAGTTCTAGCAGGACTCATAAAATGCTCATCGTAATTTCAAGCTTCACAACTTTCAGAGCGAATTATGCAACCGTTGTGCATTTTCAATGTAAGTACACTAGCCTCATCAGGTCTATGAGGTCTATTTAGTAATATCTACTGTTTGTTTTGTGCCATATAGTGACTAGCTTTAAAAAAGCCTCCATCTGCTTTGTATTATTCCTTTAAAAAATTTCTGTATTCTTTAGGTCCTAATGTTAACCTTGCAAAACGACCCTCCAACTTTAGAAACTGGAGTGGAAGATAAGGAGATGATGAGGAAATACGGGAAATCTTTTAGGAAGTTAATTTCACTCTGTCTCCAGAAAGACCCATCAAAGAGGTAAGTGACTAAAGCCACATGCATATGGGCAGACTTGTGCCCGTAACAAGTGCCATCAACGACTTAAAGAGGTTGTCCACTACTTTAACATTGACGCCCTTTCCCCAGGATAGGGCATCAATGTCCGATCGGCCGGAGTCCGGCACTCAGCACCACCGCCGATCAGCTGTTATGGGTGCTGGCTGCTGGATCCACCGGCTGGAAGTATTTACTTGCGGAGCTTGGCCGTCTACTTGTAGTGGCTGCCGCGGGGTACTGCACATCCGCCTCCCATGGAATTGAATAGGATGTGCAGTACCCCGCGGCAGCCGCTACAAGTAGATGGCCAAGCTCCGCAAGCGAGTACTTCCGGCCGGCGGCACAGATAACAGCTGATCGGCAGTGGTGCTAAGTGTCGGTCCCCTGCCGATCAGACATTTATGCCCTATCCTAAGGATAAGCCATCAATGATAAAGTAGTGGAAACCTCTTTAAGTCAAGCTTGAAGGGCCTTTTACACGCATTTCATGCAAAACTGTAGGGGGACGAAAAATGCTAAATTCAAGCAGTCGGTGCCGATACCGCGTTCATGTTGTCTGCAGCACATCCCCTTCTATTTTTTAGGTAGCATGAAATATATGATTAGCCGACATTTGCTCAGTTGTTTACAGAGATGTTTACATGGACCAAGGAGCTTTCTTGCCCTTGTAAAATTATGGCTGATAACGTCTCCATGCAATCAGTATGAAATCTGCAGACGTCAGACACAAGACCCCAAGTTAATAAAAAAGAGCAATTATTTGTGAGCGCAAACACTAAAAATATTCACGGCCTTAAGTATATTCAAGCAAGAGACGTTCCCGTGGTTGTCTCATTGCAGTCAAATAAATATTTACACATTGAAAAAAAAGTCTTCACATGATTCTGTGTGTGTCGGCACTGCGTAATGTCATAAGACAGAAATTGTATTCCTGCCATCGTTCCTTGCTGAGAATTTTTGATTTTGAAAACTTTACTCAAACCTAATATTTCAGATAGTCTGACTCTTCATGGTACCAGAAGCAAAAATGTGCGGAATTGTTTGATGGGGTCATGCAAAAGAAATGTATTAGCTACCCTGTGACACTTTTTAGGTTCCAAAAAGTCACAATTTTGGCTAAAAAGTTGGAAAAATTCATCCCGAAACTTATTGCAGAGAGTGCCGAAGTCAGATGCTCTGAGAGCTGTGCGCCTATTTAATGAATTTGGCACAACTTTCAACTCTCAACAAAAATGTATTCGAGCCTGGGACTGAAGTACATTTATTTAGTTATTTTTGCCGATTTCATGCCATACATGTTGATGAATTTGTCGGGCACACTTTGCCACATCCTAACCTAGTTCTACTCAATTTTCAAAAAGTTGGCCGAACTGTCCGTAAAAAATGTCAAGTCACAAAATGTTTGTGTAAATTTGACATGGGCCAAAACGTAGCGATATTACTATCAGATTTACATGAAAACTGCTTGATAAATAGGACCCACTGTAGAATAAAAAAGTCAATCTTTGCATTGCACTGGGCAAAAGTTTAAAAAGTTGGCTTGGCCATAATTGTGTTGATGAGGCCACCATGTTTTACAGAAATTTACCGTAATTAATGAAAAAAAGAAAATGACGCAAAGTTTGGCAAAATCTGCAGCAGATCATAGCTGGCGTCGATTTCATTTTCTGACTTTAATAAGTGCACATTGCAGAATGTTTGCGAATTTTTCCTGAGCAAACGACTTTGCGCGGCAAAAGCGTGTTTTTTGCAGCGGATTTGGCGTTTTTGGTGCGTTTTTTGCGCGATTTGACGCGTTTTACCGCATTTCCTGAACTTTCTAGTCATATAAGAGGGAAACGCTAGAAATCCGCAAATTAATGGACAAACTGCTAGATTTTCCGCGATGCGTTTTTTTGCGGAAAAAAACGCACCATGTGCCAAATTGCGATTCATTTAAATATAGGTGCTTAATACATGCGTTTTAGACGCGTTTTTCCGCGAAAAAAGCAAAATCGACATATCTGAACTGTGCACTTAGCCTAAACAGTCATCTCAAATGCAATTTCATCACAGAGCATGTCTTTTAATAAATTTTAGCCCCAGATCAGTCCAGCACATGTTGCTCAGTTATTAATAATTTTATCGCTTTCTCTTATTACAAACCCAGCGGATTGTTTTTAATTTTTGAGAAATACAGAAAGGTCATAGAGCATCGACTGACAAGCAAGATAACGGCGCGAAGGATGCTTACACTGAAATGGGCACAGACGATAACGTCTCTTAGATCTGTTTATCGCCTCATTTTATACGTCATTATTTACGCATATTCGCAAAATGACATGTGCATGAGCTTTTCTTAAGGAGGGCCATTTTTGTGTTAATAGGTAAATATTAGAGATGTATCTAGAAGTTATTTTGGGGCCTCCGGTGTGTCGCCTAACTCTATATATTATTTAAAGGGCTCAGACTAGTAATAACAATTAAAGAAGCCCCTCTTACTTTCACAAGTCCCACATCAATCTAATGTCAGAAAATGTCCTTTCACATTGCGTTCCGGCACCCGTTCGGTGGCTTATGACTGAACTCCCTCTCAAAATGAGATTCAGACGTATGCGCCGATGGAACCATAGGCTATAGTGGTGCTAGCAGAATGAATGTGCGCTTTGCTTTGAATCATTCGGGAGTATACGCCTACTGGAGGCGGACACTCGGACGCAGTCTACTACGTCTCATTATGTGCCTCCAGCAGGCGTATATGTTTGAAAATGATGCTTTGCTGGAAACAATAGAATCTGTGATCCCATCGGTGCATAAGTCCAAATCCCATTTTGTGGGGGGGGGGTTAGGATGTAAGCCTCGACGTAACCACCGAACTGGTGTCGGGAGTGCAATGTGAAAGAACCCTTAGCCCATTATTGTTGTAACTACAAAATATCTGTTCTTCCCACATCTGGGGTGTCAAAATTGACAGCGCCTTCAAAAAATGCAGAAATGTTTAAAGGGTTTGGTCTACTCCACTAGGGAAGGTGATATGATGTCTACTGATACCTGCCGAGATGCTGGTGCGATTATCAGGTATCGTGCACATGTCACATTTATTAGAATAGGATACGTGCAAGATACCAATGTGGCAGATATCAGTAGACTTGATGTCAAGTGACCTTCCCAACGCGCAAGTGAGCAGAGCAGGACAAATCCTTCAAAGCGGACCCTTCACTTGATTTATATCATCGAAGTTCTTCCTCCAATTTTCTCTGCTCCACTGATTTTTCTGTGCCACTCCGCTCCAATGTAATGTCATCCTGTAATAAAGATGCTAATTTTCCCTACAACCAACTGGGTGCATATCACACAGCTTTTCTGTGGGCGTTGGCTTTTTCTCCTCTAACGCTGACCAATCAAAATACGGCCACACCCACATAGAAGTTCTGTGGTACACGCCCAGTTGGTTAAAGGAAAAATTTGCACTATTATTTCTGGGGGTATAAATTTGGAATGGAGGGGCACAGAAGAAAAACTGTTCTAGAATCAGTGGGGCAATGACAATTGGAGAAAGTACTCATTATGAATTAAAAAATCCAGAGGAAGGTCTTCACCCAACTGTTATGGCTACAAGATGCATGATAGAATCATGAATGATAGATGGGAAAAACATTGATCGTTCGGTTGGACTTTAGGTATTAGAATCCGATCATCTGGTGACGAAGGTGCTCTAAAGCCTTGCCACTATCATTTGTTTCAGTTTTTTATGTTATTTTCCTAGAATAACTATTTTACTGATTCATTTGTTATTCCCTTTTTTTAGGCCCACGGCAGCTGAACTTCTAAAATGTAAATTCTTTCAAAAGGCAAAGGTACATATCCCGTTATATCGTGTTATTATAAGAGTGGTTCAATTACAGCATTATATGGTGTCATTGGAACTAAAACTTTCTTTTTTTCTGTTAATTTTACAGAACAGAGAATATCTCATAGAAAAACTACTCACCGGAACACCAAATATTTCTCAGAGAGGAAAAAAGGTAAGGTATCCCCCTCCAAGTAGTTAACCATGTTTAATATGTGTAGACTGAGTGCCCATTTGGCGGACTAATGTTCGGATCTTCTGTGGACCTTGAGGTCACACGCACTGTAGATCTTCACGTTGAGGCGCCATATTCCTTCTGTGAACCATCAGAAAAAATGTGTTTATCTGGGGCACATAGAGGTACAGCATGGACCTAAAGCATACAAAAATATCCCATGGTGGCATACAAATAGTGCCACAAATGAGGGGCAAAAGCCCAAAGAGCAACAAAGTGCACCCGCTCCAGAACAACATGTACACCAGGAGAAAGCAGAGCCAACAGGTGACAAAAAAGTAATAATGAAAGTTATATTTTATTTATTACAAAAATACAAAGCTTAATAAAACAAGCAATATCATGCAAGAGGTAATAGTAAGAAAATGACTCAAGGCAGAAATACCAAAGGTGCCCCAGGACGATCGATCCCCCCCATATGTAGGAGTCCATATGAGAAATAATCGCTACAAGAAACCCCCCATATAGTGTGGCATAAGGGCATATATCAAGATGGGTGAGTGTCCAGAAAAGAGTCCTCGCCAGTGCAAGAAATACCATAGGTACAAGGGTTCAAACTTGAACCCAAAAATAGTAAAAGGGACACTTACCAAAAGTATTGGACTCTGGAGAGGAAAGGAGCGTCCTGGGCAGGCAGTGTGGACCCCCGACGCGCGTTTCGTGTGCTACAAGGCACACTTCCTCAAGGGGAATACATAAGTTGTCCATAGAAGGACCTTTAAAAGGCATGTGATCATGTCACATGATCACTGTGGACCAATGAAGAAGCGCATATTGGCGAATGCGCACAGAAGGCCGCAGGTCCTTGAGACATGTGGAAGAAGCGTCAGGATGCCAGTGCGCACGCGCAGAGGAAGCGCCTGCGCACAAAACACCCAAAAGACGCTCCCCACATGTCAGGAGCCGCGACCGACCAGAGCGCATGCGCGCTGCCCATAATAGTAAAAGAATCATAGTGCCAAGATATATGTACAGCATAGGATATCAATATTTGCAACAAATTATTCAGAAATCACGACATTGGTCACACAATATTGCAGTAGACATCTCCAAATGGACGGATATGTAGATTTGAATCCAAAATAGCACTTTATCATGAAGCGATATGCCACAGCTTAAAAGTATTGGTCCATGGTTATGAAAAAATGTAAGCCAAATTTGCAGATCAAACTAAATAAGAAAAAAATATATATAAATGAATAAAGACATGATAAAAACATAGAAAAACAATGAAAGAACAATAAACAAGATACATAATATAGGACAACATAAAAAAAATAATAAAAAGCACACGTGCCAAAAATAGGGTTCTCAGGGTGGGATATACTAAGAAATAGTAACATGTCAAAGTTGATAAGGGATTTTATCCTCTCATTCAAAATGAAAGAGTAACAAACTTCACTGTAGAAATAATCCAAGAAAAAAAGGAGGAGAAGGGTTTTTATAGGAAGGATGCAAATGATAAGGTCTCATTGAGGCCTCGTGGAATCATTGTGTCTAAGGTAACTATCCATTTTGCCTCAACTTGAGCAAGCCTCTTTTTATAATCACCCCCCCTAATGCCAAAATGTATCACGTCAATCCCTCTAACTTTAAAAGATGAGGGTTCGCAGTTATGATGGTGAAAAAAATGACGGGGATGGTTTTTAAATTTTCGGGGTCGGTCGCCGTCCTGGCCGCGCAAATGTCCCACACATGCTCCCTAATCCTAATCCTCAGTTCCCTTGATGTAAGGCCAATATAGATTTTCGAACAGCCACAAGTGGCATAATAAATAACATTTGATGTATTGCAAGAGATACGATGTTTGATGTCATATGTTTTCTGGCCATCTGAGGATTGGAAAGTGGAGCAGCGCAGGACATTTGCGCAGGCAAGACAGCGACCGCACGAGGTCATGCCAAGGGTGGGGCCACGGGATCCAAAAGGGTGACTGATGTTCGGTACCTAGTGGCTTTGAACCAAAAGGTCACGTAAATTATTCGACCTTCTTGCTGTCATAGATAGTGATTCGTCTTGTGATAAACCCAAGCGAGACTCCGCACGAAGGACAGACCAGTGTTTGTTAAGAATAGATCTCATCTCCTCCCACGCATGGTTATAGGTAGAGATAAACCTGATTGGTCCCTTGCGACCAGGATCCGTTGCCCTTTTTTTAGGACACAATAAAATATCACGTGGAGTAGATCTAGCTTCCTGTAGCCTGTTTGATGCACCTATTTGAGTATCCTCTGCTCTGGAAGCGTGCCGTGAGGTCCAAGGCCTGTGCCTCAAACTTGGTGTCTGAAGAACAAATTTCGCCTCGCCCGTAGGAACTGTCCGACCGGGATGGCCCTTATGGTGGAAGGATTGTGAGCAGAGGAGGCATGAATCAAAGCATTCACTGAGGTGGGTTTACGATACATGTCAGTTTGAATGCGTCTGCGGTCATCAACCTCAAAGGTTACATCCAAAAAATTAATCCTATGAAAATCATAGGAATATGTGAGGTGAATATTAAATTAATTTTGATTCAATGCCTCCATAAAGTCCCCGAGCTGCTCCACCGTACCGTCGCACAAAAACAAAACATCATCAATATACCTATGCCAGCACAGCACATGGGAAGTGCCCGGCACGCCCCCGTCGCCAAAAACCAACCTCTCCCAGGAACCCAGAAAGAGGTTGGCGTACGAAGGCGCACAGGCCGCCCCCATGGCTGTGCCGCGTCTCTGAAGGTAAAACTGATCTTTAAACACAAAAAAATTATGTGTCAGGACAAAGTGGAGCAGCTCAAGGATTAGCTCACATAAAGGGCCGTCCAGGTCGGAGGCCCCCAGGAAGAGGCGAGCCGCCTCCAGGCCACGGGAATGTTCAATGCACGTATATAGGCTTTCAACATCTGCAGTCACTAAGAGTGTACCAGGGTCCACAAGGATGCCGTCCATCCTAGCCAGGGCGTCCGTAGTGTCACGTATGTAAGATGGTAATATTTCCACCAAGGGTTTAAGATAAAAGTCAATGAACTGACAAACTCGATCACAGGGACCATCAATCCCGGACACTATGGGGCGCCCCGGAGGATCGAGGGCATCCTTGTGGACCTTTGGCAGAAGATAGAAAGTAGGGGTTCTAGGACACTTCACAATCAGACCATCAAGAATCTGTTTAGAAATAACAGTGTTCTCAAAAGCTAAAGTGAGTATAGTTTGTAGATCAAGAGAGAATGTATTCAGAGGACTGGAGGTTAATTTGATATATGTCTTGGTATCTCGCAACTGGCGCAGGGCTTCCCTCTCATACTTGGCATGAGGCCAGATGACAATGTTTCCCCCCTTGTCCGCCGGTTTAATAACCACATCAGTTAAAGACTGTAATTCATTAATGGCCTGACGCTCTTCAAAAGTAAGGTTATCATAACGCCATCGTGTAGACAGCTTTTTGAAGTTGTCACTTACCAATTTAGTGAAGACTTCTATTGCCGGACTAAGGGACAAGGGGGGAAACCTGCCGATCTGGGTAAAATGGAAGAAGGGAGCCTAGTAGAGTCACTCTGTTCGCCAAGGAGATCCTCCAGGTTCTGAAGAGCCTCTCTCTAAGTTCGCTCAGAGTTTCTGAAGATGTCCGTTTATTGTGAAGTGTCCTTAGAAGCAGCTTCTGTGCAAACAGGTGTAAATCCTTCAGGGCTACAAAATAATTAAATGCATTAGTTGGAGAAAAGGAGAGACCCTTAGCTAGAACATGTAACTGTGCATTCGTGAGATTATGCATAGACAGATTAAGCACCTGCAGGTCTCCTTGCGCATGGGAGGAGGTGGACGCTGCTGGTCTGTTCCTCGTGTTTTGCCTCGTCGTACGCTTGTTGGAAATAATTTGTCCACTACCAGCGTTAGATGATGACGGTCCAGATGAGCTGTTAGTATCATTCAGATTGGATCTCATAGATGTAGATCTGGACCGAGAGTGTGATGACCCCCTAAAACGTGATCTGGATCTATCATGGGTATTATACCATTTATAAACCCGTAGGCCTTTCTTGTCATCAACGTCTCTTTGAAATTTTTTGGCCTTATTAATTTGTATTTCTTTAACCCATTTTTGAGACCATACGTCCATTTCATCATTAAATTTTTTGAGGTCATCGCTACTCATTTCCTTGCGGAGCTTAACCTGTAACTGTTCCATTTCAACCTCATAAGAGGAAAGAGATTTGGAATTCATATCTTTTAATAATAACATAAATTCCCTAGAGCACGTGTCTGCAGCAGCCTCCCAATTACTCTTAAAAATTTCATCAGTGATAGGAAAAGATGGGAACACCTGGACTCTAAGTCCTCTTGGTATCAGACCTTTCTGTAAATATTTATCGAGGAATTCATGATTCCACCAGGTCCGGGTGCGTTTCCTTAGTAAATCCTTAAATTGATTAGTAATATCCCGCAGATCTTTATTCAAACCCTCAGAAGACCCGCCTGAGGAATCCTGCAAAGAGTCATTAATCAACTCGCGCCATGTTTGGTCACGAGCTCTGAAATCCATGGTAGGACAATAGGATAAACTGTGAAAGACACAGAAATAATTAGAACATACAAAAATATCCCATGGTGGCATACAAATAGTGCCACAAATGAGGGGCAAAAGCCCAAAGAGCAACAAAGTGCACCCGCTCCAGAACAACATGTACACCAGGAGAAAGTATTTCTTGCACTGGCGAGGACTCTTTTCTGGACACTCACCCATCTTGATATATGCCCTTATGCCACACTATATGGGGGTTTCTTGTAGCGATTATTTCTCATATGGACTCCTACATATGGGGGGGATCGATCGTCCTGGGGCACCTTTGGTATTTCTGCCTTGAGTCATTTTCTTACTATTACCTCTTGCATGATATTGCTTGTTTTATTAAGCTTTGTATTTTTGTAATAAATAAAATATAACTTTCATTATTACTTTTTTGTCACCTTTTTTGTCACCTGTTGGCTCTGCTTTCTCCTGGTGTACATGGACCTAAAGCAGTAGATGGGCGCCATACAACATGAATGGGTAGTACTTGTCAACAGATGGGCACTCCATACTATAAGTATTTTATAAGTGGCTTATTTTTAGATTTATAAACAAGTGGTAGTATCTTCTGTCTCTGGAATAATGTGAGAGATATGTCAAGATTGGCCTCCCACTGCAAGAAGGTGAAAGCAGGTGGCTGGTTAGGGGTCTACCAGGAGCTTTTACGATGATGAAAGATTTTGTCTAATAAGCCCGGAACCCTTACAGACCCTAATGAATGTAGTACTATTTCTCTTGAAATGAGGCTTTAACCAGCCATACAAAGCTTCTTCTGATCGTTCGGCCAACATATATCTCTCCCATACACAGGATCGCTCGTTCAGCTATGCTTTACAGTGCTCTCTATGATAAAATCGTCAATTCAGCAGGGACTTATCTCCGGGATTGAAAAGCAATCTGCAGACTGAAATGGGACATGTCCAATCAACATTTCCCCCTTCAGCCGGCCAGTGCCCCTATGCACAATAGAGTATCTGTCGAACCTATCGATATTGGCGTATTCAGCCAACAATAGTCTAATGTGTTTGGGGATCATTAGGGGAATTTCAGAAAAGAAAATATTTAAGTGACTGGTTTTTTGAACCCCAGATCATTGCTCCGACTATGGCCATTGTGCATTTTCTCCAAAATGGAGTCGTGTAAACTTCCAAGATCTCAACCCCAGGATTGTCAGTTCCAAAGGCAAAATTTGTTTTACCTTTAATTCGAAAGAGTGGAGAACGTTGAGGAGTAAGATATTGTTGTGACAAAAGATCCAACCGGCAAGAAATAGAAGGAGCTCTAATTGGATATTGTCTCAAATGGCAGAGCGGCTAAAGATGGGTTTTGCCACACTTTGTTCTATTTGAGCCCAGGGTTCCAGTTGTTGATGTTGGAACCAGTCCACCACTCGTGACATATGTGCTGCCACCTAAGTTTTCGATCTAGAAGACTATGAGCAACCCAAGCCTTGGATTGCACAGTCTTATTGGCCTGATCCCTGCTTGTTCAGATGTCCACATGAAATTATTTTGTAGATATACGATAAATTTAAAAAAGGAGAAAGGCGACTTAATTATCGAGGTTTGAAAAGGATACTGAATATGTAGCATAGCAGAACTTTTATTTTAAATCTCTTGCATCGCCCGAACCAAGTAAAGACACCTGTAGACCATCTGATACTAAGTTCCCTTAATGTCTTCAGTAAAGGAGAAAATTTACAATGAAGGGCCGAAACTGGATCATTAGAAAAATGTAGTTAGTGAGTCACCCACCCAAACATCTATTAGTGCGTTCCTGGTTGAGAAGGGGAAAAATGGTCACAGCCTCCGGTTTTTATATATTTTGAAATTAGAAAGTAATAGCTAGGAGTAAAACTCCCTCTTTAAGTTGGCAATAATAGCAAATTATCAGCATATGTGGCTACTTTATATGTGATACTTTAAAAGTTAAGCTATCCGCCTGTCTGTTCTACCCGGCGCCGGCACAAAGTGATCATGGACCACTCCTGCCGGTGATTCTGCTGCTCCAAATCAACAGAGCAGCTCTTATTTTTCCAGGCTGCTCTCTCAAAAGGGAAATGACTGTGGGAAACATGCTGTTTGATAGCAGTTAGGCAGCAGGGAGCCACATGTCAATCAGCATGACATCGGCAGTCATGCCCCGTCAACAGAGCAGAGCGGAAGAGAAGCCAGTGCTCTGTTGACGTGATGTCAATGGAAGGTGCAGAATCGCCGGCAGGAGAGGCCAATGACCCCTCTGTGCTGGCAGATGTTGGTGCCGGACACTACAGGCAGGTAGTGCCTGTTAGTTTTTAGGTCCATAGTAAAAAAAATAAATAAATAGTCTTGGACAAGCTGTTTTAGGCTTTTACCACTGCGATCCAATTGAGATCTAGTCCGACGTAGGAAAGGTTCCCGACATAACCTAAAGATAAGTAGTAAAAGGGGACCCGCCTGTCGAGTACCGTTATATATCTGGAAAGCATCAGAGAGGACACTATTTATTGAACACAAGCTGATGAACCTAAATGTAAAGATTTGATCTACCGGTATTTGATCTGTAAAGGCCTTTGGGGAAATATGATGAGAGTTTCCTCCATAAAAGTCCAATGAAAACAGTCAGAACCCTTCTTATCATCTGTTGACAGTAACATAACTGGTAAATGCTTCATTTCAGATCTATAAATGACATTTCAAGCCTTTGTTGTTTTGTCACAGACTTCTCTGCTAGGCACAAAGCCTACTTGTTCCGGGCAAATGATGTCCATCAAAAGAGGTAGTCAGGAGGCTAGTAGCATTATCAGCACATTGTGCTGGATCCTTTCAAGGTTTATATATCTCAAAAATATATTTTATTGCTGCTTGAATTTCTCTCTCAGTACTGTAATTGAGGGTCCATGAAGTCTATTACTTGGTCTGTGGAAAGAAAGATCTGAATTTGTGACATATTCCATTTTTTTTCTTTTAATAAAATCTGTTGATAAAGTTTTGGAGTTGGAATCCTTAGAATTCTACAATCCAGCATTCTAATTTCTGAAAGCCGTTGCTGTCTCTGTTGGAATATATGTCTGTAACATTATCCTCAAGTAATGAGCTATTGCGTTTCCAGCCGCCGTCCGGACCTTGGAAATGTAATAACTATTAAGGTTGTTACTATTGCGTCAGCAGAGACTGTAATATTATCTTATATGGCTGATTGGATTATTCTTTTTCTCAAACATAAAGATATACATATCACAGTTGAGAATACATGTTATGTGTGTGTTAGGACAATTAATTAACTTGATCTGATGGGTTTAGAGTTCACCATTATTTATAATCTGGGGGTCATGAAATGTAGTTAAAGGGGCACCCCGCTATCAAGAGGTTATCTATTACTAGATCATTTCAGACAGTGAAATGGAAGAGAGCCTGCTCTACAGCCAATCTATCCAAAGTCCACTATTCTGGAGATCTTTGGGGGTCTCGGTGCTCAAAACCCCACAGATGTAGTAGTTATCACCTATTGGTGGCTTATCCTACAGTCATGGCCAAAAGTTTTGAGAATGACACAAATATTATATTTTCACATGATCTGCTGCCCTCTGGTTTTTATGTGTGTTTGACAGATGTTTTTATCACAGACAGAAATATAATAATTGCAAACATATGAGTAACAAAAGCTTATATTGACAGTTAGAATGAGTTAATGCAGCAAGTCAATATTTGCAGTGTTGACCCTTCTTCTTCAGGACCTCTACAATTCTCCCTGACATGCTCTCAATCAACTTCTGGACCAAATCCTGACTGATAGCAGTCCATTCTTGCACAATCAATGCTTTCATTTTGTCAGAATTTTTAGGTTTTTGTTTGTCCACCCGTCTCTTGATGATTGACCACAAGTTCTCAATGGGATTAAGATCTTTGGAGTTTCCAGGCCATGGACCCAAAATCTCTATGTTTTGTTCCCTGAGCCATTTAGTTATCACCTTTGCTTTATGGCAAGGTACTCCATCATGCTGGAAAAGGCATTGTTGATCGCCAAACTGCTCTTGGAGGGTTGGGAGAAGTTGCTCTTGGAGGACATTCTGGTACCATTCTTTATTCATGGCTGTGTTTTTAGGCAAGACTGTGAGAGAGCCGATTCCTTTGGCTGAGAAGCAACCCCACACATGAATGGTTTCAGGATGCTTAACAGTTGGCATGAGACAAGACTGGTGGTAGCGCTCACCTTGTCTTCTCCGAATGAGGCGTTTTCCTGATGTCCCAAACAATCGAAAAGGGGATTCATCAGAGAAAATAACTTTACCCCAGTCCTCAGCAGTCCACTGCCTGTACCTTTTGCAGAATATCATTCTGTCCATGATGTTTTTTCTGGAGAGAAGTGGCTTCTTTGCTGCCCTCCTTGAGACCAGGCCTTGCTCCAAGAGTCTCCGCCTCACTGTGCGTGCAGATGCACTCACACCTGCCTGCTGCCATTCCTGAGCAAGCTCTGCACTGCTGGTAGCCCGATCCCGCAGCTGAAACACTTTTAAGAGACGGTCCAGGCGCTTGCTGGTCTTTCTTGGGCGCCCTGAAGCCTTTTTGGCAACAATGGAACCTCTCTCCTTGAAGTTCTTGATGATGCGATAGATTGTTGACTGAGGTGAAATCTTTCTAGCTGCGATACTCTTCCCTGTTAGGCCTTTTTTGTGCATTGCAATGATGACTGCACGTGTTTCTTTAGAGATAACCTTGGTTAACAGAAGAGAAACAATGATGCCAAGCACCAGCCTCCTTTTAAAGTGTCCAGTGGTGTCATTCTTACTTAATCATGACAGATTGATCTCCAGCCATGTCCTCATCAACACCCACACCTGTGTTAATGGAGCAATCACTGAAAAGAGGTTAGCTGGTCCTTTTAAGGCAGGGCTGCAATGATGTTGAAATGTGTTTTGGGGGATAAAGTTCATTTTCTAGCCAAATATTGACTTTGCAAGTAATTGCTGTTAAGCTGATCACTCTTTATAACATTCTGGAGTATATGCAAATTGCCATTAGAAAAAGTGAAGCAGTAGACTTTGTAAAAATTAATATTTGTGTCATTCTCAAAACTTTTGGCCATGACTGTACAACAATTATTGGTGGAAGAAGTTTCTTATCGAAGTAAACTGCTTACCATCATCAATCTGCTCTAACCTGAGCCCTAAAGAAAGAGGCAAAACTGGATGTCTTTTTCGAGACATGAGGCCCCCAATTCATTGCTGTAGTTTCTCCAGTTTTCTGCAGTAATTTGCCCCCGTTTAGTGACTTTTATAATTGCGCTTCTCAAGTTTTCTGGCAGTGTTTTCAATTTGGCGCAGTGCGCGTTGTGAGGGTTCACAAGTCTGCAGAGAGTGACTGCACGCTTGTAGCCTAAAACTGGGCAAGCTCTTTAATGGCTCAGTTAATGAGGTGGATCCTTAAAGCTGTAGATCAAGGTGAGCAGCATGGAGCGCAGAAGATAATGCAGTGGAGCTGGATTTGCCGGCCAGCATGTGATTCAGCGAAGAGCAGGGTATGCAGGACGCCAGATGTGTAAGCAAAGTTAGAGACAGTAGATGCAGTGTACAGTTAGTTTTAAATACAGGAACTGGAGATAAATATGTGCAATCTTGCAGCAGGAAAATGGTTAACCACAGGAATAGCACAGACATATATTCACTCCAATCAGGTACCTAGCAGCAGTGATACAATTAACCACTGGAATAGCAGAGATGAGCTAGTAACTTGTAACTTGATTCAGTAGTGTTTATAGCAATAGGATTCATTGTACGGAGCTAGAAACTGGTGGTTGGCTGCTGGAAAGCTGGCAGAAGTTGAAGGAAGGATAATCAGACACCTGGCCGGAAGACAGTCTGCAGTAAGATGAGACTAAATCTTGCAAAGGCAACTGGTAACTAGATGCTATACTTGTTTAATAGTCAACTTTTGGCTAAAAGTCTTGGGTCATGATATCAGAGATGTCTACCGGGTTACTGGAATAACCTAGAGCAGACTACTATAAAGAGAGCAAGGCCCGTGACTGTAGCCAGGAGAGGTAACACCTGTGCTCGAAGATCTTCCTTCACAATGACATTTGCATATGCTTATTAGATGCTTTAATACAATAGATAGATTCTGGGTCAATCTATTGCTGCTAATGTGCAAGTGAATTTCCTGAAACAACAAGTAGAAGAATTTTCCCGGTGGACAATTTCAATTTATTTTTTTTTAATACAGATTGTGAAGTTTTCTAAAAATACATATAATATGAAAACCAGATGTATACACTTGGTCCTTTTTATGATTACTCATTCCCTTTTTCACATTGTTTGCATTATATGCTCTTTGTATTTTGGATGTATTAAACTTAAGGCTGTCACTGAACCTTGGAGAAATAAATGGTAATAAACGGTTAAAGGGATCATGCCTACTCCCATGGCAGCATCCTGACAGGCTGATCGTTATACCCCGGTTATTATTTTCACCAGCTTTAATATCCATTCCTTCTTAGCCGCTGGAAAGAAAGTGAACCGGTTTGCAGCCCTCTCTGAGTGTAATGTAGGTTAACGCTTGCTATTGCCCACAGCCATGTGTCGTCTCTCAGAGCTCATTACCGTCATTGTCACAGAGTGTTTCATCCAAGTGCTTTCCGATATGCGAATTTCTTTAATTTGTATCTATAAAAACCTGAGCACCTTTCCCGAATGGTGTTAACTGCTGTGTGTTCCCTTGAAGAGGCGAGTGCGCTGCGTACGTCGAGAGCTCTGATTCCTGTATCTGTGGAAAGGAAACTATTGATGTTGATTTTATTGCTCTCTACGGTTATCGGTCTAGTGCACACCAGTCTGGAGCTGTCACCTTCAACTGACCTTGAACTATTATGTAACCATTTTGTATTTTTAGTAGGATTTTTTATATGTCTTAAATGTTATCTACCGGTTTACTGTATAAAAAAGCATCAATCTGTCGATTAGTGTAACATACTTACCTGGTCTCGATCCAACATCATCTGCCTCCGCTGTCAGACGCCGCCGACTGATTTATCACTAGGCGGTAATCTGTTCTAGTGGCACCCAAAAACCTCCCCCTTGTGTTCCTCTTTCTACACGGGCAGTTTCATCACCTCCCAGCTATTTGTCACATATTGTATTTTAGTAATCAGATTATGACCGACCAGTGGACCAGATGGCAGGGTTTGGTGGCCAGCAGGGCCGAATGGCGCCTTTTTTAACCCCTACCCACTGCAGCCAATATTTTGTGGGGGTTTTTTTTTCCTCCTTTTTTTTTTTTTTTTTGCAGGAGCAGTTGTAGTTTTGAACTGTATCATTCCTGTTACATTAATGTATTGGAAAACAAAAATCAAATTTGGTGAAATAGCTGCAAAAAAACACAATTCCGCCATGTTTTTTTTTTTTTTTAGTTTTATTATAATGGCGTTCATTTTGCGGTAAAAAGGACCATGCAAAATGATCTCTGCTTCAAAAACATATCATTCACTATAAGTTATCAGATGGGTGAGGAAGTCCGGCACTATATGTCCGCCTTAGTATCTCGTTAAACCAAAACACAGAAAAAAAACACTAAACAACATGGACCCTGGGTGCTGCATCGGTGTATCGGCCAAACACATCAACCTCAACGTAAGAAGGAAAAGGTGGCGCTCACCGTCCCTTAAAAGTTCCTTTATTACACGAAAAATAAAACATGGTTGCAGAAGAAATGTAACATGTAATGGACGACGGCCGTTGTGCTCCTGCCTGCGCTTCAACAGGTCCTCCAAGCGCCTTCATTTGCATATTTAAATAAAAGTTGATTTTAATAAAATGTTAAGTTAAACTACACCTGGTGAGTATGATCTGTGGCTGTCTAACAGCTGCGAAACTTGTGGCCGCGGGAATCGAACATGTCACTCGAGCACCCGCGATGCTCGGTGCATACCCGAGCACCTTAGGCAAACTTACGTAACGAGCACTTGCGCTCATTACTAGCACTCCCACCAAAATTTTCATCAATTAGTCCATATACAAAAAAAGTATGGTCTACACCAGTGTTTCCCAAACTCCAGTCCTCACGGACCCCACGGGTCATGTTTTCAGGATTTCCATAGTGTTGTGAGAGAATTCCTGATGCCTTGATGATACTTCCACCATCTGTGCAATACAAAGGAAATCCTGAAAACATGACCCGTGGGGCCCGTAAGGACTGGAGTTTGGGAAACGCTGGTCTACACAATAAATCTGTTCATATACTTACTAGTCGCGGTCTTCTCCTAATATCTGCTTCTTGACGGTCCTCTTCTGCACCACATGAGCGCTGTTCACACTAGCCAGTCATACAGCGTCTTCCGTGTGGGCCTGAAGTCCCTTTCCTAGTGTGATTCTCACAGGCTTACAGTGATGAAGGACCTACTGGTGTAGACAGAAGATGCTGTATGACCGGCTAGTGTGAACTGCGCTCACGTGGTGCAGAAGAGGAATCGGAAGGGTGCAGATATTAGAAGACCGCAGTAAATATTTGAACACCTGCTCTGTATACACCATACTTAAACTAAAGGAAAATTATATAAAAGTGGGTCAATAAATAATATCTACCCCACAAATTAGTATCAATAAAAACTAAAATGCATCTGGTAAAAAAAAAAAAAAAAATTCTTATACGCCTGAGAATAAAAATACATATTTCGGGAATTAGTAGCGCAATATTAAAAAAAATACATTTATATTTAGAAAAAGTAAATTTTTTAAATAAAAATAACGTATACTAACATATAATACCGGCGCTGTTCCAGCCATGTCTGCTCCTTGTCTCCTAGGGCTCTGGTGATAGTCTTATGCCAGGTGAGTCCTGCAGCCAATCAGTGGTCACTAAATAGAAAAAGTGATGCTATAGCAGGCCAATAGTGGCTGCTGATTGGCTGCAGAGCTCATGTGTCATAACTATGTCTCGCGAGTCTCGGTAGACCAGGTGCAGACATGGCTGTAACGGCGCCAGTACGCTGTGCTCTACTTTTATGGTTCTGTACTTTATTCTCAGGACACATGTACTGTCCCGTACCTTGTGTCTTGATTTGGAGAGCAGCATTTATTGTTTACTGCCTATGTCACAACCCTCTACACGTAGGCAATGTGATAGTCTGTCCCGATGCAAAGCTTATGCATCAGCGGAGGGTGAAGGGAACTGATCCCAAGACTGGAAACTTTACTCCAAGTTGTGGACATTTTCTTCGGTCATAGCACAGGTATTCTAAATAATGTGTACACAGTGTACTAAGGTCCCTGGGGAACAGCCTCGCTGCTGCACGCTTATTTTCAGGAATGTCCTGAGTTGCAGCATTCATCAGGTTCCTAAAATATTTTCCATAAATGCTGGTTTATTAATGTTACACGTGCTCTGTAATATAAGACATACAGAGAGGCTTCTGTTCACGGACGGGCTGGAACGTGGTGCGCTGGGGTGTTTAAAGGGAAACTATTTTTAATGCATTTTTTTTTTTTTTGAAGTCCAATATTATATATTTTTATCATGTGGTTTAGTCTGTCCATGTAAAACAAATGACTGCATAGTAAAGTTTTTATAGACTGTACGCTGACATCGAATAGTAAAGCGGTTATGAATGCAAAATTATAAGGAAAAAAAAGTCTCCTCTCTTAACCACATTTTGGCACTCAAAAAAGAAGTATACACGTTTAAGGGACTTATCGTTATAATATGTGGGGCCATGGTTTGCTAAACCATGCACCATTAATATTGTTCCATCCATTTCTCTAACCAGAGCGTCACTCCAATTCTCCAAGACGTGGAAACTACATCTGCCACAGACCATCACTTCTGTGTCCAGATTGGTAGTGGAAGCATAGAATGGCTTGTTCCCCACCCGTGTTACATAGTTAAATAGGCTGAAAAAAGACCTAAGTCCACCAAGTTCAACCTTTCAAAATAAAGAATGTAGACCGCAGACATAGAGCTCTTTTACACTCTTGGTCATACGTCTTTCCCTAATGCACAAGGATAATGCACATAGTGATGTCACAATAAGAGGATAATGCACATAGTGATGTCACAATAGCAGGATAATGCACATAGTGATGTCACAATAAGAGGATAATGCACATAGTGATGTCACAATAACAGGATAATGCACATAGTGATGTCACAATAAGAGGATAATGCACATAGTGATGTCACAATAAGAGGATAATGCACATAGTGATGTCACAATAAAAGGATAATGCACATAGTGATGTCACAATAAGAGGATAATGCACATAGTGATGTCACAATAACAGGATAATGCTACATAGTGATGTCACAATAAGAGGATAATGCCATAGTTATGTCGCAATAAGAGGATAATGCACATAGTGATATCACAATAAGAGATAATGCACATAGTGATGTCACAATAACAGATAATGCACATAGTTGATGTCACAATAAAGGATAATGCACATAGTGATGTCACAATAAGAGAATAATGCACATAGTGATGTCACAATAAGAGGATATTGCACATAGTGATGTCACAATAAGAGGATGATACATATGGTGATATCACAGTACAAGATATTGCACATAGTGATGTCACAATAAAGAGGATAATGCACATAGTGATGTCACAATAAAGGATAATGCACATAGTGATGTCACAATAACAGGATAATGCACATAGTGATGTCACAATAAGAGGATAATGCACATAGTGATGTCACAATAACAGGATAATGCTCATAGTGATGTCACAATAAGAGGATAATGCACATAGTGATGTCACAATAAGATGATACACATGGTGATGTCATAGTACAAGATAATGCACACAGTGATGTCACAATAAAAGGATAATGCACATACTGATGTCCACAGTACAATGATAATGCACATAGTAATGTCATAGTGATGTCACAATAAGAGGATAATGCACATAATGATGTCATAATAAGAGGATGATACACATTGTGATATCACAGTACAAGATAATACACATAGTGATGTCACTATAAAAGGATAACACACATAGTAATGTCAAAATTAGAAATTTTGAAATTTTCACACTGACCACTGGGGCTTGTTTTAGACTCATACTTCCTGTCTTTTCTGGAAGTGTTTACATCTGTTTCCTTATCATCAGAGGCAGAATTACAATAACAGGTAACACCTCTATAAACAACTGATATCACAGAATCCACCAATCTCAACAAGAGATGTCACATCTGACCCTGCTCCCACTCCCTTCACTCTGAGCTTCACAGTCAATAAAAAGACAGGGTCAGTGCCTGCTCATTGTGGCTATGTACAGGTGTTGTTTCCTGAATCAACAGGAAGTTGGAATCTATAAAATCCCCAGTGGCCAGTATGAGAATTGCAAGATTTCTAATTTGTATTCTTACTAAATATTGTGATATGGGGAGAAAAAAAAAACACTGCAAACATGTTAGAAAAAAAAACCCAAGTAACACAAAACCTGTTTTAAACAATAAATCATCCTCTGGTGACACATTACCTTTAACTAACCCCAAATGAATGACATTTCATAACATATCACTGGTGACTTTCTAGAGAACTTTGATGATATTTATTTACTTGGAAGTAATAATTACTGAGCTGCCCTGTGCCCTAGGCAAAATACCAAGATTAGCCGGAAAAACTGGTTCTGAATCGTGCGCTCTAGCTTCCGCTAGGAGGATGGCTGCATTTATATATTTATTCATTTGCACTGTTCATTGATTCATTTGAAATGGAAAATCTTCTAATTGATAGACTAGCCTATTTACTAGTCATTTAACCCTTTCCTGCACCGCACCATATATTTACGGCACAGATAACAGGTGCTGAAAGCCGAGATTTGCTGAATTATTTTCTTAATTTTTACACTAGTGGGAGATTCAGAGGAATTAAAATGCATTTTTTAAACATTAGTAAACTTTGCGAAAACTTTTTTAACTGGGGGGATTAATGTCATATTTGTGTAAACTGTTTATCTTTAATTAGAATTTATTGATCAATTTAATCTGACAAAAATGTGAACATTTTAGCAGATTTATGACCGTGGGTCTCCTGAGGAAGAGGTCAGTTCGAGCCACAAACGCGTTGTGATTGCAATTGATTCTTACACATCGGCATCCTGAAACTTCTTCACCAGAAGAGCAACCCACCCACAATCCTTTTCCTGAAAAAAAAAATACAAATAAGAGTTTGGCAGATTTGCTTGATTTTTGCCAGAATATCCAATTCATTTCAACTTATTGGATGCAAAACGAATGTGCACTGATAGCCGCTAATAGAAATACAAGTAAGTTGAAGATGAAATGATCTCTAAAAGGCCTAAAGTTAAAGATTACACATTTTCATTTTATATTTTAAAAATGGCAAAAATGAAAATGGGCTGTGGAAAAAGTTTGGGCACCCTTAGAGCTTTGTGTGCTCAGATAACTTTGTCCAAGGTTTCAGACCTTAATTAGCCTGTTAGTGTTATGATTTGTTCACCATCATCATTAGGAAAGGTCAGGTGATGCAAATTTACCAGCTTTATGAAAACCTAGCCTCTTCTAACCTTGTGCCAGAAACAGCAGCCATGGGTTCTTCTAAGCAGCTGCCTAGCACTCTGAAAATGAAAATGGTGGAGGCCCACAAAGCAGGAGAAGGCCATAAGAAGACAGCAAAGCGTTTTCAAGTTGCCCTATCCTCAGTTTGAAATATAATTAAGAAATGGCAGTTAATAGGAACAGTGGAGCTCAAGATAACATCTGGAAGACCAAGCAAAATTTCAGTAAGAGTTGCTCTCAGGATTGCTAGAAAGGCAAATCAAAAACCCTGCTTGACTTCAATAAACTTCAGAGAGATTTATGAGACTCTGAAGTTGTGGTGCAATGTTCTACTGTTCAGAAACACCTGCTGTTCAGAGACACCGGGATATCCTTCATAGAAGAGTCATCAGAAGAAAACCTCTCCTGAGTCCTCATCAAAAAATTCAGTGTCAGAAGTATGCAAAAGAACATCTAAACAAGCCTGATGCATTTTGGAAACAAGTCCTGTGGACTGATGAGGTTAAAATAGAACTCTTTGGCCACAATGATTACAATGATGTGTGGAGAAAAATTGGGACAGAATTTCAGGAAAAGAACATTTCGACAACCATTAAAGGGACCCTGATAGCAGGATTGTACTGAGTAACCTACAGACAGTGTCTGATCTGCGCCGTTATACTGATTATAATGATACCTGGGTGACGAAATCCGTCTTGTGGTTGTTGTTTAATCTTTATTTGTAGTTTTCAGCTAATAAGATTCTTGTGCTCTCTGGGGTGGGGCAGCGGGCAGAGGTTTATGTGGTGCTCTTCTTAGCTATTCATAGGTGCTACTGCGCAGACATGGACGGCGCCATCTTAGTGAAGACAATTTTTTTTCTCTAGGAAGATGGCACTGCCTGCACAGTAGCATCTATCAGGTCGCTGATAGCTGCTACTGCGCAGGCGTGGCTGTCGCCATTTTGAGACAGATTTTTTTTTTTCATTAATTTATTTATACCAGCAAATAAAAGATTTAAATGGACATTATACATGCTATCATGCTGCAGCGCCGGCGCCTGCCTGCTGAAGGAGATTTTTTATTTTTTTTAATATATATAATATTCAGTATTTAAAATAGGGGGCAGGTCAGTGAGGGATCAGTGACCTGTCAGCAGGCTGCATTATGGATATCTAATCAGAGCACCACATGAAGACCCCCCACAGGCCGCCCCGGAGCATGAGCATATCATTAACTCAAAACTGAAAATAAAGATTACCCAACAACCACAAGATGGATTTCATCGCCAGGTATCATTGTAATCAGTATAACGCCGCCGACCTGACACTGTCTGTAGGTTACTGTGCACAATCCTGCTGACAGGTTCCCTTTAAGCATGGGGTTGGAGCATTCATGCTTCAGGGTTGTGTCGCAGCCAATATCACGGGTAGAGGGAAGAATGGATTCAATTAAATTTCAACAAATTCTTGACGCAAACATAACACCATCTGTAAAAATGCTGAAGATTTCACTAATTGACTGCAGAATCCTCACCGTACAGTGCACAGTGCTCGCTGTCAGGATTCTCCAGCGCTGTTAGTGGATTGTTACATGACTGTAAATATGCGATTTCCATACTTCTGGCCACATTCCTTACTCAATTCACTTGTATTGAGGCCGTGCACATCTAGTCGACACATGACCACATGTATAAAAATCGCATGCTTGTAGTCACGTGCCTGTCCGTTCCCGGAACCGGAGAATCCTGACAGTGCACACTGCTCGCTGTGCAGATTCACAAGTCTGCAGTCACCTAGAATGACTTCAGACTTTTACCCCAAACCCGGACATCCCCTTTAAATATTCCACTCTGTTCTCAACTCCAAGAGTAGCACCAACAATAGGAAAGTGTGGCATAACACTCTTAAGTACACTGTTAGTGACCAGAATGGCCCTTTTCCTAGCCAGAAATCTTCATTTTAAACCCTACATTTCACTGCATTTCCAATACAATGGTCACTTGTATCACTCCTATAGTTTGCCACAGTGAATAGTAGTACTGTTTCTGTTATTCCTCAGAAGCATCTATTTCAGAAAGCAGAGGTCTTCAAAGTGTTTTCAGAGAAATGAGGATAAAGAAAGAATAAGTAAAAATAATAGTAAAAAGATATATTTTATATATATATATATATATATATATATATATATATATATATATATATAAACTTATTAAAAAATGATGCACAGGAAACAATAGAGCAATAATCCCCAGCATTATTTATGGCAAATTTCACTATTTGCATTATTTTATTACTTGCGTGTAGTTTTAGCTTTGTACCAGCAGGGGGCACTGTAGGATTTAATTTCTTTACTTTGTTCCAGAGAGTTTCACAGTTACTTTGTATTATGGCCTTTTTATATTACAAAATTCAGTACAAGGGAAGATGCACATCTTGGTTTCAATACATTCATAAATATAGTAAGTAGCCACATTTTCCATTCATTTTTTTTTTAATTGTCTCTATCTGCTCAGAGACTTTTTGCATGACTTATTGTACCATGTTAAAAGTTTACTATATGTGTTTTATCCCTGTTTACGCAGATTGGTGTAAATGATTAGCAAGGATCGTCAGATCAGATCTTTTATCATTAGTAGAAGTTATACACAGTCAGGGAAGGAGAAATGTACAGATCATTTTGATCATCTCATACAATTAAAGGGAATCTGTTAGCACAGAATGACTGTTCAAACCAAGCACAGGTGCTCGGTGCAACCTTGACGTGGCCATACAGTTCAGTGCACTTTTCCAGCTGCTTGTTTTCCATTTTTCTCAGCTCCTGTAAAGTCAGAGCTGTCAATTAAGGAAAAGAAGGTCAGAGATGGATGGAAAACATGTTGGTGGGAAGGTGCGCTAAACTGCTTGGCTATGGCAAGAGTGCACCCAGCGCTTGTGCTTGGTTTGACCAGTCATTTTGTACTGACAGACGTCCTTTCAGTTACACCTATGGAAGCTGTTGTGCTTTGTCTGTTCTTCTTTAGGAGAAACCTCAATTGGAAGTGACAAAAAGAGTTTACATTTTTTAAATATATTTTTCTAATAAAGTCTCCAGAAGTCGAGAATTTTCTGTGTGTTCTGCGGCAGGATTTATATTAATCAGGATTAATCACCGCTAATTATTTTATAAGGGACAGATGTGTTTCCTAAGAACGGATTATTGTTGGTATTAAACACATTGGATCATTTTCACAGATTATTAAATAATTCTGTTAATTATGGAAAATGACATGACAGATCGCAGCGCTGCTTATTCCGTGTGAGCCGCCTCTTACTGGCAGGCGGGTGTGTTGCTCGTTAAGGAGCTGAAGCGTGATATTGTGGGTCTGTGTTTCATTGGGATTCTTAATTAATTGACCTATCCTAAGAATTTATCATCCATATATTATTGTGAGGGTCTGACCCAAACCCCCTGCTGTCAACAAAACAAAAAGGGGCAGCACTCGCCTGAACGTAGCGGGCACAGTCACTATGCCATGGCACGTCTTTTGATTGGGAGGGCTTATGTGATGTCATCATTACAGCATAACACACAGACGGCTAATTAAAAGGGATCCCTGAGGGTAAAAGAAATGCAAGGCTCCCCTCCGGCGGCCATAGGCTACTGATCAGACCATGGACCAGGGTCCTGCTAATCGATCTGCTCAACTCTATTAAACAGTATTCAGTGTCTTTGTTACCAACTTCACCGAGATGATCCTGTTTTTGTTTCTTTGACACACACACGCTATTGTTACTCACCGGTCTCGGCTCCAGTGCCGGGCCTTGCTCCCTTCTCCTATGGAAAGCTCCTTCTGGACTAGTTTGTGTCTGTTTTCTCTGGTAAACTGAAAAGCATTTGTGAATTGTTCACCTGAGGTCTTTTTAGGCTTGCTCAGACAATTTGTCTAGCTCTTGTGTTCTTGCGGTATCAGGGAAATTAGGATTTTGTGTCGTCCTTAGGAACGGAATATTCTTTGTGTAATGGATTTGGAGATGTGAGGGTGTTATGGTTATACCACCAAGTGAGTGCCGCCACAACATCCACCGATCGAGTGGCACCACCACATCCAATGGGTGAGTGCTGCCACCGAGTGAGTGCCACCACCACATTCACCGGGTGAGTGCTGACACTTCATCCATCTGATGAATGTTGCCACCACATCCACCTTGTGAGTGCCACCACCAGATGAGTGCCGCAACCACATGCACCGGGCGAGCGCCTCCACCACATCCACCTGGCGAGTGTCGTCACCACATCCACCTTGTGAGTGCCGCCACCGGGCAAGTGCCGACACCACATCCACCTTGTGAGTGTCTCCACCACATCCACCTGGCGAGTGTCGCCACCACATCCACCTGGCGAGTGTCGCCACCACATCCACCGGGCGAGTGTCTCCACCACATCCACCTTGTGAGTGCCGCCACCACATCCACCTGGCGAGTGCCTCCACCACATCCACTGGGCGAGTGCCTCCACCACATCCACCTGGTGAGTGTCGCCACCACATCCACCTTGCGAGTGCCGCCACCGGGCGAGTGCCGCCACCACATCCACCGCGCAAGTGTCGCCACCACATCCACCGGGCAAGCGTCGCCACCACATCCACCTGGCGTGTGTCGCCACCACATCCACCGGGTGAGTGCCGCCACTGGGGGGCGGTATCACCATTGTATTAACATTCATCTGCTCATAAGGCTCACTACGAACAAATGTGTTTTTGTGTCTGGTTTATGAGCTTATACACAGTTGCACACAGTCAATTTAATATACTGGTATGCATTTCACTGGGGCAGACTTAGATTAGATAAGAATAGAAGTCTAAGAGATTTACCGTATATAATATAAATTAATGTAATAATATTAAAAAACATTTTAAATAAAATACAATATACTGTAAGAATAACAAACAAAAATATTAAAGAATACATATTATATAATAATAACATAGGTCGGTGTAATCAAAATTCTGGAAGTTTCTGGGGTGGCTGATTTGAACCCTATAAAACATTTTTGGTGGGATTTGATGAAGGTGGTTGCAGCACCCAAACCCAAGGATAGTAGTGACCTGAAGGCCATTGTCCCTTAAGATATGGGCTAAGATTCCTCAGGAACGTTGCCAGAAGCTGGTGGCTTTTTTTAAATACTAAATACAATTGTCATAAAGTGGTGAATAATTCTGAGACTACAGTAGTCATTAAAAGTGACTTTTTAGTGAATTTGGAAAAAGCACTTGTTATATTAGTTGTGTTGAGCTGTACACATTGCAATAAACCAATCAAAGAAAACAATCAATAGAAAGTTGGTAAAGTTTACGAATAAACCAAATTTACAATGGAGGTTGGATAATTTTTATAACTTTTATTTATAGTGTAATAATAAACAATATTAATATTTATATAGTAAGAAATATATACTAACAATGCTATCATCCCTTCTGAGATAGCATTTTTGAGGCTTCATAATTTATGACAACCACTGCTACGATGGTCTTTATATCTACAGAACTGCTTCACCTCTTCTGCAAGAAATTCCCTTTATGTGAAATCATTCCCCTCCCCCATAATAGACATGGTCGGCATCATTCACTCTGTTGTGGGCTTTAAGTCAGAGATTTAGTATAAGGACTCATGCACATGACTGTATTTTTGGTAAAAAAAAGCAGATCGCACTCCAGCCAATGTTATTCAATGAGGCAGTGCAGATGAACAATTTCACCGACTGAATGTGCATGTGAAAAAAATTGCAACATGCACGATTTTCCTCCAGAAATCTGATGAGACTCCTCCATTCAAGTCTATGGGTGCGAGAAAAAAATTGGATGCCTCACGGAGCTACAGAATAGCATCCGATTTTTATGGATACATTGCAATTCTGTAACATAGGAAACTGTAAATGGTCATGTAAATGGTTAATAGCCGCTGAGCAAAAAAAACGGATGATAGTATATGGATGACAAGTAAGAAAAAAAATCATCCCACTTTTCTGGATGCAACTGTGAATGATTATTTTATACCTGCTCTTATAGCAATGTCTGATCTTATCAATGATATCTGAGCCTCTATAGGTATTCATTTGGCATTATGACATCCATCTTTGCAGTGTATCCGCCTGGTGTAATAGCGACCACAGTCTTGCAAAACAACATTTAAATGCAAGTCTTTCTGTCTGGAGTATAAAGAACGCAGTGAGAGTAATTCCGTCTCTTCCACTCCGGGGAATAATTATATTTGAGGAACAACTTTTTCTCCCTTGGAATCTATCTCACTCAGTGCCCGAGCTTTCCCTGTGGACATCTCATTTGTAATAAGTGTTTAGCAATGAAAACAAACAGTTTTCCTTTTACTTCTCTTTTATCTGCGTTGCTAAGAATAAAATACAAAGGCTTTTGGTTAGAGCTGCGAGACAATGACTGAACTCTTCAGGGATATTCTATGGTTTGAAAATTCTAGGATTTGTCCGGTCTTGTAACAATATTTATTGCTCAATACATATAAAATAAAAGTTACACAACTGCTGGGGGCTGATATTAATAGCATAGGAAGGGCCTTGGATATTGGCCCCCTCCCAGACTAAAAACATCAGCCCTCAGCCTTCCCAGAAATGGAGCATCCATTAGATGCACCAATTCTGGCGCTTAGGCCGGGGTCACACTGGCGACAAAATCGGACGACTGCAAAGCGATGAAATATCGCATTGCAGTCGGACCAATGTTAATCTATGGAGCAGCTCCCACCATCCGATTTTTTTGTCGTCCGTTTTATACGTGCGAGTGAAATCGCAGCATGCTGCGATTGTCACCGATTGTGGGTCGACAATCGCCAATGCAAGTCTATGGGTGCGATGAAAAATCGGATTGCAAACGGACCGCAAGTGTGACTTGCGATTAAACCGCACTGGTGTCCTTTAGAAAAGCCGGCAATTCATCCCCGGCTATACTGTAAAATCACACTGACACCTTTAATAAAGAATACATATACACACATAATATATATATATATATATATATATATATATATATATACATGTCATTGAGACATATATATATATACATATATCTATAGTTCATACACTTCTACATAGTATAATAGCCGCTAATTTAATTGCCGGCTTTTGTGAAATGACAGAACCCGACATGACATGACACATGGTTTACATACAGTTAACCATGTCATTTCATGTAGTTTGATATATGGTTTTCACTAACAATTACATGAGTGTATGTGTGCAAAATTTCATACATGTAGGGGTTAATTAAAGGTGTAAATTCGTTGAAAAAAATGCGCTTGCTCCCGCTGTATTTTCTCCACCAGACAGGCAAAGCCAGTGAGTGGGGGCAGATAATAATAGCCTAGGGAGGGTGCATTTATTTTGTGCCCCCCCGGCTACTAATATCTGCCCCCAGCCACCCCAGAAAAGGCACATCTATGATTAGATGCGCCCTTTCTGGCACTTAGCCCGTCTATTCCCATTGCCCTGTAGCGGTGGCTAATGGGTTAATAATGGGTTAAAGCCACCTTGCTATTGGAAGGTGACTTACGATACGATACGATACACTTTATTGATCCCGGGGGAAATTACAGTATTACAGCAGCAATACAAACAGCAGTACATAAAATATTAGGACACAAATCTTGCACAGGTGTACCAACATTACATAATAAATAAAAGTGTGTAGTTCAGGTATATATAAGATAATGTTAATTGACATTAGTACACCAGCCATCAGTCATTATTTTCTACCACCCTTAGGAAATTATTATACATCCCCATAGCAGTAGGTACAAACGATTTCCTGAATTTCTCCTTCTTGCACCTTAGTAGGATTAGACGGCTGCTGAATGTGCTCTTCTGCTTCAAGAACAGCTCGTATAGGGGGTGTGTATTATTGTTCATTATAGCCCTACACTTCTTCTGAATTCTATCCTCCAATACCTCCTCAAAAGAGTCAAGATGGAGGCCAACAGCTGCACTTGCCTTCTTGATAAGTTTGTTGAGCTTATTAGCGTCAGCTACTCGCACACTACTGCCCCAGCAAATGATAGCAAAAAATATGGCGCTTGCTACAACGGACTGGTAGAACATCTCCAACATTTTACTGCACACATTGAACGACCTGAGCTTCCGCAGAAAGTACAGTCTGCTCATTCCCTTCTTGTAAACCTTTTCTGTATGACACCTCCAATCGAGTTTACTGTCAAGGTGAACCCCCAAATATTTGGAGCTCTCAACCATCTCCACCTCCTGGCCAGCAATGGTGATCGGTAAGTAATCCTCCTTTTTCCTTCTTTAATTCACCACCATCTCTTTGGTTTTCTTTACATTTAGTTCTAGACAGTTAGTCTGACACCAATCCACAAAGTCAGAAACCACCCTTCTATATTCCTCCTCTCCCCGGCCCCCCACAATGCCCCCTACAATCACGGAGTCATCTGAGAATTTTTGGAGGTGACAAAAAAGCCAGGTTAATAATTGAGAGTTGTCAATTAGTTGTCAGCTTACATCAAGCCCAGGGTTAGTAATGGAGAGGTATCGATAAGATACCCCCATTACTAATCCCATAGTCAATTGTAATAAAGACACAGAACGACTAAAGTCCTTTTATTTTAAATAAGAACTTCCTAACCCTCTTTTACCCATTTATTAATGTAAAATAAAAAATAACAGTATTCCTCACTTGTCCGTCAATAATCCATTTGTTGCGCAACGAGCCCAACTCTGCTACATCTGGATGTTTGTTGAGTGGTCACATCCGCAAGACATCGAGAACGTAACTTTAGTGTCGAGCGCTGACGTCAGTAAAGGTGACTGGAGTTCATGGATGAACTCCTGTCATCTCACTGATGACAACACTCTCTGCCGGAGAAATTCTCACTTAGTGAGTGGTAACGTCAGTGAGGACACCGGAGTTCATCTATGAACTCCAGTTACTTTCCTGACATCAGCACTTGACACTGAAGCTGAGTTCCCAAGCGCAGCTCAGTGTCTCCTGGATGCGGGCTGAGCATTCACATTTTGTGTGACTACTCAGCAAACACCCAGATTTAGCTGAGTTAAGCTCGTCGCGGGACAAATGGATTATCGGCGGGCATGTGAATACTGTCAGGGCAAGTGGAAAGAACGAAGGCTAAGTGTCAGTTGGCGCATCTAATGGATGCACCATTTTTAGGGCAGCTGAATGCTGATGTTCTTAGTATGGAAGGGGGCCAATATCCATAGCCTCTTCCTAGGCTATTAATATCAGCTCGCAGGAGTCTGCATAGCCTTTGCTGGTTAGTATAGGGGAGATCACATGTCATTTTTTGGGGGTGTCAACTAGTAAAGGCTAAGTAGACAGCTGTGAGCTCATATTAATAGCCTGAGAAGATCCATGTTTATTACCCCCTTCCCAAATTATAAACATTAGCCACCAGCTGTCGGATTTCCCTCGGCTGGTTAACAAAAAATAAGGGTGACCCCTTGCCATTTTTTATTTATTTATTTAATTCATTTAATTCTGAGCTAAATAAAAGTACAGTAAGCTGCACTGATTATATATCTCAATGACCTCTATCTAGGGTATCTATCTTTACAAGATTTTAGTTAGTAAACTAGCTTGAAATAACAGAGAATTCCTGTATGTAAAGGCTGATGTTAAAAATGCATTGCATACGCATGTCATATGGACGTCCTATGGATGCTAGGTGAGGAAAATCACATTGTACTCGCATTACACTTGTCATACTTTTCAGGAACAACATCGGACTAATTTTTTTTTTTTACATTGATGAATGTGAGCCCTTATAAGGAATCTAATCTGTCAACAGGTTTTTGCAATGTAGTCTTGAGAGCAGCATGATGTATGGTCAGAGATCCTGATTCCAGCAACATGTCACTTAGTTTATTGGGTGCAAGAGTCACGATAGAATCTATGAGAGCTCAGAATTCTGAGCTCTGTATAATCCCGCCCACAAGACTGATTGGCAGCTTCCTGTGTGCACTGTACATAGGCAGAAAGCCAGTGAATTGAGCGGGGTTACACAGTTTAGCCTGACTGACCTGCACGTGACAACTAGTCCTGCAGTGATCATCTCTTGCTGATAAAAACATTGATTGTATTCTAACTACAGCACACAGAACAGTAAGTAACACATCGCTGGAATCAGGATATTTTCCTCTCTATCATGCTGCTCTCAGATTAAATATCAAACATCTACTGATGGATTTCCTTAAGAATGCACATGCCTCTTAATGAATCTGGATCATCTGAAAAGTGGTCTGCACCTCCGTGTGCCTCACCACTAATCTTACTCCAGTCCCTGGAAAGTCATGAACCAAACAAGCTATGGTGTCATGTCCGCGACGCGCCCCAGCTGCTCCCTTTTTTATGTAGCTTAGAGAAACTGGTGGAAAAAAAAAGCCAAAGCTCACAACATTTTTGTGAAAAAAAAATCTGAATTTTCAAAACAATTTTCTCCAAAATTCTGGCAAAATTGCTTTGATGAATCAGGTCCTATGTCTGTACTCACGAGAGCTGAGCACCGCCGTGTCTGACCCGCGCTATTGATCTGTGCCAACTGATTTTTTTTCTTAGTAAGGTTACAATTCAGTATTCCAAAAGGTGAACATTTTTGCTCAAGACCCCCAACACTCCAAGTCTTATAAGGGTTAACCTTGCATACAAAGAGCCGCAAGCAGTTTCCCAACAGTCAAGATACTTTGTGAAGATCGGTAAAACTTCTTACAATTTCTTAGCCAGATATGCTCAATATTCTGTGTGGCAGCCATAGATTTTACTGCTTATTTTTAATCATCTTTGCAAGCAAATTTCTGACAATACTTTGGTGGCGGCTGCCTGGTTATTTATACCCCAGAAACACAGAAGAATGTTTTATCACATTACACTTCTCCTGCTTCCCTCCTTAACCCATCTCAGGTCTTGGATCCTCCATCACCCCCATCTACATCCCATATTCATATCACAAATATTTTGCATTTATATTGCACCTTAAATCTAAGGAAGTGTCATCGTGATTGATCGCCCTTTATCCGCTGGAAATGTAAATGCGTCTAACTCAATAAGGAAATATTCTTGATAGCGTATAAGTGCATTGGCACGGAGCTGCATGCTCTAATAGCAGCTGATTAAGTGGCCACCTGCATGAGTTCTAGCATGTGACTATGTGCACTACAACATACACCTCTCCATCTGTGGTGGAACTACAACTCTCAACATGCTCAGAGTAGCACAGGCTGTTTGCATAATGGGAGTAACAGTTTTTCAATAGGGAAGTTTTATTAACCTTTGAGCAGATGAAGGGTGATCATAAGAAAAGCCATTGTCTAGCATTTGCATCTAAAGGATAAAGCTCATCAGTCTCCACTTGCTGGTCACATAATACAAAAAAACTTCATGCCCATTCTGACCTGTTAGGGTATGTGCACACGGCGACATTTAGAAGCCAGCGCAGCCGCCGAGTTTTCCCACTTCAGGAAAACGCCAGTGGTGATCTTTCTGAAGCAGCTTTCTTGTCGTTGTTGCGACAGTTCCGCCGCCGCCAGCTTTCACTTGATCCTTTGAAGTATAGAGAGCGAGTTGTTTCCCAGAGGAAGGCACCCGAAGAATGATCACTTCTTTTCACTGCTTTACGGTTTCCCAACCCTGAAGCGATTAAAAGAAGTGACATAAGACGGAACATGTGCACAGCAGTGTTGTTTTTACATTGCAGTTCATTATGCTCACTTTTGCAGCCCTTTCTCAGATGAATTTTGCGTGGAACTCGCTTGTAACAGCTAGAGCAGGTGCCGCTAATGGGACTGCGCATCAGCCGGCGCCTGCGCTGTTAATAAATTTTAAAAAAAATTTCGTGGGTTCCCCTGTATTTTTGATGACCAGCCAGGAAAAACTGACAACTGCAGGCTGCATTCCTCAGCTGTCAGCTTTAGCAAGGCTGGTTATCAAGAATAGTGGGGTCCCCACGCTATTTTTTTAAATTATTTTAAATAATTTAAAAAAACTGCATGGGGTCCCCCCCATTTTTGACAACCAGCCATTCTGAAGGAAACAGCTGGGGGCTGGTATTCTCAGGCTGGTAAGGGGCCATGGATATTGGCCCCTCCAGCCTGAAAATAGCAGTCCTCAGCTGCACCAGAAAAAGTGCACCTATTAGATGTGCCAATTCTGGCTCTTTGCCAGGCTCTTCCCACTTGCCCTGTGGCGGTGGCAAGTGGAGTTCATATTTGTGGGGTTGATGTCACTTTTATATTGTCCATATATCTCACTTGTCTTCCGTTCTGCCCCATACCGTAATCCATGTCTGCAAGAAATAGTTTTCAACCTGGATGATGCCAAGATGCGACCGTCCAGGCTGAAAACCACTGGAGAATGAGCTTCTTCCTTGTGAAGTACATTATTAATTAATACAATACATTATTGTATGGTTGCATCACTGTCATTATCTTCTACTGTAACATTACTTTGGACGTTACCATGCACCCTGACATCACTAGTTACCTCTGTGCTGTGACCTAACTGTATAACTTTTTTTGTTGTTCTGTGACATCTTTGTGTTACACCTGTACCGTCCGTGACATCAATATGTCCATTATCCATGTGTTGTGACATCACTGTGTCCATTATCCCTGTATTGTGACATCACTGTTTCTATTCTCCCTGTACTTTGACATCACTGTGTCTATTATCCCTGTACTGTGACGTTATTGGGTCCATTATCCTTGTACTGTGACATTACTGTTTTCATTATCACTCAATTATTACATCACTGGGTCCATTATCCCTGTGTTGTGATACAACTGTGTCCTACTATCCCAGTACTGTGACATCACTTTGTCTATTATCTCTGTACTGTGACATCACTCTGTCTCTTATCTTTCTACTATGACATCACTGTGTCTATTATCCCTGTACTGTGACGTCACTGTGTCCATCATCCCTGTACTATGATGTCACTGTGTCCATCAACCCTGTACTGTGACGTCACTGTGTCTAATATTCCTGTACTGTGACATCACTGTGATGTCACAGTACAGGGATAATAGACACAGTGACGTCACAGTACAGGAATAATAGACACAGTGATGTCACAGTACAGGGATGATGTACACAGTGATGTCACAATACAGGGATAATAGACACAGTGATGTCACAGTACGGGAATAATAGACACTGTGCCTATTATCCCTGTACTGTGACATCACTGTGTCCATCATCCTTGTACTGTGACATCACTGTGTCCATCATCCCTGTACTGTGACGTCACTGTGTCCATCATCCTTGTACTGTGACGTTACTGCGTCCATCATCCCTGTACTGTGACATCACTGTGTCTATTATCCCTTTACTGTGACGTCACTGTGTCTATTATCCCTTTACTGTGACGTCACTGTGTCCATCATCCCTGTACTGTGACGTCACTGTGTCCATCATCCCTGTACTGTGACATCACTGTGTCTATTATCCCTTTACTGTGACGTCACTGTGTCTATTATCCCTGTACTGTGACGTCACTGTGTCCATCATCCCTGTACTGTGACGTCACTGTGTCCATCATCCTTGTACTGTGACGTTACTGCGTCCATCGTCCCTGTACTTACAAGAAGAAAAGGTAGCACACTGTAGCGCTATAGCTTGCAAACACAAAATATGAAAAATATGAAAAATGAATTACATCATTACCTTAGAAATATGAAAAATTGAGAAGTCTTAGCGCATAAGATGGCCAAATCATGTGAGCCTGATAGCCACGTCAAGGCTCTTCTCGTATATCAGGTCCCTAACTAATGCCTATCCTCGCTTTAGAAAAGTCTGTCTGCATGGGAACCTATGAATCCTCTTTTCAGACTAAAATCTACATCTCTGTGGAGGGGTGATGAACCTGCTGTAATTAAAAGGCCTGTGACCACCAGGTGGAGTGCTCAGGCAGAAGGTAAATGAATATATATCAAAAACTGACCGGCACATCCAAACTTAGATTCAGTGTGAACAGGTGCTAAACCTAGAGTCACCAACTCATATACATACAAGAAGAAAAGGTAGCACACTGTAGCGCTATAGCTTGCAAACACGAAATATGAAAAATGAATTACATCATTACCTTAGAAATATGAAAAATTGAGAAGTCTTAGCGCATAAGATGGCCAAATCATGTGAGCCTGATAGCCACGTCAAGGCTCTTCTCGTATATCAGGTCCCTAACTAATGCCTATCCTCGCTTTAGAAAAGTCTGTCTGCATGGGAACCTATGAATCCTCTTTTCAGACTAAAATCTACATCTCTGTGGAGGGGTGATGAACCTGCTTGTATGTATATGAGTTGGTGACTCTAGGTTTAGCACCTGTTAACACTGAATCTAAGTTTGGATGTGCCGGTCAGTTTTTTGATATGCATCGTCCCTGTACTGTGACATCACTGCGTCTATTATCCCTTTACTGTGTCGTCACGTGTCTATTATACCTTACTGTGACTCACTGTGTCCATCATCCCTGTACTTGACATCACTGTGTCCATCATCCTACTGTGACATCACTGTGTCTATTATCCCTTTACTGTGACGTCACTGTGTCCATCATCCCTGTACTGTGACGTCACTGTGTCCATCATCCCTGTACTGTGACATCACTGTGTCTATTATCCCTGTACTGTGACGTCACTGTGTCTATTATCCCTTTACTGTGACGTCACTGTGTCTATTATCCCTGTACTGTGACGTCACTGTGTCCATCATCCCTGTACTGTGACGTCACTGTATCCATAATCCCTGTACTGTGACGTTACTGTGTCCATCCTTGTACTGTGACGTCATGTGTCTATTATCCCTTTACTGTCACGTCACTGTGTCTATTATCCCTGTACTGTGATGTTACTATGTCCATCATCCCTGTACTGTGATGTTACTGTGTCCATCATCCCTGTACTGTGACGTCACTGTGTCCATCATCCCTGTACTGTGACGTCACTGTGTCTATCATCCCTGTACTGTGACGTCACTGTGTCCATCATCCCTGTACTGTGACATCACTGTGTCCATCATCCCTGTACTTTTCTAAGCGAGGATTGGCATTAGTTAGGACCTGGAATACGAGGAGTGCCTTAACATGGCTTCCAAGTACACATAAATTGGCCATTTTATGCGCTAAGCCTTCTCAATTTTTCATATTTCTAAGGCAGTGATGCAATTCATTTTTCATATCTCGTGTTTGCAAGCTATAGCGCTACAGTGTGCTTCCTTTCTTTTTTGAATGTGCATGAGTTGGTGACTCTAGGTTTAGCACCTGTTCACATTAGGTCTGTTTTTGGATGTGCCCGTCAGTTTTTTGATATGACATCATCCCTGTACTGTGACGTCGCTGTGTCCATCATCCCTTTACTGTGACGTCTTTGTGTCTATTATCCCTGTACTGTGACGTCACTGTGTCTATTATACCTGTACTGTGACATCCCTGTGCAGCACCATTGTACTGCCGTGCTTTTTTTTTTTCTTTTATGCTCTGGTTTGATGGCTACTGTAATATTTGTTTCAGGGACAGAAAAATTTGAGGTTGCTTACTTCTCCACTGTATGTGGCTATGACCATCCTTCGATAGTTACAGAACCCCTTCCTTGTATTACTCATACGATGTACAGTAGGGGGTAAATGTTCTCATAGAAACGAAGATCTTGTTATCTAAGTCACTTTAACAATTATAATTCTCCATAGGGAGCACATTCTACATTTCCCAACGTTTGGACGATCGACTGTGCACTAATTATGCAGTCCTTGAGGTTAAATGTGCTCTCCAAGGTCTTTATATTGTTCTTTAATTTGCATAGTATTTCTTCATATGTTAAATGCTCCTTTTATCAACCTAATTGATCTTCGGTCTACTTTCTCTAGTTATGGGGAACTCTTTTTGAATTAATAAACCTATAATCGGACTTTAGAAATTTGAAGTTTTATCAAACAGCCATTTAATTAGACTGGCAAATTCCCATCCATTCCGAATGACTATTAAATCACTTTCTTTTCTGTTTCTCTTAGTACAGGGTATCATTAAATGACTAATATATCACATGATCTTATGATTATTACTTTTTTGGTGACGGAACCATTATAGCTGAAAAAAATTCCCTTTTACTTAAAAACAGCCTGTCTTCTCCACTGACATGTATATTCTAGTAACTACTTATATAAGAACACATTCACACTGTGGCCATTTCACAAACAAAACCTAAGAAAAAAACCAAAATGAACATGTACCCTATAAATATAATATATATATTTTTTTAATCTGGTATAAAAACCACTTTCTTCTGGGTCTGGCATTGTTTTGGCTATGTTCCTCTTCTTTTCCATTTCTGAGATATGGCCCTCTCATCTCTGTATATAAATGTAGTATTTTTTCACCAAATGGGTGTGGCCCACAAATAGAACACCACACCCACTTCGATAAAAAGACTAGATTTCTATATAGCGAAAAGGGGACCATATCTCAGGAATAGAGGAGCAGGAAAAAAAGAAGAACAATGCCGGATTCTGGAGAACAGCGGCTTTTATATCAAAGAAAAAATTACATATTTTTGGCTAGTGACAGGTCCTCCTAAATTTCTACAGTTGCTACATACAGCTGTGTTCGTAAAATGTAGGTTTAGAGTGTCGTTTGTCAAAGTCCACTGTCTTATTACAATTATTGGTGGGTGAACGTGCTCGGATAAGGTGTTATCATAGCACGTAAAACGTGGCTAGTTTAGGGTGAGGATTGAACTAAAATTTTGCAGCTTTGCTTTTCTAGGAGGCATAGAAGAGGGATAGTAACGCTAAATCCGGGATCACACATGCAAGAAACTCGCACGATTCCCGTCGGTGTGCCGGGTGTTCATGCGAGAGACTCGCATGAGAATCGTATGAGTTTTTCGCGTGTGTGATCCCGGCCTACTCTTGCGTGTTGGAGTACTCAAAGCAGCAGCAGCACAACTCGGCACCCATGTCCGTCATAGAACGCCACTCATTGGTCGTGAAGTGGTGCTGTTCCGCAGTGCCTGCTATGTTTCAAACTCCACTGTCGCCTGCTGCTGCGTGCACGATCTCTCCAGTATGTGCAATGTGGAATTCCACCTTGTGGGTCCCTGACATATGATGTGTTGAGCAGAAAGGCAGAAGTGAAGTTGCAGCGCAGACAGGTGAGCAGCAACACAGTGAGAACCCTAAAAGCGCAAATAGACGTCCCCCACTTTCTGACCGGATGAGGAGATGGTGGAGGAAGCAGAGCAAGAGGAAACATGGACAGAAACAGGTGATTTAATGGCAGCTGCAGTGCCAGTAGCAACTTTCTTAATGGTTAGGGGCCGCCTCAGCGCTTTGTTGCAGCTGACGTAATAGCTAGGGACTGGCAGCAGTGCTTAGCAGCAGCAGCTAACCTTTTGGCTCAGGGCCGGCCTCTGCACTTTTGCAAACTGATCCCTCTTTTGCGGTGCAGCTGGGGAAACGTGACCACCACCTCTTCCTCTGAACTGCCCACAGCACTTGGATGTCCTTGATTCAATGTGGGGTCTAGAACCTCATCATCCTCCATCGCATCATCACACCTCTCCAGTCCGTCCTTAACTCTGCTGCCCTACTAATCCACTTCTGTCCTCACTACTCCTCCACTTCTCTCCTCTGCTAATCCCTTCATTGTCTCCCAGTTCCACTTCAAGCTACTAACACTGACCTACAAAGAAATCTATGATCTGTCTTCCCCATATATCTCTGAACTAATCTGATATCTCCCACCACATAATCTCTGGTCCTCCCAAGACCTCCTCTCCTCCACAATCTTCATCCAATCGCCTGTAAGACTTCCCCCGAGTATCCCCAATACTGTAGAATTCTGTGGCCCAACACGTCCAAATATCCCCTACATTCCGAAATTTCAAGCAGATCTGGAAGACCTATATCTTCAGAACAGCTTACTGCCTGCAATGACCCCTATTCCACCTCACCAACTCCAGAGCTGCTGCAGCCCCCCGAACCTACTTGCTCCCCCCATTATCCTGCATAATGTAAGGCCACAAGGGTAAGATCCTCTCCCCTCTCTACCTGTCTGTCACTATTAGTTTATTCATTGTAATTTCTATTTGTGTTTGAATGTAACCCATCCTCATGTACAGCACCATGGAATCAATGGTGCTCTAAAAAAATGAATAATAATCCCGCACATGATCTTCCACCCAGTCCTCCTTGCCAGACTACAAACAGCAGAAATCTGCAGCAGTTGGCACCTGTGTATTATTATCATCAGAGATGTTTTCGGTGGTCCATTGATCATTTGCACTAGCCCTCCCACGTACTCATGCTCCAACAGAGCAAATGGTTGGACATCAGTGCCCAAAATTTCTTCCAATTGTTGGCCAGTTCCAGGTGGATGGCCTGTGAAACCTCAGCCAGCAGAGTCCTCAAAAAGCAGAAGTGACTGCTGTATGACTTGGGGCTCAGACAGCTTGCCTGATTTGGAAGGGGGTGAGGTGAAAGACAGATGCCCATGGGCCACAGGTGCAAAATCTGTGCTTTTTGAAGGGACTGGGGGGGGAAGACCAATCAAAGGAACTGAAGGCACTCTCAATCACCAATCTAAAACCACCTCTACTTGTTCTGGCTTCACTCTACATTCCGCAGTATTCGTGTCTACGAAATTACGCAGAACGTCCTGTCACCTGCTTGCACCAGAAAGTGTTTCATTTGAGCACGTAGCCGGCAGGGCTGTGGAGTCAGAAAGCCAAACCTACGACTCCTGAACTTCGCTGACTCCTGACTACACAACTACGACTTCACAGCACCAGTCACTACTGAGCATGTACATAAAGCGCGGCACAGATTCAGCTCAACTAAGAGCCGAGATCCTTAGATCAGTAATAAAACAGACAGTTATAGGACATTTCATAACTTTCCCAAATTATGAAAACATTTACAGCACACCCTGCACTGTACTGCAAAACCTAATTTATTATATATTCTAGGAAGAGAAGTCGGTCCGTTTTATCCAAACTCCACCAAAATGGACACCAACTCCTCAATTCTGACTCCCTGGTAGCCGGAGCAGATCTACCACGTCTTCTCTCTCCCTGCAGAAGCTACACCACCACCAGAAGCAACACGACCACGTCCCGTAATTGATATTCCCCTCATTGTTTTTCATCTAAAAAAAGTGCATAGTATTACACGGCCTGTATACACACACAGACAGTGGCCAGCAGATTATTACACCGCCTGTTTTCAGAGTACCCTCCAAAAAAACAACCAATGTTGGCTACCTCCTCCTATGCCATGTACACCTACACCTCAACCTCCTCCTCCACTTGGACCTCCACCTTCTGGTTCTACATTATTTTTTTTTATTCTATGTTCTTTTAAATCTGTTCCCTAACTAAAACAAAAAAAAAAACAGTAAAACAGTGTTGGATACCTCCTTCTCTGCCTCTTCCACCTACACCACTACGTCCACCTCCTCCACTTGGACCTCCGCCTCCTGGTTCAAGATCATTATTATTATTATTTTTTTTTTCTGTCTTATTTTAAATAATTTCTCTATCCACATTTGTTTGCAGGGCAACTGTCCTGCTCTTGCCCCCAATTAGCTTCCTTTTTCAGCCCCTTAGTCCTGACTATGACCATTTTTCAGCCATATTAAAGCACCAAAGTTCGGGTCCCTATTGACGTCTATTGGGTTCGGGTCACAGGTCAAGTTCGGACCCGAATCAAAATTTTTTACTGTATGTTCTTCGAACCCGGCATACCTGAACATCAACTGGTTCGCTCATCTCTACCCAGTAGATAGGCGATATATTAGCAGTTTTGTTTGACAACTGTATCACATTTTAGAACAAGCTCAGTTACACAGGGTAACCGAGACATTAAACCAGGTCTGCACCTTCGGAGACCCACTCATACATAATTAAAGCCCTCTTAGAAGAAATTATATTTTCTTCTGCGTTCAATTATCCCCCCATGATGAAGGCGATCTGCTAACCACAAAGTCCTCATCAGTAACTGAATCGTTAATGTTAAAAAGCATATGGTAAGCTGAAAACCGAGCGTCGCCGAAAAAGCTTACGGTGCAATTTCCAGACAGTTAATTGTTTAAATGCAATAATACTCTAAGGCGAATTCTAACACTAGAAACTTTAATTAAAACTGGCTGGGGAATGTGTAGTGGAAACTCATTAGGTGCAGCGCTCTGCTAATGGCAAAATACAACTGTGGATTTCTCTATCGGATGTCAGGTCTCTTTATGCACCAAGTTGAAATGCAAAAAACTGTTTCTGTACTATTTCATTACTGCTTCTCCTTCCTGAGGTCCAGCTAGTGACTGTTGTACGGGATTGTAGTAAAATATTGCTGCTTTGTACCAAAAACAGTGCCACAATTGTTTACAGGTTGTGTGTGGTACTGCAGTTTGGCAGTTGCCAGTTATCGAGCCAGTTATGCTAATCACGCTCTTATCGAAGTGTGATCATAGTGTGATCTGATTGTTTTGGGCCAGGAGAAGATGGAAAAAATAATTTCTCCATCTTATCCATTGTGTCTTTCCGTGAAAATTGGACTCCACTCAGATATCATCTGAGTGCAGCCCAATTTTTTCCACGCATTCATTGACTTGCATGGCCAAGTGCAAGTCTTCATATCAGATGCAAATTGAGCATTGAGAGCCTAACTGTGGAAAACATCTGATATGTACTTGGTCCGATAGAATACCATTGGTTCAGGTTAGATCACATGCTCTCTCGGATCGCACTCGGACCAATAATACACTCACCTGCACAAGCCCTTAGGCTAAGATTCAGATAGTCTGGATTACCATTGCCTGTGATTCCCACTCCCCTCTCATTTGTCTGGTGATTGAGGTTGGTAGCTGTGACATTGAGTCACTTCTCACGGCACGAACAAACCGAAAGTCAGGGTAGTCAAGAAGTCTGAAGTCAAGAGCCAGGAGGATACATCATAAACAGAGGGACGAGACAAAAGTGTAATCATGTAGTGGTCCGAGGCCAAAATATCGGGAGGAAAGCAGATCAGAGCAAAGGGAGCAGGCAAAACAGATGGTCAGAATGAGGTCCAAGGTCAGGCAGCAGAAAGATCTACAAGCAGAGCACAAGGCACAGACAAACCACACAGAGCTGAATGTACGTCTGGCAGAGTTCTGGGACTGGTAGCCACAGTCCCAATCACCTGGGACAGGAAACACCTGAAGACAGCCCAGAACCTCCCAGTCTCGGATTGGCCAGCCAAGCTGTCAATCAAAACATCGATAGATCAGCATGCCCCTGCAGCAGACTGGAAGACTGAGCTGTCAATCAAGCACTGACAGCTTTGACATGCCCCTGCACCAGATTGGACAGGTGAGCTGTCAGTAACAGCATCCCAGACACACTAAGGGGTGTAATTGTGACAGTAGCACACTGTATTGTGTAGCGTATGGTCTGTGACTTTGTTCTATGTCTTGCTCTTGTGCTACAATATAACAGTTTATTGAATCATGTTCCTGCTTCTTATCAGAACACGATATACGCTATTGCGCAGGCGCCGCCGGCGGTGCTATTATGCTAAAGAAAAAAATTAATTCGGCTACATCAAGATGGCGCCTGCGCATTAGCATCCTTCGGAACGTGCTCGGTCCATGTTGCACGGACGTCTTCACAAGGTCTTATAATAATGGTTGAGTAAGAAATAATGGATGGCATCACATAATGAGATGCTCATAGAGAGGGATTGAGCCTGTTTCTCACCAGTCAATGAATAATCACAGCCCTCCCAAAGGAAATAATACACTAAAAACTTTATTACATTCCACAGTTTAATAAGATACGCCAATATGGTGGACATAAAGATGTGACATTTTGGTCTCCTGAATTATTATTACTATTATCTATTATTAAAGCGCCATTTATTCCATGGCGCTTTACATGTGAGGAGGGGTATACATAATAAATACAAGTACAGTAATCTTAAACAATGCCAGGAGGAGAGAAGACCCTGCCCGAGGGCTCACAGTCTACAAGGGATGGGTGAGGATACAGTAGGCGAGGGTAGAGCTGGTCGTGCAGCGGTTTGGTGGATCGGTGGTTACTGCAGGTTGTAGGCTTGTCGGAAGAGGTCGGTCTTCAGGTTCTTTTTGAAGGTTTCCATGGTAGGTGATAGTCTGATATGTTGGGGTAGAGAGTTCCAGAGTAGGGGGATGCGCGGAGAAATCTTGTATGCAATTGTGGGAAGAGGAGGTAAGAGGGGAGTAGAGAAGATCTTGTGAGGATCATAGGGTCACAGGAGTATTTAGGTAGAGAGACCGCATCTTGAAGAATGGTTGACATTTAATGGGTGGTAAAACCTTTGCAAGGATCCCCTCTTCAAGGACCCTAACATAATAGCAAAAAAGAGTTTTAGGATTATGGAAAGCAAAACAGGCAAATGCAATCTACTACACTGAGTGATTAGAGGCAAAGAGATATTAACAACCACCTGAAGTGGCTGGATTTTTTGCTTTTGGTCCCACTCTACTCAATTTTTAACTCCTTATTATGCCACTGTTTGGTGTTATCCATCATTTATGTCATACTGGAAGGTGAACCATAAGACTTAAATCAAATGTCCCTGGGTAATATAGGAAACATGTTTTCTTCCTCACTTAAATGCATCTATTGTGGGCTAAAAAATCATTTTTGGAATTAAGATTAGTTCAAAATTTGGTACCATTTGTCTTCCATTGCCTCTGTTACACTATCTATTGCTGGCTGCAGAATGAGTTAACGACAATCCGTCAGTGAATCATTCTGATGGTCCAATGGAAGTGTTTGTAACTTTTTAGCCGTCTTTTTTTTTAGCTCTTCTCTGCCATTTATGATCCTAGAAATTCAAAGTTCAATATGCAGGAAAATAAAAATACAGATCAGGGGGTGCTGTGTGTCGCAACCCAGCATATTTGAAGACCGTCCAGGTTTTGTAATGATGCCTTAAGAGATTTTAACCCTGAAATGATGGCACGTTATAACCTAGGAAAAGTCATATTGGAAGTCGATAACTGTATGCTTGATCTTGAATTCATGACTGCACCTAGTTTTGAGTTATTTATTTTTTTCCATGCAGTGATTTATTATTACCTCCATATGCAACATGACCCCTTTACTTCAATGGGTATGATCCGTTTCCCACACATTGCATGTCCTGAGTAACTGGAAGGAGAGACAGAAGGGTCTTTAGTCCCTCAATGATGTGATGAAGGAGTCCTACAGATTGATCTGTATTAGTGTATGTTACACATATCCTAGAAATACTCATATTGTATATACATGGTGAAAATGAAGTCAGAATAAAAGTAACACCAAAAGCACAAATGAGAAAAGCACAAACATACAATTCAGATATACACTGCGATAGATCTGCTCACTCAGCTGTACACACGGAGGTAGACACGGAAAATGTCTCTTAGAACTTCCTTGTTTAATAGAGCAGCTAAACCAAGGTGAAGCAGAAAATAAACAGGCCCTCTGGGCAAAAACCGCAAAACAAACAAAGTGTAGCACACAGGCAAAGTCCTTGTGTAATGGGATCAGCCCGCTCTGGGTTAGCAAGACCCACTGTCAGTTTTGGCATGCACAACCACTTCTCTGGATTGTCCTCTCCAGACACGGGAATGCCTTACTGCCTCTGGACAGCTATTTAAGCCCCAGACCACACCTGGAGTGGAGATAAGGTGGACAACCTCCCACCGCTCTATGGTTGTTCAAAACCCAGCCTTCAAAGAAATTGGCTACTTAACCTTCCAACATTAATGTGCGGAGGATAAACTCTGGGTATCTTAAATCACTGGAGCCATTAGCCTCAACAAACATTCCTACAGCACTTGCCATGACTTCGTCACATATCCACCCCTCTGCCAAAGTGGGGTTTTGCACTTCACTTACTAAACAGGGAAGTCTGGTACAAGGCATTGCTTTTACCTTGTAACTTTGTCCGTCACATAATGACAACTGAAGGTTTTTGCTTTGGTTGTATATCCATGAAGAATCTACTTAATTTGAAACGAGATGAAATACAGAAGCGTTATATTATTATTATAGGTTTATTTTAGCAAAAGCAAAGCAAACATAACAATCCCCTTTCACGTCTCCAGCAGCGCTATAAATGAAATTGATGGAGAATTTGATTTTCCTTTCAGCTAATAGTCAGAGTAGCTCCTGGGAGTAAAGTCAGAAATTAGAATAAATGAAGATGTTAATACTGTGCTTGGAATTCCTTATAATACACTTCCCTGATAACCTATTAACGGGAATGTAATGGTTATTGATTACTTCCGACCAGTCTGGCCATGTCATATAAAGAACAAGAGCATTCAGCCATTCAATATGAATATTGTCACATATGATTGAGTGGATCCTAAAAGTAACGTTCTTTTTTGCCCATTTAGCTCTTGGTGAATTGTTACGTTAGTGAATTTTAATGACCATTTACTGATTCTTTTTAAGTGAACAATAGTCGTAATAGTTACAGCCACTTAGAATGTGACATCTACATTTCATGCCAGATTAGACCCTGGAGAAGTTGAAGACAGATGTGTCTATTTAATGGTTTTTGGTCATCATTATTTTGGGGTTGCAGTTCCTTTGATATTGACAAGCAATTCACGTAGAAATGATGCAATATTTTACCAATCAAAAAATTAGCGTGAATATATCCAGAAACCAGAGAGAAAATGCTTAAAGGGAATCTGTCAGCAAGATTGACCCAACTAAACCATTTACATGGTCATGTAGCCCAGTGGAATATGAACTCATTGGTATCTTTATATTGTCAATCCGTTGCTTGGATCTTGAGAAATACACGTTATTTGTGGTATGCAAATTAGGTGCTATGGGCGGGAGAATGCACTTAACAAAACTGTGCCTTAACATTCTTGGTTCCTTCCTCTCTCTGCTGATTGATAGCTGATGTACATCTGACATTAGGCGCCTGCTAGGAAAACTTGTGCCTGCCCAGTTCAGCGATCTCTAGCCTCTGCACGCTATCTTACCCTCCTGAAGGTGTAGATTTCAGCGTTCTGCTGAAAAAAAAACCGCAAAAACCTGTGTCCTAGGATCGGAAAGTAGCACAAAATCAAGGAGACCACTGATCTACACAGGCGTACAATTTCCTGGCCGCACCTACGATCAGATGTACATCAGCTATCGATCAACAAAGAGTCAAGTCACTGTGGCAAGCGCATTATTCTGCTGAAAGAGGCCACTGCCATGAGACTATGCCAGTGCCTAAAAAAACTGAAACTCGGTGTCTTCAACAATATTTAGACATAAACTTTTCCCGTAGATCACTATTCAGAGCATCACACTGTCTTCTTCTTAGAGTACATCCTGGTGACCTCTCTTTCCTAGGTAAGCGATGCGCACACACACCCCACGTCCGCATAATGTAAAAGACTGTGGCCCCAAATCCTAAAGACCGGAGTTTTTCACACTGTTCTTGATGAGGGGGCAGGTTGAAGTGAGTCGCCTTTTTCCTTAAGAGGTGCACGCCTATTCATGAGCAGGTGAAGCAAGAAGTGGCATGGACCTTCGTGTGTGCCTCAGCACAAACCTTACTCTACACTATGTTCCAAATTATTATGCAAATTGGTTTTAAGTGTCATAGCGTTTTTTTATTTTTTTGTAAATGAAACCCATTGATGGTATTGTGTCTCAGGGTTCTTTGGATCACTGAAATCAATCTCAGATACCTGTGATAATTAGTTTGCCATGTGAGCCCAATAAAAGAAAAACTGGATGTTCCACACTATTAAGCAGGCCAGAGTTTTCAAGTAACATGGGAAAGAAAAAGGATCTCTCTGCTTCTGAAAAGCATCAAATAGTGCAATGCCTTGGTCAAGGGATGAAAACATTAGATATTTCCCAAAAACTTAAGCATGATCATCGTACTGTTAAGAGATTTGTGGCTGATTCTGAGCACAGACGTGTTTGTGCCGATAAAGACAGAATGAGGAAGGTTTCTGCCAGGCAAGTTCATCGGATTAAGAGAGCAGCTGCTAAAAAGCCATTACAAACCAGCAAACAGATATTTGAAGCTGCTGGTGCCTCTGGAGTCCCTCGAACCTCAAGGTGTCCAGTGGGCCCAGACATACATGAAGACTAATTTTCAAATAGTCTTGTTTACTGATGACTGTCGAGCAACCCTGGATGGTCCAGATGGATGGAGTAGTGGATGGTTGCTGGATGGCCACCATGTCCCAACAAGGCTGCTACGTTAGCAAGGAGGTGGAGGAGTCATGATTTGGGCCGGAATCATGGGGAAACAGCTGGTAGGGCCCTTTAAGGTTCCTGAAGGTGTGAGAATGAACTCTGCAAAGTATATAGAGTTTCTGACTGACAACTTTCTTCCATGGTATAAAAAGTAGAAACGTGCCTTCAGGAGCAAAATCATCTTCATTCATGACAATGCACCATCTCATGCTGCAAAGAAGACCTCTGCGTCATTGGCTGCTATGGGCATAGAAGGAAATAAACTCCCCTGACCTCAACCCTATAGAGAACCTTTGGAGTATCATCAAGCAAAAGATCTGAGAGGGTGGGAGGCAGTTCACATCAAAACTGCAGCTCTGGGAGGCTATTCTGACTTCATGCAAAGAAATACAAGCAGAAACTCACCAAAAACTCACAAGTTCAAAGGATGCAAAAATTGTGAAGGTGATATCAAAGAAGGGTTCCTATGTTTAACATGTAACTTGGCCTGTTAGGATGTTTTGGAGTTAAGTAGCTTTTTTGTTCAGTGAATGTGACCTCCTAATTCTGCAAATTCCACAAATGAGCATTTTCAGTTCTTTAAAACAGATCAAATGTTTAGAAATTCTCCTGTGCCTAATAAGTGCATTTTGAGTTTTTTTCCATTTTGGAGATTATACTGTTATCATTGGGAGGTTTCTTCAATAAAATTTGATGTATACTCTAACGGGTGATGACTTTTATTAGACTGACTTTCATTTGCACCTACCACTTAGGAAAATCAGAGAAAAATATCATTTGCATAATAATTTGGAACATAGTGTAATCACAGACTGTGGCTTAAGGAATGCCACCATGAATTTTATGAGTGGGTGTTGCCAAGTACCGTTACACCCCAGCCCGGCCAACCTTGTCAAAGCTGGACAAAAGTGACATGAAAATGGTAAAAGGATTAGAATTTTTGGACATCCTTGTGTTGCGATAAATCGAAGCCTATGTGATTCTATTCATTAGATCAGTTGACTTTTCTTTCATTGCTCGTTTGTGCAGGACTGACGCTCTTGTGACCATTGTATGTGCTTTTAGTGATAGAGAAGATCCGCATGGGCACTCTGGTCTACAGTTACACACTCCAAATACAAAGCAAGTGGCAAATTGTGTCTCATTGGCTCTTCTGTGGGATCAGATCAGACAGACTAATCTTCTCTCCACATAGATTAATAAGACTTGGGCTCAAATGTTGATATTTCACGTGTTGTTCTTCCCGAGTAGTAATCACTGCATATGGGAAAAAAACAATAAAAATTGTAGTTTTGGAGATGTCCTGGCCTATTTGTCCAGCCATCGCAGTTCGAGGTTCATCAGAATTGTTGACATTGTTATTCTTTTCCATTTTTATTGTTCCAGCTCATAGTGTCCAATGATAGTGCCCCAATAAGCCAAGCGCTCATGGTCCAGCTTAAGAGGGCTGGTCACTTGCCACACATATGTAATTGTTTCTCCTGGGGTAAATGCCGCTGTTCTGACTTTGACATTGTTTTTTTTTTTCTTTCTTCCTGTTCCTCTCTATTCCTGAGATATGGCCTCCTCTTCCCTGTATAGAAATCTATTCTTTTCAACCAAGTGGGTGGAGTTCTCAACTCTTCCCCATGAAAGTCTTTTTGAGGACCACACCCACTTGATTGAAAAGTCTAGATTTATATACAGTGAAGAGGAGGCCGTAGCTCAGGAATGGAGAGGCACAAGAACACTATAAAAACGTCACCGGATCAGAACAGCTGCATTTACACATTAGGTAAAAACTTACAAATGTATGGCAAGTAACAGGTCATCGTTAAGCCTTGGGTGATGGGTGTTTTGTGGTGCCGTCATTAGCTGGGACAAACTATTGTTACCTGTCTAACCAAAAGGTTGTCCCTTTTCCCTGCCGCCAACAATAAATAAAGTAAAAATGAAATTTCTGGTAAGTAATACGCAAGAATGGCAATAATAATAGATCAATAGTTGAGTACTGTTGGCTTATAGCAGGAAGGGGTCCAGGATGAGGGACATTATACCAGGAAGAGCCCTGGATGTGGGACATTATTCCAGGAAAGGGCACAGAAAGGTTGGCATGAGTACAGGATGGGGGACATTATTACATTACTGAGGGGGTCAACATGTATGTTTTTATAAAATGTTTAAAACGCTACAAGGGCTCTTACATCTGACCAACATCCAGTGCATCGGGACTCATCGGACTCTAGTTACGCCACTGATTGTGAGTGATTACAATCTCTGTACTGTGCTGTAAACTATGATGGAGGTATAAAACATATTGAAAAATTACCAAAGTATTAGATTAAAAAGGTAATGTATGCCCATAAAATGCTACAAAAAGAAGAGTAGTAAATCATATTATGGAAATGCCCTTTCTCTCTTCTCCTTTTTGAGCAAAATCTTACTTATGGTCTAGACAATTAACATTGTAGTAGAGCAGTGAAACTGTAGGATGCCAGTGTGGGATTAATTATTGATGTGTCACTCAGTCCTGGTGTCTGGTTTTGGTTTTTATAAAAAGCAAAAAAAAAATGCAAATAATGACTAAAATGTGAACAAGCCGGGGCGAGGCAGAAGCTCTGTACCTGTAATGTCAAGAACGTATTACACAGCGGACTAAGCCTTTAGTAATAAGGAGAAAATTCATCATGAATAATTCAAGACCAGATGGAACCAAAAGTTCCCAAAGAGGCTGCAATAATAACAGACTTCTTGGCTTCTAAAATCCGTAAAATCGCTTTGTAAACGATCATTTACTTGACTGTTTTATTGTACTGAAAAGAAAATAAGTTTCTTACCAGTTGAGAGCATAAGCTATTAAGGGGAGACCCAGGAGATATTGCAAATGGGATTTCCCATCTGTATTATGTAATCTCAGATGATATTCGACAGGGGCCCACAATCATAATGTTTGTTTTTTGTTTTGTTTTGTTTTAATTACCCAATAAAAATATGGTTAAATCTTTTTAGGACTTTTTGCTTTTTTTATGTTTTATCTTTTTATTATTATTTCCTATGTGTTAGAAGCCTCAGCAGTTTCACCAGTTTCTGATCCTGTACTACAGACAAATTTGTAGACATATTTGAGCAGTCTTTGATTGTGAATGATCAGTGTCGCCTAAGTAATAGTGATAAGCGCACATGCTCGGATAACGTCTTATCCAAGCACGCTCGAGTGTTTTCCTAGTATCTTGGGCGTGCTCTTATATTATGTTTGAGTCCCTGCAGCTGCATGATTTGCGGCTGTTAGGCAGCCTGAACATGTGGTGATCGCCTGTTTGTTAGGGAATCCCTACATGTCTTGAGACTGTATAACAGTCGTAAATCATGCAGCTGCAGGGACTCGAACATAATATATGAGCACGCCCAAGATACTCAGAGAACACCCGAGCATGCTTGGATTAGACGTTATCCGAGCATGTTCGCTCATCACTACTAATTAATAGGTAATGGCATTTTTTTTAATAAGATATATTACAAAGTGTCTCTTCCTTGCAAATGTATTAATAATAGGTCACAATTATATGATCCTAGTCTGGATATATCTTCCTCCTAACTATGAACCTCACATCCTCCAGTCATTCTGGAATCTAGTGATAACATTATAAGTGACAAAAGTAGTCATATATTGGGGTTGCCACTTCTCTTATTAAGCTGGGTACCAGGGATAGTTTCATGCAATATTAATAAGAAAATTTTCACGCAATCATAAGACATCGGAGCAAAAATGGATCCTCCTATGTTTCCTACATACTTCAAGAAAGTTGAACACTATTGGATCTAGTTGGCTGGGGCTTGGACAGCTGCACATTAAGTGCCTATGGCTCAGTTTTTCACACCTCAGTGCCATGTTTTTGGGGTTAACTTCCCCGTGGAGACCAGTTGGCTTGTCATAATTGATCATTGCGTGCCCCTGTATAAAATAGAAGGCAAACAAAGGTACAGTACGGGTACATAAACTTATGTTGTCACCATATAGCGACTCTGTACACGTCACCGGTGCTGTAATTCTAAGGCAAGAGCTCTTTAAAACATTTATCTGCTTGGTTGGTGTTCTTACCCACTGAGCCGTTTTATCTGAAGATTCAAATGAAATTCTCAACTTCAGAATGTATGAAGAAATCACAAGAACCGGCAGATAAACAGCGACACCGGGGCTGAAAATTCCCATCCTACTAATGAAAAATGCACGTCCCGTCCAAAGCCAGAGTCATTTAAATAACACGCTTCATGAAATGAATTGTGAACTGAGCAGCCAGGTTGTGAAATCATTACCATTGTGTTCTTTAAGCCACTTGTGACTTTTGCAAGGTGTTTCGAGAGCAGGCTGATGCTGTTTTGTTTTGCTCAAGTAGGCTGAGCAGAATTCTGGAAATACAAGCTTGGTGCCAGGTTCAGAAAATGAGCAAGATGGCAGCAGAAGGGTACTTCATCTTTATTAATTAGGATGTAGTTGACGGTTAACTTTATTTGCTCTTTTTTTTTATAGGTTGGTGTTAATGATGTTTGTGCTGCATGCATTCAACTATGGGTCATTTCCGTTTCTTATAGATCTTTTTTTTCTGGAGCATTTTCATAACATAATAGTTGTATTGTAAGCAACCAATAGGAGACTTACTAGATTTAAAAGGAATCTGTCACCCCATTTTTGTGATATTAGATAAAGATATCACTGAATTGTGCGTCCCATAAGTAATCTATAGGTACCTATCATATCTCCTGACACCCCAGTTTTGATGTCAAAATACCTTTGTAAAGTTTGTTTCTCAGTATGCAAATACATGCGATCCGGTATGATGGGCGGCGTTTATTCTGATTTCTCCCCCCCGCTCCTTGGCTTGTTGCACGTATCTTCGTCTGTGAATATCACCGACGGCGTACTGTTTCCGCGCTTGCGCGTTGAAAAGTGCCCTCGTGTGTGCTCAGTGTGCTTTGCCCAACAGTGGGCAAAATAGAAAATCAGTTCTGCGAATGCGACAGTATTTCCGGCGTCTAGGAAATGACTGCTTGCCTTGGATGACTTCCGGGGTAAGGAAAGTGAGGCAAAATAGTGGCGCATGCGCAGTAATGATTTTATGCTTTGCCCACTGTTGGGAAAAGCATACTGCACACGCGCGAGGGGCTTTTTCAAATCGCAAGTGCGGAAACCTGAAGTGAACGCAGGAAAAGAAGTACGTAGGGCAAGACAGGAGGCGGTGGAGGAATGAGTACGCCGCCCATCGGACCAGACCGCATGTATTTACATACTGAGAAACAAACTTTACGAAGCTATTTTGACATCAAAACTGGGGTGTCAGGAGATATGATAGGTACCTATAGATTACATATGGGGCGCACAATTCAGTGATTTCTTTATCTGATATCACAAAAATGGGGTGACAGATTCCCTTTAAAGGAAATCTGTGAGCAGTTTTTCACCACTCCTCCCCCCCCAAAAAGACCACTCTCCTCATAAACACAGCTGTCCCAAAAGCCTTAACATTAAAAAGAAAGGACACCTCTCCACAATTGAGTGAAACATGATGACCCTTAAGATAGTAGATCTTTTAGGATCAAGAAATGTGCAGAAATGTATTAAGTATAAAAAGTTATTCTTTATTAACAATCATGCAAATGCACAATAGAACAATAATAATAAAAGTAAGGTGCCTCATGCCAAGAGAAGACGCAGTAACGAGACCTATAAAGGCATTATATAGAATAGCTGACAGCAATTTGCTAAATTACTAATCCTGGTAAATACATTGTAAGTAATATATAATAGGGCTCCAAGAAAAAGTGCCTAAAGTGGATTAAGCAGAGTGATAAATATTGTATAAATGTAATTTTTACCTAAAAACAAAATTGCTGATAATGTCTACCAAAGAGGTTATACTGCGTCCCTCCACCCCGACGCGCGATTCAGCTTGTTTCTTTCAGGTACAATTACTTTTATATCATATTTATATCTCTTCTTAATACACTTTGAGCACCTTTACTTGGAACTCTGCATTACTGTCTATTATAGATAGTGTATTTATCAGGATTAGTAAATTTGCTAGTAGCTCTCAACTATCTTATATAATGCCTTAAAGGTCTTGTTACTACGTCTTCTCTCAACATGAGGCACCTTACTTTTGTTATTATTGTCCTATTGTGTATTTGCATGATTGTTAATAAAGAATACTGTAACTTTTTATACTTAATACTTATCTGTACACTTCTTGATGCTAAGAAACCTACTTTATTAAGGGTCATTATGTTTCTATTTATGTCCTCATGTAGCCCTATTAACTGCAAATTCAGCAATATCATTACTTGGCCGTCTGTTCCTCTATTCCAGAGATATCCTCTTTTTTTATGGTGTATGTAAATTAGGCTGAAGTGCTTTTGGCGCATGGAAGCTCTTCCGACACCTGTCACTCCAGCTCTATTTCTTGCTCCACACCACCTCCTTGTTCTTGATTGACAGCTTTGCTTGAAGTCACAAAACAAAGGAGCTGTGAAACAAACCGGAGTGAAAGAGACTTGGGAAGAGCTTCCACGTGCCAAAAGCACTTCAGCCTCATTTGCATATCCAATAAAACTCAGATTTCTCAGGAACAGAGGAACAGACTGATCAAGTGAAGATATTGCTGGATTTGTTTTTGAAAGAGCTACATGCACATATAAATAGTTTTGGGGATGAGATCCTGCTGTCGGATTCCCTTTAAGGAGATCATTTTGTAAAATATTATGGTATTGTGGAACCAACAATTCCTATTATAGCTGACTGTGGCTAATAGATCCTGTTTGCAATTTAAAGGGAAACTGTCACCCACTTTTTCCTGTATAATTTGTTGCCAACCATCGTTTTGCCCTCTGTACCAGCATCACAACAGTTCTTCTCTATAAACCCAATTGCCCTGCATATCTCATGAACGTAGAATAAATTTATAATTGTCACATGATGAATGCTAATGGACTCAAATTGTCCTTCTGTCATCTTTGGACCATCTTCGGCGCCCCCCTCTTTGCAGTCAAATATGGCCCCTTGAGATTGCATTGACGTGGATGTTGTCTCCTGTGTCCACACAGCTCAGCCGGCAGACGACAAAGACCGAGTACATCGAACCTGCGCTAATCTAGATCCTGACTTTGTATGAGCTGTGTGGTCGATGTAGGAGACGTCATCTGTGTCAATCAAAGGCAGAGGGGCGCTATTGCGGGTCCAGAGAGGCCGCGATTCCGAGACACCCATTGGACCACTCGCACATTAACATACAGAGGGGAAATGTTTCAGTCTAGTAGAGAACGGTTGCTTTGGAATACAGCTTGTTATTTTATTGGAATAGCTCCAGGATTAACTTTGTGAAATCTCTTGAGTTTGTAGTGATCAATTAGTGTCATGATTTAAAAATATTTAGACTTGAGAGTCCTCAGTGGTTGATACCTTTTAATGGCTAACTGAAAAGATGGTAACAAATTGCAAGCTTTCGAGACTACTCCGGTCTCTTCATCAGGCAAAGACTAAAACAAAAACTGAAGAATCACATATATATATATACACAAGAGGACACAGGAATAGTGCAATAGGTAAGACAAGTGACGTGAAGCAGAACTGTCATTATGGCAGAGGAATGAACATAAATATTGGAACAGATCATAGATAAGGAGAGAGTTTTATTACCCTCTGATTGGGGTCTGGTGTTGTGTTTTGATGCCCCTAGAAGGTCAGAGACGCAGATTCCTTAATTGATATAGAATGACATGAATCCATGTGACACGTTCATTCCAGCACTAAGAGTGTCAAAGGTCATCATAAGTTTGTATTCCCAAACCTTTCTATCTTTCTCAGATTTGAAGTTAGATTTTAATACCAGTAATTCCATATCCATTATGCTATGACCGGGCATACAAAAGTGTTTTTGCCACAGGTAAATCCATTCTTTTTTCTCTTATCGTGTGGCGATGAGAATTCATCCTTGTTCTCAGTTTTTGCCCGGTCTCCCCCACATACAGACCCCCAGTTGGACATTTAGTACATATAATTAGGTACACCACATTAGATGTGATGCAGCTGAAAGTACCTGGGATCTTGTAGTCCTGATGGGAGTTGGGTATCTTTATCTTGTCCGTGGTCATTATAGATGCACATGTTTTACACTTCTTCTGTTTGCAAGGAAAGGTTCCTGCAGCTGTTGGGGAGGACAGGGAGCTTCTGACAATGATGCTTCTTAGATTTGGGGGCTGCCTAAAACATAGTAGTGGGGGGTCTGGAAATATGGATTGTAATCGGGCATCTTTTTGTAGTAAAGGTTGTAGTTTCCGTGCAGCTCCCCTTAGCATCTCCAGATTTGGATTGTAGGTGACCACTAGAGGCACCCGGTTATTTTCTTCTTTAGTTTTGTAATGTAGCAGGTGATTCCTTGATATTCTGGTGGCTCTTGTAATTTGGTTTTCAATTGTTCTTGGATGGTAGCCCTGGTTCAAAAAAGTTTTTCTGAGGCGACCAAGGTGTTCATCTCTATCCATGGGGTTGGAACATATACGGTTGTATCTGATGGCTTGGCTGTAGACTATAGAGTTTTTTATGTGTTTTGGATGGAAACTCCCATTTAAGGTATGTTGGACGGTCGATTGGCTTCTGATACAGGGATGTCTCTATTTCATTGTTCTTTAGCTTAATGGTGGTGTCTAAAAAGTTAATTTCAGTGCTGGAGTAGTTGAGTGTTAAGTTGATGGTTGGATGAAATTGGTTGAACTGTTCATGGAACGTCTTTAGCTGTTGTTCAGACTCCGTCCAGATGATTAAAATGTCATCAATGTAGCGGTAGTAGGCCCGAGGCCTGATGGGACATGAGGACAAAAAGTCGCTTTCAAGCTTGGCCATGAAAAGATTTGCATACTGTGGAGCCATTTTACTTCCCATAGCTGTGCCAGTCTCCTGAAGATAGATCTTGTTGTCAAATTCAAAGTAATTGTGGGTGAGGATAAATTTTGTGAGTTTCACCACAGAATCAGCATCATTCCTGGTGTTTCCCATGAAGACTTTGCAGGCATTTAATCCATCCTGGTGTGGGATATTAGAGTACAAAGATTCCACGTCCATGGTGGCCAGGATGGTTCCTTCTGGTAGGGGACCTATTGCTGCTAGTTTATTCAGTAGGTCAGTTGTGTCCTGAATGTAGCTGGGTGTATCCTTTACCAGGGGTTTAAGAATGCCCTCTACCCATCCAGATACCTGCTCAGTAAGGGTGTCCACACATGAAATAATCGGCCTCCCTGGATTCCCAGCTTTGTGGATTTTGGGAAGCATGTAAAATGTCCCTGTTCTTGGACTTTCTGGTATCAGGTCATCAGCTCTTATGAATTTGTCAGACAGACAAGATACCAACTTGCTTAGTTCCTTGTAATAGTCCTGTGTAGGGTTCGACTCCAGTTTTCTGTAGTAGCGTGTGTCCGTAAGTTGTCTGTTTGCTTCCTTAATATAGTCTGATGTGTTCATCATGACTATTGCACCTCCCTTGTCAGCAGGTTTAATGATGATTTCTTTGTTGGTTTTCAGAGACTGTATGGCCTTTCTCTCCTGATGTTGGATGCTTGTCTCTTGTTGGTGGCTATGATGGTGGATTTTATCAAATGTCTGAATGAGTCTATATATTTATCCAAATGGGGGTTACGTCCAGGTGGAGGTGTCCAGTCTGACCTCTTCTTGGTTGTTGGGATCCCTTTTCCTTCAGTCCAAGTGTTTTCTGGATCTTCTGTATCATTGAAGTATTCCCTCAGGCGCAGTCTCCTGAAAAAATGTTCCATATCACTGCAGAGTTCGGTTTTATCCAGGGCCTTAGTAGGACAAAATGAGAGTCCTCTATGATTTAGTTTTTTTGGATTTTGTAATGAAATGTGATTATAAGAATTTGTGGATTTAATTGTGTTCTGTTGATTGCAACAAGATCACTCGTATTTCTTCTTGGATAAATTGCTAAAATTCTCTCCATAATTAGTGACTTCTAGATCTTTTTTTGTTAATGAGTTAAAATTGTGACCAACCAGTTGAAGTTAAAGGGGTATTCCCATCTCCAAGATCCTATCCCAATATGTAATAATAATATTGGCAAATATTTCCAATTAGAAATACAGTTTTTCTGATTTGCTGTCTCTTTCCTCATGTGCAGGCATTGCGGGACCTTATGTATCCATGGTTACGATCACTAGCTAACTAACTGTCACTTTACCAGTGGTCATAACCATGGCTACCTAAGGTCTTGCAATGCCTGCACATGAGGAAAGAGACATAGAGAATCAGAAGAACTAGACTACATTTCTAATTGTAGGTATTTGCTAATATTATTATTATTGTACCTACTACATATTGGGATAGGATTTTGAAGCTGGGAATATCCATATGTCCATAGGTCTCATAGTCAGTAAATAGAATGGTGGTCACACTGTGCATTCAGGCATGGAAACTTGAGATGATTTGAGTGGTCAGTCCCTAAAAATCATACTCTGATCACCTATCCAGTGGAAAATAGGAAAGACTTTTAATAGTGTACAGTACTTGCAAGTTTAGATAGATTCTTTAATTTTATTCATCAGTCAGTTACTTTGGATCATATATCCTCAGTTATACTGATACCCCTTCGAACAGAAATGTGTTTGGAAGCCCTAAGCATGGGGTTTGTCTGGGCCCATATTCTTCATGAGCATCTTCAGGATTGAGAGACATTCTTTGTACGAATCAGATGCAATCTATGGTGAATCTGGCAGCAACTCCATAGGGAAAATGAAGCGTTACATGCATTCATGAAATATTCGTCCTTACTGAAATCATTGGGCTGCCCAACTGACCAGTCTGGTCTTCTAAGGTGTGAGAGAAGCTCTAGAAAGTCTTCATTCTAACAAATAGATGAGGACTCTTCTGGATTAATACCAATACCCCAGTTAGATTAGTTCAAAATGAGATTGCTAAACCAGAGAACTATACTTATATTGAAGTGGCCATCAGATGGTTTTGGCAAGGGAAGCCGTAACCGCCATGCAAAGTTATGACTTGCCAATTTTTATCATCATTCTTTTTAAAGGTGTTTTCCAAGTTCAGAAAACTCCTGTCTGTAGATTAAAAAACAAACAAAACACACTGTACTTTATTCATCATCCCTGGGTCCAACGATTAGTCTCTGCCGCTCCTCCCGGTTTCTGTTATAGTCTACAGCACTCATGTCACATCAACAATGCTGCAGCCAATCATTTAGCTCGGCTTCTCAACCCAGGTTGACATCTCAAGTCACTAAAGTAGACCTTTCACTAAACTTTCATGTTGAGCTGAACATACCATGTCATAGCGGCTGCAGCGTACTAAAACATTTTAGACTTAACTAAAGTTAATTAGTTCTCTGCAGTGACTATTAGATTGTGTGTCCAGCTCAACATGGAAAATGGGATGACCGTCTTCATTCCTAGAGTTTTCAGGAAGGTTCAGCAGCACCCTCCTATGGAAGTTCATGGGGTGTGATCGAAACATATCTAAGACATGATTGAGAGGCAGATGAGAAAATGAAGCTCGGCTACACAGGAACAAAAATATGTTCCTAGACGACACACTTGAAGAGTTGGAAAGTACGGGATAAAACCTCCTACAACATCCATAAGCACGTGACAAAACATTGTCTTCGTGATCTTCGTAATATCGGAAATTATGGGTAGATATCTGTTGCATTACCAGAGAAAACACTTTATGGAATTATTTAGGCAGATCTCTAAGAACATCAGTGCTTTGAAGTTCAATCATCAATCTGCAAGTCTACCACTCACTTAATGAGACGATGATTAATAAGATGATTGATAAGTCTACTCCTCGTCTCTTGGTAGGTCAGAAGAGTTCCTGGCTCAAGTGGTCACCTGCATAAAACAGAAGACGGAGACTGGGAATGGAGCGACGATGAATTGGACGAAAAAAGCCCTGAATATAAAGAGTCCTTATCCAAAGAGAAGGTACGGTGGTCGTCTCCCTCTCCGGTATTTGCCTGTATGTACTCATCTACGCATATTGAAGTTTCAGATTGTTTCTCTCTCTTTTTTTTTTTTTTGCATAGCCAAGAAGAATTAATGATGACAATGAAAACGCTGAGGTACGATGATATTTTTTTCTTCTTGGCTTTATCTGGTGTTGTATCTTCTTCTTTTTTTTTTTTTTGTTTTTTATTTTGTTTTGCAATGTTCACAAATGATAAAGTGTAATCCACTACTATTATTCGATCAATAAAAAAACAGGAAAAATGTGTCCACCATGAACTTTTTTTAAAAATTTCATTGAGGACCCCAATTTTTAGCTATTTAATATATTATCGTGGCATATTTTCAAAACTTCATGGGCTGAACTTCACATAACAACCACTGGTTGACCTCATATAGACGTGTGTGGCTTAGACAACTGCTGGCAGAGTATCAAAAAACCATGTTTTTTTTTTTTCCCAAAACGGTCAGCATGTATCAGAGACTGGCTGGGTGATCTCAGCCGGGTATGTTTGAGTTTGAAACCCTGTTACCTTTCAGAAATAAATATAATTTAAAATCCACGGGGACTGAGCAGCGCTAGAGACTAGTCAGAAGGGTGGGTCCTCGGCGGCTCCTCCCTACCCGCTGCCCTGGAATCACAGGTCTCTGCCTATACGCATACAACCTGCCAATCCGGTCAGGAAAAGTCATCAGGTTCTTACCTGTCCCACTAGTCATCATCACTGCTCGGTCCCCAGTGACATTTAAAGTATGTTTTTCTCTGAAACGACACCGCATACATGGCTGAGATCATACAGCCAGTGCCTGATACGTATTGCCCACGGATTGGGCAGCATACATCACCTTCAAAAATACACTGCTCAAAAAAATAAAGGGAACACTTAAACAGAATATAACTCCAAGTAAATCAAACTTCTGTGAAATCAAACTGTCCACTTAGGAAGCAACACTAATTGACAGTCAATTTCACATGCTGTTGTGCAAATGGAATAGACAACAGATGGAAATTATTGGCAATTATCAAGGCACACTCAATAAAGGAGTGGTTCTGCAGGTGGGGACCACAGACCACATCTCAGTACCAATGCTTTCTGGCTGACATTTGGTCACTTTTGAATGTTGGTTGTGTTTTCACAATCGTGGTAGATTGAGACTTACTCTACAATCCACACAAGTGGCTCAGGCAGTGCAGCTCATCCAGGATGGCACATCAATGCGAGCTGTGGCAAGAAGGTTTGCTGTGTCTGTCAGCGTAGTGTCCAGAGGCTGGAGGCGCTACCAGGAGACAGGCCAGTAGACCAGGAGACGTGGAGGGAGCCGTAGGAGGGCAACAACCCAGCAGCAGGACCGCTACCTCCGCCTTTGTGCAAGGAGGAACAGAAGGAGCACTGCCAGAGCCCTGCACAATGACCTCCAGCAGGCCACAAATGTGTATGTGTCTGCACAAACGGTTAGAAACCGACTCCATGAGGATGGTCTGAGTTCCCGACGTCCAGAGATGGGGTTGTGCTTACATCCAACACAGTGCAGGACGCTTGGCATTTGCCACAGAACACCAAGATTGGCAAATTCGCCACTGGCGCCTGTGCTTTTCACAGATGAAAGCAGGTTCACACTGAGCACATGTGACCGACGGACAGAGTCTGGAGACGCCGTGGAGAGCGATCTGCTGCTGCAACATCCTTCAGCTTGACCGATTTGCAGTGGGTCAGTAATGGTGTGGGGTGGCATTTCTTTGGAGGGCCACACATCCCTCCATATGCTTGCCAGAGGTTGCCTGACTGCCATTAGTACCGAGATGAGATCCTCAGACTACTTGTGAGACCATGTGCTGGTGCGGTTGGCCCTGGGTTCCTCCTAATGCAGGACAATGCCAGACCTCATGTGGCTGGAGTGTGTCAGCAGTTCCTGCAAGATGAATGCATTGAAGCTATGGACTGGCCCGCCTGTTCCCCAGACCTGAATCCGATTGAGCACATCTGGGACATCATGCCTCGCTCCATCCACCAACGTCACGTTGCACCACAGACTGTCCAGGAGTTGGCGAATGCTTTAGTCCAGGTTTGGGAGGAGATCCCTCAGGAGACCATCCGCAACCTCATCAGGAGCATGCCCAGGCGTTGTAGGGAGGTCATACAGGCACTTGGAGGCCACACACACTACTTAGCATCATTTTGACTTGTTTTAAGGACATTACATTACACTTTAATTTTGTGGGTGACTCCAAATCCAGCCTCCATTGGTTAATAAATTTGATTTCCATTGATGATTTTTGTGTGATTTTGTTGTCAGCACATTCAACTTTGTACAGAATGTATAGAAATATTTCATTCATTCAGGTCTAGGATGTGTTATTTGAGTGTTCCCTTTATTTTTTTGAGCAGTGTATAAAAGGCTGGACAAGCTGTACAACTTGGTTTTTTAGGTGACATTACAACTTTTAATTACCCGGTCAAAAAATGTATGTAATGATACTTTACAGCATGACTGGGTAATTATACTTTACAGAAGATTTGTAACCGCAGATAAATTGTGAAAATATGGAATCCTGCTGGTGCTAAAATTACAGACGCGATTACAATTGTAAAAGCCCACGTTGCGTTAAGTAGATGCAAAATGGACCTAGAAATTGGTTAATCAGAGTATGAAATGATTATTTTTCTTTTTCCTGAATATTAAGAACATCCAGTGTTTAAAAAGCCATTTACGGTCCATGGATGTCTCCAATATGCTAAGACCTGGCCACATGGGACAAGGTTATTGCTGAGATTATCTGAGGTTGTTTTGGATATGTTCTGTAAAGAATGAAAGGTTTCATTCACATAAAGGGAGTTCAGACCTAATGTCAGAAATTGATGAACATTTCTTTTTAGGAACTGCTTCTGAAAATTGTAAATCCAGATGTGCATTTTAAAGAGTAATTCCCCGAATCACAAGTTATCCCCAATTGATTGACCGCTCTTTTCCATCTGTGTGCATTTGGAGAGAACAACCGCAATGCGGAGAGAGAAGCTGGCTAGGGTTGGCACCTGATTAGTCTCATCTACTTCTATAGTCCTATCTCTTCAAACCTATGTTTTCCCTGAAATGCCAGAGCTCTTTACAGAAAAATGTCTAGTTGCAGTCGTGCCGCTGGGCACTGATTTATGCTGCCCATTGTCTGGGCAGCATGGATCAACTGACAGGTTCTCTTTAAGGCAGTTTTGATCAATCAACTGTTAAGATCCTAGAACACAATAGTGTTTTAAGTGTGAAAGTATTGAGTGTGGTCAATGCAGAAAATTTCCAGAGCACTGTGACACAACTCTTGTCCTTTCCAGGATAACACCTGCCAGGGTTGGACTGGCCCATAGGAGAACAGGAGAATCCTCCGGTGGGCCACCACCCTCTTACTGGAGCAGTACTTGGCACAATATACTTGAATCACTATGTACAGACAGAGGCAGCATCTTATTCATTTATCTATCTACCCAATTCATGGTTATATAAATTTGTGATTGAGGATAATGTCACATTTGCATGTAACTGAACAAGGGGCCCTGGAGTTGGTTATTGGTGGGCCCTTGGCACCCAAGTCTGACACTGCGACGCCTGCAGAAAGTAGGCAAGTGTGTTTTAAGAACTAGTATTAGTTTGTCCAATGTTCCCAAATGCAGGGGCTCGTTGCACTCTTTCATTATTGCACACACATAATAATACAGTATGTGTCCTGTTCAGAAATATAGCTGTCATGTCAGAGATCCTAAATCTGCAGGAATTGGTCCAGATCAGTAATGAATAATTTTTTGCATTGCAGCTAGAATAGAAAAAATGGAAATTATTTTTTTTTGCTACCTGTCAAACGGCATAACACTATATTTATTACACCGACCTAAATATTCTTTTGTTCTTCGCTTTTAGACGTCTACAGACAGCAATACACAAACAAGATTGCAAAATCTGAATCTACAGGATACTCAGGTAAGCGCCGACCTGCCGCGCAGCATGTCTTCATGATCTGTTAATGGCTGAAAATGTGACTCAGCGAATGACTAGAAGTGTAATGATAGAGTATGAAAATGGTAATAAACACATGTTCAGAGCCGCTGAGTATACAGAAGCAGAGACTTGTTCTTCTTTTATTTTTTCTTTTAATAATAAGAGCCGCCCTGAGATCATGCTCTGTCCAAGTGCAGAAAGAATGTGCGCAAGTGTGCAGTCTTATCACGACCCACTCCAGCAGGAGCAGAGATCCTCATAAACCTTTCCCTAGCAGACGGCCACAGCAAGAGACCAGAATTGGTGGTCTACCCTTGCCGATGATTGGGGGAGCCCATCCACCCAGGCTGTCACTTCAGTGGAACTTAGCACTTCGACTAGTTTAGCTCTTCTCCCAGAATAGGAAAGGAAAGTCTGGGGGTGTCAGTGGGGTGGGGGCCCAGATGGGTATGGGATTTATTATGAGCCCTGTGCTGGAAGAGCAGGGAGGTGAGAAGAGAGACTGCTTCTTCTCCTCCCTGTGCAAGAAGAGCAGAAAGGAGGAGACAATGGACGGCTTCTCCTCCCTGTGCGGGAAAAGCATGGAGGAGGAGAATATGGACAGCTTCTTCACCTCCCTGTGCGGGAAGAGCAAGAAGGAGGAGAAGAGGGACAGCTTCTCCTCCCTGTGCGGGAAGAGCAAGAAGGAGGAGAAAAGGGACGGCTTCTTCTCCCTGTGTGGGAAGAGCAGGGAGGAGGCGAATATGTACTGCTACATCTCTTCCCTGTGCAGGAAGAGCAAGGAGGAGGAAAATATGGACTGCTTCTCTTCCCTGTGCGGGAAGAATAGGGAGGAGGAGAATATGGATGGCTTCTTCTCCTCCTCTCTGATGTACACTCCAGGATGTTCGTTACACAGTTGTGGGTGTGCTATCTCCTGTTGACTTGATTGACAGCGGTCCCAGACTAGTCCGTCAACCGCAGGCAGTGAGACAGGACAATTAAACTCAGCCCTAAACGTTAAATGTACGTGTGTAAAAAGTAATACAAGCATTGTTAAAGAGGGGCAATGAGAGTGCTCCTAATACCTTCTCGCAGTGCATCCTAATGACTGATTCCCTTTAATAATGCCAATAAGCTCGGTCTTAATTGTGATATATAATGCGTCTGTCTCATCTATGTGATTGCATTGAGTCTTTGTTTGAAAAATGTAAACTTTAAGAAAAATAAACAGTATTTCAAATAAGGGAAATGGGAAAAAAGAACTGTTGCATCGATCGTTATTTTTGTAGGAGTAAGGGTGCGGCAAGATTGGACATGCTCCGTCATATGAAACAGTCTTTGCTGTGTAACCTTATTACCACAGTTCTCTGAAATAAGCGACCTGTTCTGTCCTTTAGGCGCTATCCAATGAAAGCCATCCAGACAACAGACCTTCATCTGCTGTAAACCTTGTCCTTAGACTAAGGTAAGAAATACTTTTCCTCCAGGTGCTTGTTCATGTAAGGTTCTCCAAGGAATGAATATGTCTATTCTACATGGAAAATGTGGTTATAGAAATGGAGGGGAGAAGCGTCCTGACGCATCGGTGGTGGCTTTAGCAGATTGTTTACTATAGAGGAAACTTTGGAGTTGGCCAATATAGTAGGAAATGACGGTGATGGCGATAATTATTCTTGTATTTCAATATTAGGGTGAAAAAAAAATAATCATGGGCCATGGCGGACGTTCTGTGATGGACATAAGGGGCATACCACTTTTCTTCTCATAGGAGGCATGAAGTCTTACTGCATGTTCAGTATCAGTAAAGTTGTGATTTTCAACATCTCATAGACCCATAGTCAGTGACAGAGCAAAAATGTGTATCCAGTGATATGTATAGTCTATATATTGCATCATCTCTGGTCTTCGTACCTACAGATGTGTCGTTTCTTCCCTTTACACGTTGCATCCCAGGATATGTAGAGCGAAGAGCAAAAAAAAAAGCAGCTTTAAAAAAAACAAAACAAAACATGGTTTCACGATACTCTGCCACGGCTTGTCTATGCTAGAGGTAAGGGGGCCCTCTTCCAACTCCGAAGCAGCAGGCGGCTTCTGTCACAGACACTTTATTGCTCTGTAAAGGGCCCTTGTACTGTTGCACAGGGGCCCTCTTCTGTCTGTGTCCATCCCAGATATATGTGTCTGTGGGGCCACCCAGTGGTTATGCTGTTGCAGTGGCATTTAAAAGTTTGTGCACCTCTGGTCAAGAGGTAAGAATGGATTCAATCAAATTTCAACAAATTCTTGATGTAAACATAAAATCATCTGTAAAAAAAAAAGCTGAAGATGAAAGAGGGTGACTTCTACAAATGGATAATGATCCTAAACACACGTCAAAATCCACATTACACGACCTCAAAAGGCGCAAGCTGAAGGTTCTACAATGGCCCTCACAGTCCTCTGATCTGAACATCATTGAAAATCTGTGACAAGACCCCAAAATAGCAGAGGATGCAAGACTACTCAGGAATCTCACAGAACTGGAAGAATTCGCCAAGGAAAAATGGATGAAAATCCCTCAAAAAAGGATTGAAAGACTCTTATCTGGCTCCAAAAAGGATTCACTTGCGAAAAAGGGTGCTACTTAGTACAAACCATGCAGAGTGTTAAACTTTTGCATCAACCCATTTTCCATTTTGTAATTTTTAAAATGTAAAAGATTAAAATGTATATATTTTTTGCCTAAAATACAAAGGAAATGTTTCATCTTTAACTTTAGGCCTTTTAGACATCATTTCATCTTTTACTTGATTTACTCTTCACAATAACAGTAATTTTGATTAGGGGTGCCCAAACTTTTACATGTTACTGTATTTGTCACCTGTCAGTGGTTTCACTGACATGTCACAACCATTGACAGATTTAATGAAATTCAAGCAAACGTGAGGGGTGGACTCGTCTGTATGATGGAACTTCTGATGTCGGTTGAGGAATGCTGTCACGTATGGGAACGTCACCGCTGTGCTGAACTTGTAAACAAAGCAACTCCTAAAATGTTGCCATAGGTAATGAAATGTTTTGGTAGACTATAATATTACATTCGAAATTGTGAAGTTCAAACATTTCTTCTTGATGGATGCTCTCTGTTCCTTTTTTGAGGACAAATCTGTTTACAGCCATCAGAGTCTCAGACTTGTTTAACTTGATATTCTGCTCATTTATAGTAGTGTCAGTCGAGCTCTCTGAATCAGTCTTTGATGGATATGGAGCTGTCCTTTCTCAGACAAGTTTGTTTATAACACATAACAAATTATAAAGAGGCTGAAGAGTCATAGAGTTTCATCGGCTGATTTTTTAATGAGAGTTTACTCCAACATCAATGGTTGTCCTCTGTAGAGAATTGACCCTTGACGACCTCATTTCTACCTATCGGTATTTGCACCTTCATAAAAGATTATATTAAGCTCTGTATCTAATAAGTTTTTATGGCTCTCCTTTCTCATCCCTTTCCCTTATCTCAGCAGAGGAAGGGGTTATACACATCAACCTAATTTGGACAAAAGGAGAAAGCAGCTATAGTCTCAGGGAGGGCAGCAAAACAGGCTATAGATAAGAAAATATATTAAGTTTAGCTATGTCCTGGAAAGAAACAGATCAATTTTGCTAGATGGGTGTCTTTGCTAATATCCCTAGTTATGTTGCAAGGCTTGTAGATAAGTATCTTGGGTAGCTAATGGCCCTTCTCTTGTTCCAAGGCTCGTTGAAGGGTTGGACTCTACTTTATTGGGTAAGTATCTCTATTGGCGGCACTTGCAAAGTAGCATTCAGATATTATTACTGATAAAACCATTTCAGGGAATTGTTCTTATTGCTTCATAAATGTAGTGTCACGATCCACTCTTGGATCTGTGGCAGATCTTTCTTTGTATGTTGAAACCTTTTTCCTTTCAGGCCATCGGGGTTAATGTCAGTCTTTTCCCCCCGGTGGCCGCTGGTGTAGTTACATTGCTGCTGACTTGTGAGGGGAAGGTGGTAACCACTCCCACCATCCTTTAAAAGGTCACCTGAGTTGCCAGCTGACTGTTGGTGATATTGCTACTCTTTGGAGACCAACCAAGCTGGAGTCAGGAGCTTGCTGAGCGCAGTGGTACTTCTGCTATTTCCCTGATCTGGTGACTTACTCTGCTGTGCGGTGCATTGCAGCAGAGAAAGCTAAATTTTAGTTGTTTAGTTGATTTAACCCCTAAGGTTCTGTCTTTCCTTCCTTTTGTTTTGGTGTTTATTCCCTTTATTCCCTGTCTCACCTCCTGGGGAGTGGGTTGGGGGTTTAGCTCAGGGCTAAACAGAAGACAGGGACAGGCCTGTGACTTGGGCCTCCCTACCTTCAAGGGTACCCCCAAGTTAAGGAAAGACAGGGCCCTCCCTTAGCTTTAGGGGCAGTTCAGGGGCCCAGGTTCCTCGTTCCCTGTATTCCTACAACTGCCCCGTGACATGTAGTCTTCAATATCAGTTTTTAATAGAGTCTTCATTAAAAGTTTTCCACCATTTGCTACTTGCTTTGCCAAAGTGTTACAAATCCACCGTAGCTCCTAATAAGTTCTGATGGGTCTCTTTTCTCACCCCTCTCCCTTATCTCAGTGTGAGAGATAGCTGGAGGTAGCAGTTTTATAGATCAACTCAATTTGGACAGAAGAGAAAGCAGCTATAGTCTCAGGGAGGGCAGTAAAAACAGTCTACAGATTAGAAGGAAAACGCATGAAGAGAAAATAAGTGTCAGAAGTTGTGCTGATGTATAAACTATTAAAGAAATCAGCAGTAGATACACACAGACCTCACATCCAGCCTATATTACTGGAAGGGACACTCGCCCAAGAAAATACGGTAATCTGAAACTTGGATCAGGCTGCAAACTGCAGATTAAGTGGTCTGAAAATGAATGAAATAATGAAACTTATAGTGAATTTATTAACTAAAAGTAAACACTTTTATATGTAAAAATTTTTTTTTTTCAGTCACATTACCAGTGGATTAAAGGAATCATCTCATCTTGTTGAATTGTAGCCTCATTGATTAACCGATAGTTTGGACCAGGGCCTCATTGTCTCACTGGCCCAAACAGGTTTACCTCTGCAGCATCAGAGGAGTGCAGGGCACAGTCACGTGGTCAGCATCAGAGCAGCGTTTGCAAGCTCCATTGGAAAAAAGCTTGTAAGCACTGCGCTCCTTGCCTAGGAGACCAGCCAATGCTGATAGGCTGCAGCGGTGGCCGGTAACCTAGGAAATGAGCTGTAAACAATAAATTACGACTTTTGAGAACGGAGAGGATTTTTTTTTATACCAAGTAATTGGCAAAGTTTCTTGGATTTAAAATTGAGGCGTCCCGCTTAAGGTAGCTTCAAATTGTTAAGGTGTGTTGGCGTGAATGTAGTCCAAGAAGGGGCTTCAATGATATTTTTACAATGGGGTCTTCTCATTGTGACTACCTTTTAGTTTTCGGAAAAGAGGCTAAAGCTTTGTATGCGAGTTCCTCTGAGGTTAGCGCACAGATAATAGCATTTCATCTCCATTTAATCTATTTTATGTTTCTAATGAGCAAAGCTCTCCCACTGATATTACGACAGGAGATTACGTTCCGGCATTTTATAAAAATCTAAATATCCTTGCCGCGTGTCACAAAAGCAACAACGTGAAGCCATTGTCATTCCTGAACACAATGGAAGCTACTTGTCACTATTTGTTCTTGTCTTATAAACCACACTAATGGAAAGATACATATTTTTTTCTCGCCCTCGTTGAATATCTCGGTGTGACGAGGATTAATACTCTCTGATGACTTATTGTCAAGATTAATTGCTGTCATACATGAAAGTGGCTGTAGGCTCGCTGAATACATCATTATGTGTTTTTTTTCTTCTTTGTGGGATCACAGTAAGAGATTTTTAATGAGTTTCTTTCACACTCCAGCAATCCGACTCTGGCAGGAATAAAGTATGGCTGTTTTACAAGATGCATGTTTGGAACATTTTTCACCAGATTTGATCAGCGATGGTGGAAGAAATGACATACGCCTTTTAAAAAGAACATTGTGACTGTCGAATAGGAGCGGAGTTTTAGAGCGATGTCCTCATCAAGGCAACCACAAAGGCGGACTGCGGGGACATATTGGGATGGTTATGAAGTGTGGAGGAGACTTCATCTCAGGACGCTGGTTGTAGTCAGTAGACTCCTGTGTATATTGTCAGCTGTGACTTTTCTATGATCTTGAGAAGTGCGTATGTGCTGTGGTTACAGAATACACCACTGATAAGAACAAGTGATGAGCGAACGTCCTCCGATAACGTCTTATCCGAGCATGCTGGGGTGTTATCTGAGCATCTGGGCTTGCTCGTATATTATGTTCGAGTCCCTGCGGTTGCATGATTTGCGGCCGTTAGACAGCCTCAACACATGGGGTTTGCGCAAAAAATGGCAATCCCTGCATATGTTCAGGCTGTGTAACAGCTGCAAATCATGCAGCCGCGGGGACTAGAACATAATATACCGGCACGCCCAGATGCTGGGATAACACCCGAGCGTGCTCAGTTAAGACGTTATCCGAGCACGTTCACTGAGCACTAATAAGAACCCTTAAAGGAAGTCTGTTACCTGCCAAAATGCAAATTAAACTATTGGATATTTATAAATGGGACTGAGCCCCTATAAAAAAAATCCTATTAGCACTGCATATTTCAGTGTTATGTTTACAGATAAACTGAATTTTATTTCATATGCAAATGAGGGCACTTCGGTGCACCCTTGAAGTAGGCGAGAGCTCAATGCACCTTTACATCCTTCCAGTTTGGGGATTGAGCACTCTCCCTATGTTCAAAGCACTCGCTTTTCAATTATGTGTTCCTGCCCATGCGTACTGACACAGGTGGGGCCCAGTGGTGTGCTCAGTGCCTCCGCGGGTGCACTCTGATCCCGGGCTCCTCCTACCTGCGGCCGCCTTTCACTCTGCTAATACTGATACACCCAGAAGTGTGGCAAGTGAGCGGATTCAGAGAGAGTGTCAGTTCCTGACTTCAACGAATAGGTAATAGCTAATAACGCAAAGCAAAATGCCATACGTGTTTATAAGCATATATGCAATGCCTAGAAAAAGTATTCATACCCCGTGAACTCTTCCACATTTTTTTCACTTTACACCCGCAAATTTAAATGTATTTTATTTGGACTTTTTGTGATATGCCAACAAAATTAGCAAGTATTTGTGAAGTGTAAAGGAAATGATACATGGTTTTCTAATTATTTAAAAAAAAAAAATCTGAAAATTGTGACTTGCATTGTATTCAGCCCCTGTTGTTTGTTTGATACCCCTAAATAAAATCCTGAGTGACCAGTTGCCTTCACAAGTCACGTAGTTAGTAAATTCAGTCCACCTGTGTGTCGTTTACTCTCAGTATAACTACAGCTGTTCTGTGAAGACCTCAAAGGTTTTCTTGAGCTTTGGGATCAAATAGAATCATGAAAACCAAGGAACACACCAGACAGGTTAGGCCGGCGTCACACTTGCGAGTGTGATGCGAGTAAGTTGCACGACTTACTCGCATCAACACCCGGCACGGCCGCCCGCTCTCGGACCCGAGTGTGCAGCTGCATGTATTTCTATGCAGCCGCACACTCGGATCCGAGAGCGGGCGGCCGTGCCGGGTGTTGATGCGAGTAAGTCGTGCGACTAACTCGCATCACACTCGCAAGTGTGACGCCGGCCTTAGGGATAAAGTTGTGGAAAAGAGTAAGGCAGAGTTAGGTTATAAAAAAAAAAAAAAAAAAAAAGCCCAAGCTAAGAACATCTCACAGAGCTCTGTTTAATCAGTCATCCAAAATGGAAGGAGTATGGCACAACTGCAGCCCTAGATAAGATAAGGCACAGTGCTCAATATGAAAATCAAACAGCGTAGTGGTGCACTGAGCTCCTGGCCCCGCCAAAGATGCACACAAGCGCTCTCATTTGCATATGAAATAAATGTATAGTGCTAGTAATTTTTTAGAGTCTATAAAAATCCCCCATGTAAATGTTTAAGTAGTTTAATTGGCATATTGAAATTGACAGACTCCCTTTAAAGGAGTTTTACAGATCTATGTTGTCCCCATAGGATTTATATTTGATTTGATGAGTCTGATATCAGCAGAGCTGAGAAAGCTAACCCCGCCCCCACCAAGCTTTCTGTATAACATAGTCTGTAGATAGTGAGCTGCTTACACAGGAGGGGGAGGAGTCAGACCAGGGCTCACGCTCCCAGATAGTGACAGGAATGTTTATCACAAGATAACTTTCAGTCTAAGTGAACAACACCACACAGCCAGACATGTGACACATCATTGCGTTCAGTGTTTTAACCCTTACATCCTGCTATGCTCAGATTACATTGCAAAATCCTGCTCACAGATTCCCTTTAATGAAAGGAAATGCACAAACAAAATCTTAGCACTCCCTACTTGTTCTCCAACTTTCCTTTGACTCAATTTTGTCTCATATTGTAATCAAGACTGAGAAATATATCAAGATTATTTTCTATATATGTCTCAGGAGTTCAGCTATTTACCATTCCGATTCCTGATAATCCTGAGTCTGGCTGTAAAGCAGCTGGCTGCAGAAGGAGCTTCTCCCTAATGATCTGTTTGTAACAGGAAACAAAGTATGTGAATCCCCGCCCATTATTTAAGCCTCACCCCTTTGCCTGTCTATTAGATGAAATTAGAATAATTTGGAATGTAATAAATCTGTGTGTTCTCTGCAGCAAATATTTTACTAGATTCTGCACATGTTATCTCTTAGTTACTTTTATCATTTATATTGAGACTTAGTATTCCTTTAAATTTTTGTAAGGTGTCTCTTTGACACAAAGTTTCTCATGGACACATAGCATATTTCAAAAATGGTGATTATTGGCGTGCATCATGCAAATTTAAATGAGGACATAGATTATTAAACTAAGCAGCGCAGTAACCTGAATATTGACGGACCCTACAAGACCGACTTCCTTGGCAATGACCATAAATGTGCAAATGTTTTAGGTCGATCTCAAAGACTGGCAAAAATAAAGCAGACCACAACAGTGCCACCAATACCTTGGTCATGTGCTACTGTGGATTGCATCTTCTACTGGTGTTCAGTCCCATTTAAGTGAAAGGACTACTTTAAAATGGTTGTCTGTCCTTGCGGTATAAGTCTGCAGTCACTCTTTGTGACTGCAGACTTTTGAATCCTTACACTGCGCACACTGTGTGCTGTTAGGATTCTCTGATTCCGGCACCAGGCGATGGCGGTTATGTGATCACAAGTATGCGATTTACTTCCTGTCACATTCCCACTAGACTGTGTCCGGCCTCGCTCAATACATTGCATTGAGCGAGGCCGCGTCCATGTAGTCGGTATGTGACTACATGGATGCAGCTCTCATATTAGCGGTCACGTTCCTGCTGCCAGCATCGAAGAAGCCTCACAGCGCGAAGTGCAGATTCACATAGAGTGGTTGCAAATTTGTAGCCTAAGTCTGGACAACCCCTTTTAAGTAGATGCTACAGGTCCAGCTTCTAACATTCTTTTTACATTTCCCCTTAAACTTCTAGTGTAGTGTTACATAAAGGCTAAAATAAGGAATGGTCATACAGGAGGATGTCTTAAGTCCATCAGATCAAGAGACACTGTTTGTTTGTGTCTCTTCTTTAGCTTTTATAGGGTCTTCGAATTGCAGAACCTGGTCCATCAGCCACGTCAGTAATCTGTAGCCTCTGGACAAGAGTACCGCCTTTTATATGACGGCATCTGCGGCTCTTCTTCGCCTTGGGCATAGTCTTTGTTGCGGCGTGATGCACGTGTGACCTCTTGGGATGTCGGCTAATGATACAAAAAAGTCGTGGATGTTCTCAGGACTTCCATCCAGCGGCCACGGATTACTGATGTAGCCGATGGACAGATTCAGGCATGGCAATTGGAACCAGCACTAGACGGGATCCATAAATGTGCGTATGGACAGTACAAGGATTGTCTGCGCTGCCATTTTTCTTAAATCTCACATTTCTAAATGATTTTTTGGTGAGTGTATAATAAATGCATGAAATGCTGATATACCTGCGCATCATTCCTCAGAGTCTGATGCATATCTGATCACATTTCCGCTATGTCACAGACTTTAAATTGGCAAAAAGATGACATTTTTTTTTGCCGAGCGTGTCTCCGTATCCAGCACTTCCCAGCAGGTCCGCTCTGGATGCTGAATGTATAAAGCAGACACTCATCCTTTTACTCTACACAAGGATATGTTATGTATTCAGCGTCCTGACTCCGAGACTGGCGTACGTGTCTGGGCCTGAAAATCTATTAGACAAATTAGGGAATGAGTGACAGACGAGGTGTAATGCGCAGCTGAGAACCGAAGGACCTTTCGCTTTATTGGAATTTAATATGTGCCGCAGCTCGACGTTCACCTTTATAAATCTGGAAACAAAAGTAAAGTTTTGTCCTTGATCACATTGGAGCTGACACCAAGATATGGAACAGAAATCTCTTTTGATATAATGCGTCGCACCGCTGATTATTTTTTTGTCGTGTGTTGGACTCGTTATATGCAATTGTTTTTACATTTTTTTTTATATATTTTTTTAAGCATTCATTAGCATTTAGGAAAAATTCTAGTTGCTAGATCTGCCAAAGTCTTGGGTAAAACGTCAATCGGTGTGTCTAAATTTATCCTAGACAAATCCAAATGCATGAACCGTATATTCTGCAATTTCATGCATTCCCATCACCTCGTGCCTTAAAAGAAACAAAGTTTTATAGCATATGTATTTAATTATTTTCTATACCATCAAATGTAATGAGTCACTCCATCCAGTACTTTAAAATGCACGAAAGAGTAGTCTCGAAATGGGGGGAAACTTGCTGCATAAATATGTCTGCATTCAGATGTATGGTGCCTGCATCAAGGTGAACAAAGACCGGTGGGAACCACGAGAGGGGCGGTGTCAGAGCAGCAAGGGACCTAAAAAGTAATCAGTATCTGCTCATATCTTAGCACTTACTATTTCCAGTGACCTGTTCACATATCGCTTTTTTGTCTTATTTTTTTTTTTTTTATGCAGTCAAAACCTGCCTTCTTGGCTGTAAAAAAAAAAAAAAACAACAACAAAAAACTGCTTTCAGAAAGCAGGTTTTGGTGCTTTTTTGGTGCAGATTATATGTGTCATTTATCCGGTCTAAATTGATAAGTCTGCAGTCACTCAGTGTGACTGCAGACTTATGTATTCCCGCCCCAGAACATGCACTGTGTGCTGCGGGGATTCTCTGGTTTCTGAGCCAGGAACGGCAGGTATGTATGTGTTATGAATACTCTGGCCAGAGCCCATATGGAGCGAGGCTGCGCCCACTAGACTGCTACATCACTAGATGGGCGCGGCCTCACTCTATACAAGTGTATGGAGCGAGGCTGCACCCACTAGTGGAGTTCAGGAGTATGCATAACACATAAATAGCTGCCGTTCCTGGCTGAGAAACCGGCGAATCCCCGCAGCGCACAGTGCATGCGCTGGGGGCATACATATAAGTCTGCAGTCACACAACGTGACTGCAGACTTATCGATTTTGACCGGCCAACCCCTTTAATAAAGATCGTTTCATTCACCGAAAAAGCTGCAAAAACGGTGCAAAAAAAACACACATTCTCTAACGCTGCAAAAACGCTAAGAGAATTGACATTCTTCCGTTGTCAAAAGAGCAGCAGTTTATCAATTCAGTCAGGAAAAAGAAAGTCGTGTGCAGGAGGTTTCTGAAATCTCCTAGTGTTTGCTGGTACTGTAAAACACAGCTTTTAATTTACATAACAAAATGAATGAAGAATAATAAAAAAAAATAACAGCTGCAAAAACGCAACGTATGAACATAGGCTTATGTGATATATTTTTTTGTCTTTACCAAGGGAATGTGGCTCACAGAGTTCTTTGGAGGCATGCTTAATTACCCTGTGAGCAAGGCCATACAAGCTAGAATATTGGGCTCGCTAAATAAAAACACATATCCCTAGATCCATATGTCAGATTTAGAAAAAAATAAGTAATATTCAGGATCAAAGAGAATTACCGTAAATAAGAGCAAAAACTGTAACATAATAAAGTACAGTATACACCTTACAGAACCTTCTTCCATCACTGCCAAATCTCCCATTATTCCCTGCACTTTCCATTCTGGCTGTACAGACATGTAACTTCAGCAGCCAATCACAGCAGTGATCAACACACAACTGATGCGGCCAGTGATTGGCTGCAGTGGTCACATGCCAGTACAGCCAGGATAAGGTGTACAGAGATCAGTAGAAGACTTGTGCAATGATAGAAGAAGAGAAGCAGGAATATTTATTTTTTTTATTTTGACATCTGCTACGAGTAGTAAACCCCTTTGAACTAAACAGAAAGAGATCTGCTATTTCTTTATAAATGGTGCTGACGCCTCCGACCCCGGCTTGCTTATTTATCTCCTGCCGCAATCTTCTTTCTACCTTATGTCATACGTTGTATCTTTAGATTTTCCCTTCCCATTGTTTTTACGGCTTTGCTGTTACAGAGTTGCCCACGTAACACGCGGGGAGCTGCAGATGGCGGAGTCATATAAATTGAGAAAATGCCTGGTGATTAAGGAATTAAATAAACAAATGAGCGTGGCTCGTAGTCATTTTGCAGAGACATTCATTTTAATTACATTTCTGAAGTATCTAAAGCGATTAGTTTAGGAAAGGTTGCTGCATGCCAGTCCATTGCCTAAAGAGCGTTTACAAACTCTGATATGAAAGAAGATACCAAATGTTTCTTCTTGTAGAAATTTTTTTTTTGGTTTTGACTTTTTTTTTTAATCTCTGAAATAAATGCAAACAAAAAAATGCATTTTAAACCAATGCTTGATTTTTGGTGTTCTTTGATTATACTTGTCATGTAGGAGTGTTTACCGTTCGTGCTTCTTTTTCAGTTCTGTGTTGGGCTGAATTCCCACATTGGACAGCACGGTAGCTCAGTGGTTAGCACTGTTATTTCTGGGGTCCTGGGCTCAAATCCCACCCAGGACGACAAGGGAATTAGTATGTTCTCTCCCTGTTTCCTCCCAAATTCCAAAGACGAATTTAGATTGTGAGCCTCAATGTGGACAGTGATTATAATTAATTTATTTTACTTGCTTACATAGCACCATCATATTCCACAGCGCTTTACAAACATTATCATCACTGTCCCCCTATAGAGCTCACAGTCTTTATCACAATGTCTGTAAAGCGCTGTGAAATAGGATGGAGCTATATAAGCAAATCATAAAAAATACATGATAAGAAGCATCTGTTTTATGGATTAGCAGCTTTCTGCCTATGCACAGTGTACACTGCACATAAAACTCACAATCAGGGGTGTGGGTATTGGCGTACCACTAGTGGTGGCAGACCATGTCCCCCCATCCCCAACTATATCATAGTGGGTTGTGTTGGGGTTATTATACTGTACGGAGGGCCGTCTTGGGGTCACAGTTGGGGTATCATACTGTGATGGGGTCACCATACTTTCCCGCTGGGGGGTACAGTGGTGTTATACTGTGTGTGTGGAGGAATTCACTGTGGAGGTATCATACTGTGTTTGGGGGGCACTTTTGTTGGCATCATACTTCATGGGGGCAATAAAGGGGATCTAGAAGCTTCAATAGTAGAAAAATTAGTTTGTAAGGGCTGTAAAGTTGATATGCTTTTCTGTGACCCCTGACAATTTTTTTTTGGGGTGTAGGGGGAACCCAATTATAAATTTTGCTATGTGGCCCCATGATTTCCATGCATGCCCCAGGGTGTGGTCTCAGCATTCTGCGATCTGCTAGATCTGCAGCTCAGAAAACTGATTGTATGAAAAAGATGGCATTCAGACCAGCAAGTGACACATTGCTGGGATCGGGGTCTCAGCCCCTATACCATGCTGCTCTCAGATTACATTGCAAAAATCTTCTGACAGATTCCCTTTAAATGCTCTGAGATCACCCCAAAAGCTTGCAGTACAAGTATTAGCATTAAATGAAAGCTTGATAACGTTTATACTCTGTTCTTTCCTCTGAAGGAAAACGCACGGATTTCATGTAGACTCGTATACCGCACTTTGC
>JARQOD010000007.1:69336617-69671056 GCA_033576555.1 Oophaga sylvatica
AATGATGGTTTCCCAGTTAATTCATTTTGCAGCAAGGACTAGACAGCGCAACACCGAGGCTGTAGAAGGCAAATGGTGCAACATTCTAAATGTATCAAAAGAAGAAAAGTCCAGATCACTCACCAGGAGACGCACAGATCACACGTGTGCAACACTGGCAAAGAACAAAGGAAATGAGGCTCCTCCATGCACTGAAGACCGATCAAAAGTGATCCGAAACGCGTTGCATATTTTGTTTTCGTGTAGTGTTCATTTTCTGTAGAATTTTCATTAAATCCATTTCAAAGTTTATCAGATCACGGCAGCTGGGTTTCTTTTGCTCTTTAACCATTTTAGTGAAACCCAATTGCAAAAATGACTTTTAGACAAATATGTGTATTTAGGTTAGAAAAATATGTCCCCAAAGGTGGACAACGCCCTTACTAAAACATGTCAGCTATTGAAAGGGTGGCCTCCTCATAAATCTTCAGGAGCAAACTACTCCGAGTCTTTCCGGCTTGCTGCTTGTCAGGGGGAGGTAATGATTGACAGTTGAATGACTGACAGCTTGGGTAAGTGGCATGACTGCATTAATGGCCCAAATTGTGCACTTTCCGTTACTGCAAGCTGAGTAAATTGAAAAAGTGCTTGTTTTTACAAGCAGTTTTTTTTCAATTTTAATCCTTTACGATGTTGAGAAATCCCATTTAAATATCCTTAAAATAAATCTTTTAAAGCGATCCCATAGCCAAATGTCAAGTTCCTCTCTTTTAGAGACTACTGGGGATCTTGGAAAGAAGATAGAAAGTTTGTCAATACTTCTTTCTTCTCACTCTGTGATCTATAGATATGGAATAGACTCAGTGATCATGCGACTGCTTACATAATTGCCAAGATCCTGGTAGATAAATAGACCCCTGACACGGCTGTAACAGTGACCAGAGTCTGTGCAACATGGCTGATTTATCTTGTAACTAAAAAAAAAATTAATGTGTGATGCTGAGTCTGTCATGTATAGTGTACAGTTCCTATAGCGTCTTGTGCTTGGGTGCGAGGAAAACACATGAGACATAGGTTGATATGAAATTACTTGTATTTAGTGTTGAGCGATACTGCTCGATATCTAAAAATATCGTATCGGAATGGTATCGCCGATATCACTAAATATCGTCGATATCCGATTCCGGAAGTCCAATGTAAGTCTATGGGAACAAAAAATCGCAACAAAAAAAACCCTTTCTTTCGTTGTAAACACAAAATATACACACATAGAATACATATATATATATATATATATATATATATATACATGTCATTGTGACATATATATATACATATATTTATAGTTTATACACTTCTACATAGTAAAATAGACTCTGATTCAATTGCCGGGTAAAGCCGTGACATACCCCATAGAAGTCGACGGGCTCTGTGCCGAGTACCCCCAAAACCTCTGGCTCTGTGCGACTCAACTTGGGCGTCACGAACAGGATTCTGTAGCTCGCTATAAGCGAGTCCTGTGTGCCTGAATTGAACTGGTTTTGTGCTTGAGAATTGCTAAAATCATCAGAGAATGTATTTGCCATTTTTCCGCCATATCTGCGTCACGACCAGGCACTGGTGAAGAAGAAGGGCGTGCTCTTCGTGGGTGTACACTCACTCAGTGGCTCGAAAACTATGGCCGCCCACTCTAAATGGTACTGCAATGTAAGATCGTGCCACACAGCTCTTGAGTTCCGCCTCCTCATCCTCCTCAGTGTGCGGAAACTAACGCGAAGGTCCCGCCTCCCTACAAAAGAGGGGCCCTCTCCAGATGCTAATGACACATGTGACTTGGCAGAGATGGCTAATGGACACGAGCAGAAGTGTGAAGGGATGGAGCAGTCAGAGCTCTCCCCCCACGGAAGCGACCCGATCGCCACGGAACCACCGTTGGGCACCCGGCCTGGAAACCCTCCTACGCTGCAAGAAGCGGAGGATACCCTAAGAGGCCTGGCCCGGCACCGGGAGGAGGTCGCCAGGATGGAAGCCAGCTGGCGTGCCCTAAAACTAAACTTGGAGCGGCGCCAATCCCTCTTACCTGAAGTGTCTGTACCGGAAGGTGAGGCACCCGTTCAGGTAGAGGAGTCCGTGCGGGCATCCCAGCCCTTGCAATGTGATCCGGTTGACGTTGTCGCAGTGGAGGCACCCGTTCCTGCAAAAAACTCTGCATCGGCAGCACCCCAGATCCCGCTGTCTGCCCCCGTCGCTGAGACAGAAGAAGCGACACCCGTCCTCATGGAGGAGGCCGCGCAGGCACCAGAGGTCTACCTGTTTTTACCGGAGCCCCGACTGTCATCTGTTCCAGAGCCGGCTGCTTCCTCCGCAGGTGAGCGCCGCCAGGACTGGGGGGCGCCAGGAGAGCTGCCGCAAACCGGACATCATAAGCTGCAGTTTGATGGTGGAGACATGGAGCAGCTGGTGGAGGAGAATTACAACTGGCGTCAGGAGGAAGAGTGGAGACGTTGGGAGCGGGAAGCAGAGCGACAAAGGGAGCAGCGAGAATCCCAAAAGCTTCGGCAACGTCACCTGGAGAAGGACCGGGCAGATAAGGAACGGATGAGAAAAGATAAAGGAACCCTGAGGGAGCCGCGGCGTAAGGGTGCAGTACGGAGCTTTAAATTGAAAGGTGGTTGGGGCTTCATCCAGGAGCCTGGACTTTATTTAGAAGTTTTTGTGACCCGCGGGACGTGGAGACTCACCTCCCAGAAGGACACCCGGGGAGGGACCTGTTGCCAGGAGACTTGGTGACTTACACCCGACACTGGGGTTACAATGGATGGTACGCCCTAAATGTTACCAGGTGCGACCCCTACTCCCCAGAGTGTCAGGAACCTGTGAGACCCTCGGAGCCTTCAGCCTCCCACATCCAGGCCTCTGCACAAGTGCCCACCCCACGCCGTAAATCTCCCCAGCCTCCCTCAGTGGTCTCCTCAGCAGCCCCAGCTATGGACATGATAAGTATAGCTGGCCCGTACCCGGCGCCTGTTAGGCCCCCTGGGGTTTGTTCAGTCCGGGACATAGGGCTCCAGACCCGGAGGGAGATGAAAGAGGTGGCCACACAGACACAGATAGCGGATCACGACTTGACTGTACAGGCCACACGACGTCATCAGGTCCTGGTGGTCCTTGGTGTCTCGGATGTTTGGCAAGCATCAGAAGAGTACCAGGTGGTACCTGGAACACCCCTGCCAAAGAATTATAAATAACCCGGACAGGGTCCCTGTATGTAAATAGTTAAATTGTTAATGTACCCGGACGGGTGAATGTTCATAAAAAAATGTTTTAATTTAATAAAAAACACAACACAGTTTTCATTACTTTTATTACAGTCTCATCCTGCGACGCCATCGATCTCCTGTAAAAAAATGAAAAAAAAAACCAGCAGTATACCACCTGTCCGACGCAGTCCATAGTAACGAGTGTCCCACGACGATCCAGCTCTGCTACATCAGAATGACAGGCAGAGCCTGTCATCCCGGCGCAGCACAGCTGATTACCTGCTTCCCCGGCGGTGACGTCATCGGACTGGTTTACGGCCGGGATTACCCTGCAGTCACTGCAGTTATCGCGAAAAACTGCATGTGACCGCCAGGGAGAAGATAATGGCGGCCATCAAGCAGTCCAGGACGTGACCACCGGAGATCTTCTGCCAGGTAAGTGCCGCTGACTCCTGACAGACCCGACCGACGGACACTCACAGTGACAGTGACAAATCCGATTCCGGTATCCGATATGACGAAAATATCGGTACTCGGAATCGAAAGCCCGATACAGCTAATATCGGCCGATACCCGATATTTGCAGTATCGTATCGCTCAACACTACTTGTATTACTTCATACAAGCATGCAGAAAAGGTCACACAGTTTGCAGGAACAGAGGCAGGAGAACACAGCAGGCCAGAGTAACTTCAAGCTCTACAATAACTCTCCAAGCAGGTTCAGGATCTCTTCTCTGTACCGTAATTCCTTTGCAAACATGGATTCACCAGACACAGGTTTCCAAAGTCCAAAAGTGTTCCAAAGTTCCTCAGTAGGAAATAGCTGGAGTCCAAAATCCTAGGTTTCCAGGAGTCAGGTCACAGGCTGACTGAGGCTTGATTCAGGAGCACTGATTGTTCAGCTGAGGCTGCTTAAGAAGCAAGAGGGAGAGAATCAGGGCGGGAACATGAAAACTGGAAACTCCATATTAACTGAGGGCAAGAGCTGCAGAAAGACAGAAAGCAAAATGGCCGACGGAAAACTGAGTTTCAAGGAACATGTCAAAAGAGACAAAGAACCTTACATTACTCCCCCCTTAAGGACAACCTCCGGTTGACCTCAGACCAGGCTTGTCAGGGTACCTCTGATGAAACTGGCGGAGCAGGCGAGGAGCATTTACATTATTGACTGGTTCCCATGAGTTGTCCTCCACTGGGTAGCCCTGCCATTTAATCAAATATTGCAACTGATTTCTGTACAACCTGGAATCTAGAATCCTTTCCACCATAAATTCTTCCTGACCATCGACCAGCACTGGGTCAGGGCAAGGAGAAGAGCGTCCAGGAAACGTATTGGGTGTTGCAGCCTTTAGTAGGGATACATGAAAGACAGGGTGGATTCTCATAGTTCTGGGCAGTTGAAGACGACAAGCAACAGCACTTATAATCTTACTGATCTTATAAGGTCCATTGTACTTATGTCCCAATTTAGACGATGGAATCTTTATTTTAAGATTTCTGGTTAACAGTCAGACCAAATCTCCTACCTTGAAAGCTGGTGCAGGTTTACGAAATTTATCTGCTGCTTTCTTGTACCTTTCCTGAGCCAATTCTAGATTTTCCTTTAGAAGATCCATATTCTTTTGTAAAGAAGTGATTCTTTCAGCCACTGCCGGCAAGGGCGTATCTATGGGAAATCGAGGAAGAATGTTAGGATGATAACCTAGATTGGAGTAAAAAGGAGACTGCTTAGTGGAGGCGCTCTGAGAGTTATTATAAGAGAACTCAGCCAGTGGAAGTAGATCCACCCAATCATCTTGTAGGTGGCAGATAAAGCAGTGGAGATACTGCTCCAGGGTCTGATTGGTTCGTTCTGTCTGTCCATTAGTCTGGGGATGAAAAGCAGAAGAAAGGTTTACTTTAATGTCCAATGCGGCACAGAAATTTTGCCAAAACTTTGAAGTGAATTGCACCCCTCAATCCGAAATGACCTCATCCGGTACTCCATGTAAGCGAAACACATTCTTAATCATCAAGTCTGATGTCTGTTTTGCAGTGGGTAAGCCGACACAAGGGATAAAATGAGCTGCCTTTGTTAGACGATCAACCACCACTAGAATGGTGTTCTTCCCTTGAGAGGTTGGTAACTCCACAATGAAGTCCATAGAAATGGATCCCCACGGGCGGGACGGGGTGGGAAGAGGTTGTAACAGACCAGTTGGTGAGGAGCGAGGTGTTTTGCATCTTGCACAGACTTCACATGAAGTGACATAGTTTAAAACATCTTTCCTGTAAGTGGGCCACCAAAAGAAACGAGAAAGAAATTCTTGTGTCTTTAGAATTCCCCTATGCCCGGCTATCTTGGAATCGTGGATGAGTTGCAATACTCTCAATCTGACTGTTTCAGGTATATACAGACGTTGTCCCTGAATCCACACACCATTCTTAAAGACAAGACTTACGTCCCTTGGGGGTTGAGCCAACAAAGAATCTGCATGGTATGCTTCCTTGATGTCCTTAAGTAGGTCTTGATTATGAATCACTCCCAGGAATCTAGAGTCAGGAAGAATAGTCTTAGGAGGAGTAAGTGGACGTGTCTCTGCTGAATGAATCCTAGAGAGTGCATCAGCCTTTCCATTGCGCGATCCTGGTCTATAAGAAATTACAAAATTAAATTGGTTTAGGAAAAGATTCCAGCGAGCCTAGCTCCAACGGCACAGTCTGAAGCATCCACCTCTATTATGAAGGCAAGCTCGGGGTTGGGATGTACTAAGATAGGTGCGGTGGTAAATTTATCCTTTAAACAGGAAAATGCTTCCTGAGCTTGCGGGGTCCAGGAGAACCTAGACTGTTTCCGGGTAAGTTGGGTGATAGGTGACACTACCTCAGAGAAATTCCTAATGAAACGTCTATAGAAGTTGGCAAACCCGATGAAGCGCTGCACCTCCTTCACATTTCTAGGAATTGGCCAATCCTTGATGGCTTGGGTCTTGCTTCCATCCATACTAATCCCTTGCGTAGATAGTACATACCCCAGAAATTGAATTTCGGTCCTATGGAATTCACACTTTTCAAGTTTGATGTAGAGATGGTTTTGTCTTAGGCGTTCTAAGACCATTCTCACATGTCCATGATGTTCCTCTGTGGAGTTAGAAAAAATTAGAATATCATCCAGATAAATCACCACAAATGTATCTAGGAGATCCCTGAAGATGTCATTCACCAAGTGTTGGAAAGTGGCTGGGGCGGTACTCAGACCAAAAGGCATAACTAGATATTCGAAGTGTCCATAGCGTGACCTGAATGCAGTCTTCCATTCATCCCCAGGTCTAATACGGACCAAGTTATAGGCCCCACGGAGATCCAGTTTAGAGAAAATTTTGGCGTGCCGCACTCTCTCCAACAACTCAGGGATTAAAGGCAATGGATAACGGTTTCTAATAGTAACCTTATTGAGTTCCCTATAGTCTATGCAGGGTCTCAGAGATCCATCTTTCTTCTTCACAAAGAAGATGGGTGCACCTGTGGGAGATGAAGAGGGGCGTATGAAGCCTTTGGCTAGATTTTCATCTATGTAGTCCTTCAAAGCTTTTAGCTCGGGCCCCGCTAGGGGGTAGATCTTACCAAAAGGTATCTCGGCTCCAGGCAATAATTCGATTGGACAATCATATGGACGGTGAGGAGGAAGCTGATCAGCGTTCTTCTTGTCACATAAATCCACATAGTCCTGGTATACAGCTGGTAGTTCAGGGACTGACATGGTTCCTTTAGGAACAGAGCAAGCTGAAACTCCTTGACTCATCTGTTTCTCCGGAAAGTGTAATTCCTTGGTCTCCCAGTTAATCGTAGGATTCTGCGCCTGCAGCCATGGTAGCCCTAGAATAATGGGAAAGTGGGGAGAAGAGATAAGCATAAAAGACATTTTCTCCTGATGATCTTTACCCATAAGGACCCTCAAAGGCTCTGTTTCCTGATCCACTGGTCCAGAGGTCAGCAGGGAGCCATCCACAGTCTCCATCTGTACTGGAGTAGCCTTCTTCACTGAACGTATCCCTGTTTCAGAGCAAAGGAGATATCCATAAAATTTCCACTTGCTCCTGAGTCGATCATAGCAGAGCTAGACACCCAGACTGAGTCCACCCAGAGTTTGATGGAAAGGAAGCAATAGAATTATTTCTTTTACAACTCAGCTGGGACACCGCTGAGGAAACTTGAAAAATTGCAACGTTTATACCGTCATTGTCCCCAGAACTAACAGAGTTTAAGTCCGAAAAATCAAGATCTCTTGCAGCAGATCTCTCTGGAGTCTGAGGCTCGGACATGACAGAGCTCCTCTCGCAACACTCACAGTGAATGACTGCTGCAGTAGTCTTACGAGAACGGCTGGGGCAGTTTATAATGAAGTGCCCTGACTTACCACAGTAAAAACATAGATTTTCCTTTATACGATGTTCTTTGCGTGCATCACTAACCCGTCTTTGTAAAGAGTCCACCTGCATGGGTTCAGGTTCTGGTTCCCTTGTGATCCTACTCAAAGGTTCCTTAGCTGAGGAGGGAGGTAGGAAAAGGTTAGTGTGATTATTTTCGAACCATCTCTCTTGTCTGCGTTCAGTCAGACGAGCATCAATACGGATACAATAGTTAATAAAGTCACCTAACGCAGTGGGAGGGTCGGCACGAGCAAGTTCATCCTTAATCAGTGGAGACAACCCTTTCCGAAAAATAGATTTTTTGGCGGAAGTGTCCCAAGTGGTATCAAGAGCCCATCTCCTGAAATCCAAGGCATATTCGGCTACTGAACGCTTACCTTGGCGCAAAGTTAACATGGCTGCTTCAGCTGTTGCACCTCGATTGGGGTCATCAAACACCTGCCCCATGGCTGAAATAAAAGCATCAAGATGATTCAAACAATCATCCTCAGTCTCAATCAGAGGGTTTGCCCACATCAAAGCCTTATTGGTAAGCAACATGATTATAGTAAGCATTTTGGATCGTTCAGTGGGAAATTGTGAAGCATGTGCAGAGAAAAATAGATTGCATTGGTTAATAAATCCCCTGAATTTCTCACGTTCACCGCCAAAACGAAAAGGAGGTAACTTGGGGATCCCAGAACTCGGGGTTATGGCAGGAGCCTGGACTCGTTCCTCTAGAGCCTCAATCCTGGCTCGTAATTCCTGAGTAGTTTGTCCAAACACTTGCAAATTATGATTAGTGAGGTCCTGTAGGCTTGCAAAACGGGTCTTTATAGTCTGTATATCTGCAAGGATTGTATCAGTCACTCCGCAAAGCTCCTTTATGCGGGCCTCCATCTTCCAGATCTTTTAAGGCAGAAGTGCTGGAAGGAGAAGAGGATGGAAAAAAAAAAAAAACAATAGTGTTTACCTGTGGTAAGACTCCAGAGTAACATTTAAGGGAATGCGCTCACCTGGAATGGTTGTGAGAAGTCACAACCACTGTCGTCACAGAAAGTATAACCAGACATCTGATATCCACAGTCACAGCAGACACGGCTTTCCCAGACCCAGCAGACACTAAACATTGGCTCCTGAATCTTGTCATGTATAGTGTACAGTTCCTATAGCGTCTTGTGCTTGGGTGCGAGGAAAACACATGAGACATAGGTTGATATGAAATGACTTGTATTACTTCATACAAGCATGCAGAAAAGGTCACACAGTTTGCAGGAACAGAGGCAGGAGAACACAGCAGGCCAGAGTAACTTCAAGCTCTACAATAACTCTCCAAGCAGGTTCAGGATCTCTTCTCTGTACCGTAATTCCTTTGCAAACATTAATTCACCAGACAGCAGGTTTCCAAAGTCCAAAAGTGTTCCAAAGTTCCTCAGTAGGAAATAGCTGGAGTCCAAAATCCTAGGTTTCCAGGAGTCAGGTCACAGGCTGAATGAGGCTTGATTCAGGAGCACTGATTGTTCAGCTGAGGCTGCTTAAGAAGCAAGAGGGAGAGAATCAGGGCGGGAACATGAAAACTGGAAACTCCATATTAACTGAGGGCAAGAGCTGCAGAAAGACAGAAAGCAAAATGGCCGACGGAAAACTGAGTTTCAAGGAACATGTCAAAAGAGACAAAGAACCTTACAGAGTCACTTCTCATGGACAAGACGTGAGTCGGGATAGTCAAGGAGTCTGAGGTCAAAACAGGAAGGTACGTCATAAACAAAGGGAAGAGACAAAGTCATAGGTAACGATCTGAGGTAAAAAAAATGAGGAAGATAGTGGATCAGAACAAAGGGGATAAACAGATGGATGGTCAGAACGAGGTCCAAGGTCAGGCAACGAAAGATCAACAAGCAGAACACAAGGCACAGAGAGAAAAACCACACTTAGCTAAATGTACGTCTGGGACTAACAGCCCAGCTAAGTATCTGGGCAATCACCTGGGGCAATGAACACCTGGAGACAGCCAGTACCTCCCAGTCTCAGATTGGACGGCCGAGCTGACAATCTGTATACTTACTGCTCAGCATGTCCCTGCACCAGACTGGACACTGAGCTGTCACTCAAAGTACTGACTGCTTCAGCACTCCCCTGTACCAGATTAAATGATGGAGCCATCAGTAACTGCATCCCAGACACACTGAGGGGCGGAATTGTGACAAAATGTTACAAGAATAAACAAATAAGTAAAATAATGAAATGAGCACCCCCAAAAATACATTATTGTAATATTAGCCCAGACCCAATTACCATATAATAAATATATAACATATCAAAATGAATGCTATTATAAGCAAATCTTCTACTTTAGGGTAACATTATAGCCACTGGCGTTACTAGAGTTTGATGGGCAATGGTGCAAGATTTGGACCAGGGCCCCCTCATCCTTTTATGTATACATTATACTGTGTATATATGTCCTCCATCCTGGTATATATGTCCCTTATCCTGGGCCCCATCATGGTTATATATATATATATATATTATATTTTAATCCCCCATTCTGATAATGTGTCCCTTATCCTGGACCCCATGCTGGTATATCTCGCGATCTGCCGCTGTTCTTTAATGCATAGAAAAAATAAAAAGAACCATTATACTCACATTCCCTCCCCTCCCTCGCCACACGGCATCATCTTCTGAAGCCGGCAGCTGACTTCAGCGTGCAAGCGATGGGAGCACATGATATCACTGCCATGCGCCCCCAGTCACGTGCACGCCGACGTCAGATGCTGGCCTCTGATTAAACGGCAATGTGTATTGCCGCACATGGAGCCAACGGGTCTTTGCGCCACAATACACTTCACCTGGATGTGCGTCCGAGGGCACAAATCCAGTTGAAGTTTCTGCTGGTGTCAGCGAACCGCTCACCTGCACGGGCTCCCACCTGCACAGACCCAGTCGTGGTAACGATCTCTGCTACCGCGGTTGTTATGCCCCTGATTATGTCCCTTATTCATCAAAGCAATTGTACCAGAATTCTGGGGTAAATCACTTTAAAAAGTTGCAAAATGTGTGTGCAACGTGAAGTTGCACAAAACCATAGCGACTTTTGGCCATTTTCACTCCAGCTTTGCTGAAATTAGCAGACTTAGGGCAATAAAGGGGAGCGACTCCACAGCTGGTCTAATTCATGATGAGCTGTAACATTCCTTACACCAGAAATCTTACTCCAGACCCTCTTAATAAATCAGGAAGGTGTAAACCCAGCACGCCCCACATCAAGACATCACCGGTCTTCATTAATCGAGGTCTATATGTTTATGAAAAAAATAAACTTGTGTAAAAAAAAGCCTATTTTTTTCTAACTGTAAAAAAAATATTCTTGTATAACAATATATTCTTTAGCTGAAATAAATAATTGATTGATTTATCAATATATCTGTCTTTATATATTTTTGCTTTAATCGAGTCTTAGCTAGACAATCTACATGAGAGATACCCCCAAAAATCCGATAAACAGCACTCGAAAATGACTCTTGAGGTGAGGGGTGCAGTATCTTTACTTTGGTGTCCTTTTGAGAACTTTGCTGTGAGAGGTGAAGGAAGGCAGTTAAGGGGGATAAATGCTCACTGAACCCAGCAAGTATTTATTTAATAAATAAAAATTCCCCAGCAAGAATGATACTTTTGCTCCTTGTGAGTCTTAGTGTCCTTGGACTGCTTCATTCAAGTGCATTGACACGCCCCAGTGCACTTTCAGCTTGATTAGCATATGATTTCTACTCCTGATTTCTCATGACTGGCATATCATATTTCTGCAAAAAAGATATCATTTCTATTGCGTGACAAGCGTCTACTCAGCCAGATAATTTATTCCATATTTAATAAATGTCCAAACATTTTCCCTTTAAATATGCTATACACCAAAGTGTAAATAAAGAAAATAAATCATAAAATTATAATTATATAAAATAATAATTTCACTTCATAAGGAAGAAAGAATTCAGTATGATCTCTCGTTTAGTAAATATTGAGTAACTATTAGATAATATACAGTAATAATATTCACGTTAAAATGGCAAAAGAAACTGCAAAAGACGGGGGAAATGTAAGATAGAAGACGCAGTAAAATATTCTCTCAATACATTTCACAAAGACGTCACCTAAAATTCTCTCTTACCCAACACTAGTCAGACAGATGTGAATTCTCCCTGGAGAAAAGACATGAGTGGGCTACATCTTATTACCAGCCCTTCCATGAATTAAGAAAGTTGTGCTAAGGAATAACTGTAGATTATGATAATTCGGAAATGGCGTCAGTGTCTCTTGAATTTTTCTCCCGTCCCTTGCTGTAGTCTACTGTAACATTGGCAAATGATCAGCAAAGTGCTCAGTGCCCATATTATTTCATACCCTGAAACGAGGAGTTGGATTCAGTCTACTGGAGACCTGTAATGGCCCATAAACTACTTTTATGGGATTCCATAATCATGTGACGAGTAGGAAAGAGATGCATTTTTCTTCTATAAGTGGTAAATTATCTTCAGTCCATTCCTTTTTGTGACAGTTCTTATGTAAGTGATGATCGGTCAGGTCAGCAAAACCTCCGCCAGGCTTCTTAATGTTCCATTAGGACCGAAGTGATGATGTCACCAAGAATAATGACCCAATGGACAAAATGCTAAAAATGTCCTTTATACTGGGCATGGTGAAAGCAACACAACAGGGATGAGTGCGCGAAACAATTGCATCCTGGCTCAGTGGTTAGCACGTTGCCTTGAGGTGCTGGGATGAAGTCCAACCGAGGGAAATATTTGACCGAAATTTGTATATTCTCTGTGTATTTGCATGAGTTTCCTCCAACACAATAAAACATGCAATAAAAAAACAATTTAGAATTTAGATTGTGATCCCCCATGGATACAGGGTGTGATGTATGCAATGACAATCCCAGTACAGCACTGTGGAGCATGTCGGTGCTATATAAATGAATACGTAGGTGACATGATGTGCATCAAATTTACTCTGGGTTGTGCCAGTTATTATGGTGCATATGTGGTTGTGATTTCCTGTTCTCCCCATATGCATCGGCATGTAGGGAATGTGTGTGTACAGTCAAGGCCAAAAGTTTTGAGAATGACACAAATATTATATTTTCACATGATCTGCTGCCCTCTGGTTTTTATGTGTGTTTTGACAGATGTTTTTATCACAGACAGAAATATAATTGCAAACATATGAGTAACAAAAGCTTATATTGACAGTTAGAATGAGTTAATGCAGCAAGTCAATATTTGCAGTGTTGACCCTTCTTCTTCAGGACCTCTGCAATTCTCCCTGGCATGATCTCAATCAACTTCTGGACCAAATCCTGACTGATAGCAGTCCATTCTTGCACAATCAATGCTTTCATTTTGTCAGAATTTTTAGGTTTTTGTTTGTCCACCCGTCTCTTGATGATTGACCACAAGTTCTCAATGGGATTAAGATCTGGGGAGTTTCCAGGCCATGGACCCAAAATCTCTGTTTTGTTCCCTGAGCCATTTAGTTATCACCTTTGCTTTATGGCAAGGTGCTCCATCATGCTGGAAAAGGCATTGTTGATCGCCAAACTGCTCTTGGAGGGTTGGGAGAAGTTGTTCTTGGAGGACATTCTGGTACCATTCTTTATTCATGACTGTGTTTTTAGGCAAGACTGAGAGAGCCGATTCCTTGGCTGAGAAGCAACCCCACACATGAATGGTTTCAGGATGCTTAACAGTTGGCATGAGACAAGACTGGTGGTAGCGCTCACCTTGTCTTCTCCGAATGAGGCGTTTTCCTGATGTCCCAAACAATCGAAAAGGGGATTCATCATAGAAAATAACGTTACCCCAGTCCTCAGCAGTCCACTGCCTGTACCTTTTGCAGAATATCAGTCTGTCCATGATGTTTTTTCTGGAGAGAAGTGGCTTCTTTGCTGCCCTCCTTGAGACCAGGCCTTGCTCCAACAGTCTCCGCCTCACAGTGCGTGCAGATGCACTCACACCTGCCTGCTGCCATTCCTGAGCAAGCTCTGCACTGCTGGTAGCCCGATCCCGCAGCTGAAACACTTTTAAGAGACGGTCCTGGCGCTTGCTGGTCTTTCTTGGGCGCCCTGGAGCCTTTTTTGCAACAATGGAACCTCTCTCCTTGAAGTTCTTGATGATGCGATAGATTGTTGACTGAGGTGCAATCTTTCTAGCTGCGATACTCTTCCCTGTTAGGCCATTTTTGTGCATTGCAATGATGACTGCACGTGTTTCTTTAGAGATAACCATGGTTAACAGAAGAGAAACAATGATGCCAAGCACCAGCCTCCTTTTAAAGTGTCCAGTGGTGTCTTTCTTACTTAATCATGACAGATTGATCTCCAGCCATGTCCTCATCAACACCCACACCTGTGTTAATGGAGCAATCACTGAAAAGAGGTTAGCTGGTCCTTTTAAGGCAGGGCTGCAATGATGTTGAAATGTGTTTTGGGGATAAAGTTCATTTTCTAGCCAAATATTGACTTTGCAAGAAATTGCTGTTAAGCTGATCACTCTTTATAACATTCTGGAGTATATGCAAATTGCCATTAGAAAAAGTGAAGCAGTAGACTTTGTAAAAATTAATATTTGTGTCATTCTCAAAACTTTTGGCCATGACTGTATGTGGGGTATATTATTCCCCAAACACTAGGTTAATAGCGTTACAACGCTGTTCACCCTCCTTACTAAAAGTATGGCTGTCAAGCTGTCAATCAAGCCACTTACAATGTTGTTAGTGGTGACTGTAGCCGCTTCATTTATGCTTCTATGACTGAAAGCCGGCGGCTCCCAGGAGGCATAAAGTTCATTTTCTCCCAGTAGGCGCACTTTCAGTAATTTTTTTCTTCATTCTATACGGTCTGAACACCCTACCTGAGCACCACTTCTCATACTAGGAGTGCCGTATACTACTCTTCAACATCGGACTTTCAGTAAGTCAGGCACACAAAACCTAGTCCGGGCAGGGATAGTCTTCTGCTGATAAAACAGTCATTGTGTTGAAACAATAGCACACAGCCTAAGCAGTGACACATCGCTGAAATAAGTGTCTCCGCCCCAACCTCATACTGACCGCAGATTACATAGCTAAAACCTGCTGACAGATTCCTTCTAAGAAATGAAGACAACCGAGACTCTGGTGTCACCCACTGGAGGTAGTAATCCTAAAATTCAGTATTGACCCTTTAAAAAGTATGTCAACAATGCCACATGACTTAGAATATAAAGTCAAAGCAGGATCTTCTCCAACGGGAATTGACTTACATTTGTAGATGGCTGTGTTAGGGATTATGTTGTTCCAATTGAGCACTGCATGGCCTATAAGTCTCCTTACTCCTGTCTGGTGGTGTTTTTAAAGAGAATATGTCAACAGGATTTCACTCCCCAAACTATTCATATGGCATGAAGCACTTTCAAATCAAGCAGGAGGAGACGGTGAGAGGGGACTAGAGCTGGAGTGACGGAGGTTTCAGATCTACAAATAGCTCTTCAGCCTCATTTGCATAACAAGTCATGCGCTGATTTCTTAGTAATGGAGGTATGGACTGGCCATGTGACGGTATTGCTGGACTTGTCTTCGAAAGAGCTACATGTACGTACAAATAGGCAGTAAAATCCTGCTGATAGATTCCCTTTCAGGAGAAATGCTACCCCCAGACCCTCCATTGAAATTCTGTCACCCAGCCATACAAGTCTCCTACTTTGCACTGACGAGGGACAAGAACCCCAATACAGCTGTCTGCTGCAAATGGAGTTCTTTCCGTTTTGGAGAAGATTCTGCTTTGGATTTATATTCTAAGTCATGGGGAAAGGCTCCTTAGAGTGTCAGTACTGACTCCTATGATTTCTACCTCCAATAGATGGCACTATAAACCCTGTTCTTTTCCTCCGAGAACAGAATTATTTACATACTTTTCTACATTTCTTTAAGCCAGCTTAGTGGTTTCCTTAAAAAGAAACTTTACACTTCAGACAATATAAGGGTAATGGACACAGTGATGTCATAGCACAGGGGTAATGCACACAATGATGGCCAGCACTGGCATAATGCCCACAGTGATGTCACAGCACAGAGGTATTGCACAAAGTAATGACATAATACATGGGTAATGCACACAGTGATGTCACAGTACAGGGGTATTGCACACAGTGATGTTATAATATAGGAGTAATCAATACAGTGATGTCACAGTACAGGAGTATTGCATACAGTGATGTCATAATATATGGGTAATCAACACAGTGATGTCATGATACACGGGTAGTGCACATTGATGTCATAATACAGTGGAAATGCACACAGTGATGTCACAATACAGGGGTAATGCACACATTGATGTCATAATAGAGGGATAATGCACACAGTGATATCATAGTACAGGGGTAATGCACACAGTGATATCATAGTACAGGGGTAATGCACACAGTGATGTCCAGCATAGAGATAATGCACACAATGTCGTCACATTACAGGGGTATAGCACACAGTGATGTCATATTACAGGGGCTGCACCCAGTGATGTCGCAGGGCAGGGTAATGCACACAGTGATGTCACAGAGCAGGGTAATGCACACAGTGATGTCACAGAGCAGGGTAATGCACACAGTGATGTCACAGTGCAGGGTAATGCACACAGTGATGTCGCAGAGCAGGGTAATGCACACAGTGATGTCACAGAGCAGGGTAATGCACACAGTGATGTCACAGAGCAGGGTAATGCACACAATGATGTCACAGTGCAGGGTAATGCACACAGTGATGTCACAGTGCAGGGTAATGCACACATTGATGTCACAGAGCAGGGTAATGCACACAGTGATGTCACAGAGCAGGGTAATGCACACAGTGATGTCTGTTATGAATGTTTTAGAAATGAATTCTGAGCAGAAGCTCCCTCTGGTGGTTGCAGGCAGTACTGAACCTTTCAGCGAGGAGTGGCAATCTGGGTTCACTGACTGGCTGGATATAAGGGAGGTTTCCCCCCATCATGGTTGCCCTTTGATCAATTGTTCTTGTCTCAACGTTCTTTCCTGGTTCACTTGGAAGCTTGCTGAGTCTTGCCTCTTCTCCTGCTCTCAGATAAGATATTTTTTGTTTTTGTGCTTGCCATTTGTATATTTCGCTGCATTTCTGTGAGGTTGGCCAGGTTCCCCTCCCCGGGGAGCTTGGTCTCCTCTCGGTTCCTCTAGAGCCATTGTTGTTTGTTCATTTGCCTTTTCCAGTTTTTTTTCTGTGGCTGCGGCTTAGTTTTGTTACACCAGAGAACTAATTTAGGTGGTAGAGGTCGTGTGATCTCAGGTGTTTTTGCAATTAGTAGCGTTGTTTTTTTTAGGGTTTTTTGGATTGCAGTAAGTATCCTTCCTATCCTTTTCTGTCTAAGTCAGATTGGGCCCCAGCGTTTGCTCATACTATTTTCTGTCTGTGCCTGTATTTCCTCTTGTCTAACCGCCATTACATGTTTGGGGGCTTCCTATGTTCTTTGGGGATCTGCTCCGGGGCAGTTAGCTTTCCTCTTTCTATCTTTAGGTGTAGTTAACCTCTCAGGCTGTGACGAGGCGTCTAGGACCAACGTAGGAACGCTCCATGGCTGCCTTTAGTTGTGGTGGTTAGTCAGGGTACTGCAATTCAGTAGATTCCAACTGCTCTGGTGTATTGCCGTTTTTGCCTGCTCTCAGCTACCAAAACATAACAGATGTCACAGTGCACGGTTATGCACACAGTGATGTCACAGAGCAAGGTAATGCACACAGTGATGTCACAGAGCAGGGTAATGCACACAGTGATGTCACAGAGCAGGGTAATGCACACAGTGATGTCACAGAGCAGGGTAATGCACACAGTGATGTCACACAGCAGGGTAATGCACACAGTGATGTCACAGTGCAGGGTAATGCACACAGTGAAGTCACAGTGCAGGGTAATGCACACAGTGATGTCACAGAGCAGGGTAATGCACACAGTGATGTCACAGTGCAGGGTAATGCACACAGTGATGTTACAGTGCAGGGTAATGCACACAGTGAAGTCACAGTGCAGGGTAATGCACACAGTGATGTCACAGTGCAGGGTAATGCACACAGTGATGTTACAGTGCAGGGTAATGCACACAGTGATGTCACAGAGCAGGCATACTGTACACTGCTATTACATAGCACAGTAACATCACACATAGTTAGATTTAGATTGAGGTCACAGTAAATCTTCTACCTCACCCTCCATCATCAATAGTCTTCACTAACCGCATAGTGTTTTTGCGTAGATTTGGGCCCCATATTAGCTGCCGTTCCTGCGACCCCCGATAGTTCTCCCCATGTAATTAGGATACATTTGCAAAATAATTTCCAATTAAAGTATTTGGTTTACAAAATACACGAACAATTTCCATATTTCCTTTCTGTTAAGTAAATCCAAGCAAGTGAGAGCACCCCATGTGGCTACAGGGGAGGCCTGTGGGGTTTTCAGCGTACAGCTCATAATTTATTTTTCCAGGGGGCCTGGAAGGATTTGCAAGGATTTGTTGAAGCTGTTTATAAGACGTATGCTTTAATTACTAACTGGTAATATTTTGCAAACACGCTCCAGACAGCTCAGCATTTGAGCCCAGAATGGGTCACTTCTTCCAACTGAGTCCGTCCGTCTCTTCATTTTGATAGTGATAATGGTTTTGAGCAATGGATAAGTGCACTTGGCTGCTGGATGCAGTTTTATCAGAGTTAGTGGCTTCATGCCCCACTGCACCAAAATCTGAGTCCATTTCTACGTCTTTGTCAGGGAACAGGAGAATAATAGACCACAAAACATATCCCCTTGTTATTTGGTTTTCAACTAGATTGAACTTTTTGCTGAAAACAGAAAATGCCATGGCAATTAATTGCTTCTTCTTAATTCTGCCTCGAAAAGAAAATGGCATTTAAAACTGCAAATAAAGTTTTATTAGAAAACAAAATGAGAAAATAACGTCATGATTAATAAATAAAATCTGTGAATAGTCTGCAATATTCTCTGGCAGACATAAATGTTCTATCCTTCTGTTAGGCTGGGCTACAGTGGTGGCCAAAAGTATTGGCGCCCCTGCAATTCTGTAAGATAATACTCAGTGTCTTCCTGAAAATGATTGCAAACACAAATTATTTGCTATTTTTATCTTCATTTAATTTGCTTGCAAGGAAAAAACACAAAAGAGAATGAAGCAAAAATCAAATCCTTGATCATTTCACACAAAACTCCAAAAATGGGCCAGACAAAAGTATTGGCACCCTTAGTCTAATACTTGGTTGCACAACCTTTAGCCAAAATAACTGCGACCAACCGCTTCCGGTAACCATCAATGAGTTTCTTACAATGCTCTGCTGGAATTGTAGACCATTCTTCTTTGGCAAACTGCTCCAGGTCCCTGATATTTGAAGGGTGCCTTCTCCAAACTGCCATTTTGAGATCTCTCCACAGGTGTTCTATGGGATTCAGGTCTGGACTCATTGCTGGCCACCTTAGAAGTCTCCAGTGCTTTCTCTCAAACCATTTTATAGTGCTTTTGGAAGTGTGTTTTGGGTCATTGTCCTGCTGGAAGACCCATGACCTCTGATGGAGACCCAGCTTTCTCACACTGGGCCCTACATTATGCTGCAAAATTTGTTGGTAGTCTTCAGACTTCATAATGCCACGCATACAGTCAAGCAGTCCAGTGCCAGAGGCAGCAAAGCAACCGCAAAACATCAGGGAACCTCCGCCATGTTTGACTGTAGGGACCGTGTTCTTTTCTTTGAATGCCTCTTTTTTTTCCCTGCACACTCTATGTTGATGGTTTTTCCCAAAAAGCTCGACTTTTGTCTCATCTGACCAGAGAACATTCTTCCAAAACGTTTTAGGCTTTCTCAGTTAACTTTTGGCAAACTCCAGCCTGGCTTTTTTATGTCTCGGGGTAAGAAGTGGGGTCTTCCTGGGTATCCTACCATACAGTCCCTTTTCATTCAGAGGCCGACGGATAGTACGGGTTGACACTGTTGTACCCTCAGACTGCAGGGCAGCTTGAACTTGTTTGGATGTTAGTCGAGGTTCTTTATCCACCATCCGCACAATCTTGTGTTGAAATCTCTCGTCAATTTTTCTTTTCCTTCCACATCTAGGGAGGTTAGCCACAGTGCCATGGGCTTTAAACTTCTTGATGACACTGCGCACGGAAGACACAGGAACATTCAGGTCTTTGGAGATGGACTTGTAGCCTTGAGATTGCTCATGCTTCCTCACAATTTGGTTTCTCAAGTCCTCAGACAGTTCTTTGGTCTTCTTTCTTTTCTCCATGCTCAATGTGGTACACACAAGGACACAGGACAGAGGTTGAGTCAACTTTAATCCATGTTAACTGGCTGCAAGTGTCATTTAGTTATTGCCAACACCTGTTAGGTGCCACAGGTAAGTTACAGGTGCTGGTGATTACACGAATTAGAGAAGCATCACATGATTTTTCAAACAGTGCCAATACTTTTGTCCACCCCCTTTTTTTAGATTTGGTGTGGAATTATATCCAATTTGGCTTTAGGTCAATTCTTTTTGTGTTTTTTCATTGAAGACAAATTAAATGAAGATAATAATACCAAAGAATTTGTGTTTGCAATCATTTTCAGGAAGAAACTGAGTATTATCTGACTGAATTGCAGGGGTGCCAATACTTTTGGCCTCCACTGTACACGTCGGTACAGGTCACGTGGCCAAAGATCGCTATGAATCGCTTGCATTGGGACCACTAGGGTACTGCGACTGCAACAAGAGTCACAAAAATTGGACCCCATTAGATTTTTTTGCGATTTGCATTTAGAGGCCTTGATACGCTCAGGATCGCAATGCAGCTCCCTCCGTTCACTTGTATTGCGCTGTAATGTACCAGCTACACAGTGGTCATTGACCGCGCGACCTGTGTCGCACCCAAAGTCATCTTATAGTCCTACCCTATATGGGCAAAAGTATAGAAACACACCTCCTAAACACTGAATTCAAGTTTTTAATTCAGTCCCAAATTTTGCCTTGTCGTCTGCCTTTTTTATCGTTTATGAAAAATGTCTCACTGATATCAACGTGGTCCTGGAATACGGTGTAAGCATTTAGTTCACTCCATTTATTCATGGTATGAGTTTCTATGGCCAGACAGCTGCATGCAACCTCACATCACCAAGCACAATGTCAAGCGTCGGATATAGTGGTGTAAAGCCACCACCACTGGACTCTGGAGCAGCTGAAATTTGTTCTATGGAGTGATGGATCACGCTTCTCTATCTGGCATCTTATTGATGAATCTAGATTTGGCACATACCAGGAGAACGTTACCCGCCTGACTCCATTGTGCCCGCTGTAAATTGTGTTGGAGGAGGGACAATGTTATGTTGCTATTTTGTCAGGGGTCGGTTTAGGCCCCTTAGCTCTATTAATGAGAAATCCTGATACATCAGCATATGAAGACATTTGGGTGGAGTTTGGTATGAAAAATCTTGACTGGCCACAGGGAGTTCTGAACTCAACCCCTTCCAAAACCTTTGGGATGAACTAAAACAGAGATTGTGAGCCCAGCCCTCTTGTACAACAACAGTGTCTGACCTCACAAATCCTCTTCTGGATAAATGGGCAAATATTCCCACTGACGTCTCCAAAACCGTATAGAAAGTCTTTCCAGAAGAGTGGATGTTATTATAGATTCAAAGGGGGAACCAATTACATCTTGTTCAGCTTACCAGGAGAGGTGGATTCTCGAGGATGCAGGTCAGGGTGGACACACGGACTCGGGGTAACTGCTCAGCACACTGACATGTTGAATAACAAGGACTTGGACACACTGGAAGTCACAGACCCAGGAGGGAAGATGAAGAGGGACGCACAGAGTCTGATGCAGAAGACAGAGGAACACATGAGATTTGCAAAGATGAATGCGCAATATAAATTACAGTTTGTGATGCTTACTGCAACCGATGAGTTAACCAGGAGGAAGCAAGCGAAGGGTTAACCAATAGGTCTGAGGATATGCAGGAATCACAGGAGTTTTGCAAAGAACAGAGTCTGTCTATCTGTAGTGATTGACTAGATCGGCCCTGGAGTTCTGAAACCGATGTGAATGTAAAGTCTTTTCTTTAGGGCTCGCACACACAGCCACATAACACGACTGAGTGCTGCCAATGTTTTGTCAGATAGCACTCGAACCAACGTTATTCTATCCGTGTGACAGCAGTCTTACACTTCTGCTTCTTTTTGATCCATTCCTAGCTGCAGGTGTCTTTCCCTTTAGGCTACAAGTATGATTCTAGCCCCGGTGCACCATTGTGTGGAGACAGGTGCTCTTTGTGCCTTTTTTTTCCCTTTTCCTGAATGTCTGGTTATTACAGCTTAATCACCAGTGTGCCTCCTCCTATGTCCTGGACTGGATGGAGACCTAACCCCTTGTGTATAGACTGCGGCAGGATTCTTCCTTGGAAGAACCATTTATTTTATACATTTACAGCATATATTTGCCATGCTGAGCCTAGAGGCATGGGTGGGATTTGCAGAAAATCCTTAATTCTTAATGCCTTTGGCAGCACAAATCCTAATATTTGCTGTGGGATTTTGTCTGCCAAATCCATAGATATTCTGCCTTTTTCTTGCTACACACATATACCATTTTCTATATGCACAGTGCCTAAACCTCATATATATGTATGTACCTCAGATACATCAGGATAAAATGGATTACTTGTAATGGTGTTTGCTTCCACGACGTACCGATCCATCTTTACAGAGGTTGAACTTCTATGGAAAGTAGTAAAGTGAACGTGCGGTACATTGGATGACATTGTTATCAGCCGCACAATGGCCTTGTGTTTGCTTTGGAAAGGGCACTAATTGCTTGTAGCCTGATTGTTTCATCATTTGTTTCATGGCCTTATGGATATATATAGTGATGTCTTCTTTTACTTATCTTTCCTCCACTGTAGATAAGTGGTGTGACATTAAAAGGTTTGAAAAAAAAAAAGTATTTGCGTAACTGCTTTTTTTTTTTTTTAAGGTAGTTGTCTTGCTCCAGTCATCCGAGAATAGAGGATAGATATTTTTTCTAGATAAAACGAACACTTTTGTGGGACTGTGATATTTCCAGGCCCTTCCAAGATAGATCCAAACACGGTTTCGCTACATATATTGATTGTAAATACGGAATCCTATACTGGATCCTTGACTTACGGGTTTGTGACTTTTTAGTAGGGTAATGACACAAAAGTTAACGGAAAATTACACATTACTACCAGGGTTAATCCAATCTGAGTCGTGAATAGATAAAAAAAATAATACGTTTATCCAGTTGCTAAAATAGCATAGCACAGTTATCCCACCTTAACAGGAGTCAAGACGAGATATTCCCGTCTTGACCATACAACACTAAGAAGCATATAACCCTATAAACAAAGTTCTAACATAGAAAAAAAGTTTTGTAAGATTAAGGTGGTAAGGTAATACATTAATATACATAATTTTTTTTTTTTTTATCAGCTTTGCCTTGTAGAACAGGACAGAGCTGCTGAGTCATCTCATTATCATTGGAGACTTGAGCTGTAGATAATACAAAATTGTAGCCCTATACACCCAAGAGAAAGGGGGATGTTCTCAATCTTTCTTGGAAAGAGTATAGGTCCATTTATACTGATAGCTTAATATTCTGATGACGCCGGCAGACACTGCTTCCAAAGCACACCGAACGATCGGTAACACGTCGTTCAGTGCACACAAGCTGCCGTTGTTTTCGGCAGCACAAGCGCTATTTACACAGGAATATGTGCTGTCTAGAACTATGATCTTTTGTGCAAACCAAAAGATCATTTCACCCGACGAACATCATTTGTTTTTTTGCGCCCTCTGGGAATTAACCCCTATAAGACTACAGGAAGGGGCTGCCTTAGTGAGTATTGGGCTACAATGGGCTAGTATTAAATCGTTAGTAAATATCATCCGCGGTGTTTTCCCTTTGCCTCCCAGTCAGATGCAGCCTGTGTGTCCTGTACCTTCACACAATGCCGAATGCACCATTCATTTGTATTCATGTTCCCTGTCTTTTTTTGTAAAAAAAAAAAATATACATATCAGATCTTCAGGGCAATGAGATATGAGATTCCCAGAAATAGAAGCTGCTTTTCATGACATTCTGATTGTCTTTTTATGCAAGCATTGTAAATATATAAATAAAATGCAAAATCCAAAACGGACGCGCTTCTAGATCTCATTTTATTACTGTTCTGTAAGTCTGAATATGTTATAAATCACGTCGGAGAAGGAAATCTGTCACAGTGCTCACCGATGATGGCTGAAGGCACCAGCATATATAGAGGTCATATTTCACATCCTATGACATGAAAAGGATAAAAGGACTGACCCTGACAGAAGAGCTCCAAATGTCACCCACCTCTTTAGTAAGCTGTTACATAACACAAAAGCTACTACTGTCTAAATAAATATATATACCATATATAAAATATATATATATATGTCTACTGATCCATATAGGACCTAAAAAGGAAAACGCAATATATATCTATTGCTTTTTCCTTTTTAGGCCCTAAGTGGATCAGTAGATCACCCCGAGGTAATTTGTAAAATAATTTAAAAAAATTGACGACCCATTATATATATTAGCCTTGAAGATAAAGCTTTTTTTAAATTTATGTACTCTTTTTTCATTCCTATATATATACCTCATCATTTTCTCATTTTTTAATCAATGCAGGGCTTCATTTTTTAACTTTTTCTAAGGGGAGGAATCGTTTTTTTTATGTTTTACTACTTTTTGCACAATACAATGCTTTTATTTAAAAAAAAAACTTCTAGTTTTTGAGATTTTTTTTTTGTAGGATAAGGTGACTTGATTGATAGATATTAATTTGGCGGTACAAACAAGTATTTAAATACTATATATACACCATGTTCCAAATTATTATGCAAATTAGTTTTAAGTGTCATAGTGTTTTGTTTTTTTTTGTAAATGAAACCCATTGATGGTATTGTGTCTCTGGGTTCTTTGGATTACTGAAATCAATCTCAGATACCTGTGATAATTAGTTTGCCATGTGAGCCCAATAAAAGGAAAACTGGATGTTCCACACTATTAAGCAGGCCAGAGTTTTCAAGTAACATGGGAAGGAAAAAGGTTCTCTCTGCTGCTGAAAAGCATCAAATAGTGCAATGCCTTGGTCAAGGGATGAAAACATTAGATATTTCCCGAAAACTTAAGCGTGATCATCGTACTGTTAAGAGATTTGTGGCTGATTCTGAGCACAGACGTGTTTGTGCTGATAAAGGCAGAATGAGGAAGGTTTCTGCCAGGCAAGTTCATCGGATTAAGAGACCAGCTGCTACAAAGCCATTACAAACCAGCAAACAGATATTTAAAGCTGCTGGTGCCTCTGGAGTCACTCGAACCTCAAGGTGTAGGATCCTTCAAAGGCTTGCTGTAGTGCATAAACCTACTATTCGTCCACCCCTAAACAGTGCTCACAAGCAGAAACGGTTGCAGTGGGCCCAGACATACATGAAGACTAATTTTCAAACAGTCTTGATTACTGATGAGTGTCAAGCAACCCTGGAAGGTCCAGATGGATGGAGTAGTGGATGGTAGGTAGATGGCCATCATGTCCCAACAAGGCTGCGACGTCAGCAAGGAGGAGGAGGAGTCATGATTTGGGCCGGAATCATGGGGAAACAGCTGGTAGGGCCCTTTAAGGTTCCTGAAGGTGTGAAAATGACCTCTGCAAAGTATATAGAGGTTCTGACTGACAACTTTCTTCCATGGTATAAAAAGCAGAAACGTGCCTTCAGGAGCAAAATCATCTTCATACATGACAATGCACCATCTCATGCTGCAAAGAATACCTCTGAGTCATTGGCTGCTATGGGCATAGAAGGAGATAAACTCATGGTGTGGCCAGCATCTTCCCCTGACCTCAACCCTATAGAGAACCTTTGGAGTATCATCAAGCAAAAGAGCTATGAGGGTGGGAAGCAGTTCACATCAAAACAGCAGCTCTGGGAGGCGATTCTGACTTCATGCAAAGAAATACAAGAAGAAACTCTCCAAAAACTCACAAGTTCAATGGATGCAAGAATTGTGAAGGTGAAATCAAAGAAGGGTTCCTATGATAACATGTAACTTGGCCTGTTAGGATGTTTTATAGTTAAGTAGCTTTTTTGTTCAGTGAATGTGACCTCCTAATGCTGCAAATTCCACAAATGAGCATTTTCAGTTCTTTAAAACAGATCAAATGTTCAGAAATTCTCCTGTGCCTAATAATTTGGAACAGTGCATTTTGAGTTTTTATTCATTTTGGAGATTATACTGTTATCATTGGGAGGTTTCTTCAATAAAATTCGATGCATACTCTAACGGGTGATGACTTTTATTAGACTGACTGTCATTTGCACCGACCACTTAGGAAAATCAGAGAAAAATATAATTTGCATAATAATTTGGAACATGGTGTATATATAAATACAGTGTGTCCGTAAAGTCATGGTGCACTTTTGACCAGTCACAGGAAAGCAACAAAAGATGATAGAAATGTGAAATCTGCACCAAATAAATGGAAAACCCTCCCAGTTTCTGTAGGATGATGTGGCAGCATGTGCACATGCGCATATGATGACGTAACACTGTGTATACAGCGGAGCAGCCCATCCAGTCGAGATGTGGACGGTACAGAGGAAAGTTCAGTGTGTTCTGTGGCTCGCTAATTTCGAATCTGTGACCAAAGTGCTACGTGAATATTGGCATGTTTATAACGAAGCGCCACCACATAGGAATAACATTACTCGGTGGGATAAGCAGTTGAAGGAATCCAGCAGTTTGGTGGAGAAACCCTGTTCTGGTAGGCCATCAATCAGTGACGAGCCTGTAGAGGCTATACGGGTTAGCAACCTATGGAGCCCTAAAAAATCTGTTTGTGCGTGTGCTCGACAACTACTCCTAAGCAAGACTACAGTTCATAAGGTGTTAAAGAAACGTCTCTGTTTTACAGAGTACAAATTGCGGCTGTTGCACGCTATCAAACCGGCGGATAGACCTACACGATGCGCGTTTGCTACCGATATGCTTCATGAGATCGACAATGATGCAAGATTTTTCCCGAAGATTGTGTTTAGCGATGAGGTGACCTTCCATATCTGTGGACATGTTCATCGCCATAACGTCCGAATATGGGCTGCTGAACATCCTCATGCCTACGTTGAGCATGAACGTAACACCCCTAAAGTGAACGTGTGGTGTGGCCTGATGCATGATAAGCTCATTTTTTTTCGCGGAGTCTGTGATGGCAAACACGTATCTTGAGATGTTGGAATTGTGTGGAGTGCCACAATTTCCAGAAGGTGTCATCTATCCACAGGACGGCGCTCCTCCACACTACGCCACCATTGTTCGTGAGTTTCTGGATAGAACATTCCCCCAGCGGTAGATAGGCGGAGTTCTGTCAAGCCATGGCCACCACGATCCCTGGATCTGACGTCCTTAGACTTTTACTTTTGGGGTTATGTGAAGCAACATGTGTACACTGAACGTATCAACGACATTGATCACTTAAAACAGAGAATCACAGACGTTATTCACTCTGTTACACCAGACATCCTTACCCGTGTGTGGCAAGAACTTCAATATCGTTTGGATGTGTGTAGGGCAACAAATGGAGCCCACATCGAACTGCACTGAATAGGTATGAAACTGGGAGAGTTTTTCTTTTATTTGGAGCATATTTCACATTTCCATCGTCTTTTGTTGCTTTCCAGTGACTGGTCAAAAGTGCACCATGACTTTACGGACACTGTGTGTGTATGTGTATATATATATATATATATATATATGTATATTTATAGTATATACACATGCACAGTATAGCACAAAAGTGAGTACACCTCTCACATTTTTGTAAATACTTTATTATATCTTTTCTTGGGACAACACTGAAGATCTGACACTTTTATATAATATAAAGTCGTCCGTGTACAGTTTTTTATAACGGTGTAAATTTGGTGCCTCTAAATAACCCAATACACAGCCATTAATGTCTAAACCGCTGGCAACAAAAGTGAGTACACCCCTAAGTGAAAATGGCCAAATTGTGCCCAACTTGTCAATATTTTGTGTAGCCACCATTATTTTCAAGCACCGCCATAGCGCTCTTGGCCATGGAGGTCACTGGAACTTCACAGGTCACCACTAGAATCCTCTTCCACTTCTCCATGAAGACATCACGGAGCTGGTGGATTTTAGAGACGTTGCTCTCCTCCACGTTCCGTTTGAGGATTCCCCACAGATGCTCAATAGGGTTTCGGTCTGAAGACATGGTTGGCCAGTCCAGCACCTTTACCCTCAGTTTCTTTAGCGTGGCAGTGGTCATCTTGGAGTTTTGTTTGGGGTAGTTATGTTGGAATATTGCCCTGAGGCCCAGTTTCCGATGGGCAGGGATCTTGCTTTGCTTCATTACATCACAGTACATGTTGGCATTCATAACTTCCTCAAATAACTGTAGCTCCCCCAGCCGGCAGCACTCATGCAACCCAAAACCATGACACTCCAACCACCATGCTTGACTGTAGGCAAGACACACTTGTCTTTGTACTCCTCACCTGGTTGCCACCACACACGCTTGACTCCATCTGAAACAAATAAGTTTATCTTGAACTCCTCAGACCACAGGACATGATTGCAGTAATCCATGTCCTTAGTCTTCTTGTCTTCAGCAAAGTGTTTGCGGGCTTTCTTGTGCATCATATTTAGAAGAAGCTTCCTTCTGGGATACAGCCATGCAGACCAATTTGATGCAGTGTGTGGCGTATGGTCTGAGCACTGACAGGCTGACCCCTACCCCTTTAACCTCTGCAGAAATGCTGGCAGCACTCATACGTCTATTGTGAAAAGACAACCTGTAGATATGACGCTGAGCACGTGCATTCAGCGTCTTTGGTCGACCATGGCGAGGCCAGTTCTGAGTGGAACCTGTCTTGTTGAACTGCTGTATGGTCTTGACCACCATGCTGTAGCTCAGTTTCAGGGTGTTTGCAATCTTCTTATAGCCTAGGCCATCTTTAAATAGAGCAATTATTCTTTTTTTCAGATCCTCAGAGTTCTTTGCCATGAGGCGCCATCTTGAACTTCCAGTGACCAGTATGAGATAGAGCGATAACATCAAATTTAACACACCTGCTCCACATTCACACCTGAACCCTTGTAACACTAATGAGTCACATGACACCTCTCACGGAAATGGCTAATTTCACAATTTTCACTTAGGGGTGTACTCACTTTTGCCAGTGGTTTAGATGATATTAATGGCTGTGTGTTGAGTTATTTAGAGGGCACACCAAATTTACACTGTTATACAAGTTGTATACTGACTGCTTTACATTGTACCAAAGTGTCAGATCTTCAGTGTTGTCCCTTTTTGGGGTGATCTCTTAAGGTGAGATCTTAGTGACTGCCTGCCCCTGACTTGATAAATATAAGCCGAGTGCATGCATAAAAGAGAGACATCGGACACAAAGTCAGATGTGTGCTACTTACTTGGCAAGAGCTGGCACAGAACTGAGTTTATTAGTACAAACAAAAGATCATGTAACAGACAGGAAGAGAGCGTCTCACATCTCCTGAGCAGTTATCGTGTCAGTCTGTGATTGGTCCATGTTAGGTCCGTTCCATATATGGTATTCAATGTATCCAATTTTACATTCCAAGGATTCCTTCCAGGGCATAGTTCCAGGATGCAGGCACCATCTTGCCACACCACATTTGAACTAGCTTATGTAAGGTTAATAATTGATTTCATTAGCCATTCTTTCCTTCACACCATGAAAACATATAATAAAATATTTACAAGTTAAGGGGTGTACTCACTTTTGTGATATATTCGGTAAATCTTTATTGTTTACATTATGGATGTAGCAGCTCCAAATATTTCTTATTTTTTATTACATATTTATATATTTTTAATAGGAAATTGTGTTTTTGTTTTTTTTGTAGTTAATTTCTGCATTGTAGTTTTATATCTTTGGGAAGTCCTGATTTAGGAACTTGATCATGTGATCACTTATTTGCTATGATAATACACTGCAATATTTCCGGATGCTCCCTCTTCATAACCACTTTGAAGCCATGGTCACTATTGACTGTGGTATCTAGAACTTAAACATCTGGGAGAAAAGTTATCTCTGATCTCAGATTTTGCCTCAGTAGCCTGATTGTCAGTCACAGCTGTGCTCCCTTGAATGTTTGACATATTATATTAAAGGGGTTAAAGGTAATTTGTCACCAAGTTTTTGCCACCGAATCTGAAAGCAGTATAGGCAAACACCCCGATTCCGGCGATGTATCACTTTCTGGGCTTCTTGATGTAGTTTTATTAAAATCACTGTTTTATCATTAGGAGATTATCACTAGAGGACTGGTAAACCCACTGCCATGTAGTCCTCCATATTCATGAGCTCTGTGTAACCCCGCCCCACCAATGATTGGCAGCTTTTCTGCCTTTGCACAGTGTACACTAAATGCTGCCAATCAGTGGTGTGGGCGGAGTTATACAGAGCTCAGCATTTAGAGAACTGCTGGATCTGTAGCAGCTAAAACAGGGATTTTATCAAAACAGCAAAAAGCAGCCCAGTAAGGCTACTTTCACACTTGCGTTTTTTAGCGCTGCGTATCGAGCGCACATGAAACGCATGAAAAATCCGCGTGCAAACGCGTGTAATTGCTGCGATATTTTGCAGTCGAATAGTGCGCATTGCTTTGGAAAAACGCAGCGATTGTATGCGATTTAAAGCGTTTTTGTATGCGTTTGCGTTTTTTCTGGGCAAAACACATGATGAAAATCCTTGAAAAATTCTTGCAACAGAACCCACCAATGGGACACCAGTGGGCGTGTCTCATTGAAAATCTTTATATAGAGCCTGTTCACACCCTTTTTTACATTTGCTTGCATTTGCCTTGATGAACATGGATCAGCTTATGCAGACTTTCTTCTTCAACCTTGATGTGGACATGGCTATGGCACAGTCTTATGCCTTTGCTTGCCATGAACAAAGGAAGAGAGATAGACAGTGGAGACGGCAGCGTCGTCGTTTGTGGGTACATCCCATTGTTGAACTCCGGGAGAGCCGTGGAGCGTATCACACCCTCTACAATGAGCTGCAGTCAAACCCGAGAAATTTAACGACTACACCCGGATGTCACAACAATCCTTCATGGATTTACTTGCTCGGGTACAACAATTAATAAGGAGACAGGACACCCAGCTCCGTCGGGCGATTCCTCCAGAGGAAAGACTTCTGGTGACATTACGGTATGTATTATTGATAAACAAATGCCTGCATCATTGTATTACTAATGCCATGTACTATTACAAAGATGACATCATTCTTGTTCTGCCAGCTAGTAAACAAAGACCTGCATAATTATTTTTATGCCATTTTTTGGATTATTAATGTTTTGCAAAAACATATACAATAATAATTTTTTTGTTCTTTCTCTAGATTCCTTGCTACTGGAGAGAGCCTGTCTTCACTCCACTTCCAGTACAGGATTGGTATCTCCACGTTGTCAGGAATTGTTGTTGACACCTGCCGGGCATTGTGGACTGTTCTCTGTCCGGAATTTATGCCCTGCCCACCACCGAAAAGTGGCTAGAAATAGCAGAAAAATTCTGGACAACATGCAATTTCCCCAACTGTTTGGGAGCAGTTGATGGGAAACACATCCGCATCATCAAACCTAAAAGAACAGGCTCGGAGTACTACAATTACAAGAAGTACTATTCTACAGTTCTTATGGCCATTGCGGATGCAGACTGTATGTTTGTTGCGGTGGACATTGGGGCATTTGGCCGTGGGAATGACTCACAGGCGTTTAAGAACTCGGACATGGGACGGAGGTTGTATGGAAAACAGTTTAATTTCCCCATGCCACGGCCTCTTCCCCACACCGAAGGTCCAGTAATGCCATTTGTAATGGTTGGGGATGAGGCATTCCAGATGAGCCAACACCTACTTAAACCCTACTCCAGCCGGGACTTGGACCACAACAAAAAAATTTTCAATTACAGGCTGACCAGGGCAAGAAGAACTGTAGAGTGTGCCTTCGGTATACTGGTTTCCAGGTGGTGCATTCTGGGCACAGCCATTCATCTGAAAGTGCAAACAGTGGATGAAGTTGTGAAGGCCTGTGTGGTGCTACATAACTTTGTCATGGCGAAAGAGCACCCAAACTTTGAACTTGATGATGCAGCTCCTAACCCATTGCCTGAGTTCACTCAGCACCCTCTCAGGTCTTCTGTTGAAGTAGGCCAAATGAGAGACCAATTTGCGGCCTACTTCATCTCAGATGTAGGACGGGTGGATTGGCAAGAACAAATGGTGTAAAATAATGTTCTTGTCTGTATGTTAATCAAAAATTTTTTTTTTTTAGTTAAATAAAATACCTCTGTTTATACCTGTACCACGTGCAGTCTGTTTTTAAATTAAAAAACAATTATGAAATGGCCAGGTTTACCAGTGAATTCATGATGCATATTTTTGGGTGCATCATGAATTTATTTGTAATCCTGACTATGTAGTTAAATATACATGCACACAAGTTGTATGACCTTTATTTAACACAACAATTATTTGTGTCACTGTGACTTGATTTGGAACGCAGAGATAATAAAGATTATACATCTTGTTCTATACCAATGCCTGGTGGCATGCTGAAGTGGTGCTGCCCCAAATAACGCATCGTCACTTCAGAATCTATCAGGCCTGGGCAGGTGAGTACACATGACTTCTAAACAGCAGCATCGCTACAGTATGCTTCAAATTAATGCAGACTGAAGCAACGCTGCTGGTTAAAACTCATGTCTATTCACCTGCCCAGGTGTGATAGTAATGATACAAGGCTGGGCAGGTGAGTACACATGAGTTATAAACAGCAGCATCACTACAGTATGCTTCAAATATATGCATACTGAAGCAACACATCTGGTTAAAACCCATGTCTATTCACCTGGCCAGGTGTGATAGTAATGATACAAGGCTGGGCAGGTGAGTACACATGAGTTCTAAACAGCAGCATCACTACAGTATGCTTCAAATATATGCATACTGAAGCAACGCATCTGGTTAAAACTCATGTCTATTCACCTGGCCAGGTGTGATAGTAATGATACAAGGCTGGGCAGGTGAGTACACGAGTTATAAACAGCAGCATCACTACAGTATGCTTCAAATTAATGCATACTGAAGCAACGCATCTGGTTAAAACTCATGTCTATTCACCTGGCCAGGTGTGATAGTAATGATACAAGGTCAGGGTATTGTACATATATAGTGTATTTTCACCATCATTTCCTCTGTTTCTTCAACACACACTGAATAGAGGATGTGCTCAATTACAAGCTATATCTAGAATCCCTGGCCTTGTATCACAAAGTGAAATAATGTCAAAAACACACCACACTCATTTAATTTTTTAGTATATCTGGCAAGGTTAAATAGATATGCCTTGCACTCAACACCATCCTCTATTCATTCTGTGCAATATTAGCAGACAGACAGACTGTTGGTGCAAAAAAAGGAATATATTTGTGTTTTGGACTAAACATATCTCCATGAAGTACACAAACTTGTGTCATTCCTGTAGTTATGTGTAGTCAAAAACGCAAAGTGTACATCGCAGTGTGTGTACGTCGCAGTGTGTAGGTGGCGAAATAAACACAAAGCAAACCAAAATTACTAAAAGAAGATTGGCACATTTATTTTGTACAACAGGAAAACAACATTTGAATTGGCAATGATTTTTTTGATTACATTTGTATAGATCACATTATAATTTTTTTTTATTAAAAAAAGAAAATATTTCTATTCACACAAAGGTTTTTGATAGATCACATTAGTACAATTTGTGTCCAACATGAGCATGGTATTGTCACTGCCCCAGAAGTAATAGAAAAATCAGATTAGTACAATGTTTGTCCAAGATGCAATTGGTAGTCACTGCCCCAGTAGTAATAGAAAAATCAGATTAGTACAATGTTTGTACAAGATGAAATTGGTAGTCACTGCCCCAGTAGTATAATAGAAAAAACAGATTAGTACAATGTTTGTCCAAGATGCAATTGGTATGTCACTGCCCCAGTAGTAATAGAAAAATCAGATTAGTACAATGTTTGTCCAAGATGCAATTGGTAGTCACTGCCCCAGTAGTAATATAAAAAACAGATTAGTACAATGTTTGTCCAAGATGCAATTGGTAGTCACTGCCCCAGTAGTAATAGAAAAATCAGATTAGTACAATGTTTGTCCAAGATGCAATTGGTAGTCACTGCCCCAGTAGTAATAGAAAAATCAGATTAGTACAATGTTTGTCCAAGATGCAATTGGTAGTCACTGCCCCAGTAGTAATAGAAAAATCAGATTAGTACAATGTTTGTACAAGATGCAATTGGTAGTCACTGCCCCAGTAGTAATAGAAAAAACAGATTAGTACAATGTTTGTACAAGATGCCATTGGTAGTCACTGCCCCAGTAGTAATAGAAAAATCAGATTAGTACAATGTTTGTACAAGATGCCATTGGTAGTCACTGACCCAGTAGTAATAGAAAAATCAGATTAGTACAATGTTTGTCCAAGATGCAATTGGTAGTCACTGCCCCAGTAGTAATAGAAAAATCAGATTAGTACAATGTTTGTACAAGATGCAATTGGTAGTCACTGCCCACAGTGTTATTGAATAAACAGATTAGTACAATGTTTGTACAAATGAGCATTGGTATGTCACTGCCCCAGTAGTAATAGAAAAATCAGATTAGTACAATGTTTGTCCAAGATGCAATTGGTAGTCACTGCCCCAGTAGTAATAGAAAAATCAGATTAGTACAATGTTTGTACAAGATGAAATTGGTAGTCACTGCCCCAGTAGTAATAGAAAAACAGATTAGTACAATGTTTGTCCAAGATGCAATTGGTAGTCACTGCCCCAGTAGTAATAGAAAAATCAGATTAGTACAATGTTTGTCCAAGATGCAATTGGTAGTCACTGCCCCAGTAGTAATATAAAAAACAGATTAGTACAATGTTTGTCCAAGATGCAATTGGTAGTCACTGCCCCAGTAGTAATAGAAAAATCAGATTAGTACAATGTTTGTCCAAGATGCAATTGGTAGTCACTGCCCCAGTAGTAATAGAAAAATCAGATTAGTACAATGTTTGTCCAAGATGCAATTGGTAGTCACTGCCCCAGTAGTAATAGAAAAATCAGATTAGTACAATGTTTGTACAAGATGCAATTGGTAGTCACTGCCCCAGTAGTAATAGAAAAAACAGATTAGTACAATGTTTGTACAAGATGCCATTGGTAGTCACTGCCCCAGTAGTAATAGAAAAATCAGATTAGTACAATGTTTGTACAAGATGCCATTGGTAGTCACTGACCCAGTAGTAATAGAAAAATCAGATTAGTACAATGTTTGTCCAAGATGCAATTGGTAGTCACTGCCCCAGTAGTAATAGAAAAATCAGATTAGTACAATGTTTGTACAAGATGCAATTGGTAGTCACTGCCCCAGTAGTAATAGAAAAAACAGATTAGTACAATGTTTGTACAAGATGCCATTGGTAGTCACTGCCCCAGTAGTAATAGAAAAATCAGATTAGTACAATGTTTTACAAGATGCAATTGGTAGTCACTGCCCCAGTAGTAATAGAAAAATCAGATTAGTACAACGTTTGTCCAAGATGCAATTGGTAGTCACTGCCCAGTAGTAATAGAAAAATCAGATTAGTACAATGGTTGTACAAGATGCAATTGGTAGTACTGCCCCAGTAGTAATAGAAAAATCAGATTAGTACAATGTTTGTACAAGATGCAATTGGTAGTCACTGCCCCAGTAGTACTAGAAAAATCAGATTAGTACAATGTTTGTACAAGATGCAATTGGTAGTCACTGCCCCAGTAGTAATAGAAAAATCAGATTAGTACAATGTTTGTACAAGATGCAATTGGTAGTCACTGCCCCAGTAGTAATAGAAAAATCAGATAAGTACAATGTTTGTACAAGATGCAATTGGTAGTCACTGCCCCAGTAGTAATAGAAAAATCAGATTAGTACAATGTTTGTACAAGATGCAATTGGTAGTCACTGCCCCAGTAGTAATAGAAAAATCAGATTAGTACAATGTTTGTACAAGATGCAATTGGTAGTCACTGCCCCAGTAGTAATAGAAAAATAAGATTAGTACAATGTTTGTACAAGATGAAATTGGTAGTCACTGCCCCAGTAGTAATATAAAAAAACAGATTAGTACAATGTTTGTCCAAGATGCAATTGGTAGTCACTGCCCCAGTAGTAATAGAAAAATCAGATTAGTACAATGTTTGTACAAGATACAATTGGTAGTCACTGCCCCAGTAGTAATAGAAAAATCAGATTAGTACAATGTTTGTACAAGATGCAATTGGTAGTCACTGCCCCAGCAGTAATAGAAAAATCAGATTATTACAATGTGTGTACAAGATGCCATATGTATCGTCACTGCCACAGAAGTTGTATAGAAATGTGCTTTTTTATTACAAATTTTTATTGCTACTGACGTTTTAGTGGTGATTTCGATACTCTGGGGGTGTGCAGAGTAGAAGAGCGGCTGGAAACCGATGAAGGGGTTCGAGGGGAAGGGGCAACAAAAGTAGTGGGTGAAGGAAGATCACACATCAAATGAGAGGCACTTTGAGACACATTAGGAGGAGAGGGTGGATGGACAAACAAAGATTTTTTTTTTTTCTTCTTGGAGACAGGAGTACCATGCATGGACCGACTTCTCTGTGTCCGCCTTGAGCTGGTTGACCTTGGCCTTGAAACAAAAAAGACTGAATGTGGGTCACCGCTCTCATGCTCGGTGGTGGCAGTGGCGGTGGAAGTGTTGGCAGTGCTCGGAGTAACAAAAGGGTTGGCGGTGTTCCAAGGAGAAGTGGGTGCCCTTGAAATGGATTGATGCTGACTGGTGGCGGTACTCATAGGATCAGTGGGTGCTGTGGCGGTAAATTGTTGACTGGTGGCGGTACTCCTAGAAGGTGAAGTGGGTGCCCTTGAAATGGATTGTTGCTGATTGGTGACGGTACTCATAGGATCAGTGGGTGCTGTGGCGGGAAATTGTTGACTGGTGGCGGTACTCCTAGAAGGAGAAGTGGGTGTGTTGGCTCAAGCAGGTACTGCGCTAGCTTGAGTCCATGACTGTGGACCAGTGTCTGTGGTGGTGTTGCTCCACACAGGAGCAGCGCTTGACATGGTGGTGGCGACGGTGGAGTGTCCAACAGTACTCGGACTTGTGGTGGTGTAGTGGTGACTCAGAATGCTGGTGGCCGTGCAGTGGTATGCAGCAGAAGTCGGTAGTGATGTGTGGCGAATCAGGGTGGCACTGTTGGATATGCAACCACTGACTGCTGCACGTACCAATTCTGCTGCATAGCCTGCAAGTAAGCATTGTTGCAGGCCTGCATCACACTCAGCTGTTGCTCAGGAGTAAGGTGTTCCGCCATGCCCCGTTCTATTTTACTGAAAAAATGGTGCGCTGGTCTGTTGAGGTCGGCCTCCAGGCGATCAAGACGCTGTTCGACACTGTTGAAACGGTGATCCATGTGGGTAAAACCACGTTCCATCAGTGAAAAACCGCTTCCAACTCTGCCTCCAAGCGTCTTGATATTGCCTTGAAAGGACTCGCTCAAGTGAACAAACTCGGGCAAGACATTCCTCTCCATGGCCCTCTGCCGCTGGCGGGAAGTGCCCGCATAACCAGTGGCAGAGACCTGGGAGAGGGGAACACCTGATGGACCAGCTTCCTGGTCACCAGCTGTCCGTGTTGCTGACCTGCAAGTTGCTTCCAGGCTGTCGGATGGCTGGGACGAGTCCAAGGTTGTCCGAGGAAGGACTGCTTCAGGGACAGGCTGCATGGTGCTGCTCCAGGTGCTGTGGAAAGAAAAACAAAACATTACTATAATGCATGAACAAGAAGCATCAGCTGTAGAAAAGAAAATAAAGAAAAAACTTAAAAAAAACGAAAAAACTTACGCTCTGCTAGCAAGGACGGTCTCAGGAATGCCAACTCGCGATAATAGCGATATTTATTTCTAGGCCTTGCTGCAGAACCACTGCGAACCTGTCCCTCTGCTCGAACATCAGTGTTGAAGCGGTCCTTCATCGAGCGCCATCGTGTGCAGATTTTGTTCACTGTTGATCAAAAAAAAAAATAATGGAGACTGTGCAAAATCACTCTCAACACACATACCTGAATGAAAATTTAAAACTGTTAATGCAGCATTATAAAAAGCTCAAGAATCCACATGTCAGTGACTGTTGAACCACATGACACTGTTATGTTTGCTGTTAGAATATATCTGGCAGCAAAAACAACCTTAACATGAGGAACAAGAGTGACTGGACAATAAAAAAATGAATATAAAGCACAACACATAGCTCAAGAATCCACATGTCATTGACTGTTGAACCAGTTTGCACTGTTGGGTTTGCTGGCAGAATATATCTGCCAGTAAACCCATCAGTGTCCTCAGGAACAACAGTGAGTGCAGCATAAAAACAAACACTAGAATGCAGAACACATTGCAATAGCATACACAGGGCAGTCAGTGTTGAACCAGAGGGCACTGTTGGGTTTGCTGGCAGAATATATCTGCCAGTAAACCCATCAGTGTCCTCAGGAACAACAGTGAGTGCAGCATAAAAACAAACACTAGAATGCAGAACACATTGCAATAGCATACACAGGGCAGTCAGTGTTGAACCAGAGGGCACTGTTGGGTTTGCTGGCAGAATATATCTGCCAGTAAACCCATCAGTGTCCTCAGGAACAACAGTGAGTGCAGCATAAAAACAAACACTAGAATGCAGAACACATTGCAATAGCATACACAGGGCAGTCAGTGTTGAACCAGAGGGCACTGTTGGGTTTGCTGGCAGAATATATCTGCCAGTAAACCCATCAGTGGCCTCAGGAACAGCAGTGAGTGCTGCATAAAAAACAAACACTAGAATGCAGAACACATTGCAATAGCATACACAGGGCAGTCAGTGTTGAACCAGAGGGCACTGTTGGGTTTGCTGGCAGAATATATCTGCCAGTAAACCTATCAGTGTCCTCAGGAACAACAGTGAGTGCAGCATAAAAACAAACACTAGAATGCAGAACACATTGCAATAGCATACACAGGGCAGTCAGTGTTGAACCAGAGGGCACTGTTGGGTTTGCTGGCAGAATATATCTGCCAGTAAACCCATCATTGGCCTCAGGAACAACAGTGAGTGCAGCATAAAAACAAACACTAGAATGCAGAACACATTGCAATAGCATACACAGGGCAGTCAGTGTTGAACCAGAGGGCACTGTTGGATTTGCTGGAAGAATATATCTGCCAGTAAACCCATCAGTGGCCTCAGGAACAACAGTGAGTGCAGCATAAAAACAAAACTAGAATGCAGAACACATTGCAATAGCATACACAGGGCAGTCAGTGTTGAACCAGAGGGCACTGTTGGGTTTGCTGGCAGAATATATCTGCCAGTAAACCCATCAGTGTCCTCAGGAACAACAGTGAGTGCAGCATAAAAACAAACACTAGAATGCAGAACACATTGAAATAGCATACACAGGGCAGTCAGTGTTGAACCAGAGGGCACTGTTGGGTTTGCTGGCAGAATATATCTGCCAGTAAACCCATCAGTGTCCTCAGGAACAACAGTGAGTGCAGCATAAAAACAAACACTAGAATGCAGAACACATTGCAATACACAGGGCAGTCAGTGTTGAACCAGAGGGCACTGTTGGGTTTGCTGGCAGAATATATCTGCCAGTAAACCCATCAGTGGCCTCAGGAACAACAGTGAGTGCAGCATAAAAACAAACACTAGAATGCAGAACACATTGCAATAGCATACACAGGGCAGTCAGTGTTGAACCAGAGGGCACTGTTGGGTTTGCTGGCAGAATATATCTGCCAGTAAACCCATCAGTGGCCTCAGGAACAACAGTGAGTGCAGCATAAAAACAAACACTAGAATGCAGAACACATTGCAATAGCATACACAGGGCAGTCAGTGTTGAACCAGAGGGCACTGTTGGGTTTGCTGGCAGAATATATCTGCCAGTAAACCCATCAGTGTCCTCAGGAACAACAGTGAGTGCAGCATAAAAACAAACACTAGAATGCAGAACACATTGCAATAGCATACACAGGGCAGTCAGTGTTGAACCAGAGGGCACTGTTGGGTTTGCTGGCAGAATATATCTGCCAGTAAACCCATCAGTGTCCTCAGGAACAACAGTGAGTGCAGCATAAAAACAAACACTAGAATGCAGAACACATTGCAATAGCATACACAGGGCAGTCAGTGTTGAACCAGAGGGCACTGTTGGGTTTGCTGGCAGAATATATCTGCCAGTAAAACCCATCAGTGGCCTCAGGAACAACAGTGAGTGCAGCATAAAAACAAACACTAGAATGCAGAACACATTGCAATAGCATACACAGGGCAGTCAGTGTTGAACCAGTTTGCACTGTTGGGTTTGCAGGCAGAATATATCTGCCAGTAAACCCATCATTGGCCTCAGGAATAGGGTTGAGCATTCCGATACTGCAAGTATCGGGTATCGGCCGATATTGGCTGTATCGGAATTCCGATTCCGAGTACCGATTTTTCGTCATATCGGATACCGGAATCGGAATTGTCACTGTCAGTGTCCGTCGGTCGGGTCTGTCAGGAGTCAGGGCACTTACCTGGCAGAAGATCTCCGGCGGTCACGTCCTGGACTGCTTCATGGCCGCCATCCTCTTCTCCCCGGCGGTCACATGCAGTTTCTCGCGATAACTGCAGTGACTGCTGGGTAATCCCGGCCGTAAAGCAGTCAGTCCGATGACGTCACCGCCGGGGAAGCAGGCAATCAGCTGTGCTGCGTTGCGATGACAGGCTCTGCCTGTCATTGCGATGTAGCAGAGCTGGATCGTCGTGGGACTGTCGTTACTATGGACTGCGTCGGAAAGGTGGTATACTGTTGGTTTGTTTTTTTTATTTTTTTACAGGAGATCGATGGCGTCGCAGGAATGAGAGAGTAATAAAAAAAATGAAAACTGTGTTGTCTCTTTTATTTCATTAAAATACTTTTTTCTTGCTTTGTCTTTTTTTTAAACATTTAAAAACTTTGGGATTAATAATGGATCGGTGTCTTATTGACGCCTCTCCATTATTAACCGGGCTTATTGTCACCGTGCAATCAACGGTGACATTAACCCCTTATTACCCCGCTTGCCACCGCTACAGGGCAAGTGGGAAGAGCCGGGTAAAGTGCCACAATTGGCACATCTTTTGATGCGCCAAATGTGGGGCTGCTGTAGCCTGGTATTATCAGGCTGTTGAGGGCCAAAATCCATGGGCCTTGACAGTCTTTTAATACCAGGCCGCAGCAGTCTGCATTTTACTTGGCTGGTTAACAAAAATAGGGGGACCCCTACGCCGTTTTTTTTTCGAGGGGATCCCCTATTTTTGTTAACCAGCCAAGCTAAGCAGACTGCTGTGGCCTGGTATTATCAGGCTTGCAAGGTCCATGGATATTGGATCCTTACCAGCCTGAAAAACCAGGCCTCAGCGGTCTGCTTCATCTGGCTGGTTAACAAAAATAGGGGGGACCCCACGCCAATTTTTTTCGAGGGGATCCCTATTTTTGTTAATCAGCCAAGATATGCAGACTGCTGTGGCCTGGTATTATCAGGCTGGCAAGGTCCATGGATCTTGGCTCCTTAACAGCCTGAAAATCCAGGCCTCAGCGGTCTGCTTCATCTGGCTGGTTAACAAAAATAGGGGGGACCCCACGCCAATTTTTTTCGAGGGGATCCCCTATTTTTGTTAATCAGCCAAGATATGCAGACTGCTGTGGCCTGGTATTATCAGGCTGGCAAGGTCCATGGATCTTGGCTCCTTAACAGCCTGAAAATCCAGGCCTCAGCGGTCTGCTTCATCTGGCTGGTTAACAAAAATAGGGGGGACCCCACGCCATTTTTTTTTCGAAGGGAACCCCTATTTTTGTTAATCAGTTCCCTCTGACGTCACTGATGGTGTCCCTGGCTGACCTGAAGTGAAAGTGGAAAGCAATCAATTAAGCTTTCCACTTCCTCTCCTGTCAGCCAGGAGAGGAGCTCATTCATTTGGGGGTTTACTGTGAGGCTGCAGCATTAGCTGCGGTCCCTGCAGTAAACATTAACCCTTTCTGAAGGATTACACCGTGGGACCTGACTGTGCATCGGATTGGTAAGAATAATTTTGCTTTATTATTTTATTTTTATTACAGGAAATGGTTTTAGCAGGTAAATAAAATATGGTCAAAAACTGTGTGATTATTTCATTAAACTTCTTTTTTATTAAAGTGTGTGTGTTTGATTTTTCTTTCATACAATAGGATTAATAATTGATAGTTGTCTAATTGACAGCTCTCAATTATTAACCTGGCTTAAAGTGACCTTTCAATTGCAAGGTCATTTTAACCCCTTATTAACCCATTCGCCACCGCTACAGGCAATGGGAATAGACGGGCAAAGTGCCAGAAAGGGCAAATCTAATTAGAGATTTGCCCTTTCTGGGGTGTCTGGGGGCAGATGTTAAGTAGCCGGGGGGGGGCCAAAAAAAATGGTCCCTCTCTGGGCTATTATTATCTGCCCCCACTCACTGGCTTTGTCTGTCTGGTTGCGAAAATAGGGCGGGAGCCCACGCATTTTTTTTCAGCAATTTTACACCTCATATATATATATATACATGTCATTGAATTTGTGACACATATATATATATATATATATTTATAGTTCATACACTTCTACATAGTATAATAGCCGCTAATTCAATTGCCGGCTTTTGTGAAAATGCAGAACCCGACATGAAATGACACTTGGTGTACATAGGGTTAACCATGTCTTTTCATGTAGTTTGATATCTGATTTGCACAAACAATTACATGAGTGTAAGTGTGCAAAATTTCACACCTGTAGGGGTTAATTAAAGGTGTAAATTCGTTGTAAAAAAAACGGACTTTTTTGCTACGAATTTACACCTTTAATTAACCCCTACAGGTGTGAAATTTTGCACACATAGACTGATGTAATTGTTTGTGCAAATCAGATAGCAAAGGACATGAAAAGACATGGTTAACCCTATGTACACCAAGTGTCATTTCATGTCGGGTGCTTCTGTCTTTTCACAGAAGCCGGCTTTACCCGGCAATTGAATCAGAGGATATTTTACTATGTAGAAGTGTATAAACTATACATATATGTATATATATATGTCACAATGACATGTATATATATATATGTATTCTATGTGTGTATATTTAGTGTTTACAAGGAAAGAAAGAGGTTTTTTTAGTTGCGATATTTTGTTCCCATAGACTTACATGGGACTATCGGTATCGGGTATCGCCGATATTTTAATGGTATCGGCGATACCATTCCGATTCCGATACTTTTGGATATCGGAAAGTATAGCTCAACTCTACTCAGGAACAACAGTCAGTGCAGCATTACAGAGAATGAAAATACTTACTAAACGCCTTTTTGAGGTTTGGAGAGGCGCTGTCCCAGCCATCCATCAACGCTGCGGCCACCTCGTTCCATAGCCGCCGGGTCACCACATTGTCCTTGTACTGCGGATCACGGCTGTCCCACAACGGGACACGCTCATGGACCTGGCAGATGAGGGCCTCATTATCCACATACAGGTCGTCGTCCTGTTGTGGAACCTAGAAGAAACAAAATAAAAATTACAATCTTGTATTTTTTTTTACAAAGAAAAGAACAATAGGAGTAGAAAAGAAATACATTCAAAGGCTATATACTTACATTCCGTCTCGCCACCGGGACTTGACTCGGCTGCGACTGCTCCTGCTGAGACTCCTCAATGCCCGTGTCCGACGATGATGTCTGAAAAAGAAACACAAATTTTAGCCATTTGTAGATTCAGCAGCTATACTTACCCAAAGGCAGGAAGATACTCACATCATGCTCTGCTTCAGCCAGTTCTTGCCGGGATGGTGAATATTCTGATCCAGAAGACATGCTGCAAAAAAAATAAAAAATTACATGAGCACATATTACATTATAAGGACAGCCTGTCATTTGTTTAAAGAATACTCACATTCTTGCACTTTGGATCGGTCTTGAGTCCAGGCACAGTGTCTCCAGGCAATATCCAGGCTGTTGTGGTCCAAGATGGATCTTGCAGTCTCCAGGTCCAGTCTCCAGGCAGTGTGGTATGGTGCACGCTGTTTTCAGGCCTTTTCATAGGGATCCAGGCTGTATCTTCAGGTCTTATCAGCATGCAGTCTCCAGGCTGTCTGAGTAGGGGTCTGTGTGGCACTGACACCTTCCTTATCTATACTCATTTTATCTAGACTCCTCAGAAACAATGTATCTTGTCTAGGGGGTAATTTGACAAGTGTCTAGACATTGTTTAACAAAAAATTGCGTGCGCGCACAAGCGCTGACAAGCGCACAGCCACACGCACGCCAGCGCCCACATAGACGGCAATAATATTTTTGTGTGCATAGCGTGCGCGCACTTGCGCACGCGCATTTTTAAATTGTTGTGATGAAAAAAAAAAAGCAACATGTAGCGTCTAGCGCGTCTGGGCGCACACCTGGAAAATGCGCTGCGCACGCAAAACGCTAATGAGCGCGTGCAAGCGCAAGACACTGCGCCCGCCATGTTAATGATAGGGGAACATTGCGCATGCGACCAATAGCGCACGATACGCAGCGCTAAAAAACGCAAGTGTGAAAGTAGCCTAAGTGACATATTTTTGGAATCAGGGTCTCTGTCTCTATATTATGTTTCTCTCAGATGGGAAATTAAAAACCTGGTGAAAGATTCCCTTTAAGGCTATTTTAACAGCCTTGATAGAAATATTATCATATCACCGCCATTTTTTGCCTGTTTTTTTTAGACTGGTTTCACACATCTGACATACAGTATAAGTATGGTGTCTGAATGAGTCGCGGATATCTCGACCCAAACTCAACAGTCTGATGGAGGCCTATGTGACTGTTGAGTACCGGTTGGGAACTTGCAACTGGACCCGACGTCGCAATCCATATTCGGACCATGAAAGTTGGATGTGTGAAACTAGCCTTCTAGTCAACGTAGGGTCACTCTAGTAAATCTCTTTTCTAAACCTCCTATTTTCTATCATTTCTACATACAGAGTGAAATCAGTACATGCTTTAGATACTCATTTTAATTTCACTTCCCGTCTCCATTTCATTCATTCATATTAATACCGTAATTGTTTTCCTCTTGTTATGTTTCATGTTTGTAATAATAAAATAATAATTATATTTTTCTGGTAAAAAAAAAATCGCAAAAATCCGATCCGGAACAGCCGGGCGCGTGCGAAACAAATTAGTGTTTAACTTTGTGGTGTAACATAAATGCTTCGTTTTAGAGAACAAAAAGGAGCCCGGCTCATTGGGACTTGTAGCCAGCAGAAGAATGCAGGTGTTCAGAAAGTGCGAGATAAATGAGTCACTCATCATCTGAACAATGCACAAGATGAATTGCTAGACGGTGGCCATTTTTCTTCACCTTCTGCAAAAAAATTGCTTTATGCATTGGCAATTAAGCCTAAAAGCGAAATGTAGCAAGGAGCGTTTGAGACAGATTTATTAGTACAGAATATCCGACACAGTAAGTTGACGGTGGTATTTATTTCATTCTCACGCATGGTGCGCGTCCCTCTCGGACCATCATCTGTACAGTACCGCTGCATTCTGTCACCAATAAATCACCGTTATATACAGCGCTTTCTATTTTTAAGCCTGGTAATTTTTAGACGTGTGTCGCTTTCTTAATTCATATATTTAAGTGGATCTCCGGAAATATGTAAATATTGCTCAAGCGGCAGGTCATTAAATGCGCTAATATTCTGTCTTTTAATGGGAACCTGTCACATTGGAAATGTCGTGTAATATATATAGGACAGGAGAAACTGAGCACATAAACATATGGTTTTCTGGAAAACAAAAATCTTTACTTGTCTATTATTCATTCAGATCCCTGCTTATTGTGGATTTAGGAGTCCAGTGGGTGGTCCTAACCAGTGATTGACAGTCAGTCCTGTATAGATGTGCATAGCTATCAATTACCGATTGGGCTTAGGAGTCCAGTGGGCGGTCCTAACCAGTGATTGACAGTCAGTCCTGTATAGATGTGCATAGCCATCAATTACCGATTGGGCTTAGGAGTCCAGTGGGCGGTCCTAACCAGTGGGTGACAGTCCTGTGTAGGTGTGCATAGCTGTCAATTACTGATTAAGGGTTCCCGTGACTGCTAAGCCCAGCATGAGCAGGATTTGTATGAATGAAATACAAGCTATAATGGATCTTTTCCCGCAAACCTATATATTAATTGGTTTAGCTTCTCCTGCTCGATAATATTCTGCTGGCAGAGTAGACTGGGTGTTCAATATGAGTTTGCCTTTGAAGGGCATATGATATCAGAAAATAACTGTTTTTATAATATATATACTTTTTTTTAGTTGGTAATGTTTTTTTATAGTTGCGTATTAAAATCTTTCTTAAAAAAATAGAATGACCAGTACACTGCGGTTATTGAGATTAAGAATGCATGAACTCTAATTTTGGTGTAAACATTAAAAATGTAAGTTAACTAACTAGGGGTTTTTTTTATCAAAGAGCACAAAAGCCATCCAGCCATGTCAAGGTGACCTTTATTATGGATGGTCCCTATCTGTTGTGAACATGTTGGAAATGACTTCTGAGCTGAGGCTCCCTCTGGTGGTTGCTGATGGTTTTGAAGCTGTATTGAATGACAAGGCTCTATCACCTGGAAGCGAGGATTGGCAATCAGGGAGACGGACTGGGCTGATATAAGTAAGCTGCCCTCCCATGATCCTCGCCGGTGATTAGTTTCCTCTTCCTGGTCTAGTTTGGAAATCAGCTGGTTTTCTGCTGTCTCCTGCAAACATTCAGATAAGTTACTTTCTGCTTTTTTTCTGTGGTTAGATTTTCTTTGTTTTTGCTGCCCTGCTTGGTGAGGTCAGCCGGGTCCCCTACAGGGGCTTGTGCTGGTCTCTGGATCTCATTTGTTTCTGTTCATTTGCTCTGTTCCTGTTGTTTCAGTGCTGCTGGATAGCAGCGTGTTCGCACCAGAGATCTGATTAAGTGGGGGAGAGATCATTTGATCTCAGCATTTTTGGAATCAGAAGTGTTGGAATTTTTCCTAGGGTTTTGCTGGGTTGCAGACAGTATTCTTTCCTATCCGGTCCTGTCTAGATAGCTTTTGGCCCCAGCGTTTGCTCACTCTATTTTCTGTCTGTGTTCATGTTTTCATCTTGTCTAACCGCCATTATATGTTTGGGGGCTTCCTATTCCTTTGGGGCTCTACTCCGGGGCAGTTAGCTTTCCTCTTTCTATCTTCAGTGTGTAGCTAATCTCTCCGGCTATGTCGAGGCGTCTAGGTCACCGTAGGTACGTCCCACGGCTGCTTCTAGTTGTGCGGTTAGTTTAGGGGTCTGCAACCTTTTAGTTCCCAACCTCTCTAGTGTTCGGCTGCCTTGGCTGTTTTTTGCTCCTGTCCTCCTCAGCTACCAAATCATAACACCTATCCACTATATGTCTTACCTCTGCATGTGCCAGACTAGCCTTATCAAAATGGGGAGTGAAAAGGAGACCAGACATAGGTCGCTATTAAAGCCTTGTATGGGAAAAATGGGTAGATAAGGATGCTGAACCATCCAACCACAGCAAGATGTTGTCTTTTGCGCTCTTTGATCAAAAAACGCTAGCTAAGTACCTTAGGTGTTTAACGTTTACAGCAGTATTGGAGTTCCTGTATTCATTAGTGGCAGTGTTCTGACGCATCGTGTATGTATATGTTTGTATATTGGCCACATAGCGTATTTGTGCACCTGTACTATAATGTAATACTAAAGGTGTGTGGGCCCTATTTTTTCGTGTAAAAAAAAAAAGTAGGAATCTTGTCATTTTCACACAGGCCACTGGGGCTAATTTAGACTCATACTTCCTGTTCTTGCAGGAAATTCACATGTACATTAGCACCAACAGACTTCCGACCCTATCTTTTCTATTGAAGCATCTAATGAGCGTGTGTAAATGTCATTATGAAAGGAGGGGAGCTGTGACAAGAATGGTAGATCCGGTCTTCTGTACTGTGTATAGAGATAGAGGTGTTAACTTTCATCGATGATACATGTCTGCGATGATAGTCAGACTTTCTAAAACTTCTCCTATCACAAAAGGAGCTCTAAATTTAAAACAGCCCCGGTGACCAGTGTGAAAATTGAAAGATTTCTATTTTTTTTTTCTTAATACAGATTGTGATATGAAAAAAAATGTTACCAATATTAGGAAGAATAAAAAAATAAAATACACTCAACAGAAAAACCTGACTGTTAAAATAGGTCACTTCAGATTATACATTCCCTTTGAAATTCTTTCCACCCTCAATCTCAAATTTATCTGCAGTAGTCTGAAATGGAGGTGGCAGGAACCAGCCTTGGGCTCTCGCCACCAGGGATCACTTTATATTATTAAATTAGTATTAAATTACTGGACCAAAAAATAGACCCTTCCTTCTAAATCAAGACAACCCGTAAAGCAGGGGTGGGGAACATCAGGAAAGCGTCTGGACATACTCCATGGGTTCAGTCAGCTTTCCTGTCCCACAGAAGAAGACATCAGCAACAGCCCTAGCATCTCTTGTGATGTCTGTACCACAGTCCAATGTCACCTGTGATGATTGTACTGGAGCCCCAGCACCACATGTTCTGATTATACCGCAGCCCCAACGTCTCCTGTGTTGGTTATACCGCAGCGCAGGCGTCTCCTGTGATGTAAAGTTGTGTGAAAAAGTGTTTGCCCCATCCTGATTTCCTATTCTTTTGCATGTTTGTCACACATAAATGTTTCTGATTACCAAATTTTAAATATTAGACAAAGATACAACAAGTAATCACAAAATGCTGTTTTTAAAAGAAGGTCTTTATTACTAAGGGAAAAATAAATCTAAATCTAAAGGGCCCTGTGTGAAAAAATGATTGCCACACCTTAAAACATTTAACTGTGGTATATCATTACTTTGCAAAGCTGATTTCAAAATTCCCTAGCCACATGCAAGCCTGATTACTTCCACACCTGTTTTTAATCAAGAAATCACTTATAAAGGACCTGCCTGACAAAGCGAAGTAGACCAAAAGATCCTCAAAAGCTAGACATCATGCCACTATCCAAAGACATTCTGGAACAAATGAGAAACAAAGTAATTGAGATCTATCAGTCTGCAAAAGGTTATAAAGACATTTCTAAAGCTTTGGGACTTCAGTGAACCACAGTGAGAGTCATTATCCACAAATGACAAAAACATGGTACAGTGGCGAACCTTCCCAGGAGTGGTTGGCTGACCAATATTACCCCAAGAACGCAGCGACTGCTCATCCAAGAGACCCCACAACCACATCCAAAGAACTGCAGGCCTCACTTGCCTCAGTTAAGCTCATTGTTCATGAATCCACCATAAGAAAGAGAATAGGAAAAAATTACCTGCATGGCAGAGTTCCAAGACAAAAATCACTGTTGAGCAATAAGAACATAAAGGCTGAGCTCAGTTTTGCCAGAAAACATCTTGATGATCCACGAGACTTTTGGGAGATTACTCTGTGAACTGACTAAATAAAAGATGAACTTTTTGAAAGGTGTATGTCCTATTACATCTGGCGTAGAAGTAACACAGCATTTCAGAAAAGGAACATCATACCAACAGTAAAATATGCTGGTAGTGTGATGGTCTGGGGCTGTTTTGCTGCTTCAGGACCTGGAAGACTTGCTTTGGTAAATAGAAGCATGAATTCTGCTGTCTACTAAAAAATCCTGAAGGAGAATGTCCGGCCATCTGTTCATAACCTCAAGCTGAAGCGCACTGGACAATGCAGGACAATGATCTAAAACACAAGAAAAACAAAATGAAAAACAAAATGAAGACTTTGGAGTGGTCTGGTCAAGATTCTGACTTTAATCTGATTGAGATGCTGTGGCATGACCTTTAAAAAGGCGGTTCATGCTCGGAAACCCTCCAATGTTACTGAATATATGAATTTTGTCTAATATTTAAATCTGTTTTGTGATATGAAACATGTAAGCATGACATACATGCAAAATAATAAGGAATCAGGAAGGGAGCAAATATATCTATCTATCTTCTAATATATATATATATATATATATATATATATATATATAATATATATCTATACTTTAGAAAAAAACAGAGCAGCATAGAATATTATAATGTTGGGTGCAGATCCTCTTCAGCAGAAATCCTATACTTGCCAGTTTCAATACACCAAAAATAGGCAGCACTCCATAGATTCAATAGAAATTGTGGATTTATTGTTAGACCCACATCTCAGGGCAACGTTTCTGCTCAAATGAGCCTTCCTCCAGCAGTGTCACAGACACATGTGTGGGTATTTATAGTATCACTGTGTAACAAGTACTTTATAACAACTTCTCATATTTACATGCCTCATATACAGATTATAAATCAAATACACATTATATATATATATAGTGGGGGTAGATGAGTACTATGATCAGCTCTGAATTAGTAAATCATAACTCATTTCCTCTGATTATTATCATACCGATGCTCCATAACTTTCATTAATTGGTATTCACATACATATTCATTGCAGCTGTAACTATCATATGCATATTAATCATCAGTGAGTACTCACAGTGGGGGCTCAGCGATGCACCTCGTGGAGGACGCCATGGACGCTTCACAGGACATATACAGACTCTATTGCGCATGTCCCTGGAATACTGTCATGTGATCTCGTTCTCTAAGCCAATCCTGGCTATTGTGTGGCATCATTCTAAGCGCGCATGCGTATTAGGGTACTGGTCCCTGGCGTTCCTCCATCTTGGTTGTGGCAAACCATATTATTCAGTCATGTCATGTCTGAACGACACAACAAAATTTCACTTAAAGGTTGCGATTTATTTAGTGATCATTATATTAGATCGCTAGGATCATAATGAACAGATAATCATTCAAAAAAATCTCCTTCATTCTTATATATCAAATAACTTTATCTAAATATATCCAATTAGGAGTGTATGCCATACGGGATTTTAAGATTATTATGTCACCCCGGTATATGGGACAATTCCCTTGTAGGGGTAACTTCCCATCACCTGTGGTCATAAAGGGAGGTACTCTGAACCTGCTGATCCAGATCCCTCAACCCTCATGCCACTAAGGCGCAAACCATTAACCCCTGGCTTTTCACTCCAATAGACAGAAGTTAAACGCAACCTTTTCTTTCAATCAATTTATTCAGGGATTTTCAGGTAGAAGTTCAACAATATTTTTCAGTTAGAATGAGATCAGACAGACAACAAAAAAAAATGTCATAAAAAGAAAATCACAAGGTTTCTTCCACCGTGCATCGCTCTTCCCTTTAACAGATAGTTTTCTCCTTTTTCCAATCCCCTATTAAGGTACAATGAGACAAAATAAAATTGTTAGCTACATATATGGAAATATGAAGAGCGATGTAAGGTTTTCATCAATAACGACGGGGTTATTATACAACCCGCTGATAAGGGGGGTGCAGTCGTCGTCATGGATAAAGAAAAATATCTAAAAGAAATATTTTTTTCAATTAAGTGATGAAATGGTATATACAAAATTAGATGGAGATCCTAAATTTAAAATTGTTAAAGAGATTAGAGAATGTTTAGAGGAAGCAATAAGCCTCCAAGTCATAGACGAATCACTTTTTGAATATTTATTAATTGAGAATCCTAGGACACCTGTATTGTACATTATACCTAAAGTGCACAAATCACTGCAGGATCCACCCGGACGACCAATTGTGTCCGGAGTGGATTCAGTTTCGAGTAGACTGGGAATATTCCTTGATAGGGTACTCAATCCTCTTGCTAAAAAACAAAAATCATTTATATTGGACACGACAGATTTTTTGAACAAATTAGAGGAGGTACAACTAGAGGAAGATGTATTATTAGTATCCTTTGATGTAGTCGCTCTCTATACTTCAATTGACCATGACAGAGGCACTGCAGCAGTCCTAAAAATGTTAGACAAGGAAGAGGGTTTCTCTCTAGATGGCAAGAAATTTATATTGAAAATTTTGAACATAATATTGAGAAAAAATTATTTCCTGTTTGGTGATGAGTACTATATGCAGCGTAGAGGTACCGCGATGGGGGCCAATATGGCCCCTGCGTATGCAAACCTAGTGATGGGGGTCCTGGAGGAGGATTTTGTCTGTGTCCCACCACTTTCGGCATGTGCGGGGGTGGTGGAGGTACATAGACGACGTCTTCCTCCTCTGGACTGGTACTCAAGATGAACTAGAAACTTTCCATCATTTTCTGAATGAAATAGATGATACAATAAAGTTCACCATTAATTTCTCAATGGAAGAAATCAAATTTTTGGATGTACTAATTAAACAGGTAGCAGGTAAACTTACCACAACTTTATTTGTAAAAAAAACAGATAAGAACAACCTGTTACTTTACAGCAGCCAGCATCCAAGGAGTATGGTTAACTCTATACCACTGAGTCAACTCCTGAGAGTTAGACGTATAGTGAGTGAAACAGAGGACATAGATCGGACCATGGACCGGATGGTTAAGAAATTCCTGGAGAGAGATTATCCAGAGAATCTGTTAAAGATTACAAGGGATAAAGTCTTGGACAAAAATAGATCTGAATTATTGAGAATGAAAAGTTCTAGGAAAGAATTAACCAGGATCCCATTCGTTTCTAGATTCACAGAAGAAAGCACTAGAATTTCTAAAATTATCACTAAACATTGGGGTATGTTAACCAATTGCCTCCCGAATATTGAGGGATTTAAATTTCCCCCTCTCTTTTCATATAAAAGAAGTAAAAATATTAGGGACTATCTGATTAGATCCGATATTGGTCCCATAAAGAAAAAAACACAGATGTCATTAACAGGAACTGTTAGAAAGGGTTGTTATCCTTGTCTGAACTGTATTAACTGTAACCAGATGATCAAGGGGACAGAATTTAGACACCCCATCACGAATAAACTGTATAAGATTAACAGTTTCCTGACCTGTAACTCAGATTACGTCATCTACTTATTGGAATGTCCCTGTAAGTTGTGGTATGTAGGAGAAACGACTTGTGACTTCAAAACAAGAATTAGCCAACATAAATATACCATACGTAAAAAAAGACTAGATTTGCCAGTTTCAAAGCATTTTACGGAAATGAAACACACTGATAAACAACTAAAATTCAGATTAATTGATAATGTACCAGTACAACGGAGAGGGGGTGATAGGGTTAGTCTGCTTAAAAGCAGAGAACTCAGATGGATATATGAATTAGGAACATTGAAACCATTGGGCATGAATGTAGATTTTAAAATCAACTCTATTCTTTAAATGTATTATTGATGAAAACCTTACATCGCTCTTCATATTTCCATATATGTAGCTAACAATTTTATTTTGTCTCATTGTACCTTAATAGGGGATTGGTAAAAGGAGAAAACTATCTGTTAAAGGGAAGAGCGATGCACGGTTGGAAGAAACCTTGTGATTTTCTTTTTATGATATTTTTTTTTGTTGTCTATCTGATCTCATTCTAACTGAAAAATATTGTTGAACTTCTACCTGAAAATCCCTGAATAAATTGATTGAAAGAAAAGGTTGCGTTTAACTTCTGTCTATTGGAGTGAAAAGCCAGGGGTTAATGGTTTGCGCCTTAGTGGCATGAGGGTTGAGGGATCTGGATCAGCAGGTTCAGAGTACCTCCCTTTATGACCACAGGTGATGGGAAGTTACCCCTACAAGGGAATTGTCCCATATACCGGGGTGACATAATAATCTTAACCCCTTACTGCCATCGGACGTACTATCCCGTCCATGGTACCTGGGCCCGTATGACCATGGACGGGATAGTACGTCTCGTGCGATCCGGCGCGCTCCGGGGGAGCGCAGCCGATCGCGCCCGGGTGTCAGCTGATTATCACAGCTGACACCCATGACTGTGTGTCAGGAGCGGTCACGGACCGCTCCCGGCACATTAACCCCTTGCACACCGCGATCAAACATGATCAAACATCAAACATGATCGCGGTGTACTGGGGGTACTGGGGGCACAGGGGAGGATCGCGCAGGGTGGGGGCTCCCTGCGCGCCCCCCTGAGACCCTCAGAGCAGCGCGATGTGATCGCGCTGTTCTGAGGGCTTCCTCCCTCCCAGGACCCGGATCCAAGATGGCGCCGGGGTCCTGGAGGGAGGCGGCTACCTCAGTGCCTGCCGAGAGCAGGCACTGAGAAGCCTGCTGCACTGCCTGAGCGATTGCTGTGTGACAGAGTGCTGTGCACACTGTCACACCAGCGATCTGATAAAATACTGTGATGTCCCACCCTGGGACAAAGTACAAAAGTTAAAAAATTAAAAATAAACATGTTTTAAAAAAAAATCCAAAATAAATAAAAAAATATATATATATTCCCCAATAAATTCACTTCTTCCTGTAAATAAAAAAAACAAAGCAATAAAAGTACACATATTTGGTATCGCCGCGTCCGTAACGACCCCCCTATAAAATTGTCCCACTAGTTAACCCCTTTAGTGAACCCCTTAAAAAAAAAAAAAAAAAACGATGCAAAAAATCAATGCTTTATCATCATACCGCCGAACAAAAAGTGGAATAACACGCGATCAGAAAGACCGATATAAAAAAACATGGTACTGCTGAAAACGTCATCTTGTCCCGCAAAAAACAAGCCGTCATACAGCATCATCAGCGAAAAAATAAAAAAGTTATAGCTCGCAGAATAAAGCGATGCAAAAATAATTATTTTTTATATAAAATTGTTTTTATTCTATAAAAGCGCCAAAACATGAAAAAATGATATAAATGAGGTATCGCCATAATCGTACTGACCCGAAGAATAAAACTGCTTTATCAATTTTACCACACTCGGAACGGTATAAACGCCTCCCCCAAAAGAAATTCATGAATTGCTGATTTTTGTTCATTCTAACCTCCCAAAAATCGAAATAAAAAGCGATCAAAAAACGTCACGTGCTCAAAAATGGTACCAATAAAAACGTCAACTCGTCCCGCAAAAAATAAGACCTCATATGACTCTGTGGGCCAAAATATGCAAAAATTATAGCTCTCAAAATGTGATGATGCAAAAACTATTTTTGCAATAAAAAGCGTCTTTTAGCGTGACAGCTGCCAATCATAAAAACCCGCTATAAATAGTAAATCAAACCCCCCTTTATCACCCCTTAGTAAGGGAAAAATAATAAAATTAAAAAAAGTATTTATTTCCATTTTAGGGTTAGGGTTGCGGCTAAAGTTAGGGTTAGGGTTGGCGCTAAAGTTAGGATTAGGGTTAGGGTTGGGATTAGGGGTGTGTTAGGGTTAGGTTTGTGGTTAGGGTTGGGACTAGGGTTAGGGGTGTGTTGGGGTTAGGGTTGGAGTTAGAATTGGGGGGTTTCCGCTGTTTAGGCACATCAGGGGCTCTCCAAATGTGACATGGCGTCTGATCTCAATTCCAGCCAATTCTGCGTTGAAAAAGTCAAACGGTGCTCCTTCACTTCTCAGCTCTGCCATGCGTCCAAACAGTAGTTTATCCCCACATATGGGGTATCAGCGTACTCTGGACCCCAAGAGTTATTGTGCAATTTGTCCTATTTCTTCTGCTACCCTTGGGAAAATAAAAAAACTGGGGGCGAAAATATTTTTGTACAAAAAAAAATATTTTTTTGTTTTTACGGCTGTACATTATAAACTTCTGTGAAGCACTTGGGGCTTCATAGCGCTCACCACACATCTAGATAAGTTCCTTGTGGGGTCTATTTTCCAAAATGGGGTCACTTGTTGGGGATTTCCACTGTTTAGGCGCATCAGGGGCTCTCCAAATGCGACATGACGCCCCGAGACCATTCCATCAAAGTCTGCAATCCAAAACGTCACTACTTCCCTTCCGAGCCCCAACGTGTACCCATACAGTAGTTTTCTCCCACATATTGGATATCAGCGTACTCAGGACAAATTGGACAACAACTTTTGGGGTCCAATTTCTCCTGTTACCCTTGTAAAAATAAAATATTGGGGCAAAAAAATCGTTTTTGCAAAAAAAAAAAAAGATCTTTTATTTTTACGGCTGTGCGTTATAAACTTCTGTGAAGCACTTCGGGGTTCAAAGTGCTCACCACACATCTAGACAAGTTCCTTGTGGGGTCTATTTTCCAAAATGGGGTCACTTGTGGGGGTTTCCACTGTTTAGCCGCATCAGGGGCTCTCCAAATGCGACATGACGCCCCCAGACCATTCCATCAAAGTCTGCAATCCAAAACGTCACTACTTCCCTTCCGAGCCCTGACGTGCGCCCATACAGTAGTTTTCTCCCACATATTGGGTATCAGCGTACTCAGGACAAATTGGACAACAACTTTTGGGGTCCAATTTCTCCTGTTACCCTTGTGAAAATAAAATATTGGGGGCAAAAAAAAATCATTTTTGTAAAAAAAAAAAAGATTTTTTATTTTTACGGCTGTACGTTATAAACTTCTGTGAAGCACTTCGGGGTTCAAAGTGCTCACCACACATCTAGATAAGTTCCTTGTGGGGTCTATTTGCCAAAATGGGGTCACTTGTGGGGGGTTTCCACTGTATAGGTGCATCAGGGGCTCTCCAAATGTGACATGACGCCCCCAGACCATTCCATCAAAGTCTGCAATCCAAAACGTCATTACTTCCCTTCCGAGCCCTGACGTGCGCCCATACAGTAGTTTTCTCCCACATATTGGGTATCAGCGTACTCAGGACAAATTGGACAACAACTTTTGGGTTCCAATTTCTTCTGTTACCCTTGTGAAAATAAAATTATGGGGGATGAAAAAATCATTTTTGTAAAAAAAAAAAAGATTTTTTATTTTACGGCTGTACGTTATAAACTTTAGTGAAACACCTGGGGGTTAAAAGTTCTCACCACACATCTAGATAAGTTCCTTGATGGGTCTAGTTTCCAAAATGGCGTCATTTATGGGGGTTTCCACTGTTTAGGCAGATCAGGAGCTCTCCAAACACGACATGGCGTCCAGCCAATTCTGCGTTGAAAAAGTCAGACGGCGCTCCTTCCCTTCCAAACTCTGCCATGCACCCAAACAGTGGTTTACCCCCACATATGGGGTATCAGCGCACTCAGGACAAATTGCACAATAACTTTTGGAGTCTTGTTACCCTTGGAAAAATAAAAATTGGGGTGAAAAGATCATTTTTGTGGAAAAAATATGATTTTTAAATTTTACGGCTCTACGTTATAAACTTTTGTGAAGCACTTGGGGGTTCAAATTGCTCACCAAAGATCTAGAAAAGTTCCTTAGGGGGTCTAGTTTCCAAAATGGGGTCATTTGTGGGGGGTTTCCACTGTTTAGGCACATCAGGGGCTCTCCAAATGCAACATGGCATCCAATCTCAATTCCAGCCAGTTTTGGTTGGAAAAAGTCAAATGGTGCTCCTTCCATTCCGAGCTCTGCCGTGCGCCCAAACAGTGGTTCCCACCCACATATGGGGTATCAGCGTACTCAGGACAAATTGGACAACAACTTATGTGGTCCAATTTCTCCTGTTACCCTTGAGAAAATAAAAAATTAGTGACTAAAAGATAATTTTTGTGGGAAAAAAATAGGATTTTTTATTTTCATGCCCGGGCATTATAAACTTGTGTGAAGCACTTGGGGGTTCAAAGTGCTCACCAAAGATCTAGATAAGTTCCTTAGGGGGTATAGTTTCCAAAATGGGGTCACTTGTGGGGGTTTCCACTGTTTAGGCTCATCTGGGGCACTGCAAACGGAACTTGACCCCCATCAACGTCTGCATTCCAAAACGTTACTACTTCCTTTCCAAGCCCTGCCGTGCACCCAAACAGTTCCCCCCCCCACATATGGGGTATCAGCGTACTCAGGACAAATTGGACAACAACTTTTGGGGTCCAATTTCCTTGGGAAAATTCAAAAATTTGGGACTAAAAAATCATTTTTGTGGAAAATTGTTTTTTTTTTTTTTTCACATCCAGGCATTATAAGCTTTTGTGAAACACTTGGGGGTTCAAAGTGCTCACAACAGATCTAGATAAGTACCTTAGGGGGTCTAGTTTCCAAAATGGTGTCACTTGTGGGGGTTTCCACTGTTTAGGCGCATCAGGGGCTCTCCAAACACGACATGGCGTCCAATCTCAATTCCAGCCAATTTTAGTTTGAAAAAGTCAAACGGCGCTCCTTCCCTTACGAGCTCTGCCGTGTGCCCAAACAGTGGTTTTCCCCCACATATTGGGTATTGGCGTACTCAGGAGAAATTGCATAACAACCTTATCTGTCCATTTTCTCCTTTTACCCTTGTGAAAATAAAAAAAAAGTTTGTAAAAGATCATTTTTGTGGCTAAAAAGTTAAATATTCATTTTTTCCTTCCATGTTGCTTTAGTTCCTGTGAAGCACCTGAAGGGTTAATAATCTTCTTGAATGTGGTTGTGAGTACCTTGAGGGGTGCAGTTTTTAGAATGGTGTCACTTTTGGGTATTTTCTGCCATATAGACCCTCAAAGTGACTTCAAATGAGAGGTGGTCCTTAAAAAAAATGGCTTTGTAAATTTTGTTGTAAAAATGAGAAATCGCTGGTCAACTTTTAACCCTTATAACTTCCTAACAAAAAAAAATTTGGTTCCACAATTGTGCTGATGTAAAGTAGACATGTGGGAAATGTTATTTCTTAACTATTTTGTGTGATATATTTTTCTGTTTTAAGGGAATAAAAATTCAAAGTTTGAAAATTGCAAAATTTTAAAAATTTTCGCCATATTTGCGTTTTTTTCAAAAATAAACGCAAGTTATATCGAAGAAATTTTACTTCTAACGTGAAGTACAATATGTCACGAGAAAACAATCTCAGAATCGCGAAGATCCGTTGAAGCGTTCCAGAGTTATAACCTCATAAAGAGACAGTGGTCAGAATTGTAAAAATTGGCCCGGTCATTAACGTGCAAACCACCCTTGGGGGTGAAGGGGTTAAAATCCCATATGGCATGCACTCCTAATTGGATATATTTAGATAAAGTTATTTGATATATAAGAATGAAGGAGATTTTTTTGAATGATTATCTGTTCATTATGATCCTAGCGATCTAATATAATGATCACTAAATAAATCGCAACCTTTAAGTGAAATTTTGTTGTGTCGTTCAGACATGACTGAATAATATGGTTTGCCACAACCAAGATGGAGGAACGTCAGGGACCCTAATGCGCATGCGCGCTTAGAATGATGCCACACAATAGCCAGGATTGGCTTAGAGAACGAGATCACATGACAGTATTCCAGGGACATGCGCAATAGAGTCTGTATATGTCCTGTGAAGCGTCCATGGCGTCCTCCACGAGGTGCATCGCTGAGCCCCCACTGTGAGTACTCACTGATGATTAATATGCATATGATAGTTACAGCTGCAATGAATATGTATGTGAATACCAATTAATGAAAGTTATGGAGCATCGGTATGATAATAAACAGAAGAAATGAGTTATGATTTACTAATTCAGAGCTGATCATAGTACTCATCTACCCCCACTATGTGTATGTATATCTGATTTATAATTTGTACATGAGGCATGTAAATATGAGAAATTGTTACTAAGTACTTGTTACACAGTGATACTATAAATACCCACACATGTGTCTGTGACACTGCTGGAGGAAGGCTCATTTGAGCCGAAACGTTGCCCTGAGATGTGGGTCTAACAATAAATCCACAATTTCTATTGAATCTATGGAGTGCTGCCTATTTTTGGTGTATAGATATATATCTATATATATATTATACACACTGCTCAAAAAATAAAGGGAACACTTAAACAACAGAATATAACTCCAAGGAAATCAAACTTCTGTGAAATCAAACTGTCCACTCAGGAAGCAACACTGATTGACAATCAATTTCACATGCTGTTGTGCAAATGGAATAGACAAAAGATGGAAATTATTGGCAATTATCAGGACACACTCAAAGGAGTGGTTCTGCAGGTGGGACCACAGACCACATCTCAGTACCAATACTTTCTGGCTGATGTTTTGGTCACTTTTGAATGTTGGTTGTGCTTTCACACTCGTGGTAGCATGAGACGGACTCTACAACCCACACAAGTGGCTCAAGTAGTGCAGCTCATCCAGGATGGAACATCAATGCGAGCTGTGGCAAGAAGGTTTGCGGTGTCTGTCAGCGTAGTATCCAGAGGCTGGAGGCGCTACCAGGAGACAGGCCAGTACACCAGGAGACGTGGAGGGGGCCGTAGGAGGGCAACAACCCAGCAGCAGGACCTCTACCTCCGCCTTTGTGCAAGGAGAAACAGGAGGAACACTGCCAGAGCCCTGCAAAATGACCTCCAGCAGGCCACAAATCTGCATGTTACTGCACAAACGGTTAGAAACAGACTCCATGAGGATGGTCTGAGTCCCCGACGTCCACAGATGGGGTTGTTCTCACAGCCAAACACCATGCAGGACGCTTGGCATTTGCCACAGAACACCAGGATTGGCAAATTCACCACTGGCGCCCTGTGCTCTTCACAGATGAAAGCAGGTTCAAGCTGAGCACATGTGACAGACGTGACAGAGTCTGGAGACGCCATGGAGAGCGATCTGCTGCCTGCAACATCCTTCAGCATGACCGGTTTGGCAGTGGGTCAGTAATGGTGTGGGGTGCCATTTCTTTGGAGGGCCGCACACACCTCCATGTGCTCGCCAGAGGTAGCCTGACTGCCATTAGGTACCGAGATGAGATCCTCAGACCCCTTGTGAGACCATATGCTGGTGTGGTTGGCCCTGGGTTCCTCCTAATGCAGGACAATGCCAGACCTCATGGGGCTGGAGTGTGTCAGCAGTTCCTGCAAGATGAAGGCATTGAAGCTATGGACTGGCCTGCCCGTTCCCCAGACCTGAATCCGATTGAGCACATCTGGGACATTATGTCTCGCTCCATCCACCAACGTCACGTTGCACCACAGACTGTCCAGGAGTTGGCGGATGCTTTAGTCCAGGTATTGGGGGAGATCCCTCAGGAGATCAGCCGCTGCCTCATCAGGAGCATGCCCAAGCGGTGTAGGGAGGTCAGACAGGCACGTGGAGGCCACACACACTACTGAGCTTCATTTTGACTTGTTTTAAGGACATTACATTCCACTTTAATTTTGTGTGTGACTCCAAATCCAGACCTCCATTGGTTAATAAATTTGATTTCCATTGATGAGTTTTGTGTGATTTTGTTGTCAGCACATTCAACTTTGTACAGAACAAAGTATTCAATGAGAATATTTCATTCATTTAGATCTAGGATGTGTTGAGTGTTCCCTTTATTTTTTTGAGCAGTATATACATATATCTCAATAGTACACTTGAAAATAAGAAACTTTGTAATATATCTAATGAGAGAAATCTGCTTTTTTCTCCTTCTGGACTGATCTTTTATTCTCAATGTTCTCGACTCACAGGTAAAATCTATATTCAGTGAATACTGATTTTTCCATTGCTAAGATGGGATAAGACAGTTAGTGCTCATAAAGTTTGTGGAGAACTGTAACTGTCGCTTCAGGAGAACATGTAGCAGAATGTCTGTGTTCCGCTAGCTCCTCCCCTCCCTGTAGAATTTTAAAAGCACCAACTGTCATCTCCTATCTCAATAATGGGAGATTTTGTCATCCCTTAATACAGAATTTACAAGTTTTTCCCATGAATTGAGAGTAAATGATCATTCCAGGAGGAGAAAGAAGCAGATTTCTCTGATAAGATATATTACAAAGTTTCTTATTTTCATGTGTACTATTAATTTATTAAATAAAATTTAAAATGACTGTTATTCTCTACATTATCAGTGTGATATGTTTATGTTTATTTGTGTCTCCGCTACTGAAGTATTTTCCTAGGTTCCCGTTGGTAAATACATTGATTGGAGCATGAAACGAGCCACTTGACTACATGAGTTGCATGCTGGCATTTTTGATTAGCTGCTCTGTCATTTTATTTCTTCTGTATAGCCTTCCTTAAAGAATCATGTTGGTTAAATGGTCAATATAAGTATATTTGGATTTTGTGATTTGCCCCTGATGAGCACGAGGTTGGAATACCATAAACACATACAACAAATAAAAACACCTGCTGGCACAGAGCCATAAAAACTGAAAAAGTGAGTTCCTAAATATTAAAGGAAAAAATGTACAATTTGTAGTAAATGGAGAAAGCATGCCGACCTGTGCTGCGATGGCATTAGGTCCGGATTTTTAATATTAAATAGCACCGTCCTAATTGGGTACACCTTGTCCCGGTGGGATGGCTTTTACACGTTTTAGATTAAAATAGTGTTAACTAAATACCCTATGTTATTTACATGTACCATTTACTTACCATAGGGTGTTTGCTCGTTTTGTTTTTGTCCCAGATTTTAGATACTTAATAAATGCAGTAAATATAAAAAATTGTTCCTATCCTATAAAGAAATGTGCCCAGATCTGGTCATAGTTTACCTGTTTCTTGTGTACCCCTCGCTAATTCTGTAAAGTCTTAATATAATTTTATCGCATTCTAAGGTGTGCAAAGATCTCTGCCACCGTGTGATAATTCTCTGTGTCTAGTGTTATGTATTGTGAAGGATACTGACAAATATTCATTAGGAGAAAAGGTCCACGACATGGCAGCTGCTACAGGACTCAATAGCAATGAAATATTATGTGCACATAGTGATAAAATGTATGTAAGGTGACATAGAAAGCGTATTGTGGCCCCATGCTGTTTTAGTGTGGAGCCTCGTGGTTACCCCAGCTGTGTGTATTATCTCTTCTCGGTGGCATTACTTTTTGTATTATTCCTGTGCTGTGATGTTTTTACATTTTTACTGTACTTTGACATCGTTCATGTATTATACCTGCAAGTGACATCACTGTGAATCACAATGTAGATTATCCCTGTACTGTGACATCACTGTGTTCATTAATACTGTACTGTGATATCATTGTGTGCTTTATGCCAATATTGTCACATCACTATGTGTATTATTTCTGTACCGTAGCATCACTGAGTAGATTATTACTGTACTGTGACATGATTGTGTTTACCGTCCCTGTCCTGTGACATCATTGTGTTTACCGTCCCTGTCCTGTGACATCATTGTCTTTACGTCCCTGTCCTGTTACATCATTGCGTTTACCGTCCCTGTCCTGTGACATCATTGTGTTTACCATCCCTGTCCTGTGACATCATTGTGTTTACCATCCCTGCCCTGTGACATCATTGCGTTTACCATCCCTGTCCTGTGACATCATTGCGTTTACCGTCCCTGTCCTGTGACATCATTACGTTTACCATCCCTGTCCTGTGACATCATTGTGTTTACCATCCCTGTCCTGTGACATCATTGCGTTTACCGTCCCTGTCCTGTGACATCATTGCGTTTACCATCCCTGTCCTGTGACATCATTGTGTTTACCATCCCTGTCCTGTGACATCATTGCGTTTACCGTCCCTGTCCTGTGACATCATTGCGTTTACCGTCCCTGTCCTGTGACATCATTGTGTTTACCATCCCTGTCCTGTGACATCATTGCGTTTACCGTCCCGTCCTGTGACATCATTGCGTTTACCGTCCTGTCCTGTGACATCATTGCGTTTACTGTCCCTGTCCTGTGACATCATTGCGTTTACCGTCCCTGTCCTGTGACATCATTGCGTTTACCGTCCCTGTCCTGTGACATCATTGCGTTTACCGTCCCTGTCCTGTGACATCATTGTGTTTACCATCCCTGTCCTGTGACATCATTGCGTTTACCGTCCCTGTCCTGTGACATCATTGCGTTTACCGTCCCTGTCCTGTGACATCATTGCGTTTACTGTCCCTGTCCTGTGACATCATTGCGTTTACCGTCCCTGTCCTGTGACATCATTGCGTTTACTGTCCCTGTCCTGTGACATCATTATGTGTATTAACCTTGTACTATGACATCACTGTGTACAATATTCCTGTACTGTGACATAACTGTGGCTTAGCCCTTTGCATTGTGCGACCATCATATACTTTTATGAAGATGCTGCTGCAATATTTTGTAATAGGGCTGCTTGATTACTTATTACACCTCTGTAAGTCTGAGTTGGCTGATTCATACAGACTTTCGTTGAGCACACGAGTCTCGATGAAAAGCCTGCCGAAGTATGGTGCACCAAGTTCACTAAGAAGCGCTCTCCAATGAATTAATCTTTTTACTCTGCTTTCACACATCAGTTTTTTGACTTCAGGCGCGATCCGGCGTGTTTTTAAAAAAACGGATCCGCTACCGGATGCGTTTTTTTGGCATTGACTTTCATTAGCGCCGGATCGCGCCTGATTTCGTTGCGTTGCATCCGTTTTTGTCCGGATCCGGCGGAAATGTACATTCCGGCGGCCGGACAAAACGATCACTGCAACGTTTTTTTTTTTCCAGACCCGCCTGATAGTGCCTGAATCGGCGCATCAGGCGGCCGGAAATAATAGAAGTCTGTGGAACCGGACCAGTCTTTTGTGAAATCCGTCAAGAGACTGATCCGGATTCTGGAAATCAAGGACTGCTGCTGCTGCCACTACTACTACTACATTTTCCACTCTCCGGACATGCAAACCTGCATTTTCCGGCTGCAAAACTTCTTTTTCCGGGTTCAAAAGTTCACGTCGGATCCAGCAAAAAAAAAAAATGATCCGTTGCATCAGTTTTTTCATTTCAGCGCCGGATCCGTCCTATCAGGTATTCGACGGATTATGCCTGACACAAAAAAACTGATGTGTGAAAGTAGCCTTAGTGGCATGCGCCTCTGTCCACATTTCCAGAAATGTTATAACAGTCAGGGACTGGAGTAACGCTAAACAAAAATTTGAAAAAGCACTTTTGCCTAATTGGAACTGCGGCATCCCATCACAATTAAATATCTAAAGTTGTGCAAGATTTATTGCGTGAAAAAAATTAGCACCCTATGTTTACACCATCTATTAGTTTGCTTAATTTTTACCAGAAATGTGCACTACGCTCCTTTTCCGATAAAATATGCTCCTTTTTAGCGAGTCAATGTCGGAACAAGTCATTGAAAGTGTTCAAAACACATAATAAATATGAGTAATCCGCTTGAGGTCTTGTGCTGACGACTGTATTTTCGGTCCAAGTGCGATCCAACAAAACGTTGGATTGCCCTCGGACCAATGTTATTTTTTGGTGACCTGTCCAAATTTTTGTCCATGGACTGAGGCGGTCTGATAAAAAAAATTGCAGCATGCCCGAGTTGGATCCAATTATTGGATCACACTCGGCCAATCAAGTCAATGAATGCGTTGAAACCATCAAACTGCACTCGGATGACATCTGAGTGCAGTCCGATTTTCACGGACTGACACAACGGAGAAGATGAGAAATAATTTTTTCCATCTTCTCCTCATCCGAAAAAATGGCATCAAACTCTGATCAGAATGCTGTTGGCATAATCGGAGTGATTCTCTCGCATGTGAGAAAATACGGTGGTGTGACCATAGCCTTAGAATGAGCTCAGAATGACCATAGCCTTAGAATAACAGATTCTGAATTATCTATTTCTGCAATGTGCAATTTGCAGGGAAATAAAAAACCTGTAAAAGCCAATTGGTATAAAAAAAAAAAAATTAATAATGAAACTCAAATTCAAAAATTAATTTTAGCTCAGAATAATAGTTAAAAAATAAAAGGCTCATGATATATCCAATGTAACTGAGCATCATTAAATATATCGGAACCAGCTTCTTTCCAAAACGGAATGTGTTAGAACTAGGATTTTCCCACTTGAATATAAAATATGACTTCAAGAACCTTTTCCTAGCAGCGCTCGCTCGCTCGCTGTGTACAAGTTTGCGGCTCCAGTGCAGCACTCAGCAGTAAAAACAGCTTAATTAGAATGGAATACTCTGCTGCTTCCAAGAGGAGTCGTTATGGCGCGCGCTCCTCGGTGCTTTCTCACAGCGAAATAAAAATGTAACTCGCAAGCAGTCTTTCTGCTTTTTGTTAATTAAAAAGATAATAATTCTGCCGCCGAAAAAAAATGAGCTTTTCTTTTCTTCCATAAACCTTTGGCTGTTAATATCCCTGAACCTTTTCAGAGTTTTAGGTTTTCTTTGACGAATTAAAGGTGCGTAAAGGCAGACCGTAAGGGAGGAAAATGCTTACTTTTCTAACTGTCAATCCTCTAAACTGCTAAGTATTCTGGGTTTTAATAAACTCTGCCTCATTACATTTAAATGTGTGTTTTTTTTATTTGTTTTTGCAGAAATTCCAAAAAAGAACTCAACGATATACGGTTCGAGTTTACTCCTGGCAGGGGTAAGTCAGATTAAAACATTTCATTTATTTTCTGCATGATGATAGTCGATGCATATTAATATTAAACGCGTATTTTAACATCATGGAGGTGAGAACCCATCTACCATCATGCAGGTAGTAGAAGGAATTGGCGACAATGGGGTCTAGGAGGATATTGAAATTTACTGGTTTCCCTTCCAGAGATCCAGATTTAGTGGGGAGCCAAAAGCAGCTCCTTTCGGAAAAAAAAGTATGCAGAATCTCCTCCAAAATTAAGAAAACTGTCCCTATAGTGCCAGCATCTAAGTTAAAGGGGTTGTCCACTACTAGGACAACCCCTACTTGATCTAAATGTTCGGCCTGATAAAATAGAAAAGCCTATACTCACCTCCCGTGCTGGCGCCGTTCCAGTGGAGCCGTCACTCGTGGTCCCGGGGATGTGTGATGCGGTGGAAGGCACATGATGCCAATGTTGCCCAATCAGCGCTGGCGTCACTGTCTCCGCCTTCTGTCGAATTGAGCATGAAGAGGCAGTCCGGGCTGCAGTTGATCTCTGCCTTCTTATTCATGTTCAATTTGTCCAAAGGTGGAGACAGTGACGCCTGCGCTGATTGGACGCCAGGCACCAAGTGTCATACAACTGCACGAGTTTTAAGTCGTTAGCAGAAGGGAATGCACGGGTAGGGTGGTAGACTAAGACGAGGGAGGAAAAGTAGGAAGGTGCTGAACCATTGATCGCTTTGTTGGTGAGAGTGATACTTTTATATTGAGCTCTGTATTGGATGGGCAACCAGTGCAATGACTGGCACAGGGAAGAGGCATCAGTGTAGCAGTTGGTGAGGAATATGCTCCTGGCTGCTGCATTCAGGACAGATTGGAGAGGGGAGGGTTTAGTAAGAGGGAGACTGATTAGTAAAAAGTTGCAATAGTCCGGACGAGAATGAATAAGAGCTACAGTAATGGTGTTTGCCGAGTCAAAGGTTAGAAAAAGTTTAACTCTAGAGATGTTTTTGACGTGTAGGTGATATGAGCGGACGAGTGAAGGAAAGATCTGAATCAAAGATGACACCAAGACAGTGGGCATGTTGCTGGGGAGTAATGATGGAGGCACACACAGAAATGGCTATATCGGGCATAGGTAGGTTAGTGGAAAGAGGAAACACAAGGAGTTCAGTTTTTAACAGATTAAATATCAGTTTGTAGTGCAAACTGATTGATGAATCGGCCCCTAAGTCTCATCTACCTATCATGAAAACTTTGATACAGAGCTGAATCATCATATGCTGGACACCTCCGTTGCCTGGTTAATAACCGGATCCATTGCTTTGGTGGGAGGAATAGGACTGCGCGTAGAACTAGTCCTGTGAATCTAACAGACTCTGCAATGGATGCTCTAACGCAGATGTGACAGAAGACAAACAATAATTGGTTCATCTGCACTACTGATGGAGAGCAGAAAGCATGTTCTAGGATACAAAGTAGCCGGTGTCACACTTGCAAGTGTGACACCGGCAGTAGACTTGATGCGGTTTTATTATAAACGGGTTTCGAAGTCTTCAGACTTCTTCATCAGGATATCACAACATACAAAGGACACAGCAGGGCAACGATGATGTGAGCAGAGCAAGCAGATATCTTGAAAATCACAAAGAATTAATACAGAAAGTATATTTGTTAATTATATAACTTTTTCAGATAATGAATAAAAAATTGAATATTAATACCTCTTTAAAGAGAATCTATTATGCACTGAAACACTATTAATCTTCATGTATGGGGTTGATCTGCAGGTTAATGGCGTTCTAAAACTATCCAGCCGCCGCACTATAAGCCTGGCTGTAGGGAGGAAATGAACAGTCTACGGCTTTCAGTCATAAAGGTGCAGCTGTGCGGCTTCAGTTACCGCTCAGTACACGGTGAGTGGCGGCTGCTGTATCCATGCTCTGGCACAGACTAATAGCTGGCTCAGCAGTGCATTAGTACCTGTCAGTCAGTGCTAAGACGTGGTTACAACCAAACCGACCACTCCTCTACGACTGAAAGCCGGAGGCTGTTGGAGGAATACATTTATTTCCTCCCAGCATCGTGGCTTTCAGTGCAGTGTCCGCAAGGCTTTAGAACGCTATTATGCTACAGATTAACCTCACATTGGGTTAGTAGCATTTAGGACATGACAGGTTTCCTTTAACCGCTTCTATCATTTCTAGAGATATGTTGTATAGTGAGTCTGTTTGATGTAAGTAGAAATCTTCACTTGTTTCTTCAAGGTTATATCAGTACAAGCTGTGTCGTTTTGTTATTAAAGATTTTTACTCGCCTATAAATTATTGCTCTCCTTCACTATTGTGCACTGATTGGCCTCAGAATTTAAGTGCCAAAATGAAACATCAGTCACAGCGATTAATCTAAGACGTGTCCTTCAATTTCTTGGGATTTATTTAAAAAGATTATAGTAAAAGAAAGTTAATAGATTTGGCACATGGTCACAAACAAGATCACACCGAGCGAACTTCTGGCCTGCAAACTTTGACAATAATTGAACTGCTTGTCATAACCAATATCCCTTGCTAATACAGTATTCCAATATAAACAGGTGCTGTTTACAAAATTAGAATATCATCAAAAAGTTAATTAATTTCAGTTCTTCAATTCCAAAAGGGAAACTCATATGTTATATAGAGTCATTACAACAGAGTGATCTATTTCACGTGTTTATTGCTTGAAAAATTATTCTAAAATCCGAAATGTTGTCCTACTGAAATGTATATTCAGTAAATGCACTCAATACTTGGTCGGGGCTCCTTTTGCATCAATTACTGCATCAGTGTGGCGTGGCATGGAGGTGATCAGCCTGTGGCACTGCTGAGGGGTTATGGAAGCCCAGGGTGCTTTGATAGCAGCCTTCAGCTCGTCTGCATTGTTGGGTCTGGTGTCTCATCTTCCTCTTGACAATACCCTATAGATTCTCTATGGGGTTAAGGTCAAGCGAGTTTATTGGCCAATCAAGCACAGTGATACTGTTGTTTGTAAACCAGGTATTGGTACTTTTGGCAGTGTGGACAGGTGCCAAGTCCTGCTGGAGAATGAATTCCCATCTCCAAAAGGCTTATTGGCAGAGTAAGCATAAAGTGTGCTAAAATCTACTGGTAGATGGCTGCGCTGACTTCGGTCTTGATAAAACACAGTGGACCTACACCAGCAGATGACATGGCTCCCCAAACCATCACTGATTGTGGAAACTTCACACTAGACCTCCAGCAGCTTGGATTGTGGCCTCTCCACTCTTCCTCCAGACTCTGGGACCTTGATTTCCAAATGAAATGCAAAATTTTCTTTCATCTGAAAATAACACCATGGACCACTGAGCAACAGTCCAGTTCTTTTTCTCCTTGGCCCAGGTAAGACGCTTCTGGTGTTGTCTATTGGTCATAAGTGGCTTGACACAAGGAATGCGACACTTGTAGCCAATGTCCTGGATACGTCTGTGTGTGGTGGCTCTTGAAGCAATGACTCCAGCAGCAGTCCACTCCTTGTGAATCTCCACAAAATTTTGAATGGCCTTTTCTTAACAATCCTTTCAAGGCTGCGGTTATTCCGGTTGCTTGTGCACCTTTTTCTACCACACTTTTTCCTTCCACTCAACTTTCCATTATTATGCTTGGATACAGCACTCTGAACAGCCTGCTTCGTTGGCAATGACCTTTTGTGGCTTCCCCTCCTGGTGGAGTGTGTCAATGACTGCCTCCTGGACAACTGTTAAGTCAGCAGTCTTCCCCATGATTGTGGAGCCTTCTGAAACAGACTAAGGAACCTTTATAAATGCTTAGGAAGCCTTTGCAGGTGTTTTTTGTTAATTATTCTAATTTACTGAAATAATGACTTTTGGGTTTTCATTGGCTGTAAGCCATAATCATCAACATTAACAGAAATAAACACGTGAAATAGATCACTCTGTGTGTAATGACTCTTTACAATATATGAGTTTGACTTTTTGTAGTGAAGAACTGAAATAAATTAACTTTTTGATGATATTCTAATTTTGTGAGAAGCACGTGTACATAATTGCAAAATATAATTTAAAAAAACAAGACGACCTAAGTCTATGTCGGTGGAAAAAAAACATGGGTATCAGATTGGAAAAATAATAAAAATTAATCAAATAATTTTGTTTTTGCTAGCAAAATAAATTGGTTCACAGGAGGTTAGATGCAAAGGAAACATAAAAACAAAAGTTTCAGAAATGCTAGAATATTCCAGGTGTTTTTGATGCTAAATAATACCGACTGTGAGCAGCTAGGAAACCATGTACAGATGGAGCAGCTGCTCCAATGCAAACTACATGATCGGCCGCACTGTGCAGCTTACGTGGGTGTATGATGCCTGGCCAAGATTGCTACACCTGTGTAGGGGAACTGAACGCCACAGGCGGCTCTATTCACATCTGTACTAATTTTTCTGTATTTCTGTTCCATTACGGGAACCAAACTAGAAAACTAATGTTCCGGATGCCTAGATTGGCTGTAATGGGGTCTGGCAGGTTTTTATCATGGTGATCAGCTTACAATTTGTTCCAATAAGGTTATGGCAACACAGCCAATTTGGCCACGACATAAGTTGCGTGGCCAAATATTTCCATGTGCTGCTACTATATCGCAACTTAATGCAGGTAAATGGAAACGCATTGCATCCCCTATGTGGACTTTAGCTATGGCAAGTCACAAAAAGTCAGACTTGGCCTGGTTTTTTGCCACTTGTTACAGTCGCGGCACCCTAGCGACCTCAAAAGTCACTATTTAGCTTAGACTAAAAATGATGGAACATGTTACAAAGGCTGAAATGCTGGTGTGGGTTTTTAACAATCTACTGATTGATCCCATGACAAAAATACTCTAGAAGTGAATTCTTTATTGGCTAACCAGAAAAATTATGTTTCAGAGCACAGAGGCTCCTTCTTTAGGCAGGTTTACAAGTGAGTTACCGAGACAAGAGCACAACATTTAAGAGATGTTACAACAGGACATTTGTGGATGGGGTGATGCTTCCTAGAGATAAGCCAAGGAAATCAAATTGAGGTTTTTGTTACAAATGGAGAGGTGGTGAGAGTAATGGCTTAAGGTACTGTCACACTAAGTGAGATCGCTAACGAGATCGCTACTGGTCACCGATTAATGAGCAGTAGCGATCTCGTTAGCGACTTAGCTGTGTGTGACATGTGGCAGCGATGTGGCCCCTGCTGAGATGTTGATTGCTCATGAACGTTCTGAGCCGTTTTTTGGTCGTTGGTGTCCCGCTGGTGAGCCTGAATCGCTGAGTGTGACACCCTTTATGAACGACTTCACCAGCGTCTCAGGTGGGACTAGGTTTTCCCAACGACAGCAGAGGTCGTTATACAGATCGCTGATGAGTTGTGTTTGGAATCTAACTAGCAATCACACTAGCGATCTCGCCGGGCGTGTCGTTGTCGTGATCGCTAGTGCGATCGCTAAGTGTGACAGTGCCTTAAGTGATCTGGAGTCAGTCTGGTGGAGGTGTGAACTGTGTCTATGTAGTGAGTCATAAATCCAGGTGTTAAATTGAGTCCCATTGTCAAAGGATTGAACTTCCATATCAGTTAAGCCCGGGTCTCACATAGCGATACACCAGCGATCCCGACAACGATCAGGATCGCTGGTGTATCGCTACATGATCGCTGCTGAGCTGCCAAACAGGCAGCTCAGGCAGCGATCAGCACAGCGACAGTGCGGGTAACATCGCTTAGTTACCCGCAGTGTACGTTGGATACCAGCGCCCTGATGCAGGGAGCTGGTAACCAAGGTACACGTCGGGTTTCCAGGCGCTGCGCGGTGCCTGGAAACCTGCTGTGTACCTTGGTTACCAGCTCCCTGCATCAGGGCGCTGGTATCCAAGGTACACAGCGGGTTTCCAGGCACCGCCCCGCACCTGGAAACCTGCTGTGTACCTTGGTTACCAGCGGATCGCTGGTCTCCCGCCTGTCCCACGCAGCGATGCGTGCCTGTCAGCGGGAGACCAGCAATCAAAAAAATGTCCAGGACATTCAGCGACGATCAGCGATACCCAGCAGGGGGGCTGATCGTCGCTGAATGTCACACACAGCGATATCGCTGGGGAGATCGCTGCTGCGTCCCAAAACTAGTGACTCAGCAGCGATCTCGCTAGCGAGATCGCTGTGTGAGACGGGGCTTTAGAATTCCCAGATTCTCCTCTCTCTGTCCATAAAATGACATTTCAGTATTAAGAGTTTTAAATCTGTCATACAGTATCCAGGTCTAGAGAGATGTTTTCTCACTGGTGGGTCCAGTTAATTTTTAATTTTGTGCCTGTGTAGATTCATCCTTGTTTGTAGGTTTTGCTTCGTTTCCCCAACATTGGCTCCTTCAGGGCTCCTTGAACATTGTATCGTGTACATCACATTGGAGGATGTCCATGAAAAGAAATCCATGATGTTATAGTCCTGATTTGTGTTGGGTACGCAGACTGTATTTGTTGGTAGTGTGTGGGTACAAGTCTTGCTTTTTTTAGTGTTACAGGGCAATGTACACTTCTCGGAGGCTGATTAGAGGACACTTCCGACAAGGAGATTTCTTAAATTGGGGGACTGTTTGTAGGAGAGAAGTGGTAAATCTAGGAATATTACTTTCAGTCTGTGGTCTATGGGTTGAAGATCAGCACCATCCTTCTTTAGGATGCTCATGTAGAGGTTGTATGTGACCACAAGACGTGTCCTGTTGTTATCTCCCCTCTGTTTGTAGTCCAGAAGGCAGCTTCTTGGGATCCTTGTAGCTCTGTGGATCTGTTCATCTATTACCAGTGGATGGTATCCTTGTTGTAGGATTGTATTCCTCAGTGAAAATAGAAAAATATGATCCAGTTTCCAAAGGCAAAGATTTATTGATTAAAAGATTCCATCATGGGTGTAGACACAGCCACGCGTTTCAAACATCTATTGCATTCTTTAACAAAGCCGAGCAATTGTAAGTACACAGTGCTATGTAATGTGATGACTGCAATCTATTAAGAGGGTAAAAACTTTAACGGGAGGGTTTCTTTAATAACATTGATCTTCATAAGGTCCAAAGGTACTTTTTGGCCCCTTAGGATTTAGGGCTCTGGTGCAATAGCAACCCCATGCACCAGTATAATTACAGCCTTTATGAGAATAACCCTTTAAGGCTGGCTCTGATGTAGAATATTAATAATGTAAACCTGAAGATAAATATTGTAAAGCCTCATTTTGTGCATAGTTTTATTTCAGCCCGTTCGTATATATGAACATTTCTCGCCACTGCAGGAGTCAGCGAAGTCTGTACAGTTAATGTAAGATAGAAATGAAAAATGTAAGCAGCTGTCTGGCAAACCATTTCAATTTGTGGGAAATATTTTCTGAAGCTTTTTTAGTATCACAGAAAACAGATTTTGTCCCAGAGCTCCTGTATGAGCGTCCTTCGGGGAACAGTGTGTCGCACAACAGCGCAGATTTTGGAAACAAATTGTCCATTTTCTATAATATTCAGAATGCTTGGAGTATGGCACGGCTCAGACAACGTTCTGCGTTCCGTAGAATAATATAGTTGGCGGTTATTTTGGCACCTAAAACATTGATAAGCAAATTAGTGAACATATTCTGTTGGTAAAGATGGATGAAAACATAACATTATAATTGTTAGAACCTGCCGACAATCTGATGCCTAAACTGGGGTTGGGAAATTGCTGCCAGATAGTGAACTGATGTCAGCGAAAGAAAAATGAGCTTGACGCCTTATCTTGTTCCTTTAGATTTCAAAACCTAAGATAAGAAACAAAATGAGCACATACCCTGTAATAATTAAGTAAATGGTAATCGTGCTTGTAAATATCATAGGGTTGTTAGTTAACATTGTTTTGATCAAAAATGACATCCCGCCACGACAAGGTGTACCCAATCGGGTCGGTACCTAACTCTTGTAGTTCACCTCACTATGTGTCAGCAGACATCCTAATAGATAAGGGCAGAGTAGGACCTGGGTCCCAACTCCCCTACCCTTGGAAAGCTATATAGACAAAATGGACAGCCTAAAATAGGGGGCCACACCCCTGTATGTATAATGAACAAAAAACTAAACCAAAACCTAAAAAAATTGAGCCGCAGCATGTGTTATCATAATGAAGGAATAATGTATGAGGTATCTTAAATGGTTAACCTATCTGGACATCGTTTTTCAAGCTTAGACACTTAGATAGTCCCTAGTGGTACAACATATTTTGGTCAAAGTGCTCATATATGCTTATATGCTATTAGATTAAAAGGTGTGGTGTGGGTCCAGAGCCCTATTTCTTTAACAAATGCTTACTAATCCATTGCTGGCCACATGCTGCCACTTTCCAGCTGTGCCATTGGTCACCACTTACTGGACTCCCGCGACGATCAGTAGCCATATCAGTGAGGTGTCAACACCACACAGGTGGCAGCCACAGACAGTTATTGCCACATCAATACATCATCGCTGGTACCTCATCAATGGAAACAGGTAGAGAATCCGGGTAGCAGAGGCTTAGGAACGGTAGAGAATTGCAACTTTATTTTCTTACGAATTTATAAATTACAATCATGGCCAAAAGTGTTGGCACCCTTGAAATTGTTCCAGAAAATGAAGTATTTCTCCCGGAAAATGCATTGCAATTTCACATGCTTTGTTAGACACATCTTTATTTTCTTTATTCTGTATTGGAACAACACAGAAATAGTGTCAGGAATCGAACCCAGTACCTCTTGTCCACTGGCCAGCAGCTCTACCATCTGAGCTATTCTGCTGGCTGCAAGGTTCCTTGCTGAATCCAGATACCACTGACTGTTCTTCCTGATCGGCTCCACCCAGTGCTCTCTTGATTGGCCTCTGATTGCCAATTACACACCCTATATAAACCTGGCCCTGTGGGTGTGTCATTGCGAGATTATTGTGCTCTTAGCCTTTAGTCAAGCGTTTCCTGCTGTTCCTGCTGCTACAAACACTGCTCTCCTGTGAACTGACCTCGGCCTGTGCTTCTGACTACGCTCTCCGCCTGATCCATTGCTACAAACACTGCTCTCCTGTGAACTGACCTCCGGCTGCCACCTGACTACGTTATCTGCCTGCTCCTCTGCTACCGAACTGCCTTTCCTGTGAACTGACCTCCGGCTGCCACCTTACTACGTTATCTGCCTGCTCCTCTGCTACCGAACTGCCTTTCCTGTGTACCGACCTCCGGCTGCCACCTGACTACGCTACCTGCCTCTGCTTCCCCTAGTGTTTGCAGTAACATCGGCTCCAACCCAGACGGGATCTTGACAGAATAATCTCGCACCAAAATGGAGTCCGCTGTGAACACCCTGAGGCGGCAAGTTATGGAGCTTCAAAGTTTTTGTACTGACTCTCAAGGAAAATATTCCAAGTTACAAACTGATTTCACGGTGCTACAACAGGAAGTAATTGAGCTCCAAAAACAACTTCTGGACGTGTGCAATTCAGGGTCCGAATCAAACGCGCGGCTACCGCTGCCTGCAAAATTCAGTGGGGATCGCCAGCAGTAGCGAGGATTCCTCAATCAATGCCGCATATACTTCCAGATGCAACCTGCTCCCTTTACCAGTGAGAGGAAGAAAGTTTTTTTCATGATAAATCTCCTGACGGATGAAGCTCTTGCTTGGGCTTCACCTTATGTAGAAAAGGACTATGACCTCCTTAATGACCTGGAAGCCTTCACCGCAGCTATGAATCAAGTTTTTGATGACCCAAACCGCTGTGCCACAGCAGAAACCAAATTACATAATTTGCGCCAAGGACGTCGCTCTGTTGCGGAATATACATCGGAGTTCCGTCGCTGGGTGGCCGACACCACCTGGAATTCAGCGGCCCAGAGAAGTCAATTTCGACGAGGGTTATCAGAACCAGTGAAAGACGAGCTTGCCAGGGTTGAGACCCCTGATCAGTTGGAGGACTTTATTCAACTATGTATCCGGATTGACCAAAGACTTACTGAAAGGAGAAAGGAGAGACTGCGAGCACTTGGGAATAGCCCTGGCTTCTCATTTCCAGCATCAGACCACCAAGAAAAGACGCAAGGCGTGTCTGAACCGATGGAGATCGATGTCATCCGAAGACCACTCTCTGCACAGGAGAAGGAGAGGCGACGTGCTGAACATCTCTGCCTCTATTGTGGGGACCCTGGACACTATGCCATCAACTGTCCTAACAAAAGGACTATAGCCTTTACCAACAACAGGTCTGCCAGCAATATGGACCTTTCTCAGCAGTCGGATTCCATCTTGCAGACTATCTCATCAGTAACGCCAGAAATAGACAAAATACATACTACATCATCTCATTTTGTAATCCCCATTCAGGTTGTAATGGGCACCCAAAAAATACAATGCTCTGCCCTGTTGGATTCGGGAGCAGGAGGAAATTTTATGGACTTAAAATTTACACATGATAATAATATTTCCAGTAGGACCAAATCCACACCAATTGAAATGGAAACTGTGGATGGATCACCCTTGTCTTCTGGACCTGTCACGCATGAGACAATCGAACTAGAGATTTGTATCGAACCGGATCATCATGAAGCTGTCAGTTTCCACCTTATTTCATCTCCGAAATTTCCGGTTATTCTAGGGATCCCCTGGTTTTCAGTCCATAACCCTTCTATCAACTGGGCATCAAGGACCATCACCTTTCCATCTGACTACTGTAAGAATAATTGTCATAAGGAACCCCCTGTTCTCCAACAAGTCCAAATCTCTGAGATTTCGCATGAGAAGGAAGAGAAACTACCACCTCAATATCAGCAGTTCTCTGATGTCTGCAGTAAGAAGAAAGCAGATCAATTACCTCCTCACCGTCCTTACGACTGTCCCATTGAATTGCTGTCAGGAGCAACCATTCCATTTGGACGGATTTACAATCTTTCCGAACCTGAATTGAAGGTATTAAGAAAGTTCCTGGATGAAAATTTAGAGAAAGGCTTTATTCGCCCTTCCACATCTCCAGCTGGGGCACCCCTGTTCTTTGTTGAAAAGAAAGACTCCACTCTGCGGCCATGTATTGACTACAGAGAGATGAATAATATCACTGTCAAGAATCGCTACCCGCTACCCTTGATTCCTGAACTATTTGAGAGACTCCGTTCTGCGAAAATCTTTACGAAGCTGGATCTTAGAGGGGCTTACAACCTCATACGGATTCGCCCAGGAGATGAGTGGAAGACCGCCTTCAGAACGAGATATGGACATTTTGAATCTCTGGTTATGACCTTTGGCCTTAGCAATGCCCCAGCCACCTTTCAACATTTTATTAATGATGTATTTCGAGATTTCTTGGACCAATTTGTTGTGGCTTATCTCGATGACATTCTCATATTTTCAGACACCTTGGAAGAGCATCGCAGGCACGTCCAGTTAGTCTTGGAACGACTACAGGAGAACCATCTTTACATTAAACTTGAAAAATGTGAGTTTGAACAAACCAGTATCCAATTTCTGGGATATATCATCTCCCCAGAAGGTCTGAGCATGGATCCCAGCAAAATCAATGCTGTAGTGGACTGGCCTGTTCCAAGAAATTTAAAAGACGTCCAGCGTTTCATAGGATTTGCAAATTTTTACCGAAAATTTATAAAGAACTTTTCACGGATCATACTACCAATTACTACACTAACAAAAAAGACCAAAGCATTTTTCTGGTCTCCGGAGGCACAGGAGGCTTTTGACAAGTTGAAAACTCTTTTTACGTCTGCTCCATTGTTAGTACACCCAAATCCTGAATTGCCATTTACTGTCGAAGTGGACGCCTCGGACTCTGCAGTGGGAGCCATTCTGTCTCAGCGAGTTGGGGACAAAATGCAACTTCACCCATGTGCGTTTCTTTCCCACACCATGTCATCTGCAGAAAAGAACTACGACATCGGTAATAAAGAACTGTTAGCCATTAAAGTTGCCTTCTCCGAGTGGAGACATCTTCTGGAAGGTGCCAATCACCCTGTGACTGTCCTCACGGACCACAAGAATCTTGAATTCCTCCGTACAGCAAAAAGATTGTCTGCAAGACAAGCACGATGGGCCTTATTTTTCTCAAGATTCAATTTTATAATTTCTTACCGGCCTGGTTCAAGAAATGGCAAGGCTGACGCCCTGTCCAGGATGTGTTCGGAACCTCAGGAGAGGTCTAGTAATGACGATACAATTCTAGGCCCTAAAAATTTTTTGGGGGAATATTGCACTCTAGAGGACTATGTAATAGAATTAAAGATGGATATCAAGAGGACTCTTTCCTTAACCGTCCTTCGGAAGACGTCGATCTTTCATTCAAAGAGGGGTTTTGGATGCAGAAACACAAAATATATGTACCTGAATCTTCTCGCCTTGAAGTCCTCAAAAGTGTCCATGATTCTAAACTGGCAGGACATCCTGGAGTTGCAAAAACACAAGACTTACTACTTCGTTTCTTTTGGTGGCCTAATTGTAGGAAGGACGTGAGGAAATATGTTTCAACCTGTTTAACATGCGCACGAAACAAGACCCCACGATCGTCTCCTCTAGGACTCTTGCAACCACTTCCAGTTCCATCCAGGCCTTGGGGATCTATTTCCATGGATTTTATTGTGGAACTACCCCCTTCCAAACAGATGACCGTCATCCTTGTCATAGTGAAAAGGGGTAGATTCACCGCACACTCAAATTGATGATCATGCAAGAAGGATTTATTTATATAACAGTATCCAATCCAAGGAGACAAATGTCAGTGCCGTATCAAATAAACGTATAATATACAGATACCCAACGTTTCGGCCCTCCAGGGCCTTACTCATGGGTTACTTAATAATACGAGTACAACAGAGAGCTGGCACTTAAGGACGATATAGAGCTCCTGGTTAAATTCTTTATGGCACAACAGATGCTGTAAGAGGTAAAGGGTAGGATAAGGTATGTCCTAGATGTAGTCTGAGAGTGCCCTAGTTGAAAAGTCAGTGGCCTTGTCAATCAATGAAATGGAGTAAAGGCGGCGCTTCAGCGTCCTGCCTGTGAGTTGCTAATGTGTATGGCCGTCAAGAGTTGCTGCTGTGATACGTCGGCGGCGCTCCCGCGCCCTGCCTCGTCAGCTGGGTGGCCGAGGCAGGGCGCGGGAGCGCCGCCGACGTATCACAGCAGCAACTCTTGACGGCCATACACATTAGCAACTCACAGGCAGGACGCTGAAGCGCCGCCTTTACTCCATTTCATTGATTGACAAGGCCACTGACTTTTCAACTAGGGCACTCTCAGACTACATCTAGGACATACCTTATCCTACCCTTTACCTCTTACAGCATCTGTTGTGCCATAAAGAATTTAACCAGGAGCTCTATATCGTCCTTAAGTGCCAGCTCTCTGTTGTACTCGTATTATTAAGTAACCCATGAGTAAGGCCCTGGAGGGCCGAAATGTTGGGTATCTGTATATTATACGTTTATTTGATACGGCACTGACATTTGTCTCCTTGGATTGGATACTGTTATATAAATAAATCCTTCTTGCATGATCATCAATTTGAGTGTGCGGTGAATCTACCCCTTTTCATTGTCATTGGTACCACTTAGGTCCAATTCACCAGCACCTCCATCATATTTCCTGAGTGCATGCCATTTCTACTCTATCCTTGTCATAGTGGACCGACTCACAAAAATGGCCCACTTTATTCCAACTGAAGGAATTCCTACTGCTGAAAAAACTGCAGAACTGATGATCAAAGAGGTATTCAGGTTACATGGAATTCCTGACAGCGTGGTGTCTGACAGAGGCGTTCAGTTTACATCAAAATTTTGGAAGAGTTTCTGTACAGCCTTGGGAGTCACGGTGAATCTTTCTACCGCTTTCCATCCTCAGTCCAATGGCCAGACGGAGAGAACAACCAGACTTTTGAGCAATACCTCCGTTGCTTCATTTCCTATCTTCAGGATGACTGGGTGGACTATTTACCAACAGCAGAGTTTGCCTACAACAACTCCACACATAGCGCTACATCTCAAACCCCATTTTTTGCTAATTATGGAGTACATCCAGTATTTATCCCTAATCTGCCAGTGAACACTCCCATTCCTGCTGTTAATGACAGGCTTGCAAAATTACAGGAATCCCAGAAGGAATTATCAGAGATATTACTCAAGACCCAGGAAGTATATAAGGAAGCAGCAGATAAACATCGGAGAGTGCCCCCTGCTCTTCAGGTTGCAGACAAAGTTTGGCTGTCTACTAAAAATCTAAAGACACATGTACCATCCTCCAAATTGGGCAAAAATTCATTGGACCTTTTCAAATTTCGGCAAAAATTAACCAGGTTGCTTTTCGTTTAAAACTTCCCAACAATCTAAAGATTCATCCAGTATGTCACATATCCTTGCTCAAACCCTTTTGTGAAAACCCGTTTCCAGGAAGAATTCAGCCACCTCCTACACCAGAAAGGATCCGTGGTGAAGAAGAATACATTGTGGATAAGATTCTGGACTCCCGAAAATTCAGAGGTAAACTGCAGTATCTAGTGCAGTGGAAGGATTATGGACCAGAGGAAAATTCATGGGAACCAAGGGACAATGTCCATGCTCCTAGACTGACAGGAGCCTTTCATCGGAGGTACCCAGATAAGCCAGCTCCTGAGATGTCCAGAGGCCATCCTGGAAGGAGGGGAGTACTGTCAGGAATCGAACCCAGTACCTCTTGTCTACCGGCCAGCAGCTCTACCATCTGAGCTATTCTGCTGGCTGCAAGGTTCCTTGCTGAATCCAGATACCACTGACTGTTCTTCCTGATCGGCTCCACCCAGTGCTCTCTTGATTGGCCTCTGATTGCAAATTACACACCCTATATAAACCTGGCCCTGTGGGTGTGTCATTGCGAGATTATTGTGCTCTTAGCCTTTAGTCAAGCGTTTCCTGCTGTTCCTGCTGCTACAAACACTGCTCTCCTGTGAACTGACCTCGGCCTGTGCTTCTGACTACGCTCTCCGCCTGATCCATTGCTACAAACACTGCTCTCCTGTGAACTGACCTCCGGCTGCCACCTGACTACGTTATCTGCCTGCTCCTCTGCTACCGAACTGCCTTTCCTGTGAACTGACCTCCGGCTGCCACCTGACTACGTTATCTGCCTGCTCCTCTGCTACCGAACTGCCTTTCCTGTGTACCGACCTCCGGCTGCCACCTGACTACGCTACCTGCCTCTGCTTCCCCTAGTGTTTGCAGTAACATCGGCTCCAACCTAGACGGGATCTTGACAAATAGAGAAAAAAAGGCAAATTGGACATCAATTCATAGAATCATAGAATGGTACAGTTGGAAGGGACCTCCAGGTCATCTGGTCCAACACCTTGCTCAAAGCAGGATTCACTAAATCATCCCAGACAGATATCGGTCCAGCCTCTGTTTGAAGACTTCCATTGAAGGAGAACTCGCCACCTCTCATGGCAGCCTGTTCCACTCACTGATCCACCCTAACTGTCAAAAAGTTTTTTCTAATATCTAATCTGTGTCTCCTCCCATTCAGTTTCATCCTATTGCCTCTATTCAATTCAAACAACAGCCAAAAAATGGGCCTGACAAAATTGTTGCCACTTTCCAAAATTCTGGGTAAACAACTTTGTTTCAAGTATGTGATGGTCGTTCAAACTCACCTGTGGTAAGGAACAGGTGTGGGCAATAAGAAAATCACACCTGAAACCAAATAAAAAGGGGAGAAGTTGACTCAATCTTCTCAATCTTTGCATTGTGTGTCTGTGTGTCTAAGTATGGAGAACAGAAGATGAGAAGAGAACTGTCTGAGGATTTGAGAACCAAAATTGTTGAACAATATCAACAATCTCAAAAGTATAAGTCCATCACTGGAAATCTTGATGTTCCTTTGTCCACAGTTTGTCCAATAGGAGGCATGACAACATACATTTTTATCTTCTCTTCGCCTCACGTTCTAACCTCAATTTTTTAAAATCTTTTCTTGCAAGTTTGTATAGCTGAAGCTTTAGCTGAACTCAGCAGTGTTGGACTGGGTTGGAGATGGCCCACCAGTTATATTGACACTGAGGGCCCACAGTGCTGCTACATGCAAATATTACGTTGCCTTCCTTCACAAATTTATGTTTGATTCTATATAATTATAAACTAGGGAATTTGTTGAATGAATGAATGAATGATGAGAAGTTGTCTCTATCTGAACACAGTGAATCAAAAATATTGGGACAACTACTCCTCATATTGAGGGGAATGGTGACTTACTTCTGCACAGGGACCTACCAGTGAATTCACCTGTTCTCCAGTGGGCCAGTCCGAGCCTGCATGTCCTGTTTGAGAAAGGTTTACAAATATATCATCCTCTTAATTTTTGCCTGGAAACTAAACTTCTCCTAATGTGTTTTCTTTCAATAACAGCCAAACGTTGCATAGGCAGCCTTAAGTAGTTTCTGCTTTTAATGATAAATCGAGACATACTGTAAAGCATAATCAATTTATTATATCAGATGCTTGCACAAGACAGCGAGCTATCATTCCAGTAATACCATGGTGGGTAGATAATAGGAGACGACCTGCAACAGAACGCCAGACGTCACAGTACAAGACTCTAAGAAATGTTTATTCATTGAACCCCCCCTACCAAAATGAAAATTATATTATTTTAGAAGGAAGAAACTGAGCGAACGTGTATGTATTACGATCAGTTATTACATCTTTTGCAACTCTCCAGAAAACCTGTTTCTGCCTGTTTCCCCATACACCACTGATATATTACATTCTCAAGTCTGTATTTTCCTAAGTGAAAGCGTATTTGTATCATGTTTATACAAATATATGGGAAATCTCAACTTATAAGTATGGTAACTTAGAGATGGATGCAAATTTGGGATTTTTTAAACATTATACAAAAATCATTTTATTGGTAGAGGAGGGTGGCACAGATTATGGCTTTAATCAGTCTGTTGTGCGGCAAATGAATGCAAAAATGGCCTTTAGTTAGTCTTGGTTCACATGGATGGATATTGTCATGGCAACCAGATAACGGGACAAATCATAGGTGTCTGAATAAATGGTGTCTCGTGTTGTAAAATGTTAGCGGCGATTCATATGGAAATAGACATCTTGAAATACTGTGTAGCCAACAGCTTTCTTTTAGACTGAGCAATACAAGAAAGTTCATTTAAAGGGGGTTAAAACTCCTAATAGTGCTACATGGAGCAGGGGAAAAGTAGGTGAAATCTACCTAGGTTGATACTACTTGTATAATGAAGAACATGCAAATTGCCTCTTCGGAGAGGAAGAGAACTTGAACTCTAGTGCCAGCTATTGGAAATAGCAATCCTAAAAGTCAGTATCGACTCTTTAATGAGCCTTGTCACATGATCTCGGATAAGAAGCCAAAGCAGAAATTCTGAACAAGAAGTTATAATTCGCCTTTGGGTGTTTCTTTACTGTGAAATGTCCTGGGTTATCTGCCGTCAATCTCGACAACACCTTCCCTCTGCTCTTGAGTGATAAGTCTAGTGGTTTCTTGGATTGTTGCCCAGGACATTTAAGAGTAAGGGAATACCCAACAGACTCTCCAACTACTATATGTATTGAAAAGACATCCTTTATGTAGGTGGTCCCTTAACTTATTAATCTTCCTTGTTCCTGAAAAGAATGCCACAACATGTGAAGACTGACATTTCTACTCCTGAAAGTACACGAAAATCATCGGCAGTCCCCTGAGAGCTCAGAAAAACATACTAAACTTTTATTAACTTTAAAAGTGTATTCTCATTTTAAGCACGTAGTCTAAAGTGTCCTCTTGCACCATTGCCTACTGGGAGAACAGGTGTCCAGTGACCCCTCATTATCCTTACACTTTAATCGAGTGGTCGCCATGTTTGAGTGCAACTCTCTACATTGAGTTATATGGAACTCAAGGAAAACAGTGGTCAGGAATTGGCTGATGAAGGTCAACTAACCTGATATCCAGATAGGTGAGAATCACAGGGGTGGGGCCCAAACTTGTCAGGCATTCATGACATATGAATATGCCAGAAATACCTAAAATCAAATTCTTTCTGCCAGATTGGTGGAGATGGAGTTATGATGTGGTGAGCACTTTTTTGGCACATACAGTACCTGGTTTCTCTGATAACTGTGGATGGACATTTGGATAGTAGGGCTTACCTAAGCAAGTTCTGTTGTTGTTTATGATAGAAGGGCAATGCACCATGTGTCATATAGTCGTGGATTGGTTCCAAGAGCATGGCACTCCTCCGATCTTCATAGCTCCCCAGACCTTACTCATAAATTGCATCTTTAGGTGGAGGTAAAAAAGGATGTTCAGAACGTGTCAGTACCTCCATCTGATTTGCAGGAATTAAGAGTAGAGACGAGCAAATTTGTTCGGATTCGGTTCTAAATACGATCGGATTCGAATATTGTTTTTGCAATATTTGTCGAACACAGGCGAACGTCATTAACTCAGAAATTACCAAATATGTTCGAAACCGATCATAAGACATACATTTGGCACGAAGAGTGTTCGAATATGGCCCGAATATGTCAAAATGAGATTCGGGCCAAAATCCGAACAAATTCGCTCATCTCTAATTACGAGAAGCTATCCTCTCTTCATGGGCCATTGTTTCTCTACAACGAGCCTTATAGAATCTATACCTGGATGAATGGCTTTGGATCTAAAGTCCAAAAGAGGTCCAAGGTGCTACAAGATGGATGCCTCTAATAAAGTGTCTGTTCAGTGTATTCGAGAGCAAAAAGAAAATCAAACTTGCTTTACAACAATTTTTTATTTTACGACTAAAGATTTTTAGTTATGAAGATGTTTAGAACAACTATATACATAAAGTTTTATATAACACGACAAGTCAGGCAGTTAATATTTCCATTTTTAAGAGCGTTAGTATTCTTTTAATGCTAAGGGGCTCTTATCTTATTTTAGATTGTTTAGATCCATTTATGTAACCAACATTGTATTAAGCGCTGAAGGCAAGACAACGCCACTAATGCTCAGTAACCCTCTCCGAAATGTTCTATTATTACTTTTTAGTATTATTGTGAAGTGTAAGATTTGTTACCGTAGTTAAGAAGGGCACTTACATTAATACATTATGCAACAACCTCTCCATATCCAGGTTTTATACTACAGCATAAGTAGATAGTAAAACAGGTTTTGCAACATTGAAGTGAAAGCTTCTGCATTATTCATGCACACATCATACTTTCAATTTGAGTTTTTGTTCTTAACCTTCTTTTTGTGCTTTTTACAAGATAGATCAGTTAGAAACTCATATGTGAGGATCTGAATGGTGTAATTGAAACCGATAAGTGTATAATTGTGTTGGCAGTAAGGCTGGCATCCCACGGTATGGCAGCCTCATGCGACAGCTGTGGCCATCACTGAGTTCATGAGTTTGCTGTACCACTGAGGTGTCACCAGCAAACTTCTGTGCACATTTACCCCTGCAGGCCAAAGGGGCTGCGTTACTGCAAGTGATAACGCATCATATGAACGCAACCTAAAAAAACTAATGAAGTATTTGATGTCCGCAAAGAACCAATTCTCTAAACCATACGTCCTCTTCTACTGCCAATATTTGGACATCAACTAATTGTCCGCTTTCCGGAAAAATACAGCCCCGGTATTTCTACTGTTACCAACATTGCGTTGGCACTTTACGGATTATTGTATGCCCTCCCGAGCTCTGCCTATCCATTTTTGGATGAAGTTGGTTTCAGCCCCATCTTTTCTTGGTCTACAATGCTGCACATTTGCCAAAATTGATTCTTAAATTTGGGAATATTCCCAGCAAAATTAGGACAATTGGCATACTTGTATTCCTGATGGAAACGAAGGCTTCAGATGCTTGTCAGGATGAGAACAAAAGAAACAGACATTTTGAAGTTCAGCACAAAATCTTCCATTATAGAAAAGTATAGAATGCCCCGGTACACATTGGATGGACATCCTGTTCCATTTTTGGTTAGATAATTTGCTTATTGTCAAGGCACCATTTTAATGAAAATGCATTGTCCAAAGTCTTTTTACTTTCTAAATGCCTTCTCTATAAGCCAAGCATGCATGGCTTATAAGTCTCCTCACTCTAACATACCAGATTTGGCTTGTCACTCTCCACAAGGAGAAATGTTACCCCTCGACCCCTGATTGCATTATGAAAGAACATTTTAAAAGGGTAACAGCAGGTATGAAATATGGCCTCCTTGGTTTCTTACATATAATAATAATAATAATCTTTATTTTTATATAGCGCTAACATATTCCGCAGCGCTTTACAGTTTGCACACATTATCGTCGCTGTCCCCGATGGGGCTCACAATCTAGATTCCCTATCAGTATGTTTTTTGGAGTGTGGGAGGAAACCCACGCAAACACGGGGAGAACATACAAACTCCTTTCAGATGTTGTCCTTGGTGGGATTCAAACCCAGGACTCCAGTGCTGCAAGGCTGCAGTGCTATCCACTGAGCCACCGTGCTGCCCTGTACATATTGCTTGTAATTAGCTATTAGGAGTGGTAAATCTGTCATATCTTATGGCGGGTGTCATACGAGCGTATGAAAAATCATCCAGATAAACTCGGATAATTTTAAACCACCCTACAAGCTGCACTTTTTTCGGTCCATGTGAAAAATTTGCCCTCTGAAGAGCCCTCTTACATGACATTGGTTAGCATGCTCTTACCGCACACATCTGTATAATATTCTAAGTTCAGCAACATTTTTACGAACAACAAGCAGATTTTGATGTTGATTCCCCATCTGCTACATTGAAAGGGGGAAACACTAAAACAAAAATAGACATCTGAATCTTAAAATCTGCAACATTTGTTCAATTTCCTCATGGAAGAAAAATATTTTGAATACGTTTTGAATAACCTTTCTATTTATTCAATGGAAAATCCTCTTTGCTGTTCATACAAGTTTTTTTCAGTTCGTAATTTCACTACTTTGGGGCAAATTCATTGTGGAATCCGTTCAAAACTTGACACTTATCAAGTGAAAAAGTTGCAAAAAAAAAATTGCGCCATTTTCCAAGACCCGTAGTGTCTCCATTTTTTGTGTTCTCGGGTTGGGTGAGGGCTTATTTTTTGCGTGCCGAGCTGACGTTTTTATTGATACCATTTTGGTGCAGATATGATCTTTTGATCGGCCGTTATTGCATTTTTATGCAATATTGCGGCTACCAAAAAAATGTAATTCTGGCGTTTTGATTTTTTTTCTCGCTACGCCGTTCAGCAATCAGGTTAATCCTTTTTTTTATCGATAGATCGGGTGATTCTGAATTCGGCGATACCAAATATGTGTATGTTTGATTTTATTTTTATTCTTTTATTTTGAAAGAGGGTGATTTGAACTTTTATATATTTTTTATATTTTTAAACACATTTCTTTTTTTTACTTTTGGCATGCTACAATAACCGCCATGGGAAGCTAGAAGCTGCCACAACTCGATCGGCTCTGCTACATAGAGGCGATGGTCAGATCATCTCTGTGTAGCAGAATTAGTGACTTGCTATGAGCGCCGATCACTGGGTGTCGCTCGCAGCAATCCGGCATTGACAACCTTAGAGGTCTCAAGGAGACCTCGGGTTGTAATGCCGACGCATCGGTGACCCGCGATCACGTGACGCGGTTTACCGGTGAGCGCATTTGCGGCCCGATGGCAGGAAGCGCGCGTTAAATGCCGCTGTCAGCGTTAGACAGCGGCATTTAGTTAATAGCTGCGGGTGGATCGCGATTCTGACCGGCTATTGTGTTCACATGTCACATGTCAGCTGTTCAAAACAGTTGACATGTCCCGGTAAAGATGTGGGTTCACCGCCGGAGCCAACATCAAAGGGAGGGATACCGACATCGGCGTACTGTTACGCCCGATATTGGTAAGGGGTTAAGATGCACTTTTTTCCTCCAAAAATGTAGAAGAAAATGGGGGGGTGCGTCTTATAGTCCGGATGACAGTATGTCACATGACATGTTCAAACATTTTGATTAGTTATTTCACAATTTAAAGAATTTCTGTATGTTCCCTGTCGTGAATGCGGTTCAGGAGCTTTGAAAAATGTTTTAATCAGACTGAATAAATCTTGGATTTTATCGAAGGAGCTGGATCATCGCAAGTTTATTAAATGAGTTACCATATTGTTCGGACTACAAGATGCACTGGACCATAAGACAAATTTTTAAGTGGAAAATAGGGGAAAAAAATTAATGCTTCAAATGGGTGTCAGTCTTATAGTCTGAATGCAGCTTACCAGAGGGAGAGCGGCGGTGGCGGTTGAGCGGGGTCACAGGAGGTGTTGGAAGTTTGATGTTGCGGGTTGATCGTGTAGAAGGGGGTGTTCAGTGGTGCTCGGCGGTACTCGGCAGTGCAGGGGCTCCGGGTTTTCACAAAATGTCTGCACCAGCAAACACCCTTTCTTACCAGCCTGGGACTTGCAGCATCGCAGCTCAGATCACCCGCTCCTCTCATCCCTTGGCCCGCAGTATCGCCCAACTCCTGCCTCTGTTGCCCCCCCGAGTAAGCTACATTCAGACTATAAAACGCACCCTCATTTTCCTCTGAAATTTGAGGGAAAAAGTGCATCTTATACTCAGAAAAAATGGTACAAACTTTCCCGTCAGACCATCGTAACGAGTTTACGGATTGATCCTCAGCTAATGCATTCTGCATCTAGCAATACACAGGGCAGCACAGAGGCTACAGAAGGCATGCAATGCAAAGGTTTAATGAAACCCAATTTCAAAAATTATTTTTAGCGCCAATTCTATGCATTTAATAAAAAAAAAAAGATAGTCAATCCCTTTAAGGTTCAACACAAATGCCGTGACTTTGTAAACCCCATCAGAGCGCTTCCATATTCTGTCCTAAAGGCATTATTTATGTGTTGTCTGTCTCTCTCCGCAGATACAGCAGATGGTGTTTCGCAGGAGCTCTTCTCAGCAGGCCTTGTGGATGGCCATGATGTAGTTATAGGTAAATTACATTTCTTTCTTGGAACTATTACATGATTACTTTAGCATTTCAAGGAAATAATTACATTTAACCTTCCTCATATCTCAGAGGATCCCGCCACCAGTTAATGCTTCCATAGATGTTTGCAGGCGTGAAGAGCAATGTACAAGTACAGCTTTGCGGGAATGAAAAATATATTTGCAATTATATTCTAATTATTGCTCCCATGCTCCTGACCACCAAGCTATTTTACTTATATTTGAAGTTTTTTTTTTTTTTAAAGAGGAAGCTTTTTTTTTCATGGATTCCCTAAACAGCGGATAAGTTAATCGTCACAATCATCTTTATGGTGTTTTTGTAATTTAATTTAGATGATTCTGCGGCGATACGAGATTGAAATGTGAAGATGGAACCTTTAAGTGTGTTGTGCTATTATGATGAGAGAGCAGAGTTGTTGGTGCGTGCGCGGCCTCTCACCTGGGGTAGTGGAGCCGTTTAGTTAATTATTCGAGCAGCTTGGCTGTAATATCTTTTCTATGACTTTCCTCCTCCAGAATGAAGCTGCTATCCAAGACTATAGCAGTCATTTTAATTAAGCTCTTTAAAGACTTTTTTTGGCAGATTTTTGCTTCCTTTTCTGTTATAGTAAACTATTATGTGTTGCGCTCTTTTTGGGTTTTTTTGTGTGATTTTTTTTTTTAATGAAGTGTGAGATAAACAGACACGTAAATCACTTCTTCCTCTAGTAAGCAGTCACATAGTAAAAACGATTGAGGACTGAAGAAAATGCAACAAACTCAGCTGAACAATTTTTTTTACATTATTTTGGATCATCAAATGTAAAATTGTAGAATCTCTGCAGGAAATTTCTCTTCCGAGTTTAGACATTTGTCACGCAGACCTCACCTACTTTACTTACTAATTCACTGTTAAATGGGTTGTCTCACAAAAGATATTTATGAAATATTTACAGAATAGGCCATAAATTTTGAATAAATATGGGCACCACTTTTCCGAGCCATGTCCGGCTATAAATGAGTAGACAGGAGTCAGCGCATGCATCGGCTCTCTCCAATCATTGATATGGCAGTTCTGAGAACAGAGGAGACAACCCCTTTAATGAATAAATTATGGTCACAAAAAGGGTTCCTTTCTAAACTGGGAAATCTGGAAAGGAAAGATTTAGAAAAACATGCTAATGAGGTTAACAAGCCTAATTATTGATTTACTTGTCTGCAGGATGTGATCTTTTCTAAAGAGGTCATCTCAAATTCCCAAATGGGTAAAATTGCAAAGTGCTTGTAAAACTGTTTACCTTCTGAAGAATGGAGGAATGTTTAATTTGCTAGTTGCCCAGGGTTGGTTTCTTAGACAAGTAATGCACGATTGCAGGCTATTTTCTATACAGCTTGGAAGCACATCTCTGAAGCTGGCCAGATCACTGGATCTGGCCAGCTTTAGTGCCCTTGCACTCCTTTAATGCTGCAGAATCTAAGCTGTCCCCAGCCAGCAGCATGGAAGAGAGCACAGTTCAGTTCATCACCACAGCCATGCCATTGGTCAGAACTGTCAATCTTTAGGATGGCACCATCCTCTGAAATTTGGAAACCCGGGAGACAGGAGGAGTGGTGCCCTCCTGAAGAATGAAAATGAAATGACCTTTAACTTTATTATTTCAAGAGTTGATAGAACTTGCACTTATTTCAAGAATGGAGGTCCCATGATTATCCTGCCTGACACACATGCTCAGCCATGTACAGAACTTCCAATAAATGGATTGTCTTGGCTTAAACTGCAAGTCTGCAATCACCCTATATGACTGCAGACTTGTAACTACTCCATAGCGCATGCCTCACGCTGTGAGGATTCTCCAATGCCAGCAGCAGAAGGGGCGTGGCCGCAAGTATAGGATTTGCATAATGCAATCACATGCCAACTGGCTGGATACCGTCTAGTTGTATTGTGACCGGAAGTATGCAAATCGCATACTTGCAGTCATATTACTGCTGCTGCCGGCGCCAACATCGGAGAATCCTCACAGCATGCCGTACATGCTATTTGAGGATTCACAAGTCTGCAGTCACATTGACTGATTGTAGACTTGTAGTTTAAGCCCGGGCAATCCCATTAAAGTCAATGGAGAGATGTGCCCATGAACCGTCACTTTCCCACTGAGAGTGGTTCCTATACTCTAGAGGTGTGACAGATCCTCGTGGTGGACCTATATTTCTCAGGCACTAATGGTATTAATTCCATAGATAGGACAAAAGATGGAGAATGGCAGTCATAAAATGTTATTTCAAGGATCCAAAGCAAGGATCTTAGAGGGTGGAGGTAGGAAATCTTAAAAAACATGGCTGCGTTCTTCTAAAAAAAAGTTTTGCCCCTCCCTACAGTTTGTGTGCGGCATTGCAGCTAAGCCCCACTTTTCAATAGAGATGAGATGATAATGTATACCTTGGCATCATTTCCCATCTAGTAAAAAAAATCTGACATTGTGAAATAGAATTTTAATCCATGAAAAAATGTGTCAGCCCAGACGGATATCCAACCTTACACTCCTGAAAGACACCGAGGCTCCTGTTACCAGGCTGGAAATCCGCAAGTTTATTCATTTGCATATCATAGAATTGTAGAATCCTATTAAGTAGTTTTCTGTCATTGAATATATATTGGGAGAATGGGGAAAGAAGGTCATGGAAGGCTGAGAGGCATTTAATGCTGGAAGGATGTTAGTAAATATGTAAATTCGGGCCTAAGTATCCTATTTTTTAACTGACTCAGCTGAAAGAATCGCAGGCCACATTGAAGGTTGTTGAGCTTCTTTGGATTTCGGAGAAATGTATGCATATTCCAGAAATATAAAAAAGCGGTAGAATTATATAAAGGCTGTTGGCAGTTTTATGTTTGTTTGTTTTTTTTTTTCCCTTACGGCGTGAAAACATGGTGGTTTTCAATGAATAATTTAAAGTTTGCAAAATTCCCCTTGTGTTGGAGAGATACTAAAATCGTTTTTCCCACATAATCCTGAAGTATATGGTAGTGCCGACGCGGCGGCCAGGCATTCTGTATAATGACATGCAAATACGATCTCACAGTATGTCACTTTTACTTCTCTACTCTGTGACTTGGATCCCTTCAAGCTCATCCCTGATACATAAAGCAACTTTTTTAAGTCTAGCCAAGGGTAAAGAAATGCAGGGCCAGCAAACCTACTTGCTGACATCTGTTTAAACCTCAGTAAGGAGCTGATAGCTTCCTCTGTACTGGGAAACTGGGCTTGGACCTGTTCCAAACTGAAAGCACGGGCGGCGTTCTGTCGTAGTCTGTCTTTTTCTGTCAAGCAATTATTAAATGACTTATTCCATATGTGTCTAAAAGAGCGACGCTAATTTCAGCTTGTCCAGATAAATTTGCAAAGTAACAATGCTCACTTTTTTTGTTGTTGTTCTCACAGATACGAAAAGTATTTGCTGGTTCTACAAATCTGCCTTTGTTTTGTAGGAGTTATGAAAACCTCTGTCGCCTAGCTGAAGATTGTCCCCCCAACTGATGGGCTGCAGTGCTTGCGACTTCAGCACTGCAGAAAATAACAGACACCAAGAGCAACGTTATAGACTCAGCTCTAGAGATGGGCGGACACCTGGATGTTCGGGTCCTGCAGGTTCGGCCGAAAAAGTTCAGGTTCAGGTACCAGAACAGTACTCGAACCCAGATCCCATTTACTTGAATGGGGGGCCTGAACATCCAGTGTTTGCCATGCTGTCATGTGCATGCAAACACCGCTTCTGATCGGTGGTTAAATAATCACCACCAGTCAGACAGCCACGGTTCCTACGCTGTCAAGAGACAGCATGAACCAGCAGCTGTGATCGGAGGTATAAAGTTTACCTCCGGTCATTGGTGTCGGCTGATGGGACTATTGCTCCCATTAGCCGATACCTGCTGCCGCTAATAACAGCAAGAGCAGGAGCGGTTGATGGGAGTATTTGTCAGCCAGCTCCTGTGCTGTTAATAAATAATTAAAAAAAAAAAAAAACGTTATGGTTTCCCCTGTATTTTTGATAACCAGCCAGGCAAAACTCACAGCTGAAGGCTGCATCCCTCAGCTGTCAGCTTCAGCAAGGCTGGTTATCAAGAATAGAAGGTCCCCACGCCGTAGTTTTTAAATTATTAAAATAAATAATTTAAAACAATGGCGTGGGGTCCCTCCATTTTTGACAAGCTGCCAAGCTAAAGCAGACATCTAGGGGCTGATAGTCTCAGGCTGTTAAGGGGCAATGGATATTGCCCCCCCAGCCTAAAAATAGCAGCCTGCAGCCGCCCAGAAAAGGTGCATCTATTAGATGCGCCAAATCTGGTGCTTTGCCCAACTCTTCCCACTTGCCCTGTAGCGGTGGCAAGTAGGGTTCATATAGCAGTGGCAAGTAGGGTTCATATTTGTGTGGTTGATGTCACCTTTGTATTGTCAGTTGACAACAAGCCCATGGATTAGTAATGGAGAGGCATCTACAAGACATCTATCCATTACTAATCCTATAGTTATATGGTAAATAAAGACACTGCCAGAACAAAGTCTTTTATTTGAAATAAACAAAACACACTTTTACTTTTTATTTAAAAATAACAAACACAATTATACTTACCAAGCGCCTATTCCACCGAAGCCCTCGTCTGCTGTAATAAAACTAAAATAAAAAAACAGTATCCCTCAGCTGTCCGTCGTTCTGTTGCAGGCCGTAATCCATGTCTGGCGATAAATCGTTTTCAACCTGGACCGTGCCAATATGCGACCGTCCAGGCTGAGAACCGCTGCTGAATGAGCTGCTGCGAGCACAGCCTCAGTGGCTAGCAGTGACGCCATCGAGGTTACTGATGTGAATTTGAACTGCGGTGAACTTGCCTCTGTACCGTGAGACTTTTTCTCACTGTTCTATCAGGGATCTTACCGAGGCCACCGCAGTTCATTTGCCAGCTGGGAACGCAGCCTCATTGACCGGCAGTAACCTCGATTTCGTCACCAACTTCCTTCCAGCGGCAGCGCTGTCAACCAGAAAGGTCCATCTTCATTTACTCCTCAAAACAATCAAGTGAATATATACAAAATACTTTAAAAAAGTGCAAATTAACAGAAGCATGAAAAACAGGCTAAAAACTCCAAAGCTAGAAGTGCAAATGCATTGGGTGCCATATAAAGCTTTGTTCCATTTTTCCATAGGAAAAGAAAAGCAGCAATAATATTAGTGCCATTGACTGCAATGCAGTCTGTTAGGTTTCAGTCGCAGTGGCCATCATCTTACGGGACAAAATACCGCAATCTGCTGCAAAGTTTTATTAAGTGGAATCTGATCAAGGTAAAGGTGAACACAGCCTAAAGCTTAACCCTGATGTGAAAACAGCCTAAAACTTCACACAGATGTGAAAACAGCCTAAAACTTCGCACAGATGTGAACATAGCCTAAAGCTTCACACAGATGTGAACACAGCCTAAAGCTTCACACAGATGTGAACACAGCCTAATATTATATTTCTGTTAATTTTGAGAACGTCTTCTAATAATCGCTGATTGTTGTTCCCATTATGGGCTCATCACCTGCTACATGATAGGTATTATAGTTAAATAGCAGTATGACATATGCAATATCCAATCGTGAGGATAATAATAATTTTATTCCTATAGCGCCAACATATTCCGCAGCACTTTACATTTTAGAGGGGACTTGTACAAACAATACAAGACTTTACAGAATACCAATAATCACATAAAACAACAGATACCAAGAGGAATGTGGGCTCTGCTCACAAGCTTGCAATCTATAATACCAGTAAAGAAATATTTTACACTCAGTAAATTAGCTTTTTATGTGATTCATAAATGGCATGTTGTTTATGATACTTTATATTCTGCAGTTATTGCTTTCTGTCTGTGTAGTAATTTCAGAATAGATAGAAACCAATTACTTTCAAGGCCGTTTGTGGTCGAGCATCAAAGCTGCACTTTGTGTCTACGTTTACAACTTGCAATAGAGACGGTATTACAAAACTTGCAGGCCGAAACTTCCAGACTTTAAGATGTAAAATATTTGTTTTACATAGTATTAATTTTCCAATTTGATGTTTATTATTAGATATTATTCATTTTAATGAATTTTGCTGTAAGGTCAATAGAACAATAATATAGTCTTAAGTCATTAAAATTCTTAATTTTTGCTGCTCTTGTTACAAGCTGTGTTATAAATCAGGGCTGCAATTCTGCAGGATGCAAAGCTGAAATGTCCCATCATTCTTAACTATGTCAGTTTCTATACAAAATTTACTCAGGTAAAGTCTTCATATCGGGTAATGTCCAGTTACCTTGTATAGGGGCTAAGCTTTTAGGGATCTGGCTGACTGACTGCTAACTTGGGACTGTTTTCAAGCTGAATTGTGAAATGCAGCTCTGGACTACAATAATAATGCAGACTTTAACTTTGCTGTAGACATTTCTACATCAAAAACATGTCTCCTGGCAGGGAAATTGATGCGTTTTTATGCTTTTTTTTTACCCGTTTGTTAGAATGGGTGAAAAATGCAAAAAATTTGACATACTGCAAATATGAAAGTGCTTCAAATCTGCAAGGAAAAATTAAGCAAGGTGTGCATGTGTTTTCAGAAATCTCATTCACTGTGCTGGGGCAGTAAAATGCTGTGTTTTTCACTGGAAAAATATGTCAAAAATGTGACATATAAACATACCCTAAGGTATGTTTCCACAGTCCGTAACGGCAGCGCTTTGGACGCAGCACATGTCCGCTCCATCCAACGCTCTGACGGCTTTTGTACGCACGGTGATTCCGCATGTGTTCATTGAACCATGCAGAATCACCGCATCCTATACATTGTACAGGTCATTTATCTTGTGGAGACCAAGCGTCCAACCAACATAAACCTAATTACATTTCTCTAGAACGAAGAGAACCAGGGCAAAATAATGACCATAGCTCACGTAAGGTAGACATATACATATCTCGTACTATACTCAGTAGAGAATATGAAGAAGTGTTTCCACTACGTGTTCCATTCAGGCATAATAAACGTAGCTATCAGGCACTTCAGACGAAAAATCTGATGAGACCTTTGTTCCGCCTATGAAGAGTTCTTTAAGATTTCAGGCCCTCCGAAGGATAGAGTATCTATGTTTAAAATGTAGGAGCTGCATGAAGATAGAGCGCAGGGATGCCACAAGTGTTGGGGGACGAGTGGGGACCATATGTGCCCTTTTAATTGCAAAGAAGGAAGAAAGTGCATCCTTTCCCAAGACCTTAGGGAACCATGTTTCAAAGTAATCTACAAGGTTTCAAACTTCTTCCCTCTCATGGACTCTTACCAGACACAGATTATTACTGCAGGATCTATTTTCTAGGTTGTCAACTTTGCTGATCAGCAGTGAGATATTGTGCACTACCTTGCCAATATCAAGGGTACGTGGAGGGATTTTATCTTCCGTGGAGCTTACTTGTCCCTCTAGTTCTCCCACTCTTTCATTAACTCCATGCAGATCTTGTTTAATATGTGAAATGTACCTCTTTAGGCCACCCATTTGTTCACTTAGTGTGGTCAGAGTGGAATTGCAGACATTTACTGCAGCAAGGACATCACTAAGGGTGGTCCTGTCTCAGCAGGTTCTGCTATTACCTCCTTGTCAGAGCAGTTTTGGACAGGATTGGATCATTGAAGCGACCATCTCCTCCATCCCTGTCCTTTTCTCTGGACCGGAGCGTTCTTTGACGCTGCTCACTGGAGGTTGGTCAGATATTATACGTGCGAACCTCTCCAGCTTAGAAGCAGTTTTAGTCGCTCTGCTGCGCGTGGGAGTGCTGGGTGCCAGCGCCATGTTTGACCAGGTCTCTTCACGGTCCTGCCATTCTTTGTCCCCTCTTTTGCTGTCGGTCATACTGTCTGAGGACACCGTGAACCGTGCTCTGGTATCCGCAGAAGCTCAGAGATACGGTGGGTGTACTTAAAAGCCAGGATGCCTCCGATAGACCAAGATTTCTAAAGATTCCAAGCAGGAGCTCTCACACCACGCACCTGTCTCACATGCCGTTCAGGCCATGCCTCCTCTATTTCTCGGTTTGAATCCCACCGATTTCACACTTGGAGCGCCCCACTTCTTATTCTTTCAGAATGTCAAAACTTGACAACACAATCTAAAGTTTTGTTTTTTTCTACAAGATTTAGAATTTATCATAACCACTAAAACATAAAAAAAAATGTTTGGTATCACTATAATTGTACTGTTTTGGAGAATCGAGTTGCCAGGCCATTTTGACTTCAGAATAGATACAAAAATAGCCCCAAATCCTGAAATACAATGGTGAAATTTCAATTTATTTTTCATTATTTACATATCTTCTCCCTACTAGGATTTTTTTTACACCCTGATTTTCTGTGCATTACCAGGTAAAGCGAATGATAACATTCAAAACTAAAAATAATACAGCAAGAAAACAAGTCCACATATGGGTATGTCAGCGTTAAAGTAAAAAGTTATGACTTTTTTAATACTAAAGTGCAATAATGAAAAATCGCTTGATCATGAAGGGGTTATTATTCCCATTTATTATCCCTTAAACATTGCCGCCTGCCCTCCTAACTGTACATTGTATGAAACGCAGCCCTTCCCAGCCGCTATGGGACATATGACGCTGCACATGTAGCGGTCTGGGGGCTTGAGGCTAATGATTAATAGTTTCATAATTCTAGACAATATCTTGAAGTCCCAAACATTTTGGATGATTTTGACAATAATATGCAAAACGATGAATATTGTAATTACTACATGTGTAGATAATGTTCTATTACATGTTGAACAAAATTATAATTTATACATGGGAACTACAGTTGGATACAAATAATTATAGGTGCTCACAATTCTTGATACCTGGCATATATGTATTCTATATTTGTTTTACCATGTTTTTTATTGGATGTTTTTATTGTTTTATATCAATTTCAATTAATACAGTATTTTTTGTACTGTTGTAATTTTCCTTTTTCTTATGGCTATCATTTCTAGCTTTGTTTCCCCAGGATTTGTCATTTTGGGGCACAACTGTGATATATGGATGGTAACACTTCTACTCAATGTCTGGCATATATTCATTCTAAGTAATTGCTTACCATGGTCTTTTATAGACAAGATTGATATAGCCTATTCTTGAGTAAAGCAGATAACAAAGACTGTTCGTTAAGTTCTATTAACTTTTGCCCTTTTTGATATTAGGATAAAGCCTAAATACACATTGTGTTGACCACCATAGACTAAGCTCTTACACCACAGTGATACATCTGGTATAAAGTACCAAGCTTGTATTTTGGGACAGTATTACGATTTATACTTTGTGACCACACTCAGTTGTATTCAGTTGTGTTTACTGATTGGAGAATGCAATGATAAATGATTTAGACAGTTCTGTGAATGGGCTGCTGGTTATCGGATAACTAGTTCTCAGATGGCCCAACCTGAAATTGATCTGAAACCCACACAATCAATTTTCATTCCACCGTATATGGTATTTTCAGGGGCAACCATGTGAAGAATCATAAGAGTTTACAGAACGTTACTAGAAACAGTTTTCAGGAAATGCATGTAAGGGACTGTATATCCTAGGTAGAGTAGTAGCATGGCTACCTTTCATCCAGGAAAAAGATTCAGTCTACTGTCCTAGCCCTATATCTACAGTACATCCATTGGTTAAGGCCAGGGGAACTGTTGGCATCTCCAGCACCCATTGTATTGTATATGCATAACTTGTTCCTCACCGTTTCCCAAAAGAGTAAAAAAAATTGAGTCTCTCCCTGGTTCTGTGGTCATACAATAGGCATTGGAAACGCAATTCTTCAGGGAAAGTCTCCTCTTGTGCAGACTCCTGGAGCTCGAACCTTAAAGAGTAAAAAATCTTTTTCTTTTATTATGTAAAGAAAACCTGTCCTCACGATTTTGTAATGTAAATACATGGCTGTAATGGGACTGTAATTCTGATTAAATTGATATGTTTGGTGAAGAAATGCACTTTGTTGTTCTTTTATAATCACCATTTGAAGTTTTCGGTGCACAGGGGCAGGACTGGGCACTGGTCTTCTCCTGTCTGGCTATGTATCCCTGGCCCCTCTGCCTGCCTCTGGTCTATGAATGACCTGCCTCTTTTGTTTGAAATCTCATCAGTGACCTGTCAGTCAAAGAGCTGAGGCAGGAGAAGAGGGTGGGGAATCACAGACAGGGAGGAGAAGACCCAGTGCACAGTCTGGCCCCTGTGCACCAAAATCAATTTAACAGAAAACTTCAAATGGTGATTACAGAAGAACCACAAAGAGGATTTCTTCACCAAAGGTATCAATTTATTCGGTATTAAAGCCCTGTTTTTATTTTACATTACTAAATCGTGCTGACAGGTTCTTTTTAATTATTGATTAGCTTTTGTAAAGCTATGAACCTTTATAAAGTTACTTCATTGACTTATTTGGCTTATCTCTATATTTAACACCATGTTGAAAATGTTGGCTTGTCTGTCTACTTCATTCTTAGTAGCTTATTTGACCTATGACAGAACTTGCTAAGATCGGTATTTAGAGAGTGAGTTTCTTTGTTCCCTTACCACATGCTCAGACAGAGAATAACGTCTGAACATGGGGAAGGGAGTAAAGAACCTCACTGAGAACAGATCTTTTTTAGATCTGCAGGTCAAATCATACCACTAATACAAAATTAAGTAGACAGACAAGCCAGCATTTTCATTGTGGTTTTAAAGATAGAAAGAAGCTACTGTAAGTAAGGCAATGAGTAGTGATGATCAAACGTGCTGGGATAAGGTGTTATCCTCCATGCTCCTGTTCTAACCGAGTGTCTTCGGCATGCTCGAATAATATGTTTGAGTCCCCGCAGCTGCAGGTCTCGCGGTTGTTTGACATCCGCAACAGATGCAGGGATTGCCTATTTGTTAGGCACTCCCTGCATGTGTTGCAGCAGTCGAACAAGCGCGAGACATGCATCCGCGCGGACTTGAACATATTTTTCGAGCATGCTGAAGACACTCTATTTAGCACATGAGCATTGAGGATAACACCTTATCCGAGCTCATTCGCTCATCACTAGTGATGAGCGAGTATACTCGTTGCTTGGGTTTTCTTTGCTTGCTTGGAGAATTAGTTTCTGTTGCCACAGCTGCATGATTTGCGGCTATTTGACAAACTGAATACATGTGAGGATTCCTCATCAAACAGGCATTCCTCACATGTATTCAAGCTGTCCAGCAGCCATAAATCATGCAGCTGCGGCAACAGAATCTATATCTCCGAGCGCTTCCAAATACTCGGAGACCACCCGAGCATGCTCGGGAAAACCCGAGCAACGAGTACACTCGCTCATCACTACTCATCACTAGTAATGAGTTATATTACAAGGATTCATAACTTTACAAAGGGTGATCAATATAGAAAAATAAGTTTAGCTAGTCCTTAAATGTTTTTTAGTGTGTTTTTTTAAGTGTAAGAAAGTGTATGGACTGTTCTAAAAATATTGAAATAATCACTTCTTGAACCCATACTGTTGGTCTCCACTAGTGATGAGCGAGTATACTCGTTGCTCGGGTTTTCCCTGAGCAGCTCGGGTGGTGTTCGAGTATTTGGAAATGCTCAGAGATTTAGTTTCTGTTGCCGCAGCTGCATGATTTATGGCTGCTGGACAGCTTGAATACATGTGAGGAATGCCTGCTTGTTAAGGAATCCCTATATGTATTCAGGCTGTCAAATAGCCACAAATCATGCAGCTACGGCAACAGAAAGTAAATCTCCGAGCACTTATAAATACTCGGAGACAACCCGAGCTGCTCGGGGAAAACCCGAGCAACGAGTATACTCGCTCATCACTAGTCTCCACCAGTACCTAACCTGCCTTTCATAACATCCCGTCTATTGGTCACTTGAGCACTACAACCAATGACTAGCATCAGTAATCACATGTTTACCGCTGAGCTCAGTGTTTAGCTGCAATGGTCAGGTGATAGTATAGCATAATGTGTCAGCACTTGTGGGGACCACCAGAGCAAGAGAACAGTGTACTGGTGGGGACCACCAGAGCAAGAGAACAGTGTACTGGTGGGGACCACTAGAGCAAGAGAACAGTGTACTGGTGGGGACCACCAGAGCAAGAGAACAGTGTACTGGTGGGGACCACTAGAGCAAGAGAACAGTGTACTGGTGGGGACCACTAGAGCAAGAGAACAGTGTACTGGTGGGGACCACCAGAGCAAGAGAACAGTGTACTGGTGGGGACCACTAGAGCAAGAGAACAGTGTACTGGTGGGGACCACCAGAGCAAGAGAACAGTGTACTGGTGGGGACCACTAGAGCAAGAGAACAGTGTACTGGTGGGGACCACCAGAGCAAGAGAACAGTGTACTGGTGGGGACCACTAGAGCAAGAGAACAGTGTACTGGTGGGGACCACCAAGCAAGAGAACAGTGTACTGGTGGGGACCACTAGAGCAAGAAACAGTGTACTTGTGGGGACCACCAGAGCAAGAGAACAGTATAGGGTGGGGACCACAAGCAGAGAACAGTGTATGGTGGGGACCACCAGAGCAAGAGAACAGTGTACGTCCTCGTATAGCGTTGAAAAACAGGTGTGAAGAAAATGGATGCAAAATGTATAAACTATGAGAAAAAAGCAATTTGTTTTCAACTGATGTTAAAACGAAAATGGATGTGTGAATGAATGGTGCCTATGCCTAACAATTATTATTTTTTTTTTTTATTGCCCAATTTTAAAAAGATCCAGACATCTGGAAATCCCACAGAACTGCATCTTTTTTTATGGATTCCTTTTCAAAAGATTGACAGAGGAGATAGTACAGTGAGATGATAGAAGTGTCTCAGTGGTCTTTCCTTATGACTGCGTGACTAAAGACAATTTTGCATGGTGTCTTAAATGGCAGAATATTCTTAGAATTTCCTGTTTCAGCTTCTGAAAAGAAAAGCAGCTGAGATCTAAAAGGAGTTAATTATGATATCTTACAATGCAAAGTCTTGTAGAAATGATCTTCTTTCTCCTCCGTGCGTTAATGAAGGACTGTACAGTTATAATAAGGTGAATACAAAGCATAAAGATCTGCTCTTTTCATTTCACACCTTTGATTTTAGAAGGATAAAGAGGGTGTTATTCTTTTTTTCGATTGTGAAAATGACAAATGGTGTGGTATCTCCACATTGTCTGAATCAGTAAAATGCCGTATTTGTCACAATCTAGGAGATGGCTGCTCTGTAATTGGAAGGTCATGGTGAGAAGTTTGAGGCCAATCGCGTTATGCGGCTTTTCTTGAAATCTGATATGTGAAACATACATTAAATTGTGTTCAAGGATCTCATGTTTTCATTCATATCTGCTGATTGCAGAAACTTTGCAAAAAGATGGATAATCCACACCAAAAACTATAAAACATCATTATACATAACAAAAAATATATCCTGTCAGACCCCCCCGAAATTTCTACAATTTAATGCAATGTTATTAGGTTCATCCTAATGTACGGATTTTTTTTAGAATGTCATCATTTTTTTAGATCTTTATAAGCTCAAAAAAAAAACATAATCCCTTGTATTGGCATCGATTCCATTCAGTTCACCATATAATTTACTTAAAAATAAAAAAAGCATTTCGAGTGGGCGTAAATTGAAGAAAACCTGACCTGTTTCTTGGACTTTGTATATTTTTGTGTTAACTTTATGGTAAAAATGACCCAGTAACTTTGCTCTATGGGCCAGTAATATTTTATATAATTTTTTATTATAACTAATTTTAAAAAATTGCAAAAAAAAAAGTTCACCTCAGCTGCCATATTTTGAGAGTCATACGTTTTTTTTTTTGCGGTCGATAAATTCTGCGGCATTAATTTTCATTATACTATCTGAAGTTTTTATTGATACCATTTTGAGGACTTAGACTTTCTGATCTCTTTTTATTCCATTTTTTGAGAGATGTGAGGTAAGGACAAAGATATCAATCAACTGATTGAGGATGCAAATCTGAAGCGTCCTTATATTGTGCAGGGGCCGTAAGTAAAATTGTAGCTCTCTTCCATTGACTTGTATGTAAGTGAGCAAGGGAAAATAGAGATGAGCGTATAAATTTGCCAGACCCTGGTCCGGTGGCCATTTTAGTAGTAGTCCGTGGCCGCTAGACCGGAGCTATGCAAATCTCTTCCTAACTGCTGGAATCACCAGTGACTCTTTTGAACTGTACGCCTGGCGTAATGTCCTTGTTATGATGTTATGCATGTTTGACGTCACATGGGGCCTACTAATCAGAGGAGTCACTTGAGATGCCAGGAGATAGGAGGCGGCTCGCAGGGCTCCCATCCCACTGCAGTGAAATGTTGATGTGGCCGTTGTACCACGATCCTAATGGATTTGCTTGTCTCTGTGTAGTACAATTCACAGCCACTAAACAATATACAAAGCTGTGCACAGCTAATCGATCAATGTGCCTGAAGGACCCAGTAGATCTTAGAAGGTAAGATCATCAATATAAGGTCAGAGTCACTTGAGAATCGCAACGCAATGCTTTGACTGGCCGGCCCCGAACGAGACAGCTGCATAGAAATACATGCTGTCACGCTCAGGTCGGGAGAGCCAAGGGTCAGTTCTAGCATTGGGTTGCGATCCTCGCCCGAGTTATACGGATGTGTGAATCTCTCCTTAAAGTCTATATTGTTTTCCCATTTATGTGTTTTTTTCAAGGAATTCAAAATGACCAAAAATGGAAAAATAAGCAACCATTCTAGTAGGTCTACCTTATTCCACTCCAGTCTGAAAGTCGGCTCCCTGCCAAGTCTGGATGTATTTCATGACCCCAGTGACCAGTCTGATATGCCCTTAATTTGCGGGTTGTTGCCCTTTTCATGATTTCAAAGATGGAGACAGAAGAGGGCCCCTCTATAAGAACAGTATATGAACCCTTTGCAGTCCAATAATTCCTAACCATGCACCCTTTTACATGTAGTGACAGACGCTCCTTCCTTGTTTTGACGATGGAAGTTGGTTGCCTTACCGCTTGGTTCGCTGTGCGGCTGATCAGGTTGCACCTATGGTATGGCCACCCCTGCACAGAAAATGGCAGTTCAGAATTTGCATTGTGTTTGCTTTCAGTAAAGGTGTTCTAAAATGTGTATTCGACCGGGAACATAGGCCCCTTCCTATATTAGCTTAGCAGAACTGATTTGTTTGTTACTGAATCATTTTGAATCAGGGAAACGCTGGGAAATGCATTTAATTCCCCCGTAGCATAATGGAGATTAGCGATTCAATCGGCATGAATGATGCAGCGTAGTCTTACCTCTCTTTAATGGTATCATTAATATCCAGTTAAAGGAGAAAGAATTCATGGACTTTTCCCGGATGAACAAAGCTTTGGTCTGCAGGTTTTAAAAGCAATCTAATTTCAGATCAAAAGACGCAAAGATTCTCTACCCTTGGGTTAGACCTAGCACACTTGGCAGGGAATCACTGATGAAGAGCTTATGCTATGTAGTTACTGGGAATAAAAAATGTGTTGTGTCTCTGTGCTCTGTGTAAGGCATAGACTATTATAATGAGACATTTAATTAACAAGGAAAGAGTTTGCATCCCATTTCCACAAGTTGCAATACTAGAAGATACATTCATCCATCCATCCATCCATGCATGCATCAGTACTAATACAGATTTCCTAGGTCTAATGCGTAATAATTACGGTATGCAGCATATTTTTCATTTTTATTGTCATGCTCTGGTAGAAATAATCTTTTTTATTAATTTATTTTTGGGCTTTAACAAGGGCAGAGGAAAGAGAACGTAGGTGCAAAAGATGTTAATATAATGAAGAGAGCAGTAAGGTATGCAGTTGTCTCCTTTACATTCATATCTATCCCATTGACATAATAAAGATTCTTTAGTTATACACTATTTCCTTCCTTAGTTAAACCATCAAACAGCCGCACATTTACTCTGGAGTTTTCTAGTAATGATGGAATAATAGCTCATCTATATTTTTGCAGTGCAACCCTGTCAACAGGGCTAAGAATTACTTGCAAATAATGTTGTGGATTATTTAACACCACGTGAAGATGGAGTACAAGGAGCAAGGCTGAACGCTGTTCTGTTTTACTATAAATAGGGCAGGAAGGCTTCTGCTGCAGTCAGTTGTCTCACAGCCAGACTCAAGACAGTAAAGAAAAAGGCTGATCTCCTGAGACACACACAAAAGATTTATTCATATATTTCATAGTTTAAACTTTATTGTTGAAAAAGAGAGCATTAAAAGGAGAATAATAGATACATCGAGTAAAGTTCTGAAAAGAAAATGCATCTTCTGCACATGATATCCCCTCTCTGTATTTCAGAGACTTGATATAAGCCCCTAAGTATAAATAGCAAAGGTTGTGTAAAGACATGAAGTTAACCTAATATTAGGCAATGGTTTTTTTTCTTTTTTTTTTCAAAGTACAAGATCGGGCTCTCTTCATCCAAGTTCTATGAAAAATGTGACTGTGCCACATAAAAAAGTGCAGAAGGATATCAGTCTATTGCAGCCCACTCCGAAAGGAGAAGGGCACCCACCAATCCATTCCATATCCTCTCCAGCCAGAAGGCCACATTGAGAGACCGGACTAGTGACTCCCCTTTGCCAAAGCTCAGGGAAAACCCAAGTCATGCTCCCAGTATCCACCCGGGCTGCCAACCAAGTGAAACCAGGTGTCAACCTAAACTGGCTCCTCTCCTGAAGGAAGGGAGCCTGGGGTTTTGCAGTAGGGGTGATACCTAATGGCCACACACACACCCCTAAACCGTTCATAAGGGAACCGCATCCTGAGATGTCCTTGATGCAGGACAAAAAGTGACACTTGTTAAGAAAAATAAAATAATGAACTGGACCTCCTGCCGGGAAATTGCCAGATCAAGTGTGTGTGCGCTCAAAAAGTAAGAAAGTGAAATGTTGTACAAATATGCCCCAAAACTCCATTTGTTTCCCAGGCCCAGTGCGTTTACGCACCCCAGTGTCGCCACTCCTGGACCACTGTGCACCTCGAGCTTTCAGATTAACCCGACCTAATGGCATTGATCCTGGAGAGCCAGGGTCTCCTCCGGTTGACTATATACGGCATACTATCCAGTGCACCGTACCCAGTGGGCATAATGCACCGATCTACTAGGGTGAATTTTCAAACAATAATACTCTTGATCTTAGTCAAAAGGCCCAGAAGCGTGTCATCTTATATCTTATAGATGTAGAGATATAGATGTTATCCAGTATGTCTTGATAAGCGATTCGGAATCTTTCCTAGAATACTAATATAAATTACATCAATTTACCTTCTGCTGAAAAAAGCACAGTGTGATCACCGTTGAGACACATGAAGTTAACCTTCTTTCCAAGTGGTACAGGTACCTCAGAGAAATTAGGGTCCTGATGAAGCTAAAACAACACTATGAGAGTTTACCCACTGTCTTCAGATTCTGAGAAAATAATTTGTTACTGACTCAATTAAAATACAGTAATGGGAATTAAACCCTCAGACCATGATCAATCTGCAGAAATTGTACTAAGGTTCTATTTGCAGAATGTTTAGCTTTTATTGTTGGTACATGCAACAGAGAATTCTCCTGATATTTGGCAAGAATGTAAACCCCTGACATATGACACCTTTTTCCATACAGTACATATAGTATTTCAAACAGGCTTCATGTTAAAAAATAATAAGTATATATTGTATACATTTTTTTCGATAAAGTGCTGTATGGAAAAGCACATAAGAGTAAACTTTCCTATAATTGGCCGGCTGATTATAAAGCAACACACTTTTAGTATTGGTTGGGTCTGTAGAGCTAAATAAATATGTTCAGCCTATGTGCCTGGAGAATTTCCCAGCACATAAGATGAATGAACATACTAAATATAGTGTGAACAGAGCCTTAAAGGTGTGACGGAGCCTCAAAGTCTTTTCTATGGTGACGGTGGAACTTTCTTTCTGTAGTGTGTGCATTACTATGTCGTGGTGTTAAATGGTAACTGTGATAGAACAAATTTTGTTTAAAGCAGTAATGCTTACAAAAATAAGAAATGTTGAAATATATCTTATCAGAGAAATCTGCTTCTTTCTCTACTTCTTTCACCTGCCTCATGGACTTATCATTCACTGTGAAAAATGTCTCAAATCCGTCTTGGTCAAAGTAAGACGATCAGCTCAGTGAGGGGTCGTGTTACACCTCCTATTAAACCCTATGGAGAGGGAGGAAAGGAAAGGTAAAGCAGAAGCAGAAACAGGCAGATGGTGCTGAGGTTAGTGAGTTATTTATGTCACCTCAGAGCTAGATTCACAGCCACAGTGCTCAGTACTGCTGTATAATGTCTTTCATGCTGTTGATGCTACTTTTGAAAATGTCCTAAACAGAAAAAGAAGAGCAGGAATTCCTCTGTTTCTGTATACTATGTTTAGGAGATATCATAGCAACTAATATCCACCTGCTAGCTAAGAATCAATGCAAGCTAGAGATAGAGCTCGGGAAAAATGGTGTAAAATGCAGGATTCAAGTCCAGAAATGTTATTTCTAATGTGCACACAAATAACTGTCTGTTCTGAAAAGTTACCTAAAATGACAGGTAAACTTCAAGGTGCAAATTTCCTCCCAGTGAAATACCAGAGGGCCTTTATAGTCTCTATCTCATAGACACTGCCTAGGGAAGTTGACAAGCCAGTCAGTGGCAAAACGTGGAGTAAGGAACACCGCAAAGTACTTAAACTGCTGATCGTGAGTACTTTATGGAAGTGGCAGGCACCCAGGTAAGGGTACAGTCAGACAGCTGTATAAATTGGACTGCAGTGCTCGGACTGGCCAGTGGCTCTCCCAACCTAAGCGTGACAGCTTCATGCATTTCTGTGCAGCTGTCACGCTTAGGTCGGGACTCGGGAGAGTCGCTGGCCAGTGCAATCTTGGTCCAATTTATACGGCTGTCTGACTGCTTCATAAGTGTAAGGCTTTACAGATTGTTTTACAGAATATGTGGGATAAAGCAAGATTGTTTTAAGCCTAAATAGTTTTTTTGTTTTTTTTTACAGAATGGTGCACCTCCTCAGCTAAGCCATTAATCCCAACATCCTCCCAAACTGTCCCCACTCCTCTATAAAGCCTGGGTTTGTGTATTTCCCAAACTTCTTCCAGATTTCTACTTCCTTACGTTTTCCTTTGGCTCATCAAATTCTGAGATATCTGGAGCAACGTTACCAAAAACATATAGCATTAATATTTTCCACAGAGTTCAAGTACTTTGATACAATGTGGAGAGATATTGTGCTATGTGGCCACAGAGTGGTTTGTAAAAAAGAGAAAAACAAGAGCACGTAGTATAAGGGTGCCAAGCCTCCCCGGTACAGACCAAACCTTCCATATAATTCAAGAAATTGGAGGCAGCCCACCATTCAAAGTGAAAAAAGTGCTGTTTAATGGCCCATGATGGCGACGTTTCTGTTCTAAAGTGAGAACCAAGAAATGAATGTGAAGGCTTGAGATAGGTTCTCACTGTAGAACTGAAACGTCACCATGAATGGGCCATTAAACAGCACTTTTTTCACCAATTTCTTGAATCAGATAGTGGTTTGGATACGAATTTTTGCTTTAAATGTGTTTTATGAGAAATTGGAGTCCTTGACCAAATTTAAGAAAATGAAAAGGTGGAAACGTCTGTACCTTGGTGAACACCTGGTCTACTCGGTTAACTTCAACAACTATCCAGGCTACCTAACCGTGCTGTAAAAGTGAGCGCACCTACCCTACTAGTGTCTTCTGAGCAACTGCCATCTAAATCTCATATCCTCAGTGTTGTGGAGAACAGGGACCAGGTGTGAAGACAGTGAATATCCAGATCTCTTTATTGACCATTGATATATTTCCACATAGTGATTCGGTTGCCATCTTTTGTGACTATATAAGACTTCACAAAAAATGTAGCTCAAGTATGAAAAAAATACAAGAACGATTGAACGTGTGTTATCTCTGTATCGAGAGGGAGTCTCGAGGTGAAATTGTGTAGCTAATGGAATTAGGCTGTAAGTAAATCACTTCTGTTGTCTCTGAGTAAATTGATTAATTCTCTTTCAGATGAATTTGGAATACATGTGTAATCGCCAAGACTCTCGTACCCATTTAATGAATGTTCCTAGTTCTGCTGGGCAAGATAAGATATTAACTTGTTGTACATACTCTTAGGAACAAACGACAATATTGTCACCTCCATTTATCATTATGTGAAGTAAGTCAGAAGAGCTTACCAGCTTCTGCGTCATCCTCCGTTTTTCTTTTCCGCACATTCTGGAATAAGGTTTACTAGCTAAATGTATTTGATATCTTAAGAGCCGGTTTGTAAACAGCGGAAGGAAGATGAAGTTTTTGTTGCTCTTGCCACCCTGTATATGTTTTCCTCCGCGTCCTATTATTTCCTAATTTTATTCTGAGTGAGGCAAGCTCTTGGCACTGCTCGGAGAATTAGGAGCATCTTCTATCCATGAGTGTTTGTTACATTTAACATCAAGCTGAATTATTCCTGCAGATGCTTCGACTCATTAGAATTCAGTGTGTGTTATTGACGGGAGCCTGTGGGAGTCATATGGATGTCATTACTTGCTTTAGAAAGGGAAGGATTTCAGTATTTCATATGGTGCATTAAGGAAGTTTGGTTTTCTTACATAATACATACAATATTGTAGGAAAGTTTTTGTGTAGTAAATAAGACAATAAGGCATTGAAGATCAAAAATCATTAAAGGGATTGTCCAGGACTATATATTTTTTACTATGGGCCTAAAAACTAACAGGCAGGTAGTTGCTAACAGAGGCAACTACCTGCGTATTCTACCTAGATTAGAAGAAGAAAAACCGGCACACTGTCCTTTTAAAAGAATTGTGTGCTTGAGGAAGGGACTTGTGGTGAAGGCTTTATAGAGGTAGGAACCTCCGCACCACAAAAGAAAATGAGACTAAGTCTTCCTTCAGTGTACATTTATTTTGATCTGGCAAGGAGTCAAAAACAGATGTGGTCCAATGTTTCAACCCAGAGCGGTCTTTGTCAAGGACATCTGTTACGGGTGCACGTAAGCAAAATCTAGTAGAGCAGTAACATAAATTGTAAGATCTCTTTGATGTCAAGGAGGACCTGTGTGGAGCAGGAGCCGGGGAATGTAGCAAGCAGAGTGTAAGCTGTTTTACACCCTTCGGCTTACACCCTGCTTGCCACATTTGCTGATCTCCGACTCAAGCTCCATACAGGTCCTCCTTGACATGAAACAGATGTTACGATTTACGTTATTGCTCTACTAGATTTTGCCTTCCTACCCCCGCAACAGTTGTCCTTGACAAAGACCGCTCCCTGTCGAAACGTTGGACCACATCTTTTTTTATGACTCCTTGCCGGATCAAAATAACTTAACACTGCAGCAAGACCTACAGTCTCATTTTCTTTTGTGGTGCTGAGATTTCGACCTCTATATACCTTTTCTGCCTGTTACCGTCTCAAAGCGGTTATTGACCACATCTGCTGGTAATTCATCTGCTCCACATCAAGAGAGCAGCTTTTCTTCTTCTGGTCTGCTCTGTGACAGGGCATGACAGCCGTTGTCACGCTAATTGACAGCCGTCTCCCCGCAGTCTGTCTATCAGTGTGACTTTCGCAGTCACACCCTGTCAACAGAGAAGAGATTATGAGAAGTCACTACTCTATTGATGTGATGTCAGCAGAAGCCACTGAATCACTGCTCACAGCGGTGACTACTTGTAGTCTGGTATTGGCCGCAGTGATCACATCTATCTAGATGGGGCAGGAAGTACTTGGACCAGCAGAGGACTCTTAATATGTTGGAATAATTTTGGGGGGATTGGTGACGTGAATATTTAATCTTTAATTAATTTTTCTTATTCTTAGAATTTGCTTTTTTTGAAAAAAAAATTATGTGCCTGTAAAACCCTGTTACTAGTCATAGTGCTCCTTAACCAACCATAACTAAAATATACTTGGTCTGGGTAAATAAATTATATTTAAGGAAAACTTGTCAGTGACTAAGAGCCATAGTTAAACGATCAGTCCGGCCTTATTTGGTCTTCCTTGGTTTATAGAAATGCATAAGAGTTTGTAGAAAAGCTAAGTTTGTCCGTGTGAGGTTTTCCCAAACCTCTCCCTTCCATATTGGAAGATGATGGGCACCAATGCTGGCACACTGTGACACATGCAGGTATCGTAAACCACCTGCACCTAATTCAGTACAGTAGGACACGTCTATGATACATTCACCATGACAGGTATCTGTGGAACTGAGTGCTACAAGAAACCCTTTTAAAATACTTTCATGACATAGTTACAGTATATAGGTTGAAAAAAGACCAAGGTTCTTCAAGTTCAGCCTTTCTCCAATTCTCACAAATTTATTTTACTACGATATCTTTTTTTTACATGTTTTATAAGAAGTGATTTCTTATGTTATACCGAGTCCATAAAGATTCTCCTAGCAAGAACTTACTTTTAACCATTTTAAATGACAGAGAGAAGTGTAAAGCAATGAACAATAACATAATAATAAGAAGCGTTCTCAGCCTGTTGAGAAAGCGATATATAGAAAATCTGCTAACGTAGCCTTGGGAGTCCAAGAGAAAATGAGATTGTGTTGATAATATTGCAGTTTTGGGAGCAATCAATGAGTAAATGGCCAGATAAATAAGAGGTGAACAATAACAAGACATTGGTACTCAGGTGTATATGAATGGAAATGTGAGTTATATTGAAGAGAAAGAGGAAATTCACTTTTGCTTGAACACTCTGTAATACTGTACTGAATTATCACATGTCAGTTCATTTCAGTGCATCCAAAACCAATTCCATCTATCCAGTGTCGGCTCCAGGTTTTCGTGGGCCCCGGGCGAAAGAGTCTCAGTGGGCCCCTTTAACACATACCACAATTCATGATGCACAGATACGGCAGAGAAATATAGGTGTAGTACAATGCCAAAGATTTCACTTACTTCATACATTACATGAGTGATATCTATTGTAAATTCTAAAATAGCTCAAAAGACAAACAGTATTGTCCTCCATACAGTATTATGGGCACCACATAGTGCTCCATACAGAATAATGAGTCCTATATATTGCTCCATACAGAATAATGGGCACCCCATAATGCTCCATGCAGAATAATGAGCCCCATATATTGCTCCATACAGTATAATGAGCTCCATATATTGCTTCATACACAATTGTGGGCACCACATAGATCTCCATACAGAATAATGAGCCCCATATAATGCTCCATATATAATGGGCCCCATATATGATGCTCCAGTGTATGATGGGCCCCATGTAATGCTCCATATATGATGCTCCAGTGTATGATGGGCCCCATATATGATGCTCCAATGTATGATGGGTCCCATATATGATACTCCAGTGTATGATGGGTCCCATATATGATACTGCAGTGTATGATGGGCCCCATATGATGGTCTCCATATATTGCGCCAAACATAAAAAAAAATAAAAAATGAACTACTCACCTCTCCTCGCTGGCAGCTGCTCTGCTTGAGGCACCGGCCCCCGGTACTGGCACAGGCATCGGGCCCCCATAGCATGCCGGTGTCCCCAACTGTGAGTGGGCCCCCCCGCCTGCTCAGGGCCCCGGCACTTGCCCGGGTGTGCTGGGTGCTGACGCCTGCCCTGCATCTATCACTTGTTGGGCTGATGATGATTTTGGAAGGGTTTGTCTAGTTTAGAAAAAACATCTGTACATTACGGAGACTGACAATTCTTTCCAATGGAAAATTGAAAATGGGTAAGGCTGGCACTCCGTATCGGAATTAATTTGTGCTCAGAGGGAATCTCAACAATTCATAATAGGCAACCTCGGTCACAGAAGATGAGACCATATGTATGTGAAGATACAGACAATTTTTTCAACGAAGGGCCTTTAGAAAGGAAATCTTTAACTCATACAATAATTCAATAAATTATAGGTTCACTTTGTTTATTTATTGAATCATTGTATGATTTACAGATTTAGTTGATAAAGGCCCTAGGCCGAAACGTTGAAAAAATTGTATCTTTGCATGGTCGGTGAATTCATGAATAAAGCTATATACATATACCTACTGTCTCATCTTTTGTGCCAAAGGCTGCCTGTTATGAATTATTTCCAGTGGGCACATGTAATATTTCTATTCCGCTTTCAAATTGGAAAGTTACTGCAGATTCCAAAGTGGACAGCCGATTTAAAAGGGTTTTCCACCACTGTTACATTGATGACTTATCTTTAGGTCTGTATTAGATCCAATAAGTTCCAAAACCCAACATTCCCACCAAACAGCTGTTACCAGCTCCATCACACTATTAAGTCTCCTCTGCTGGGCACGGCAGATCAGCTCCTGTTATTTGAATGTAATTTTATTTTCTAGAAAACTATTACAATTTGAGAGTCCTCATTGATTGATACCTTTTAATGGCTAACTGAAAAGATGCAGTAGAGTTCAGATACTAAACAAGTCGATGTTTCGGCCTGTAATATGGCCTTATTCAAGAAGTATCTGTATTAGAACATAATAAAAATAACGAAGCTAACAAAATGGCAATATGAAAAAAAGGTAAAAAAATATACACAAAAACATTAAAAAAAAAACTAAACATGAGTGCAGTGTTCATGAGTACATATATGTGGTCAAATGTAAAGGATATAGAAGATGACCCTATATGTAGGAAGCCATCGTGACATGAGAAATTTGTAAGGGTAGACCATAGCAGAAGTATAAAAATAGTGCCTGGACTTTTTTGCAGCATCTTTTGAGTGCCGATGTTATATTATAATTTTGATTAATTTTTTTCTTCTGAGCACCACACGTCTACGGTTGAGCACCCCCTTTTTTCATTAACTGAAAAGATGGTAACAAATTGCAAGTTTTTGAGACTACTCTGGTCTCCTGATCAAGCATAGAATAACACAAAATCTGGAGAGTCACATATTTATACACAACAGGGCACAGGAATAATGCAATAGATAAGACAAGTGACGTAAAGCAGAACTATAAGTATGTGAGGGGGAGAAGCAGTTGTGGCCTTAAATATTGGAACTGTTCATAGAAAATGAGTGTCACAGTTTTATTGTCCTGTGATTTGGGTCTGGTCCATGCTTGTGATGCCCCCAAAAGGTCTGAGAGCACATTCCTTAGATGATGTACAAAGACATAAATTCATGTGACACATTCATTCCTGCTCTGAGTCTGTCAAAGGTTGTCATAAGTTTATACTCCCAAATTTTTCTGTATGTCTGAGATTTGAAGTTAATTTTTAATACAAGTAATTTGGGAGTACAAATTTAACACAACCTTTGACAGACAGAGCAGGAATGAAAATGTTGCATAGATTTGTATCTTCCTACATCAACTAAGAAATGTGTCCCTGAGACCTTTAGGGGAATCACAGCCATGGACCAGACCTCAATCACAGAAAAATAAAACTTTTACACTCCTTATCTATAGAGATGGGCGGTCGCCCTGATGTTCGAGTACTGCGGGTTCGGCCAAACAGTTAAAAAAAAAAAAAAAAAAAGTTTGGGTACCAGAACAGTAGCCGAACCCAGCTCCCATTCACTTGACAGGGGGTCCCAAACACCAAGTATTTGCTACGCTGTCATGTGCTGTGATTGGTGGTAAAACATTTACCTTTATTTACTGGCGTCAGCTGATGGGATTACTGCTCCCATCAGTCTACGCCTGCTGCCGCTAATAACAGTGAGAGCTGGCACCTTTGCGCTAAATAAATAATTTAGAAAAAACGGCGTGGGTTCCCCTGTATTTTTGACAACCAGCCAGGAAAACCTGACAGCTGGGGTCTGGTTATCAAGAATAGAGGGGTCCCACCCTGTTTTTTAAAATTATTTAAATAATTTAAAAAAAATGGCATAGGGTTCCCCCCATTTTTGACAACCAGCCAAGCTAAAGCAGACAGCTGGGGGCTGGTATTCTCAGGCTGAAAAGTCTGGTGCGACCTACAAACCTGGATCAGTTACACCAGTTTTATCAGGAGGAGTGGGCCCAAATTCCGACCAACTATTGTGAGAAGCTTGTGGAAGGATATCCCAAACGTTTGACCCAAGTCATTCAGTTTAAGGATAATGGTACCAAATACTAAGGAAATGTATGTAAACTTTTGACTTTGCAGTAAGTATTAAAAATACCTTAATACATTCTCTCGCTCCCTCATTATTCTGGCATTTGGCAAATATTAATAATTATGGTAATCCTAGTTGACCTAAAACGGGAAACATTTATTCTGATTTCATCTCCAATATTGAGAAAAACATGCAGATGTGTCTTTTTATAAAGTGTATGTAAACTTCTATTTCAACTGTAAGCTGCAGCTCAAACCAGTCAGAATTATAAATTCACATTGTAATAAGAATTTGGTGCTGAGTAATAAGTTTCTCAATAAAGATATAAACTTTTACAGTTTTAGATGTTGCATAAACTGAACTCAAGTAAAATAGTTAGATTTTATATATAAAAAAATCTTTAGATGTTAAGTAACTTTGTTAAGTCTGTTTTTAATAGATCATCATAAGTTGATATATTTTTTAAGGTTACTACTCCTGATAGCTTTGCCTTGGCATCCTTCGCAATTATAAAATCCATTAGCGTTATCAAGTGAATCAAAGAAATATAACAGAATCACTTTTTTATGTTAAAGTATTAGAGCTTTGTGATTTATTGCATAATAATTGCAACAGTGAAAGTTCACAGCAATGAATGGAGCTGAACACTTTGCTAAGTGGCCTCCTGGTGACAGTTGTATTAAACGTTTGTTGTAACATGTTATATTTGTGTTTGAATGGAATGAGCGTTAAAAAAAATATACACTCCGCTGCCGATTACTGCTTTGTGATTACTGAAACCTGCCGTGCAAAATGAATGTCACCAAAGATTACGGGACAGTTTCCTTATAGAATATAAGGATAAATAGAAAATGTCATTAGAGTAAGATTTTTTTTTTTCTACTGCTTCATAAAGTGTAAAAAAAATTGATTTAAAGTGAAAATGTGAGAACTTTTTGAAATGGAGATAAGTAGTAGTGATGAGCGAACATGCTCGGATAACGTATTGTCTGATAATGCTCGGGTGTTATCTGAGTATCTTGGGTGAGTATTATGTTCGAGTCCCTGCAGCTGCATGTTTTGCAGCTGTTAGCTGCAACACATTCGGGATTACCTGTTTGTTAGGTAATCCCCACGTGTTTGCTGCTGTCTAACAGCCGGAAAACATGCAGCCGCTGGGATTCAAACATATTGTTCGAGCATGGATAACACCGGAGCATGCTCTAATTACTCGTTATCTGAGCACGTTCGCTCATTGCTAGTATTTACTATATTTTGTAGACTATATGACATACTGGACCATATGACGCACCCCAATTTTAGAGCTGGAAATTAGGTTAAAATAAAGAATTTTTAATAGGGGTCATCGAGCTGAGATCTAAATCTGCAAATGTGCCGACACCATCGTCATTTTCCTAAAGCGCACCAGCATGAGATCAATGGCTGCTGCCTTGCACCACTGAGACACCCCTCCTCCCGGCCCAGGGTCCCACTCCTGCCACCGCCGGCTTCCTGCAGCTACGAACCTGCCACCCTCCCCATTAAATTACATTCAAACTATAAGATGTATTCCCATTTTTGCTCCCAAATTTTTGGGGAAAAAAGTGTGTCTTATAGTCTGAAAAATACAATAGGTCTTATTCTATGTCCCCTAAAGCTCTAAATAATGCTTAACAACTTCCTGTCCATCTTATATAAATTAACTTGGGTAAATTATATGTACTATTACTATTTACTTACTATAGGGTATTTGCTCATTTTGTTGTTTTTTTTGGGGGGTTGTCTGTGACATACTCACATTATGAACATGCTCCTACACATTGCATGTATGCTCCGGCTCATTTCTTTGGTTTTGCTGTTTTTTTCTTGTACTCTGTTCAGACAAGGGCGTGGCTCCCTATTTTTGAGCTCGGCATTTCATCTATATAGCTTCCCATGGGCAGGTGTCTGAGCAGCCGGGCCTGTATGCTGTTCTGCCCTTATCTACTGTATATTGAGGTTGGCTGACACAAGGTGAGGTTTTAATACTAGAGAGAGGATAGGACCGTCCCGATTGGGTACACCTTGTCGCAGTGGGATGGATTTTAGTTTTGTTTTTAATCAAAATAGCGTTAACTAAGTGCCCTTTGTTATTTATATGTAGTATTACTGTTCATTTACTTATCTACTTACTACAGGGTATATGCTCATTTTTTTGTTCTTGCGTTTTGTTCGTGAAATATCCACAGAATAAACATGCTCCTACACATTTCACATATACCATCTTATAGCTCTGTTTTGTACAGAGCCACAGTGGAGCTGAAGTAGAGGCGCGTGACCCCATTTAATGCACCGCAATATGCTTTCAATTTAAAAATTCCCATAGTAGGACCCTATTCTTGAAAAATATGTTAGGTTTTACCAATGCTCCATAAATGTCTCTTTGTCAGTACTAAAACAATGATTTTGTCTAAACTAGATTTATATAAAAATACTTAAGTGGAAAACCATACATCCCAATAAAACCATTTACTTGTGGGACAGCAAAGTTGGAGGGTTTATTCAGATTTGTATAAAAGGAGCCTGAAATACACGGACAATCTTCGCATGTTTTGTGGATGTCTAGCAGCTGCCAAGCATGCGGGTGTGGGGACTCGAATAAGTCACTCGAGCACCCGTGATACTTGGTGCGTACCGGAGCACCATCGGAAAACTTGAGTAACGCGCATGTGAGCTTATTACTGCTGATACAGTAATATATATGTATATATCATATGACATATGATATCGTAGAGTATGTTTGAAGACAAAGTCAGCATAAGTTGCAAATATTTTATTTCAACCCAACATTCATTAATAATGTGTGAAATTGGCAATGTTTGAGCAATAACATTGGCTTTAAAATTACATAAATATGTTGGATGCAGCTCCTGAAGCAACACAAAGATCATATTTCCCCGTAGTCTTCACATTCATAGACTGCAAAGCTCCTGTCTATTGCTTGTGCCTCAATCAGGATTAATGTACAGAATTACCCAGTCTATCCTATCATTCATCACAGATTAGATATCACTTCTTTTTTTCCTAATCAGGAATAGAAAGATTTTACTTCTCGGATCTCGTTTTGCCATCTTTTATTATAATTGAATAGTTCTGATGTCATTTCATTACTTAGTCTGGAGGGTAACCTTTTACATGATGAAAATGCACTGAAACAAAGATTAAACCTGCAAATCGTGATCGATGCTGTAAACTCTGCAATTATTTTTAAAATACTGTAGGACTTCTATCTATTGGAGATCCCAATTTATAAAACTTTTATGTATATTTTATTTTGTTTTATGGTTAAATCATTTTAAATGCAAGTGTGTAGAAGCAGTGTGCAATTTTTCTTTTTTAAAGGGAATATGTGAGCAGGTTTCTAGACACCAATGTAATGTCATCTGTGCAAAGTCCCGTAATGTTGATTATGTCCATACCTTTGTTTTCTAAGTTTATGCTTCCATTTTATAGAAATCCATTGGCAAATTTTCATGCCCTGTATTTATAGCTCTCTGGTCTCACTTCCTCCCTCTTTCCCCGCCCACCGCCGACTTCCTGTCAGTGATTGACATGACACTCTGCTTTGACCTGCTTCCTCACCTGAGGAAAACCTGCCATTTTGTCTTTTGATGACTTCACTCAGTTTTTTTCAGGTAGCCACATTGGCCATAAAAAGTTCAACACAAATAAATCACACACACACCATATCATAGTTTATTTATTATGCTCACTTATATAGCGCCATTAATTTCACAGCACTTTAGAGGCATTATTATCACTGCCCCCATAGGGAATCTAGATTGTGAGCCCCAATCAGTATGCCTTTGGAGTGTGGTAGGAAACCAGAGAACCTCAACCAGAGAACCTGGAAGGCCCACACAAACACTGGGACAACAAACAAATTCCTTGAAGATGTTGTGCCTGGTGAGATTTGAACCCAGGACCACAGCGCTGCAAGGCTGCACCACGGTGCTGCCACTAAAGTCCTAAGAATGCTATTTTTCCTAAATTAAAGAAGATCTGTCACCAGATTTCACTATACAAACATCTTACATTATTAAAGAGTAACTAAACTTTCAAGTAATTTTTCAAAATGTACTTTCATTTGTGTATACTTCTGGTTATTATATGCCATGTGTTCTACACTTCACCAGTTTCCCTCCTGCAGGCTTTGCCTCTTAATTTGCAGTTGACTGATCTGTTGGAAGGAGACAAGCTCCTACAATGTTTCCTATAGACAGACAGAAGCAGTAGCATGAAGGAAATTATACATCAGTACTAAGCAGTGTAGATGTGAATCCATCTGTGGCGTGAGATAATACTTTTTAGAAAGCTCAGCATGCTCTTTATGTGTCTCTCGCTCTGTTTTTTTTCTCACTTTGCTCCTTTCTTTTCCTCACCCATCTCCTCCCAATAGAGTATCTGACTAAAATGGAAGTGAGAATTTTTTTTTCAGAGAGGATACTGAGTTCAGTAGGTCGGTAATAGAGGGGAAAATGACTCACAAGTGGAAAAAGAAAAAAATTTCTCTGATAAGAAAAATTACAAAGTTTCTTACAATCACTTGTACTATTGATTCATAGAAAGTTTTATTGAGAGTACATAAAGGCAGATAAAGGTGCTAATTATGTCCCAAACACTTCTTACCTCCCTGAGTTATAAAAGTTACTAAGTATTTTTTTTCCATGTTATATCCTCAATGACATCTGCTTTATTAAAATCTGAAAACATCATTGGCTGGAATTACTTATGTATAAAAAAAAATGCAATCCATTAAAAAGAAATGAACGCTTTGGATCTCTTTGACAGCCAGGACTTTGTGTTTGAACAGAAGCGGAGGTAAAGGATTGTGACGCTCCCAGTAATCAGCCGTTGCATCTGCATAATCTCTTGTTCTGTATTGGACATTCCGAGCATGTCCTGAAATTTAAGAAGTTTTTTTGAAGTGATCCATCATGTTTCAGAGTAGAGATTAAATAAGCATGGGCTGTCAGAAATGTCAGCGCGATAGCTATGTGGTTCAGCGAGGCTGAACTCCGGAGATAAACCTTACCTAGACGCTCTAGGTCTTTTTTTTTTTTTTTCCTTTTAAATAGAATGCACTGTCAGTTTTATAGACTCTGCCAATCCTTGTTCCACATCTTGTGGAGGTTGGCACATCTCATCAGCCCTTTTTCTGTTGAAATAAGCAGTGAATATTTACAAAGGTTAATATTCTCTGTCGCCAAGACTTTTTATGTCCTCTTAAGTTAAAATGAATGTTAAATAAAATTCTTTATGTGTCTTTTTAGCTAAAAGACATTTACACATGAAGAGACATCAGCAGACGTTAGGCCTCTCTTGGTGGGTAGAGGTGTTTTCATTGACTCTTAATGGTTTTATTGGTTTCTGAATTTTTATAATCATCATTTTTATCATTTAAAGGGATTGTCCTAAACTGGCACATAACTTGTTGATCCCTGGGGGGCCGATCTCTGGTACACCCACCAATCCCGAGATTGAGCCTCTGAAATGCACCAAATGAAACCACTATATTTATTGTCTCACAGGTACGGTGCAGACAACTCCAGCAGGTCCAAGGACAATGAGTAGAGTGGTGATGTGTAGAGATCAGCGAACTTGAATGTTCGGGGTTCGCACCGGACAGTTAGTGTCCGGTGCTAAACTCCAAACACGGACTTCTCCTGGAAGTCCGATGTAATGTTCGGAGTTTCAGGGGAAGTCTGGGGAGAGAGAGATAATTTTCCAGCTCAAAAGTTCAGGTCCCAATTGATTTCAGTGGGGTTTAGGTTCAAGTTCAGGTATAGTTCTCGTACCCGAACCAGACTTTACACTAAATTTCGGGTTGAGTACCAGAACCCGAACTTCTACTGTTCTGCTCATCCCTAGGGGTGTGCATATGCACTACACTAACTGGACATTTCACAGTAAAGTTATTGGGATCAGTGGAGTCCTTGTAATTGGCCTCCCAGCAATTAGCCAGTTATCTATCCATAGTATGTACAGTAAAGTATTCATAGAATGGAACCGAAGGATAACAAGGCTGCAAGTCACCAAGGGTGTGCCGAATTTCGGTGACTCCAGCAATCTTTCGCCTTATTCCTCACCTTTGTTCCCCCATCATGAGCTTGATTGATGTTTGCTCAGCATTGCTATGTCACTGCAATCAGCAGCCCTGAATAGTCGTTAGCCTTGGGCCTGGTTTTAGACAGGAAATATGTGTATGAATTACCTGGCAATCAGACCATTATTGGTGCACTTGTAGCCTAATTTACCTGAAGTGGCCAGGAAGATATGTTTGAATTTGTCTTTTACTACTTTACCAAGCAGCACAACTAGTTTGGTGACTTTAAAACTTCCAACAGACTCTCCTTAAAGAGGACCTTTCACCAAATTTTTCATGTTGAACTGGATGTAAGATGTAGTAGTGGCTGCAGAGCAGAATAGTAGTAGTAAAAGTACTGGTACATAGCGATTTATCTTTTTTAAGTCCAATTGGGTGTTCTTAATTATTTTTCACTCTGGTCATGTACATCTTCTGCCTGTATGAGTTGCCCAATCATAAAATGGAAGCAATATCTTAGGGAGAGAGCACAACACCATCACAGCTAAGGTGTGTGAGATGTAAGGATAAGTTCCCATGATGAGTTTTTGTTGAGTTTTTGACACTGCATATTTTTGAAAAAATGCAAGTGACCTATGTTACTGAATGGGCGCAAAAATGATGCAGAAAATCTTTAACGAAAAACTCACCAAAAAGCTCATTGTGAGAACATATCCTAAGGGTACAGAACTGATCTCCTGCTCTATCCTTCGGCATAATTACTCAGTTCTTAGGATAGAGCACATTATGTGTCAATTTTTTGATTGTTAATATCTTCGCAACGGAAAGGCGCAATTAAAAAAAAAGAAAAAATTCCGCTCTGAAGCCATTATTACATCGTGTGTCCAGTTCAAGTTTGGTGAAAGGTTCACTTTTAAACTAAAGGCAAAAGCCTATTTTCTGATGACTCCTTTAAAGAAATTGACTTGTAAGGGGGTGATGGCACTATTTTTGAAGAAAAAAAAAAAAAAACAATCTCAATCTCATTCGGACTAATTAGAGAATTGGTTGAGCAATATGTCCTGGTTTTCGAATTGTTTCCTCCAAGCTTTTTCATATATTTAAAATGAATTATTTTAGCTAAAATGTCTTGAAAATGAAACCATAAAACCACGGCGTTCACTGCTGACGTACACAGCATAGATTAGAACATAACAGTGTGAAAAATACATTCCATACCAAGCATTCATACTGTATTGATAAATCGACTTAACCTTTCCCTTTCATCTGGATGACAAATTCCCTGCCAGAGTCCGCGGTGTCTTCTACACAATTGTTATTTCCTTCACAATGAAGCGGCTTTAGAAATATTCTGATAATATTGTTCGTTTAAATATATATATATATATATATATACATATATATATGTATATATATATATATATATATATATATATATTTGTGTGTGTTTATTTATTTATTTATTTTTTATACATTGGGACTAAAAAGATGAAAGTTAATAAAAAATATTTGGGTTCCCAAGCACATGTATGTAGCTGTGTTTTGGACTTTAACCTTGCACTGCTGGAAATGTACAGACATACAGGCGCTTCTCACAAAATTAGAATATCATCAAAAAAATTAATTTATTTCAGTTCTTCAATAAAAAAAGTGAAACTCGTATATTATATAGAGTCATGACAGAGTGATCTATTTCACGTGTTTATTTCTGTTAATATTGATGATAATGACTTTTGGGTTTCCATTGGTTGTAAGCCATAATCATCAACATTAACAGAAATAAACACGTGAAATAGATCACTCTGTAATGACGCTATATAATATATGAGTTTCACTTTTTGCATTTAAGAACTGAAATAAATTAATTTTTTGATGATATTCTAATTTTGTGAGAAGCACCTATATATTGCTCAGGCGGCAGGACAAGGTCGGGCGCCCGGCTGTCACAGAGAATCTGTGACTATGTGGAGAAGACAGCAGTGCTTTATTATTATGTATTATTTTTTAAAAATATATTGAATAATTTGGGCAGCATGGTGGCTTAGTGGTTAATACGGTGGCTCAGTGGTTAGCATGACGGCTCAGTGGTTAGCACTGTTGCTTTGCAGCGCTGGGATCCTGGGTTAAAATCCCGTCAAGGAAAAAATCTGCAAGAAGTTCACATGTTCTCCCCGTGTTTGTGTGGATTTCCTCCAGGTACTCCAGTTTCCTCCCACACTCCAAATACATCATGATAGGGAATTTGTATTGTGAGCCCAAAAGGGACAGTGATGATGTTTGTAAAGCCCTGTGGAATTAATGTCGCTATATAAGTGAGTAAAATAAATAAAGATATTAAAGATCCCTATATGTAATGAAAAAAAGTTCTGCAAAAATTGTTTTGGTAACATGAAGCATGGGATGGCAAGTCGTTGCAGAATACTGTTGCATTCATGCTGGAGAACTGTACCTTGAATTTGGAATAAATCACCAATTACCTATTACTAGTACTGTAACGTATAATAATAATTACACTGCCACAGATTTGATAGATTACTGCACATATATCTTGTTAACCTATAAATATACAGATTGTTTGAGCTTTAAATCTTAATTATACATTGTGTGATACAAGTTGTTTTTTTTTCTCCTCTTGAACCTCATGAAAACTAAATCTATGTTCATTCTTGATCATTTTATTATGTGAAAAATACAGCCATCGAGCCATTATTGCTGTTTTGAAAGCTTCTTGATGGGAACTGTTTCATGTGGTTAAATTTACCGCTTGTCTGAATCTGTTTGTCATAAAACAAAATAGTCTGAGAGGGCATAAACCGATACTGTCTGTAATTGTCCTGTCAAGATTTAACTCACGTTAAGAATTCTAATAGTTGTGCAAACAGTTTAAAAAATGGAGATAAATAGCAGCTAGACTTCTACAGTAAGGATTCGGGTATTCACGTTTGTGTAATTAACCGAGTATATGATCTACATAGGGATCGGAGTATTGGCCAATTAGACATTTAATTTCATAAACGTTTTACTTATTTGTTGGATATATGTTCTCTCTTTTCTCAAATATTAAATTTACATTCAAACTAGTTCTGGTTTCCTTGGGCTAGAGGGGAGCTAAGATATGGAGAACTAATGCTGCTCCATTCCTTCGTCTTTCTACCTCTTTTCGGCCTTCCCTGATTTCCTATTTTGTGACTTTCTTCCCTCTTTGCTTTCTTCCTTTCTCTTCCTTTCCCTCCTTCCCTCACCCTCCTTTCCCCCTGCCTTTTTCTTCTTCCATTTTTCCCTTCCTCCCATCCTTCTCCCACTTCCTTCCTTCACGCCATCCTCTTGCCCCTCTCTCCATCCTCCCCTGTCTCCTTTTTCTTCCTTAATTTCCTCATCCATTCCTATACACTCCTTTCTTCTGTATCCCTATCTCATCCTGCTATCTCTCCTCTCTTCCTTTATCCCTCTTCCTAACCTTACTGCCTCTCCTTCCTTTCTTCTTCTTCGCCTCACCTTACCCCCTCCCTTACCTTCTCCATACGTTCCCTTCCCTCTCTCTCCCTTATTCTCCTCCTTCCTTATCTCTCTCCTTCTCTCCTATCTCTCTCATCCATCTCTTCCTCCCTCTTTTTTTCCTTTTGTTCTTTCTGGTTCAGTTGACAGTGCTAATATTTGTTGCTGTGGTGGTCAGTTCTAGAAATATTAAGCTCCTTTTCTTTGTTCTCCTTTCCTTACTCCTTCTTCATCCCTCTCTTTCTCTTCTTTGTGTCCTTCTTTCGTTCTTCCTTCCTCTTATCAGTTGACGTGGTATATTTTTTGCTGTGGTGTCTACGCTTAAGAAATATTAATGATCCCTTTCTTGTAGTCTAGGATATTAAAGGGAATCTGTCGTAGATTTCTATCACTAGAACAATGAAAGTAAAGTTCATTTTCTTGGTGTATGGGGTGGAACATTTAGTAATGTTTTATTCATGATTCTAGTATAAAGGAAGGCCATTGCATACTACATTTCGAGTTAGGAATATGTTCACTTAGCTTTTTTTTAGGTTAAATTCGATTTTCACTCAAGACAGTTCAGAAACTGTGTTGTCCTGTATATTTTATCTTGAGGACTTTGTTAATTTCCTGCAGATTTTGTTAACATTCTTGTGTTTCTGTAAAAAATTTTCCAATATTTTTTAACAATTTTTAACTTTTTGGGGCAATTTCTCATGTTTTTTTTAAGATCCATAATGCGTTGTATGCAAGACGTTTGTAGTCTTACATTGACTTCATTGTAAGTAATTAGTGGAAAACGTTGAAGAACAGTCGTGCAAGTTGAGCTGAATTATGAAATGATTAATGAGGTTGTCACTCATTTTTATTGATGACTATAGTTTGTCATCAACGCCTGGTTGGTGGGTTCGACACCGGACCTTTGCCGATCAGCTGTAATCGGGCAGCTACGGCCAGAAATACTTAGAAGCCCTCCGTCTTCTGTAGTGCTGTTGTAGGTAGTGCACATTCCCGGCCTTTCCTATGATTTGAGAAGTGTGCATGTGTAGTCCTGTTACTCCACTATCTGTAGACGGCCAATCCACAAGGAGTTTCCTGCCGCCTCGCAACAAAGTGATCACGGTGGGGTACGGACTTTGGCGATCAACATCATGGTCTATCCAAGGATAAGGGTTGCAACTAAACTAATCGCTAACGAGATTCGCTAACCAATCACTATTTAGGATCTCTTAGCGACTCGTTGTGTGTGCATGTAGCAAACGATGTGGCCTGCTGTGTGTCGTGTCATTCACTAGGTTGGACAGTTTTTAAATCGTTGGGTCCGTGGTACCTATATCGCTGTGTTTGGCACCTTTTGGAACGACGATGCGACTCGTTGTGACGCATAGACTGTTTTAGCGTCACGAGTCATTAATAAAAATTTAGTTGACAATTTCTTTAAAATCTGAAAATGAACGGAATGTGGTTGCTAAATAGAAATGAATAATCTTTCAAGCGTTTTTGAACGATTTTTTATTTGCAATATTTTTCAGAGAAGACCACTCAAAATGTAAAATAGCTAGTGTTCATAACCTAAGATAGAGATAAAGTAAAACTGTTGATCTAGTGATTTACTCACCTCAAGCTCATAAAATATGTTCTGTTGCTAGTGATTTACTCACCTCCTCAAGCTCATAAATATGTTCTGTTGCTAGTGATTACTCACCCTAAGCTCATAAAATGTGTTCTGTTGCTTCCTGTCTTTGACAAGAAGCTGAATTACAAGCTTTCCAGTACTGAAATTTACGCAAATTTATGTGCAGTGAGTCAAATTTTGGGGTAAAATTCAGCAGTCAGCTAATTTGAATTTCAAAAGATCCATTTAACTGTAATTGAAATAAAATAAAATCTCGAGGTTGCCGTCATATGATGTCCGGACTGATTTCTAATAAATGTTTGGCCGTTTTCTAGTATTTGCAAAGAAAATTTCCAGTTTTATTTGCATTTTTTTTATTTTTACAAATGTGTTTACTCATTTGTTTTTCTGTGGCTGTGAATATGACCTTGAGGCATTAATGAGTACAGATAACGAGGGCTACTATTGGGTCAGCGTGACATTTTTATAAGTGATAATAATGGTGCACAAGATTTTCTTTGTATTACAAAATGAATATTTACACATTTAAGCCTAAGATCTTGGCTTGACATCTCTAATTGTGAAAAAGTATTTGTGGCCTGTGGACAGAATAAATGCAGAATGTGTTAGTCATAACATGAGTTACGAGTGGATGTCCAGTACATGAAAAACTGAAAGAATTCCACAGAGGAGACTTATTGATACTAACGATCCAATATCATGAGCTATAGGAGATGTAGCCTAGTTTTTCACAATCTTTTATGAAGTTTATGTAATTTTTTTATTCAATTTCATGTTTTTTCAAGAGCTAATGCCCTCTGCTTAGCGGTCTCTGTCATGGTTGATTGATTTCCTAATTTATCTATATAAATTATTTATCTTTAATACAGAGCTCCATATTCTATGCAATTACATAGAATTACGTAGTTGCGCAGATACATAGGTTGAGAAAAGACATAGATTCATCAAATCCAACGTTTTCCTCCAGTTTTACATTCTCTATCGCTAGATTTTTTATAACCCGCAATGCCATTTGTTTTGAGAAAAGAATCTGATGCCTATTTATAACCCCAATTTCCGTTTTTACATTTTTGTTTTTTCCTCACCTTCTTCCCACAGCCTTTTATTTTTCTGTCCAGACAGACATATGAGGGCTTGTTTTGTGTGGGACAAGTTGTACTTCGATCAACGCTATTTATTTTACCACACAGTGTACTGGCTTGATATACAGATGCTTCTCTGATATTATACTATCAAGCTCAGCTTTTATTATCCTGTAAAGTTTTGTGTCATTAGCAAAGACTAAAGGCACTGCCACACTTAGCGATCACACCAGCGATCACGATAACGACTTAACCTGGCGAGATCGCTGGTGCGATCGCTATGTGATCGCTAGTTAGATTCCAAACACAACTCATCAGCGATCTGTATAACAACCTCTGCGGTCGTTGGGAAAACCAAGTCCCACCTGCGACGCTGGTGAAGTCGTTCATAAAGGGTGTCACACTCAGCGATTCAGGCTCACCAGCGGGACACCAACGACCAAAAAACGGCTCAGAACGTTCATAAGCGATCAGCGACATCTCAGCAGGGGCCACATCGCTGCTACATGTCACACACAACGACGTCGCTAACGAGATCGCTAATGCGTCATAAATGGTGACGCAGTAGCGATCTCGTTAGCGATCTCGCTTAGTGTGGCATACCCTTTACACTGTACTCGCAATCCAATCCACAAGGTCATTAATGAAGAGATTAATAAGAATTGGTCCTAGCACAGATCCTTGTGGTCCCCACTGCTCCCAGTACAGATCCATGTGGTCCCCACTACTCCCTGTATAGATCCTTGTAGTCCCTACCGCTCCCAATAAAAATCCTTGTGGTCCCCACTACTCCCAGTATAGATCCTTGTGGTCCCCACTGCTCCCAGTGCAGATCCTTGTGGTCTCCACTGCTCCCAGTACAGATCCTTGTGGTCCCCACTGCTCCCAGTACAGATCCTTGTGGTCCCAACTGCTCCCAGTGCAGATCCTTGTGGTCCCCACTGCTCCCAGACAGATCTTTGTGGTCCCCACTGCTCCCAGTACAGATCCTTGCTGTCTCCACTGCTCCCAGCACAGATCCTTGTGGTCCCCACTGCTCCCAGTACAGATCCTTGTGATCCCCAATGCTCCCAGTACAGATCCTTGTGGTCCCCACTGCTCCCAGTACAGATCCTTGTGGTCCCAACTGCTCCCAGTGCAGATCCTTGTGGTCCCCACTGCTCCCAGACAGATCTTTGTGGTCCCCACTGCTCCCAGTACAGATCCTTGCTGTCTCCACTGCTCCCAGCACAGATCCTTGTGGTCCCCACTGCTCCCTGTATAGATCCTTGTAGTCCCTACCGCTCCCAATAAAAATCCTTGTGGTCCCCACTACTCCCAGTCAGATCCTTGTGGTCCCCACTGCTCCCAGTACAGATCCTTGTGGTCCCCACTGCTCCCAGTACAGATCCTTGTGGTCCCAACTGCTCCCAGTGCAGATCCTTGTGGTCCCCACTGCTCTCAGGACAGATCCTTGTGGTCCCCACTGCTCCCAGTACAGATCCTTGTGGTCCCAACTGCTCCCAATACAGAGCCTTGTTGTCTCCACTGCTCCCAGTACAGATCCTTGTGGTCCTCATTGTTCCCAGTACAGATTCTTGTATTCCCCACTGCACCCAGTGCAGAGCCTTGTGGTCTTCACTGCTCCTAGTACAGATCCTTGTTGTCCTGATTGCTCTCAGTACAGATCCTTGTGATCCCCACTGTATTCCAGTACAGATTCTTGTGGTCCCCACTGCTCCCATTAAAGATCCTTGTATTCCCCACTGCTCCCAGTACAGATCCTTGTGGTCTCCACTGCTCCCAGTACAGATCCTTGTGGTCCCCACTGCTCCCAATACAGATCCTTGTTGTCCCCACTACTTCCAGTACCGAGCCATTGTGGTCCCCACTGCTCCCAGTACAGATCCTTGTGGTCCCAACTGCTCCCAGTGCAGATCCTTGTGGTCCCCACTGCTCTCAGGACAGATCCTTGTGGTCCCCACTGCTCCCAGTACATATCCTTGTGGTCCCAACTGCTCCCAGTACAGAGCCTTGTTGTCTCCACTGCTCCCAGTACAGATCCTTGTGGTCCTCACTGTTCCCAGTACAGATTCTTGTATTCCCCACTGCACCCAGTGCAGAGCCTTGTGGTCTCCACTGCTCCTAGTACTGATCCTTGTTGTCCTGATTGCTCTCAGTACAGATCCTTGTGATCTCCACTGTATTCCAGTACAGATTCTTGTGTGTTATGATTTGGTAGCTGAGGAGAGCAGGCAAAAAGGAAATACACCAGAGCAGTTGGAAACTATGAGATTGCAGTACCCTGACTAACCACCACAACTAGAGGCAGCCGTGGAGCGTTCCTACGTTGGTCCTAGACGCCTCGTCACAGCCTGAGAAACTAACTACACCTAAAGATAGAAAGAGGAAAGCTATCTGCCCCGGAGCAGATCCCCAAAGAACATAGAAAGCCCCCAAACATGTAATGGCGGTTAGACAAGAAGAAATACTGACACAGACAGAAAATAGTATGAGCAAACGTTGGGGCCCAAACTTACTAAATAGAAAAGGATAGGAAGGGCACTTACTGCAATCCCAAAAAACCCTGAAAAGCACCAACTCTACTAATTTCAAAAACACCTGAGATCACACGACCTCTACCACCTAAATTAGTTCTCTGGTGTAACCAAAAACAAAACAGCAGCCACTGAGAAAACTGGAAAAAGCAAATGTACAAACATCAGTGGCTGAACTGAACGGAGAGGCAAAAGCCCCCAGAGGGGACCCTGAAGGCCCCCACAGAAGTGCAGGACAAAATGCAAAAAATTAAGCACAAAAACAAAAAGAAGAAAATGTCTTATCTGTTAGCAGGAGATTCAGACACAACACAGCAGGCTTCCAAGGAAACAGGAATCAAGGATTGAGACCAGAACAATTGATCACCGGCAACCCTGATGGGAAGGTGACTCCCTTATATAAGACCAGTCAGTAACACCTGACTCCCAATCCTCACAATCTTCACTGGACAGTCCAGCACCATTTGTAACCACCAGAGGGAGCTTCTGCTCAGAACTCATTTCCAGCCTATTCACAACACTTGTGGTCCCCACTGCTCCCATTAAAGATCCTTGTATTCCCCACTGCTCCCATTACAGATACTTGTGGTCTCCACTGCTCCCAGTACAGATCCTTGTGGTCTCCACTGCTCCCAATACAGATCCTTGTTGTCCCCACTGCTTCCAGTACAGAGCCATTATGGTCCCCACTGCTCCCAGTACAGATCCTTGTGGTCCCCACTGCTCCCAATACAGATCCTTGTGGTCTCCACTGCTCCCAGTACAGATCCTTGTGGTCCCCACTGCTCCCAGTACAGATCCTTGTGGTCCCCACTGCTCCCAGTACAGATTCCTGTGGTCCCCACTGCTTCCAGTACAGAGCCATTGTGGTCCCCACTGCTCCCAGTACAGATCCGTGCGGTCCCCACTTCTCCCAGTACAGATCCCTGCGCTCCCCACTGCTCCCAGTACAGATCCTTGTGGTACCCACTGCTTCCAGTACAGATCCTTGTGGTCCCCACGGACTTTGCTGACTTTATCTCATTTAGAGAATGTACAATATACAACTCTTTGTTTCCTATCCTTTTAACTAGTTTTTTATTCATGTGTATATAATATCCCTCAGTGTATGATTCTGTAGCTTCAGTATAAGGCTGGTATGTGATACCGTATCAAATACCTTTGCAAAGTCCAGATAAATCACATCAGCCGCATTATCCCCATCCAGATTTGCACTTACCTCCACATAGAAACCCAACATGTTGGTTAGACATAACATATCTTTCATGAATCCATGTTGGTTTTTACTTATTTGTTTTCTGCAATATATTTTTGCAGGTCATCTCTTATAATGCCCTCAAAATATTTTGAAACCTCTTAAGTCCAAATTACTGGATGGTAGATGCCTTAATCCACCTTCTTACCCTTCGTGAATATCATTACCATATCGGCCATCCTTTACAAAAAAGTCTAAGAAGATGAGATACAGCGGTCTTTCAATTACTGAGCTCAACTCCCTTAATATCTGTGGAAGAATGTCATCTAACATGGGGGTTTGTCAATATTTAATTTGTTCGGGTGCAGGTGTAGTTTGTATTGTGTCAAGGTTGTTATACAGGGTGGGCCATTTATATGGATACACCTAAATAAAATTGGAATGGTTGGTGATATCAACTTCCTGTTTGTGGCACATTAGTATATAGGAAGGGGAAAACTTTTCAAGATGGGTGGTGACCATAGCTGCCATTTTGAAGTCGTCCATTTTGGATCCAAGTTTATGTTTTCCAATGGGAAGAGTCATGTGACACATCAAACTTATTGAGAATTTCGCAAGAAAAACAATGGTGTGCTTGGTTTTAACGTAACTTTATTCTTTCATGAGTTATTTACAAGTTTATAACCACTTATAAAATGTGTTCAAAGTGCTGCCCATTGTGTTGAATTATCAATGCAACCCTCTTCTCTCTCTCTTGACACACTTATAGCAACACTGCAGAAGAAATGCTAGCACAGGCTTCCAGTATCCGTTGTTTCAGATGCTGCACATTTCGTATCTGAAGGCAATTGTCTATGCTGTGAAGATACGAGATGTGCAGCATCTGAAACAACGGATACTGGAAGCCTGTGCTAGCATTTCTTCTGCAGTGTTGCTATAAGTGTGTCAAGAGAGAGAGAAGAGGGTTGCATTGATAATTCAACACAATGGGCAGCACTTTGAACACATTTTATAAGTGGTCATAAACTTGTAAATAACTCATGAAAGAATAAAGTTACGTTAAAACCAAGCACACCATTGTTTTTCTTGTGAAATTATCAATAAGTTTGATGTTTCACATGAGCCTCTTCCCATTGGAAAAAAAAAAGTTGGATCTAAAATGGCCCACTTCAAAATGGCCGCCATGGTTGCCACCCATCCTGAAAAGTTTTCCCTCTCCCATATACGAATGTGCCACAAACGGGAAGTTGATATCACCAACCATTCCCTTTTTATTTAGGTGTATCCATATAAATGGCCTACCCTTTATTAGGTGTCAACCTTGATTAATGCTTTGCTGAATAATACCTGGAATGGGCATTTCATTGAAGAACACAGATTAAAAATACATATTTAGTTCTGATATCTTCTGTAGACAGTACCCAGAGAGAAAAAGAGATCCTGTTTCCCTAGCTTTCTGTAGTACATTCTCAGTATTAGCCATAAGAACAAAGAGGGTATTATAGAAGTACTGAGCAGTGTAGCTGTGAATTCAGTGAGATGAAACACTAGAAAGATTCAGTACCGATAAGTGAAGAAAGGCATTTTTATCTTATACTTTATATGTTAAAGTTCCTTATATTGGCCTGCTTTATTGATCTATGCAACATTTGTTGTAACGACATTGACCATTTATGCTTGGATGTGTGTATACATATATTTATAAATCCTTATTCTTGATGTGTGTATACTTATATTTATAAATCCTTATTCTTGATGTGTGTATACATATATTTATAAATCCTTATTCTTATCTTAAAGAAATTAACCACAAATTTTACATTGACCCTAATACTTTTTAATTCTGTAATTGCAGCATAAGAAAGTGTGCGTGGATCATTATCTCAGCCATAAACTGTGAAGTTATTCAGAAATCTATAATTAGTGGATTAAAGAATGACAAGTTTATTATGCTTTATATGCGACTTACATTTTCTTTAAACGCACGTAGTGCTGTACAAGGGTTGCCAAATATTGCAGAGCAGATTGGCTTCTGTATAAACACAAAATCTGTTTATTTAGTAATATTGGTTTGGAGTAAGAGGTAGGAAGTAATAGCCACGGAATTATAGCACTAACAGTCAAATGGAACAGCTTGTTCTAAAAAGAAATTACTCATATTGCCAAAATTAGGGCAATCAGCATACAAGAACATCATCTCTGCAGGGGATGTTGTTCAATACACTTTCTGTGCTGCAGCGGCTGAACAGACCTAGAATGCAAAGTATTGTTGTATAACCCTAAGCAGGAAGGCATTGATCATGAAATTGACAAAAGTGGCAATATAACCTCCATTTCCTATATACTATGAATTTGCATTGTTTGAATTCCACTTACCGTAAACTATTGTCCTCGGATGAATTGTCCTTGCAATTTTCAAAAGTTTCTCATCAAGCCAAAATGTCCTAAAGTAAGGAAAACAAATTTGGTGACTGATTTCTCATAAGGACACACCTCTAAAAACAGTACCCCCAGAGATAAGGTGTTTAACTTTCCATTTGATAGTAGTGTGATTCTGAGCTTTTAGAGACATTTTCCCCATATATGAGCCCTTCGGTGATCCAAGCTATGTAGAGGACTCAATAGCTAGATGTAGATTTTTTTTTGCCTTTGGATCTAAGACGTAACATTTCTCCTTGTGCAGAGTGACAAGCCAAGCCTGGCATGTCAGAGTGAAGAGACTTAAATGCCATATATTCTCCTTTGGGAAATTAAATATGCAAATTGCCTATTCAGAGAGGTAGAGGACTTGAACTCTAGCGCCATCTATTGGAAGTAACAAACCTAAAAATCACTATCGACCCTTTAACGAGCCTTGTCATATGACTTAGGATAAAAGCTGAACCAGAATCTCAATTTGCAGACACAGTGTTTCGGGTGTCGCTCCTCATCAGTGCAAAGTATGAGATCTGAATTGGCTAGGTGAGAGTCTGGGATCTAAGTGGTAACGTTTCTACTTGTGGAGATTGACAAGCCAGGCCTGGCATGTTAGTGTGAGGAGACTTTGCCCCTTTTCATGACTTCCATTTTCCTCTGGAGAGTACTTTAATTTTTTTCACTCATCTTTAGGTAAACTGCTTTTTGTAAATGACCCTAAAGTCATATCTTTGAAGTTGGGACCACTTTCCTCTTCCCATAATCTGTTCTTATACATATTCATTAATATTACAGATTTACACTGGAGTACATTGTTCTGAGAACATCAGAAACGTATTTAATAAATATTATATGTCTTAATCTTCACCACCGTTGCTTGGGTTTAGTAACTAGATGTAGAATTGATCGATTATTATATGACGTATTACTAAATGTTTGTACTTTTTTGCATTTATGATGCTTTCAGTCAAAATAAATCAATTCAACATCTCAAAATTTGAAATACCTCCCAAGCTCGCCCAATTCTCTGCAAGGTTTGACTGAAGAAGGTAGAAATGATTCCTAGAGTCTTTCATTGCCTCGATGGTAGTTACTGTCTTCTGTTTCTAACTAAGTAACAAATTCAGATTCTTTGATGCCAGAGTTTTTTTGTTTTTTTTTAAAACCTGTCCTCGAGAAACCCCAAGAGGCTGTGTCTTAAGAGAATTTCCCACAAAGAAAACATGTGCTAATCAGTTATTTGCTTCAAGAGTAGCCATTGTTCTATTTTTTTTATATAAATCAATAGTACATAAGAAAATAAAAAAAATCTGTATTATATCTCATCATAAACATCTGCTCCTTTATTTGCCAGGACCAATAGCTCATTTTCAAAATTCTTCCTAAAGTCTGTATTAAAATATGTATCTGCAGCTCTGGCAAAAATTAAGAGACCACTTTCAAATGTTCAGTTTGTCTGATTTTTCTCTTTGAGTAAAATGTAAATTAGTCTTTTATTCTATAAACTACTGACAACATGTCTCCGAATTTCCAAGCAATAAATTTTGTATTTTTTTTCTGACAAAGAAAAATGGTGAAAATTTTAAAAAACCCAGTGCTTTTAGACCTCAAATAATGCAAAGAAAACAAGTTCATAATCATTTAGAAACAACAATACTAATGTTTTAACTCAGGAAGAGTTCAGAAATCAATATTTGTGGAATAACCATGATTTTTAAAAACAGCTTTCATGCGTCTTGGCATGCTTTCCACCAGTCTTTCACATTGCTTCTTGCGCAAAAATGTAAGCAGTTCTTCTTTGTTTGATGGCTTGTGACTATCCATCATCCTCTTGATCACATTCCAGAGGTTTTCAATGGGGTTCAGGTCTGGAGAATGGGCTGCCCATGACAGGGTTTTGATGTGGTGGTCTCTTAATTTTTGCCAGAGTTGTATATATGTGTGTGTATATATATATAATGCCATGATTAAAAGTTGGAGAATCGCTAGAAACGCATAGGTTTGTAACTTATTTTATTATGTTACTCTGTTACAGCATATTTTTACTCAAGGTTCAATAAAGAAGAATTTTTGTTCTACCCATATGGCTAGAATAAAGATGAATTGTAAAGATATCTAAGTAATATATTTTATATCGGAATCTTATCAGTAGCAAATACCATCTCCTATCTCCGTAAAAAAAATAAAAACCTGTCTTCACTGAATACCAATTTTAAGCATGAATTGAGAATTTTGAAAATAAATGATCAGTCCTGGTGGAGAAAAATGCAGATTTCTCTGATAAGATACAGTGCCTACAAGTAGTATTCAACCCCCTGCAGATTTAGCTGGTTGACATATGCGGAATTAACTTGGCATTGTGAAATTTGTACTGTAGATCAGCCTGGAAGTGGGAAATGCACTGCTGCAAAAATTTTTGTTTTAAATTTTTTATTTTTTTTAAAAAACGTTAAAAGTTAATTCAGAGTGTCATTTATTATTCAACCCCTCAAACCACAAGAATTCTGTTTGGTCCCCCTAAAGTATTAAGAAGTATTTCAGGCACCAAGAATCATGAGCTTCACATGTGTGGATTAATGATCTCTTTTGGCAGCCTTTTCTGACTATTTAAGACCCTCCCCAAACTTGTGAACAGCACTCATACATGGTCAACATGGGAAAGACAAAGGAGCATTCCAAGGCCATCAGAGACAAGATCGTGGAGGGTCACAAGGCTGGCAAGGGTACAAAACCCTTTCCAAGGAGTTGGCCCTACCTTTCTCCACTGTTGGGAGCATCATCCGTAAGTGGAAGGCTTATGAAACTACTGTTAGCCTTCCACGGCCTGGACAGCCTTTGAAAGTTTCCTCCCGTGCCGAGGCCAGGCTTGTCCGAAGAGTCAAGGCTAACCCAAGGACAACAAGGAAGGATCTCCGGGAAGATCTCATGGCAGTGGGGACATTGGTTTCAGTCAATACCATAAGTAACATACTCCACCGCAATGGTCTCCGCTCCAGACGAGCCCGTAAGGTACCTTTACTTTCAAAGCGTCATGTCAAGGCTCGTCTACAGTTTGCTCATGATCACTTGGAGGACTCTGAGACAGACTGGTTCAAGGTTCTATGGTCTGATGAGACCAAGATCGAGATCTTTGGTGCCAACCACACACGTGACGTTTGGAGACTGGATGGCACTGCATACGACCCCAAGAATACCATCCGTACAGTCAAGCATGGTGGTGGCAGCATCATGCTGTGGGGCTGTTTCTCAGCCAAGGGGCCTTGCCATCTGGTCCGCATCCATGGGAGGATGGATAGCACGGCCTACCTGGAGATTTTGGCCAAGAACCTCCGCTCCTCCATCAAGGATCTTAAGATGGGTCGTAATTTCATCTTCCAACAAGACAACGACCCAAAGCACACAGCCAAGAAAACCAAGGCCTGGTTCAAGAGGGAAAAAGTCAAGGTGTTGGAGTGGCCTAGTCAGTCTCCTGACCATAACCCAATTGAAAACTTGTGGAAGGAGCTCAAGATTAAAGTCCACATGAGACACCCAAAGAACCTAGATAACTTGGAGAAGATCTGCATGGAGGAGTGGGCCAAGATAACTCCACATACCTGTGCCGGCCTGATCAGGTCTTATAAAAGACGATTATTAGCTGTAATTGCAAACAAGGGTTATTCCACGAAATATTAAACATAGGGGTTGTATAATAATTGACCCACACTTTTATGTTTAAAATTTATTAAAATTCAACTGAGCAACATAACTTTTTGTTTTGTAAGATTTATGCTTCTGTTAATAAATCCTACTCTCGTTTGCAGTTTGAAGGCTCTAACTTATTTGCATCTTATCAAACCAGCTAAATCTGCAGGGGGTTGAATACTACTTGTAGGCACTGTATATTACAAAGTTTCTTAGTTTTGAAATTACTATTGATTTTATTAAATAAAAATTAAAATGATGGTTACTCTTTAAACTAATCAAATCACAAGAATGACCTTGAGCTTAACTGGAAGTCACTATTCAGTATCCTATTTATTTGAAACTTATGAGTGTTTTTTCTATTATCTCGCTCTCTAAAATCGACCAATGGGAAAACACAGACAATGGAGTTTCCTCCCTCATGCCTATACTTCTATTGCTATAGTTAACATCTGTGTGTCCTTAGGGTGATGCAGAACTAAGTATGGCACTTCTATAATTTTAAGGGTCCCACCCCTTCAGATATATTCAACAAGGAATTCGGCACTCAAGATGAAAATAATGCAATTTATTCAATCAATGATTTGTGTACAGACGAATGACGTTTCAATCTCACTCACCTTCATTAGGTCTAAAAGGACAAAATCATAAATAGTATAGGGCAAGGCAGTAAAGGACTGGAAGCAAAGTTTGTCACCTGGAGAAACATTGGTATGTTTCCCTAGGCGACGGCACATGTTTCCCTAGGCGATAAACATCGCGCCCGCTCCTCTACTGTCTTGGCCTATATTACGCTGGAATTTTGTCCTTTTAGACCACGTGTATATCTGCTGAAGGTCAGTGAGAACAAAAAGTCATTAATTTTAAAATGTTATTCATTATTTGTGTATTACATTGTTGCTACAGGTGTTTTTGTTTTCTTGTAGTTGCTGCTAATTTGCAAAAGATGATAGATGATCCAGCATCATATAAATCGTTAACATTTAAGTTGGTAAGTGTTTTATTAAAACTTCAAACACTGATATTGTACACTAGATGATAAGGCTTAAAAGCAAAATAAAGGCCCCAATCCATCATTTGAGGGGGCTTTTTTAAGTCCTTTTTTTGTACTTTTTTGCCTAGTGTTATTTGTTGCCCTATTTCAATCTGAACGATGCATGCGATTCATAAACTTGGCGCAAAGTGAAAAATTGGCTTTTTTCCTGTCTTGTGTTTTTGCAACTTTTGGTGCTGAAGGTCGCACTTTTGCCAAAATACTCAAAACATACACCAGGCAGAGGAGTGGATTGGCGTTAAGTCAAATTTTGCAACTTTTTTTAAAAACTGCAATTGATGAATCAGGCTAATACATCTGGAATTACTAAACTCCATCCAGAAAGCGGAAACACATAAAAAAAAAATAGGCGAACAGCTATAAAATAGATTTAAAAAAAACCACAAAGAGAATAATGAAATGGGTGCAAACAAAAAAAAGGCGCAAAACACACAAAACTAGACAAAAAAAGGTGCAAAGTAAATGATGAATCAGAGACAAAGTTTATAAAGAAAAGTGAATTATAACATTTTTTAGTGTTTAAAAATTAAACATAAAAACCTTAGTTGTAATCCCCCCCATAAGAGCCCCTGCCTGATCACCGAGAATTCCAGGACCTGGACCAATCAGAATCACTCAATTGTTAGGACCTTTCTTGGTCCTTATAAGACAACCCCTTTAAAGGGAACTTTTCACTATAATTGTTTCCTTTCTTGTTTGTGCATTGGTTTTATAGCACTGCAACGACCTGATAGTTGTCACTAATTGGCTCAAAAATGGCCATCAGGTGGCATAATGAAGTGACCCACGCTGTCTGATTCCTTATCAGGGACCCAGAGCTCCAGCCAGGCTTGTTACATAATTGGCTAAATTTTGGAGAAGGATCATTGGAGGAAAAGAAGTCACCAGCTATGATTCTTAGCATCTGGCAAGCTATTCTTCAGCCACCTGGTTGCCTGGTGGGTGCAGCTGTGCCTTCTATTCTACCACTTATCTGAAACCTTTACAAATCTCCAGTCGTTAGCTTGTCCTTGTTTCATCGCACGGATTTACAGACATGTAATATGTGACGGTAATTATAAGACTGATACCGCACAATGATAACAGTTCGGTTCATGCATCTGACAATACTTCACATTGTGAGACATAAACAGTCCACTTATTGTGCATTCCGCCTCATTCCACACAACACTTGATCTTACGGCTCGCAGATATGGATTGAGCACACGCATTCTGTCTGATCACTGGTAATGGAAGTGTGACAACAGCCCAAGTGCAATTAAACCTCAGCAGCACCGTATAATAAATTCCCTGTGCCTGAGGCATCCGTGACTTTACAGAAGGTCAATGATTGCAATCGTAAATCCTCCAAAATGCTTATGTATTTGATTAACTCCTGCTGCTTTCATTATAGCCAACAATGAGGTGGAAGCCGGAGATAAGGTTGTCTGGGTGTAATATTTGATGACCATTTTTATTAGTTTTTCTAAGTAAACGCTATGCTTAATTAATGCACATAACTCTGCGCTAGACTAATGCGGTGTGAATTGGTGTGGTCTCGTATTCTAGCATCATTTGGTTGCATTGCTATATAAAGGTTTTAATCAAATATAGGAGCTGGGGAGACTCTGAAGAGCAGTCATGACTGCTATGCTTGAGATAGGTTCATACTCTACAGTGGGGCTTCACCAAGTTCATGTTGCCTCATCTGAAAGATGCACATAGTAGAGTTCGACACCTTGATTCCAGCGATGTGTCACTTATTGGTCTTCTTGCTTTTGTTTTGATCAAATTACTGTTTTATCTGCTGCAACTCTGCTAGTCCTCTCAGTGCAGCTACTGCTATGTCGTGCTTGATATTCATGAATGCTGGCTATTAGAGTTGAGCGATACTTTCCGATATCCTAAAGTATCGGAATCGGAATGGTATCGCCGATATCACTAAAATATCGGCGATACCCGATACCGAAAGTCCCATGTAAGTCTATGGGAACAAAATATCGCAACTAAAAAAACCCCATTCTTTCCTTGTAAACACTAAATATACACACATAGAATACATATATATATATATATACATGTCATTGTGACATATATATATACATATATGTATAGTTTATACACTTCTACATAGTAAAATATCCTCTGATTCAATTGCCGGGTAAAGCCGGCTTCAGTGAAAAGACAGAAGCACCCGACATGAAATGACACTTGGTGTACATAGGGTTAACCATGTCTTTTCATGTCGTTTGCAATCTGATTTGCACAAACAATTACATCAGTCTATGTGTGCAAAATTTCACACCTGTAGGGGTTAATTAAAGGTGTAAATTCGTTGTAAAAAAAACGGACTTTTTTGCTACGAATTTACACCTTTAATTAACCCCTACAGGTGTGAAATTTTGCACACATAGACTGATTTAATTGTTTGTGCAAATTAGATAGCAAAGGACATGAAAAGACATGGTTAACCCTATGTACACCAAGTGTCATTTCATGTCGGGTTCTGCATTTTCACAAAAGCCAGCAATTGAATTAGCGGCTATTATACTATGTAGAAGTGTATGAACTACAAATATAAAATATATATATATATATATATGTGTCACAAATTCAATGACATGTATATATATATATATGAGGTGTAAAATTGCTGAAAAAAAATGCGTGGGCTCCCGCCCTATTTTCGCAACCAGACAGACAAAGCCAGTGAGTGGGGGCAGATAATAATAGCCCAGAGAGGGACCATTATTTTTGCCCCCCCCCGGCTACTAACATCTGCCCCCAGACACCCCAGGAAAGACAAATCTATAATTAGATTCGCCCTTTCTGGCACTTTGCCCGTCTATTCCCATTGCCCTGTAGCGGTGGCGAATGGGTTAATATGGGGTTAAAGCCACCTTGCTATTGAAAGGTGACCTTAAGCCAGGTTAATAATTGAGAGCTGTCAATTAGACAACTATCAATTATTAATCCTATTGCATGAAATAAAAATAAAACACACACACTTTAATTAAAAATCATTTTAATGAAATAAAGACACATGTTTTGACCATCTTTTATTTTACTGCAAAAACCATTTCCTGTAATAAAATAAAATAAAAAAAGCAAAATTATTCTTACCTATCCCATGCACAGTCAGGTCCCACGGTGTAATCCTTCAGAAAGGGTTAATGTTTACTGCAGGGACCGCAGCTAATGCTGCAGCCTCACAGGAAACCCCAAATGAATGAGTTCCTCTCCTGCCTGACAGGAGAGTAAAGGCTGGGTGTCACATAACGATACACCAGCGATCCCGACAACGATATGCACTTGTCAGGATCGCTGGTGTATCGCTACATGATCGCTGCTGAGCTGCCAAACAGGCAGCTCAGGCAGCGATCTGGGACAGCGACACTGCGGGTAACATCGCTTAAGGGCCCGTCTCACATAGCGATATCGCTACCGAGATCGCTGCTGAGTCACTAGTTTTGTGACGCAGCAGCGAGCTCACCAGCGATATCGCTGTGTGTGACATTCAGCGACGATCAGCCCCCCTGCCGGGTATCGCTGATCGTCGCAGAAATGTCAGGACCTTTTTTTGATCGCTGGTGTCCCGCTGACAGGCACGCATCGCTGCGTGTGACAGGCGGGAGACCAGCGATCCGCTGGTAACCAAGGTACACAGCGGGTTTCCAGGCACCGCGCAGCGCTTGGAAACCCGCTGTGTACCTTGGATACCAGCTCCATGCATCAGGGCGCTGGTATCCAAGGTACACAGCGGGTTTCTAGGCACAGCCCCACGCCTGGAAACCCGCTGTGTACCTTGGTTACCAGCAGATCGCTGGTCTCCCGCCTGTCACACGCAGCGATGTGTGCCTGTCAGCGGGAAACCAGCGATCAAAAAAAGGTCCTGACATTTCAGCGACGATCAGCGATACCCGGCAGGGGGCTGATCGTCGCTGAATGTCACACACAGCGATATCGCTGGTGAGCTCGCTGCTGCGTCACAAAACTAGTGACTCAGCAGCGATCTCGGTAGCGATATCGCTATGTGAGACGGGCCCTTAAGTGGAAAGCTTAATTGATTGCTTTCCACTTTCACTTCAGGTCAGCCAGGGACACAATCAGTGACGTCAGAGGGAACTGATTAACAAAAATAGGGGTTCCCTTCGAAAAAAATTGGCGTGGGGTCCCCCCTATTTTTGTTAACCAGCCAGATGAAGCAGACCGCTGAGGCCTGGATTTTCAGGCTGTTAAGGAGCCAAGATCCATGGACCTTGCCAGCCTGATAATACCAGGCCACAGCAGTCTGCATATCTTGGCTGATTAACAAAAATAGGGGATCCCCTCGAAAAAAATTGGCGTGGGGTCCCCCCTATTTTTGTTAACCAGCCAGATGAAGCAGACCGCTGAGGCCTGGTTTTTCAGGCTGGTAAGGATCCAATATCCATGGACCTTGCAAGCCTGATAATACCAGGCCACAGCAGTCTGCTTAGCTTGGCTGGTTAACAAAAATAGGGGATCCCCTCGAAAAAAAAACGGCGTAGGGGTCCCCCTATTTTTGTTAACCAGCCAAGTAAAATGCAGACTGCTGCGGCCTGGTATTAAAAGACTGTCAAGGCCCATGGATTTTGGCCCTCAACAGCCTGATAATACCAGGCTACAGCAGCCCCACATTTGGCGCATCAAAAGATGTGCCAATTGTGGCACTTTACCCGGCTCTTCCCACTTGCCCTGTAGCGGTGGCAAGCGGGGTAATAGGGGGTTAATGTCACCGTTGATTGCACGGTGACAATAAGCCCGGTTAATAATGGAGAGGTGTCAATAAGACACCGATCCATTATTAATCCCAAAGTTATTAAATGTGTAAAAAAAAAACACAGCAAGAAAAAAGTATTTTAATGAAATAAAAGAGACAACACAGTTTTCATTAATTTTATTGTACTCTCATTCCTGCGACGCCATCGATCTCCTGTAAAAAAAGAAAAAAAACAAACCAACAGTATACCACCTGTCCGACGCAGTCCATAGTACCGACAGTCCCACGACGATCCAACTCTGCTACATCGCAATGACAGGCAGAGCCTGTCATCGCAACGCAGCACAGCTGATTACCTGCTTCCCCGGCGGTGACGTCATCGGACTGACTGCTTTACGGCCGGATTACCCAGCAGTCACTGCAGTTATCGCGAGAAACTGCATGTGACCGCCGGGGAAAGAAGATTGCGGCCATGAAGCAGTCCAGGACGTGACCGCCGGAGATCTTCTGCCAGGTAAGTGCCGCTGACTCCTGACAGACCCGACCGACGGACACTGACAGTGACAGTGACAATCCCGATTCCGGTATCCGATATGACGAAAATATCGGAACTCGGAATCGGAATTCCGATACAGCCAATATCGTCCGATACCCGATATTTGCAGTATCGGAATGCTCAACCCTACTGGCTATCTATCCCTGTCCCAACCATAACATGACGGCTTTCTACCTATGCAATGGGCAGGTAGAAAGTTGTCTGTCATTGTTACAGAAGGGAGTAGACAAGATAATAACTGATAGGAGCTTCTGCAGATAAAACAATCATTTTTTTGAAAACCGGAGCAAGAAGCCTAGTAAGTGACAAATAGCTAAAATCGGGGGAGACAGTTGGATGTCTAAACTACCATAACATTTTTTGATGGGTATAAAAGTTTCCTGATCTATGTGTGTTCTGGTGGTGCGACGTCCGCTGATCAGCAAGTTATGACTTATCCTGCTGGTAGATGATTACTTTTTTTCACTGGACAACCACTTTCAAGGGGTTGTCCAAGAATTTAACATTGATGGCTTATCCTTAGGGTAGGTCATTAATGTCTGTTCGTTGGGGTGTGACACCCGGCACCCCCGCCGATCAGCTGCTCCCAGTGCTGGCAGAGGCTGGAACTGCTTAGTTGCGACTGAATAGTAGCCGCAGCTGGGGGCTGAACGTCCATCACCCTATTGATTTGGATAGGGGGCCAATATGCAATATCCTTCCACAGCCACTGTACAGTTGACGGAGCTGTACTGTGCAGCTCAACAACTAAGCAGTTATGGCTGCCGCTAACACCGGAAACAGCCGAGTATTGCACCACCACCGATCACACATTCATGACCTATCCTAAGGATAGGCCATCAGTGTTAAAGTCTCAGACAACCCCTTTAATGCTAAGATATTATAAAGATAAGATAAAAATATTTAATATATACCCACATACTAGCTACCTATTGTATTTGTTTGCTCTTGCATCGCTATAACAGCAGATATGCACCTGCACATTGAGCTGTGGCATTCCTTACTCCAGAAATCTTACTCCAGTCACTGACTAGAGTAACATTTGTGTCAAGACCCATGGAGGTGCACGCCACTTATCAGATGCGTCCGATTCATTAAGAGACATTAGAAATTTTAGACACCAACAATCCCTTCACTAACACATCAACAGCATCGGTCTTGATGAATCGGTGCCCAGATCTACTATTTCTAGATATCCTTGTGCTTAAAATAAAAATGCAGCTGCAACCACATTGGTTGATCAATTCAATAACTTTTATAAATATTTATTTGTAATCTGACAAAATAATCAGTTTGGTTTTTTGAATTTTTTTTTTCATAGGTGTCCGGTTGTGATGGGACAGAAATTCCTGATGAAAGTCAAATTGATTGGTTTCGCTCAGTTGAGCATCACTTGATTACCTGCACCACCGTGGTCCCCTGATGGTGTCCCATCATTTTTTGGCTATCTTAGAGGAGCGAGTGGAAAAAAAAAGGGATAAACAGAAGTAAACAGCAGATATATCTGAATCTAAAAATTTCACAAAGTTCACAAGATGAAATCACGACTGCTGCTATCCAAAAAAGAGATTAACCAATGTCACCTAGCAATCAGATTACCAACTCCCTGTACAAAGCAAGAAAAGAAAACAAAAGATGCACTAGATAACGGCTGTATTTATTGGTTACTTCTGATATGTAATTTTTCTATAGGGTTTCTGTGTCTTCTATCACTGTAAATTCCTGAGATTTTAATTGTATTGTTTATTAAGAAGACTGCTATTTTCTGAAATTCTTTTTAAAAAGAATATTCGAAAAAATAAAAAAAAAGATTTATTAGCCAAACTTGAATCTTAGATGTATAAAGGACTATGAAGTTTATTTTCCTATATTTATGAATTGAAAAATCCAGTGGATACTTCTGGTTAATGGGAATCTGTCCTCAGGATTTCACCTCCAAAACAAGTCCAGGAATACATTTACAGGGCCCAGTCCATTCCTACGTTAATGAGAATCAGCAGTTGAATTGATATGCAAATGAGGCTGAAGCATATTTGTAGGTTTGAAACTCTGTCACTCCAGTTCTACTCCCCACCCAACCCACCTCCACTTGCTTCATGACAATCTCTATGCTGTGTGACTTCAGGCAAATGAGTCATCAATCAAGCAGGAGGAACTCGGTGCTGGGCAAGGAATAGAGCTGGAGTGACGGGGCTTCAGATCTACAAATAGTTCTGCAGCCTCATTTCCATATCATTTCAAATGCCGATTTCTCAGTAGCGAGGGAGCAGACTGGCCATGTAATGGTATGACTGACTTGTCTTTGAAAGAGCTACATGCACAAATAAATAGTTAGAGGGGGGTTAAAATCCTGACAAATTCCCTTTAGGTGTGTGCCTCTATTGCAGCTAAACTTGCATAAAATCCTTATTTGGGTTTATAGTCAAAAGGGTTCTGCAGGAATAGAAAAATATGGCGGCTTTTTTTTAAAAAAAACAGCGCCTACAGCTGTTCAAAGGTTGTATGTGGTATTGCAATTCAGCACAATTTATTCAATGTAGGTAAGATGCAATTCCAGACAACTCATGGACAGACTTGTACAACCTCTTTAAGGCAGTTTCCAGTGCAAGTCAGAATCAGAAATCAGCATCAGTGGCTCATTGCTTGGCTAAGCTGACTTAAGATATTCTGAATTGTGTCCTGTCATAAACCAAGTGTAGACCTCTTGCATGGCATGTGATTGGAGACTGTATGGCTGCACATAGAGTTCCTACTACTATATAGTGCTGCCATATTGTGCCTTCGTATAGCATATAATACAAAGGTATTATTGTCCCATAGAGGTAATGATCTTACGGAGAAGACCCCTGATGGACCATGCTGTCATTTGCTTTTGGTCGACTCATGCCCTATAAGAGATTGGAGGGATACAGAGGAACAGTAGAGCCGTCTTAGGGACATCCTATTAGTATTGTACTTGGAACTTGTATGAAGCCCCATTATGACTATGCACTCGGACAAAGCTGGACAGTAGTGTGTTGCAAAGTAGATATGCCAACATGTCTTATAGTTTTAATAGTGATAAAATCAGGTTTCATGAATGGTACTGTTATGTATATGACACTTATGTATATGACACTGTGTGCAGATTTTTTAGGTGATTATGGTGATCTAAAAACATTAAGGGCTTTAAGTGAATTTCCCGACAATTATTATTATTGTCAAATGAATTTATGGAGTTGTCAACTACTAGGACAACCCCTTCTTATTCCCATTGTTTGGTCCTTTTAAAAAAAAGCTTATAATAGTGCTGGCGCCGTTCCCATGGTGTTGGCATTCACATTCTCAGGGCTCAGGTAGGTTGTTACGTCACATGGGTCCAGCACCCAATCAGCGTGGGTCACTGACCCCACTTGGAACATATAAGTAATCAAGAAGAAGTGAGCTTAAGCCACACCCTGACTTCTTCTCGATTACTTGGACATCCAAAGGAGGGGACGGTGATGCCAGCACTGATTGGCTGCTGGGCCCATGTGATGTGGCAACTTCATATGAGCCCTGCGAATGCGAGTGCCGATCCCGCAGAAACAGCACCAGAATGAGTATTAGGCCGGGATCACACATGCGAGAAACACGGACGAGTCTCGCATGTGAATTCCCAGCACTGGCGACGGCACTCGGGAGTGGAGCAAGCGGCTGCATAGAAATACATGCAGCCGTACACTCCGCTCCCGAGTGCCGGCGCCAGTGCTGGGAATTCACATGCGAGACTCAGCCTTGTTTCTCGGATGTGTGATCCCGGCCTAAGAGTTTTTATTTTAACAGAGGCAAACATTAAGATCGAGAAGGGGTTGCCCTAGTAGTGGACAAATCTTCTAAAAAAGAATAGAATCAATGCTCACCTCTATCTGTTCCTAGTTGACATTTCCTGGGTTCCCGCTGGTCTCTGCTTCCCTGTTGAGTGGCATTTCCTGGATTTTGAGAAGGACCAGGAAGGACTGACCAACATGGATCCCAGAAAGTGATGGAACAGGAGAGGCATTGGATCTGTGAAGGAGAGTGTAGATTCTTCTCTTTTTTTTATTTCTACTTGAAACCTTTCTTTAAAAGGGTTATTTGTCTTATATTTTTTTAACGTTTTCTGCCAGAAAAAAACTTTCTCTTTATATACTTTTTAATGAGAATGCAAAATGTTGACAATTCTGCATTTATGAAAGCTTACTGATGCTGGATCAAAGAAATGTTGCTGAATTTTTTTTTCTACCCTCTGCCACAAACCAGTAATTCGTAAATTATTCAACTCATCATTATTTAGCGTTGGAAATTGAGAAGTTGAAAATAATATATGATATAGAAATACCTGATAATCATGCATGCTCTGTAAATTAGGAGTGGCCCCAGACTCTTAACATTGGACTACAGCTCATCTGGTGGTGTAATGCGTGGTACCAGTTGGCCACTTATGTATTAGCCCTTGTATACAAAGTCGTGCTAAGCATGTGATGCATAGGGTGCCTTATCTCTTTGCACTGCCTGGTAAATAGGAGTTGGCTTATCTACAAGGGCACATTGCACATAGTAGGTGCCTTGTAGACATTGCAGCCTAAGAATGTGCCCAGAGCTGCCTTTATTCAGTCTTCACTGGATCCCTTATTGCATATATTAGAGATTTTCCAAGTGAACACTCAGGAACTCCCATTAAGGTCATTGTTAGGTGTAGATAATGACAGAGATTATGGGGTCATCCACCTTGATTATTAACAGCCATAATTATCACCCTGGTGGTTTGGTTTATTTATATATATGTACAAAAATTACAGAGGAAAGTGTGGCTTCCGATGGGATGTCAGTTCTACTGCTCTAATAATTAAAGGGATTGTCTAGGATCGAAAAATTTAATATAGGGGTTGATAGGTCAAAGTATTTATGCCATAAAACTGGAGTTAATGACTTTCTAAGGTTGCAAAAAATTTAACTTCTAGTCCATGGCTAGCTTCCACAAAGAGGACAAAGCATGGGCGGGATAGGCGGGGCAACAGCCGCCCATCTAATTCATGACCAGATGTGGTGTACCTAATAGATCTTACTCTAGTCCTTGACGTGTGCCTCTTAATGAATTGGGTGCCTCTTATTTTATGGTGTCATTCAATAAGACGGGCATGTAAAACGGCAGCCTTATTTAATCTGATCGTACCGTTTTTCCAGAAACCGTTCTACGGCTGTCCATAGGCTGTGTCTGGTTTGGCAATGTAGTCTAATTTTCCTGAATAGGGATGAGTTGGAATACCAGATACAGCCCATGGACAGGAGTGGCTCTGTTCCCTTTTCTGATCCTATAGATGAATTGAAACCACAATAACAGGAGACACCAAAGCCAATATGTTTTGCACTAAGTAAGGATAGACTAAAGGGACTATAACAAATACAAAATTGGGATTTGGGTTTTTTGACTATAACTTTAATATAATTACGCCATCAGAAAATCTGACTTCATATAATTTAAAAATAATATAAAAGTTATAAAACAAGAGTCATTACACTGAAAAAACTTTGCAGGCCGACACACAGAGAATGTAATTATAAAGTGTAGACTTTCAGATTGTTAGCCAGAGACTTCTTTAGCTTGCAGGCTATAAAAAAAACGCCAAGTTCTTAGTTAGTGGCTTTTATGATTGTAGATTAAAGGGGTAGTCTCACGAGAGCCATTTATATGATATCCATGGGATAGACCATAAATTTCTAGAATATACAAGTCTCGTCTCTGGGAAGTGCTGCCATCTTCAGAAGGTGAGCCCTCTGACACCATGTTCAGACTGGCATCCTAACACCAGTGAGTGTAGACGTGGCGGCCCATGTGCCCTCTCTCTCCATTCATCTATATATATTTGAATACAGCTGAGCAAATAAAGCAATAGTTTGACAGAGCTGACACATGCACCTAAACTTCTCAACTCACTGGTGGTCAGAAGCCGACCGGAACAGGGAATCGGTGGACTCCCATTTTGGACTTTGGTGCAGGAACTGAATCTATTAGACATTTATAGCTTTTCTAATGGATATGTCATAAATATATCCTATGAGTCAACACCCTGTAAAGGAAAAACTGATAGAATTAGATATTTTAGTTGTAATTAATCTCTAAGGCATCTTGTCCAATTTCTTAATGTATAACGTGCAGTATGCAAGCATGAGGTTAGGGTAGCTGCGTCAAAAAACTGGCCGGCATCTATCTCTCTCAACTTCCTCATATACTTGAGCGCTCATCTTGGCCGAGCGCTTGTGTTTTCAATGGCTAGAGTGAAGAACTCTTGAAAGCAGAAGATTCAGGTGTTGAAATTCCAGATGTCCAATCCTTCTCTCCTCTGTAATTATTTGTGGAGAGTCAGGAGGCTCCCTTAAAGAGCAGATGGTCAGCCAGTCCTGCCAAAATAGTTGGGTTTGACCAACTTGCACACTGGGCATCCAAACCTTGACAGGTGGAAATTGAGGTCACCATTAGCCCTGGATCTTTCTAGGTTTTTCTGGTGCCTTGGTTGCACTCTCGAAAATTATACTACTCACCTTGTGTGTCCAAGAATATGCTAGTAGCTTGCATTTTTGAGTTGTCACCAGCACTTTCTTTGTGGCACAAAGTATAAAGGAAGCATTTTTTTTTATACATATATATTTTTACCTTAAAGCTTGTGGAATGGAAGACGAGAGGACCAGCAGGAAAGACAAGGTCTCACTGCTGAAAGTTTCCATAAATCTATAATTTCTACCTGTAAAATTATATTTTTTTACTACCTTATCACATACAAAAATTGTATTGGCAACCTTTTAACAAATCACCATTTGCTTTATTTTCTTTGTTATGCTAGTGCCTTGCATCAGACATCTTAAGCAAAATGTCAAAATATAAAAATAGAAGCCATCTAAACATCTGTTCTATTTTCATGTTTTCTCGTGGATAAGCTTATACTTGTATTCCCAGTAGGATTTCATGAGAAGCCAGGCTGGAAGATAGCTCTATAATTAACCAATTTCCTTAATGAATCTTCATTATGATGGACATATAATTTGCAATTTTCCAAAAGGGATGAGCCCAGGATAGTTTCAGAATAACCAGATTCTGCTTGTAGAAGCTTTTCTGTCTCCTAAAGATACAAGAACAGAATATTCAAGGTTCCTCGTGGTAAGATATTTACAACTAACAGATTGAAACACTATATGTTTGCTAATTTTTCTAAAGATTTGCCACTTTAGTGCTTGATTAAATAAATTTCCACAGGGCCGCCATCTGTTTGAAGGATACAATAACCCATGCCCTCCTTTTCGCAAGCCACAGTAGCTACATACCAAAAGAGAATTGTACTCCTGTGTTCGTGGCTTTCTTTGCCGAAGTCTATAGGAGTTACCGTACATTGTATCAACTTACTAATATTTACAACAACAAAAAATCTGGAATATTTAAACCCTAACCTCAGGACAACCCATGAACTCCCCCAAAATGCACATGAACACCCCCAAACATCTACTTTAGGCATGCATTAGTGATCACCAACCCATTTTTTCCTGATTGATGGGACTGCCTAAGCAAAATCCAGACTTTTGGCAAAGTATGATGTTCTCACCGTAGGTCTTTTTTTTTTAAAGATAATTGACAAAATATTGTACCATTGTAAAATGTATCCCACAGCTCTCCTATTGCACAGGATAGATATGGCCTTAATGGGGTAAAACATTGCTGCTACAGGACACGGTGAAAGGTAGTCCCAAGTCAGGTTGGCTTCTTCCAAAAAAATGTGATGACCCTCATGTCCAACATCATGTAAGCACAGGGAGCTCCGGGTCAAACGTGAAGTAGCATGAATCAACACCAGAAAATGGCTCCTTTAAATTTTTTTATGGTTCAGGACATTACATGTATTTTGGGGTAAAAACAAATGTAGCATACACTAATATGATAATTTTTAGGTAGTTTCGAACCCCCAAAAATTATCTATTATAACATTTTATTTGTTTAAATGTTACATTCGCCTGAGCACTGGAAAGCATGAATAGTAAATTTTCTCCTATCAAATACATATTAGTTTTGGTTGATTGATCGCAAATTAAAGCAAATGTCAAGAGTTTCATGGGTTACAACACAACACACACATTACCTACCATTCGCATCACAGTGCGCCATATAGGAATAATTAAGATTGATATCTCTGACCGACCATCGTTTACTGGCTTTCACAGCTCATTTAATGACTTAGATTTTATTTAAGCTATACACCGAATAACCTTTTTGGTATTTGCCTCATAATATGCAGCTAAAAAAAAAACAAATTATCAAAAAAAGCACAAAAGTCAATAAAATAAAATCCCATGTCAGCAATATTGTCACCTAGATTTCCCAGAAAGAGATTTAAGGGGATTGTTTTATGAAATTCACATAGGAGGAAAACTCATAAATATACATTTGTCGTCAACTTTAATAGCTTTAAAAATGGAAAATGTCATTTTTACCATGTTCTTCAATCTTTACCTTAAAGTGAATATCCACCTTTAATTATTATGTAATTTTTTTCATCATTACCCTCCTCGCTAATACAAAGCTCAAAATATCCTGCAAAGGTGTAGAATTAAAAGTTTATATTCTGCCTCTAGGGGGAGCTTAAGAGTTTACTGCATACTGTTTATGCTGTGAGCTCAACAACAACAGTATGCAGTAAACTTCTTTGCTCCCCCTAGTGGTGGCTGCACGGAGATAGAATTTATGACATTTAAATAGGTCCATCATTTAAAAAAAAATTTTTTTCTTTGTATAATTGCCGCTGTTCTCCTTAATCTGTCATTGTGTTCATTTTGTTCCTGCGTCTCTTTTTTATGACTTCCTCTTCCCTGTTTATAAATTGTCTTCTTATGCAAGTGGGTGTGGTCCTTAACTCCTAGCTGTGGGTGTGTTCTTGAGAATCACACCCCCTTGGAAAACAAAACTAGATTTATATTCACAGAAGAGGAAGCCCTATCTTGGGAATGGAGAGGCGCAAGAACAAAACAAAAAACTGCGCCAGGTAATGAACATCGTCATTTATAAAAAAAATTTATATAAAAAATACATATATTTATGGCAAGTAACACATCCTTTCTAACTCTCTTTCTAAGCAGGGATTTTAAGGCCTGTCTATAAAAAGCAAAGCGCTGGTCTCCCTTAAGATAGATTAAGGAATTATTTAGTCCAAATTTTAATATATATTTAGATAAAAGAAAAAAATTCAAATTGTTCAAGGATCAATATTCACTTTACAACTTTCCCCCCGATACAATATTGACTGACGAATTCAGAAACTCCTCCATTCTTATCCTCCAGGTGACCGCATTTATCCCGTATCCTTTATCTGGTATTGTATACTTTAGAAAATATTATGCAAAATTAAATCTTAGCTTTATACATTTTACAGGGAGGTAAAATAATATCTAATAGCTATAGCCGATGTAAATGGCAGCGGTACGATGTGTGTACAAGCAACGTGTACGAAAAGAACCAATAGACATTGGTGTGCAATAAAACCTACTGATATTCAGAGTATGTGAGGGAAGTGTTCTCACTGACTTCTCTGTTCTCAGAAGCTACGGTAGGTAGATCTAGAGGAGCAGTATTTCCTTCCATGCTGACTACAGTCGTTAATTATACTGTACTGAAATAAACCTGTTATTTATAACTCATCGACTGTTGCCTTGTTGAAACCATCTCCGCACATCTGTGTAATTCCATTCTGTCATACTGTATACACAAGGGTGATGCGGACGTGACTGATCCAATGAAAGGAATTAAAGTCTACTCTACAACTCTACACGTTATCTGTCTCTTTCTTTTGCTATGAAGGACCTGAATGATAAAGTGGTTTGGGTCCCAAAGAAAAATCTCCAACATAATAGTTCTTTAATAGAATTGGTCTTCTCACATGGGCCAAAGAGACCATTGGGCCCTCTTAGTTTTGAAGGAAACAATAACCCATGCCCTCCTTTTCGCAAGCCACAGTGGCTACATACCAGAAGAGAATTGGACTCCTATGTTCGTGGCTTTCTTTGCCGAAGCCTATAGGAGTTGCCGTACATTGTATCAACTTACTAATATTTACAACAACAAAAAATCTGGAATATTTAAACCCTAACCTCAGGATAACCCATGAACTCCCCCAAAATGCACATGAACACCCCCAAACATCTACTTTAGGCATGCATTAGTGAGCACCAACCCATTTGTTTCCTGATTGATGGGACTGCCTAAGCAAAATCCGGACTTTTGGCAAAGTATGATATTCTCACCGTAGCTCTTTTTTTTTTTTTTTTTTTAAAGATAATTGACAAAATATTGTACCAATGTAAAATGTATCCCACAGCTCTCCTATTGCACAGGATAGATATGGCCTTAATGGGGTAAAACATTGCTGCTACAGGACACGGTGAAAGGTAGTCCCAAGTCAGGTTGGCTTCTTCCAAAAAAATGTGATGAACCTCATGTCCAACATCATGTAAGCACAGGGAGCTTCGGGTCAAACGTGAAGTAGTATGAATCAACACCAGAAAATGGCTCCTTTAATTTTTATTCAAACATAGATTTCTATGGGAAAAATCATAAGTGTATGAACATATATTCCCTTTAAAATTTAATTTTATTAATAATTCACTAAAAAACACCTAACCCAGTGAAGGGTATAACATAGCAGCTATACCTGATAAAAACTATACTGTCAGACACCCTACAATATTCCTCATCTGTGTCCTACCTTGCCGTGGAGGTTGGCACCCTAAAGAATCAATATGGCGCCCCCACTCAACGTAGGCTCTCCCTCACTCCCCTATTTAACCCTCCTGTTAAGGTGGGAAAACAATAATTCATCAGTAAGAAATGAAGTGAGTCTTGGAACTATATGGTATCCAGCAATGATGTATATAATACCTAAGACATGCAAACAATCTGAGTATAATATATAATATAAACAAATGTTGTTTAAATAGTCCTAATTCAGGAAAATACTCTTAGGTTGTGCATATATCATATATCAAGCGTTACCCATATTTTAAATATGGGCAAAAAATAATTGTCTGATTGGTCTAAATACATATATGTGCAAATAACACAGATAATATGCAGATAAAGTGCCATCCAGCACAATAAGACCCAGCAGGCACTAAAAATAGACAAAAAAGGATAATGTATGCCCCATTATTTTGCCTATATGGTGATAGCCAGAGAAATGCACAGATAATGCTTGCTTATATAAACATATAGATAAGAGGGACTTAGCATGAAGCAGGCGAACCCCGACGTATACCTTAAGCTGCACGTTATAACTCACATGTTGTGCTTCATTCTTCCCGCCCGGCCGGAAGTGCCCACAAAGCCTTGTGGGATGACCACTTCCGCCGCATCACTCCGGAAGAAAGAATGTGCGTTCCAGCTCATGGAACGCATGATATGAAGCAGTTTAAAGCAATACAGCGATCGTAATCCAATTGCTCCTTGATAGATCATAATAAGCTAAAAATATATCGGCAGCTATTGATTATAACAGGTCTATTTGATTACCATATCATATCACAGTTTTATGTATGTTCACAAGAGGACAAATAATGTTAAGGATCATCATCCAATATCATCACTAGTCGTAGTTATGTTCCTCCATATTTCAAATTATTGCTCTAGCAAGCCTTATCATAAAAAATAATAATGAAAAAAGAAAACACAGCACCACAGAGATATATAAAAAGTATAAATAAGAAATGAAAAACTTTCATAATATCCTGATATCAGAGCCCTCAATGGGATTATATATGATAAATATATTGTGGAATGTCTTCAAAATCAACAAATACCATATATAGTTGCAGGAACAAGAGAACAAAACAGTTTATTCAAATAAATGGAGCATATGATAGGACCTCATTTAAGCCCCTCGGACTAAGTGATTGCAATCTGAAAATCCATTCCGCCTCACGTTTTAGGATGAGTCTATCCAGATCTCCTCCCCTAATCTTGGGCTTCACCAATTCGATCATTGTAAAGGCAATCTCTGTTGTTTTACCCTCATGGATTTCATTCATATGACGAGCTAAAGGAGTGTCCTTCTTATTTTTAATGTCATTCCGGTGCTCACCAACCCTTACCCTGAGCTCTCTTTTGGTTAAAGGGTTGGTGAGCACCGGAATGACATTAAAAATAAGAAGGACACTCCTTTAACTCGTCATATGAATGAAATCCATGAGGGTAAAACAACAGAGATTGCCTTTACAATGATCGAATTGGTGAAGCCCAAGATTAGGGGAGGAGATCTGGATAGACTCATCCTAAAACGTGAGGCGGAATGGATTTTCAGATTGCAATCACTTAGTCGAGGGGCTTAAATGAGGCTCTATCATATGCTCCATTTATTTGAATAAACTGTTTTGTTCTCTTGTTCCTGCAACTATATATGGTATTTGTTGATTTTGAAGACATTCCACAATATATCATATATAATCCCATTGAGGGCTCTGATATCAGGATATTATGAAAGTTTTTCATTTCTTATTTATACATCTCTGTGGTGCTGTGTTTTCTTTTTTCATTATTATTTTTTATGATAAGGCTTGATAGAGCAATAATTTGAAATATGGAGGAACATAACTACGACTAGTGATGATATTGGATGATGATCCTTAACATTATTTGTCCTCTTGTGAACATACATAAAACTGTGATATGATATGGTAATCAAATAGACCTGTTATAATCAATAGCTGCCGATATATTTTTAGCTTATTATGATCTATCAAGGAGCAATTGGATTACGATCGCTGTATTGCTTTAAACTGCTTCATATCATGCGTTCCATGAGCTGGAACGCACATTCTTTCTTCCGGAGTGATGCGGCGGAAGTGGTCATCCCGCAAGGCTTTGTGGGCACTTCCGGCCGGGCGGGAAGAATGAAGCACAACATGTGAGTTATAACGTGCAGCTTAAGGTATCTATCGGCTACAGCATTACGCATTACCCGGTTAGTTTTCTGCCCCTTATTACAAGGGTGGAGCCTATTATAGGCGTTCATCGGCGGAGGCTATTTAAGTTCCGGATTTCAGGTGCGAGGCATGTCATCATCTTCATGGCATCTGGCATCATACATACCTCCTGAAGAACCGTGTTACCAACGGGGAAACGCGTCGGGGTTCACCTGCTTCATGCTAAGTCCCTCTTATCTATATGTTTATATAAGCAAGCATTATCTGTGCATTTCTCTGGCTATCACCATATAGGCAAAATAATGGGGCATACATTATCCTTTTTTGTCTATTTTTAGTGCCTGCTGGGTCTTATTGTGCTGGATGGCACTTTATCTGCATATTATCTGTGTTATTTGCACATATATGAGCCTACGTTGAGTGGGGGTGCCATATCGATTCTTTAGGGTGCCAACCTCCACGGCAAGGTAGGACACAGATGAGGAATATTGTAGGGTGTCCGACAGTATAGTTTTTATCAGGTATAGCTGCTATGTTATACCCTCCTTTAATTTTTGTTATGGTTCAGGACATTATATATATTTTGGGGTAAAAACAAATGTAGCATAGACTAATATGATAATTTTTAGGTAGTTTCGAACCTCCAAAAATTATCTATTATAACATTTTATTTTTTTAAATTTTACATTCGCCTTAGCACTGGAAAGCATGAATAGTAAATTTTCTCCTATCAAATACATATTAGTTTTGGTTGATTGCTATCTCTACAACTGTACACATTATCTGTCTCTTTATTTTGCTATGAAGGACCTGAATGATAAAGTGGTTTGGGTCCCAAAGAAAAATCTCCAACATAATAGTTCTGTAATAGTATTGGTCTTCTCACATGGGCCAAAGAGACCATTGGGCCCTCTTAGTTTATGATGTGACTGCAAAAAAAAAGAAAATGTCCGGAACCGTTTCACACACTGATGAAGACTCAGAAAGTGGGCAAATAACACTAGAAGTCCCAGAGAGGGGTCATTTAACATTTCTACCTTTGGAACCCAGAGATGAGTCGAATGACCTGAAGGATTTTAGCTAACATCCTATAATCACCGTCTTTTGTTCTGTATTCTGCAGATTCCTCAGGCAATGGCCACATTTTCAAATGAAAGGATGCTAATTGGAGCTATCAGAGTTGTCAGTTTGGACTAAGGGTCATTTGACCCTGTTTTGGGACTTCAGGGGGAGCTTGAAATTTCTGGGACTTCTAGTGATAATGTCAAGTCAGGGAGAACTATCACACAGACTATAAAAGATGAGGGCCTGCCAAGCAGCGCCATTTTAGCCTTTTACGGTGTAGGGATAGGAGGTCAGAGCGCACAGCTCATTGCTAATAGGGATAGAAAAAGGCCTAATCTGACTATAGTGTATGACTGCAGTGCTGAAGCACAGTGAAAATGGTCTCAGGCTGTGAATAGTAATGCAAAGATTCAAGGGACAGGGAGGTGCAGGACCGGCATAGTCAGTGTGATTAAATTGTGTTACCTGTAGTACTGTATACTGCAGTAAAAGCAACTTAATAGCATTTTATTATATTCTTCACACACTGAAAGCAATGAGAGCAGTTTAATACCCCTGTCTTAATTTTGCTACTAAAGAAAACTATTGAAACCAAGGCTTGTGTATCACAGAAACTCTGCTTCCTTTTTTGTGAGACACACAAGCCATAATTTTTTTTTAATAGACAAGGACAAAAAAATCACGATAATCCAGAAATGGAAACACAACTGTCAACCTCCCAAAGTATGTGTGTTTAAAAAAATGTAGACTTTTTGCACACTTCCTTGTTGTAATAGTCCAATATTAGATATACACACACACCACCCAATTACTGCTGTTGATTACCACTGGTTACCATCTGTTTTCCCCTAGCCAGAGAGTTTAAAGGGACTCTATCAGTAGGATTAATCCAGCCAAGCTATCTACATAGGCACTGCTGAGCTATGTGTGATTATTTCTGACACATCTGCAGGTTCTTCTCAACTTCAACCTCCATCTCATAGCGGTGAAATATTGTTGCAAAACCACAGAGCTGTGAGAGCTGCAGTAAATGTGTTTGCTAAACAACAAAGTTCAGTTCTACTAATCAGTGTTAGTTACATGTCTCACACCGATAACCTCCTTCTATTAAAAATAGGCTCTGGAGGCAGATTTTCAGGGAGATCAGTCTCCGGGCCATAGATCTTAAAAGGTCATTTACATATAAGAAAAACATGGATTACTCTAGAATGAGACATCAGATTACAGATATCAAGCTATCATTTTTTTCAGATTCCTTCGATCTGCATGCCCATATAGACAACATAGCAAGCAGGGTTGATCCTTCTGACAGATTCCATTTAAGAGAGTAGTAGAGTTGAATTCATAGCAGTGTAAAGTTCAGCATGGTTGTGGATCTGCATTACATCACAGAAAGCAGCGAGTAATTGTGGATCACTGCTCAGTCCAAAGCCTCCATGATGACTTAAGGGAAACTTGTCATCAGATTCACCAAGACCTAAACCAAGGGCAGCATGAACCAGGCAATGGCTACATGAAGGTAGATACTGTATGTTTTACTCGGAAATATTGCAGCATTTTAGAGAAAATATAGTTTGAAAAGCTGGTCAGCACTATATGTCTTGGCTGACTAGTCCGGAGCAGCTCCGTCAGTTTCTCTCTGTCCCAATGTCTTTGACTATAATTGAAGCAGTAAAAAGCTGGCTATGGATTTAACTTGGACTTGTCATCCGAGAAACATAGTCAAAGCCAACTTGAAAAAGCATCTTTTCTCTGAAAAGATGCAGTGTTTCAGAGTAAAACATACACAGCTAAAGTCGACCAACGAGTGCCCGATTCATGCTGCCCATGGTTTCGGTAGCATGGATCTGATGGCAGGGTCTCTTTAAATTTTCAGCTTTGGTTCTTTGGATTCCTGCTCATAATTTATAATAATGTATGCATAACTGCATTTTCTGAGAACAAGACATCATGAAATATTTAATTAGCAGAAACTTTTGTATCAGAAAAGGATTTCTGCAGCAAAAGATGGAAGATCAAAAACATATTTTCTATAAAGAAAAAAAACGAGAAGTAGTTTGTTAAAAATATAGGCTAGGGTAGGTGGGTATAACCGATCACATTTCTACTGGGGTTAGGCTTAGGGCAGATGCAGGCGACTGTTTTCTCTCTATGGCCGGGGTCACACTTGCGTGTGTGATGCGAGAAACTCACGCAAGTCTCTCACATCAACACCTGGTACTGCTGCCGGCACTCAGGACTGGAGTATGCGATTGCATCTATGCAGTTCAATGATCCGGTCTGAGTGCCAGGTTTTGAATTCTCTATCTCCTTCATTCAGTCTGTCCATGAAAATCTGACCCTTAAACATGAATGGGCAGGTATCATCTGATTATCATAAAAAAAAAATCTGCCCCCTGCTCTCTACTTTCCCTCTGCTGGTTAATAAAATGTTGGGGGATACTACACCTTTTTCTTTTCTGAAAGGAATTTATTTAGAAAAAAAATGTACTGTAAACTGCACACACAAAGCTCTGATTATATATCTCAAGTATTTATACCTATCTTTTTGTATCTATTTGTCTATCTGTATATCTAATCTCTCGCCAGTATTTGTAAACCAAAATCAGGAGTGGAGCAATCAGAAAAAAAAGTATAATAGAAACACGTCTGGGTGTTCTTTTTTGTCAGAAAAAAATTCTATTCCTATGACAAATTATTTCATAACATATTGGAAAGTATTAAGTTTTTAAATGCATTTTGCTTTGTTGGAAAAATAAAATATTTTGCAATAGAAACTCCTCATTGCAAACTTTCCTTGTGGTTATAGAACTAGAAATCTAATGGCAACTTGCCAGCAGAAAAGGACAATGCCTGAGGGCCAATGACCAAAGGGTAATTAAAGCCCCAAGTCAGGTCAGATAAAGGCTTAAATGTTATGAACACCTCTGACATGAAAAAAATGACATTTTAGAAATGTTAGTCAGTAGAAACTTTTGGCTAAGAAAAGTTTTAAGTTGCAATTCTATTTTAAATTTTTTGTGACCCTCCAAGTCTCAAACTTTTCTCTTGTGCTTTGTCTGTCCCAGTAACATAGGCTGGATGTGAAGTCTGTGCGTTCAGGGTTCTTGTGTCTAGCATAGTATTGTTCCTATAGTGATTTCCTCTGCTCTCGCTCATGAAGAATCATCTACAACCTGAGTAATCTGTTCTCACTAATAACTCTCTGATTGATCTTGTCCACCTCCTTGCTGCAACCCCTAACACTGAGAGGAGGGATAAAAGTGAGAGTCGTCACCGCTCAAACAGATTTGTGCTAGATTTTGCAGATCAACTACCGAGTTGAAAGACTGGAGCTGAAAATGGCACAAAATGTTTAATGAGGTCTTTTTTTATCCAGGGCAAAAATATCCATATCAGGGGCAAAGATACCATTGGTGCAACTTGTGCAGCAGCACAGGGGCCCAAGAGGTAAGGGGGGCCCTTTTACCTCCCATTAGCTGGAGTTTTGCATTATGATAAGTTATTGGGCTGAAAAGGGCCCATATATTGTTCTTGCACAGAGGACCTCTTCTGTCTGTGTCCACTCCTGATCCATATCCTTTAAAGTTTAATTATAAAGGCAATTAATGAACATTCCTTAACTTAATTTTAATAACTCACATCAAATGTATTAACTAAAGTTGTTAAGGAGCTGATTACTTTTAAAGTGTATTTAGTTCCAGTGGAAAAAAAATGTCTACACAGTGCAAGTCATGTCTTCCCTTACATTTTCCTTCAACTCAGGATACTGTGAGTCAACTGATGCAACATGACCAGCTTTGAAATTAAGAAATAAAAGCTTTTTCGTTACTCACAACACATGACGGGGGTAGTGCATTTATTTTTTAAAGCTGGTCATGTTGTATCATTCATCTCATAGTATTTTGAGTCAAGAGGAAAGATGATGAAGGACACACCTGCACAGTACCTTGGTGGAATCTTCTGTGGAGGGCGTTGGAGAATGAGAAAATGCCCACAGTTAACACCGCTTTTAACAAAAATCAAAATTATTGCGATTCTGGTTCCTTGCTTGGCCTGTGCTTCCCTTTCAACATACAGGAAATTATGGCTCAGAGAAACAGTGATTGGCTGATCTGTCATTTCCTGTGCGTCAACTGGAGCTAGCAATGTAAACCAGCAGGAGATCCCAAAAGTATTTAAACAGGAAACGTAGGGATCCATTAATATGACTATAATTATTTTTTTCTTTATCATCCCATTGTGACCCTGTGATAAAAAAAAATAAAGAGAACAACCCCCTTTAACACAAGATTATAGATTTTCTTGATGAGTGGACATGTAGGAGTCAGTCAGTCCTGATACATTAAAAGGCACGTTAATGAGTGGTGTGTGCCTTTGTATGCCATGCCAAAAATCACACTGTAAGATTTCTATCATAAGAAACACAACAACTCATCATGAATTGGATGAGCTGTGGCATCACTCCCCATCCTGCCCCATGATTCAATGACTAAAGACCTTGGGGTCTGAAACGCGTCTGCCAGTGTGAACGCCCCCCTGTAGGATTAGATGCTACTATGCTGTTCTAATGGATTTACAGAATTTTCAATAAACATTCTTTTCAAGGGATTTCTGGAGCTGGATCCTTTTTTCTTCACCACCCTCCTTCCCCAGCTCCACAAGAATGGTATGAAAACACAAACAAATGTGCAAAATTTTTGTGAAACTCCGAGTTGCGCCAAAATTTTGTGACTTATCAAAGCAATGTACACCAGAAAGCTGTCGAAATTACTTTGATAAAACAGGGCCTATGTGATTACAGTGTATTTGAAGCTCTGTATCGAGAGATTGGAGCTCCCAACCAAGGTTCAACATTTACTTGCCATAAGGAAACAGAAAAATGTAATTGTACATGTATATTAGGACACAGAAAATTGAATATTTACAGATTTGCCACTGTAGAAATAGAAGGATATTATACAATTTTAAGGAAGGATATTATGTCAGGAAGGATATTATGCAATTGTAATAATATATTAATATTTTCCCACTTAAGCATGTCAGAGGAATAAAAAGCAAGCATTCTATGAATGTGATCAGCGAGCTACATTTTTTTTTCATTTTAGGATTCAGCAGAGGAGATAGGTCATTAAGTTTCTTTCATGCATATATAAACTATTATTGGATGTCATGGAGGAAAATGATCGATATTTCTTTTTCTCACTGTTCTCTTAAGAAGTTTCCATTTACAACCTCCAGCATCGCCTTCCTTCATACATTGTCGGATTTGGAAATGCACTCGCTCACAAAATAGTCAAATCCATGAAGTGGAAATGTTATTGTGTTACATTTTTTTTTTTCAATCTATTGACCTGCAATTCACGCGATTGGTTTTTGTGGAAATGTTAGAGCACAGGAGGAAACTCTGAGCTGAAAAGAAGAAAAGAATGGAACGTTTTAGGAACGCTAATGCTCAACTCGGTGAGAGAGGTGATCCGCGCACATGGAATTGTATCTACCTTTTCTGAAAAGCTGTAAAGATTATTCTTTTTGTTGTAGACTGAATAACTGAAAGTCTATGCAAAGGAGAAATTAGCACTTAGATAAGCGAGTTTATTGACCTCCTTTCTTTAAAAAGTTACAATCTGTGGTTTTGTAAATGTATTTTTTTAATTGCTTTGTGTTCGGTTGTGTATATCCATTAGTAGTGCTAAAAGCACCAGGAATAGTCAAGGCAAGATGAGAAGACATAAAACAACTCATATACCGTATGACATTTTTCAGTAAATTTGGTCTAACAGAGTCTGTATCTCTACAAAAAACCATTATGGCCACTTAATACATCTAGGACATGTAGTTAAAAACAAAGTCATAATTGGGAGCTCATTTGCTGGCTTCAACAAGAGAATACAACAATTTCACCACTGCAAGAAATGTGGAAGATGTAAACACCAAGCGAAATGCACGTTGGGGTTCTGTTCTTTTGTCCTGGTGACTGCTATTTGGCTTCATATGGGTAAGGGTGCAATATTAGGGATATAACTCGATTGATAATTACAGCATACGATTTTTGGATATGGTATCTACATATCCACAGTGATAGTTATATTTATGCTATAGAGCATGCCCATTACGTATTTTTCATCCCTATAATATCTTTTGTGCACTTCCCCCCCATTGGGACCTACAATTTTGTCACGATATATAACTTTTCATGCATCTGTCCCTCAGGTATTGGTTCTTTGGTTGTCATCATTTTTTTTAATCACATGTGCATTTTTTCTGTATATTGCGATACAATATTTTAAAGCCTTCTGTATCTAATGGAATGGTCTGCTTATTGAGTGGCATCCGACTGTCTGTGAATACAGGCTTCTAAGATGTAAAACTGGAAAAAGTTAAAAAAGCCTACTCTGTGATAGTCCTCATAGTCCATCCCTAAAACATCACCCTCAAGTGTGAGTTGAGTTGAAGACAAATATTGAAAAGCTGTCCAATAAAATTAGGATTTGTCTTCCAGTATGTCCTAGATTCACCCGGTCACAGCACATCACTAATATTGTTCTCCATCGATGTTAATTCAAGATTGATTCCCAAGTGTCTTAATATGCCCAAAGTGCCCAAGTTCTAGAGAGATGGTTAATTCTGTTTTTAATAGTTTTCCTAGATCCTGTAGCATTTTGAGCAGTATAGATGACCTCCCGGTAGATCAGATATAGTTGCCTACAGATATTGCCAAATTATCTACGGGTCAGATTCAATCCCTGGACCACAGTCCTAAAAATTGAGCAAAGGACACAAAATATAAAGCAAGTGATAATATAAAAAATAGATGTTAATCATTAGGTATAGAGATGAGTGAATATATTCGGGTGGAATCAAATTGTACTCAAATTCTACAAAAATTGTCAAATTTTTGATTTTTGGGGAATTCGCTTCCAGTAATTACAATTTTTCTAAACGATAAAGAGCCACTAAAGTTAAAAAAAATTAACACCTGGAATTTGGCATTCGGTGGTGATAAGAAGACGTGTCGAATACTGGACAGGTAACGGTGAAGAGCAGAGGAGCCGGAGACATGAGCAGAAAGGTGAATATAAGAATTTTATTTTATTTTTTTACATCTTAAATTTATTATGCTCTGGGGTCTGGGAATACCCCACAATAGACTAAGGGACATTAAATTAGTGAAGAATAACTTCTCTTGAATCGAATTTCCCAGGAAAATCCACGCGAACTGACACATTTGCTTTTTTGCCTGATTGGCTCTTCTCTAATTAGGCGTATTAACATAGGATGATGCACTTCTAAAATGTGGGATCCCTAACCTTCCTCACTAGATATTATCTCTCTAGAAAGAATGAATGTATAAATGAACGCTTTCTTCACTGCTGGGAGCTGAAAAGATAAAAGTGTATTCTCAGTATTGAAAAGAATTTGGTTCTAAGAATGAAAACAGACTTTATCTGCATCTTCCAGATTATCGTGATTGCAACAGAAGATGTTTTCAACAATATTTTTCAAGTCATATATCTTGAACATAGTAATTACTGATCTGCTGCTATGATATCTAAGCTCACAAGGCATTCATTTCCTACTGGGGAAAAATACACAGTGCAAATATCATTACTTGGTGTTTTATGACATTATGTACTTATCTCCTGGCATTCTTTTTACGACATAAATAGGAAAATGGATCAAAATATCAAAACGTCAGTATAAATAATTCAGATTGTTCTGCTTTTATATACTGTATGTGTGGTGATGGCTATTAGAGATAAGTCTATTTCCAAATTTGTAGCCAATAGTAAAAAAAAAACAACTTGAGCATTTAGTTCATGAACTCTAAGATTCTAATTTTGGGAAACATTTCTGCTGAGGAGCACAGATTTATAAATTGGCTTATAGACTGTAACTAACCAACTTGGCAACCTGATGCACTAATAATTAGTGCCTATGTTCGACTATATGAAGGGGCATCACAATTTATCAGCCTGTTTTAGGAAATTAGTATGTTTTCCTATTTACAAGCTGAACTTGACCTACAGTGGCACATAAAAGTTTGGGTACCCCTGGACAAAATTACTCTTATTGTGAAGTTAAGCAAGTTGAAGATGCAAAGATCTGTAAAAGGCCTAAAGTTAAAGATGACAAATTTTCTTTTTTAGGCCACAAATCTATATATATATATATATATATATATATATATATATATATACATATACAGGGTGGTCCAAAAGTAGGTGGACAGATTTGTCTGTGAAAACTGGATCTGTGAAACTGTCTTGGTTGCCCTTAGCAACCAGATTCCACCTTTCATTTTCCAAAGAGTCTGTGTAGAATGAAAAGTTGAATCTGGTTGCTAAGGGCAACCGAGTCAGTTTTACTTTACACCATGTTTGATAAATCTCCCCCTTTATAACCCTACTAAACATACTGTCCACCTATTTTTGGATCACCCTGTATATACATATTCATCTTTTACATTTTAAAAATTACAAAAAGGAAAATGAGCCAATCCAAAAGTTTGGGCATCCTGCTTGGTTATCACCTAGTAGCACTTCCTTTTGCAAGCATCACAGCTTGTGAATGCAGTTTGTAGCCAGACAAGAGTCTGTCATTCTTGTCTGAGGGATTTTCAGCCATCCTTCCTAAAATTCTTCCAGTTCTGTGAGATTCTTGGGTCGTCGTGCATTCACTGCTATTTTGAGGTCTTGCTACAGATTTTCAATGATGTTCAGATCAGGGGACTACTGTGAGGGCCATTTAAAACTTTAAACTTGCGACTTTTGAGGGAGTCTATTGTGAATTTTGAAGTGTGTTTAGGATCAATATCCATTAGTAGGTCATCCTCTTTTGAAATTCAGCTTTTTTACAGATGATGTTATGTTGGCATCAAGAATTTGTTGAAATTTCATTATATGCATTCTTCCCTCTACCTGTGAAATGTTCCCCGTGCCATTGGCAGCAACACAACCCCAAAGCATGATTGATCTACCCCATGCTTAATAGTTGGTGAGATGTTCTTTTCCTAAAATTCTGTGCCCTTTTTCCTCCACACATACCTTTGATCATTGTAGCCAAAGAGTTCTATTTTAACCTCACTGGTCCACAGGACTTGCTTAGATGTTCTTTTGCATACCTCTGAAACTGAATTTTATGATGAGGACACAGGGGAAGTTTTCTTCTGATGACTCTTGTATGAATGCTATATTTGTGCAGGTCTCTCTGAACAGTAGAGCAATGCACCACAACTCTAAAGTCTGCTAATGCTTTCTGAAGGTCTTTTGCATTCAAGTGGGGGTTCTGATTTGCCTCTCTAGCAATCCTAGGAGCAACTCTCTCTGAAATTTTGCTTGGTTTTCCAGACCTTATCTTGACCTCCACTGTTCCTGTTAACTGTCATTTCTTAATTACATTTCGAAGTGAGGAAAAGGCAACTTGAAAACGCTTTGCTATCTTCCTATAGCTGTTGTGAATGTGTTAGAGATGAATTCTGAGCAGAAGCTCCCTCTGGTGGTTACAAACAGTACTGAACCATTCAATGAGGATTGGCAATCAGGAGTTATAGACTGGTCTTATATAAGGGAGGTTCCCTCCCATCATGGTTGCCAGTGATCAATTGTTCTTGTCTCAACTGTGGTTCCTGGTTCACTTGGAAGCTTGCTGAGTCTTGCCTCTTCTCCTGCTCTCAGATAAGATATTTTGTTTTTGTTTTTGTGCTTTCCATTTGCATATTTCTCTGCATTTCTGTGAGGTTAGCCAGGTTTCCCCCCCTCCCGGGGGGCTTGGGCTCCTCTCAGTTCTTCTTGAGCCACTGTTATTTGTTCATTTGCCTTTTCCAGTTTTTTCAGTGGCTGCGGCTTAGTTTTGTTACACCAGAGAACTAATTTAAGTGGTAGAGGTCGTGTGATCTCAGGTGTTTTTGCAATTAGTAGCGTTGGTATTTTTTAGGGTTTTTTGGATTGCAGTAAGTGTCCTTCCTATCCTTTTCTGTCTAGGCAGATTGGGCCCCAACATTTGCTCATACTATTTTCTGTCTGTGTCTGTATTTCCTCTTGTCTAACCGCCATTACATGTTTGGGGGCTTCCTATGTTCTTTGGGGATCTGCTCCGGGGCAGATAGCTTTCCTCTTTCTATCTTTAGGTGTAGTTAACCTCTCAGGCTGTGACGAGGTGTCTAGGACCAACGTAGGAACGCTCCACGGCTGCCTTTAGTTGTGGTGGTTAGTCAGGGTACTGCAATCCAGTAGATTCCAACCTCTCTGGTGTATGGCCGTTTTTGCCTGCTCTCCTCAGCTACCAAATCATAACAGTATCACCGGCCAAACTGAAAATTATATGGTACTCAACAGAAGGGAAAAATAGTAAAAGAAAAAAGGAAGTTGTCAGAAATTTTTTTTTTTTCTCTGTTGCATTTTTTCCCTCTTTTTCTCTGGGTGCTGAGGATTTTTTTTTCTCTCAATGGAGTTTGCACAGTTGTCTGGCCGTGAGGATCAGCTTGCCACTGAAGTTCGGAGTATTGCTACCTATCTTGCAGGGTTGCCGGTTGTGGAACCTAGGATCCCCATGCCAGATTTATTTTTGGGGGATCGAGCTAAATTTCTGAATTTCAAAAATAACTGTAAGTTGTTTTTTGCCTTAAAACCTAAGTCCTCAGGGAATGCAGCACAGCAGGTTCAAATTGTCATCTCTCTCCTGCGTGGCGATCCTCAGGATTGGGCTTTTTCCCTGACACCTGGGGACCCCGTTTTGAGTAATGTTGATGCATTTTTTCTGGCTCTGGGGTTATTGTACGATGAACCTAATGTCACCGATCAAGCTGAAAAAACCTTGTTGGCATTAAATCAGGGGCTTGAGGACGCTGAGTTGTACTGTCAGAAATTCCAAAAGTGGGCAGTCCTGACCAAATGGAATGATGATGCTTTGGCAGCCCTTTTTCGGAAGGGTCTGTCAGAGAATGTAAAAGATGTTATGGTGGGTTTCCCTGCTCCCTCTGGTCTCAATGATTCTATGTCATTAGCGATTCAAATTGACAGACGTTTGCATGAGCGTAGAGGTATGCGTGGAATAGTGTTGCCTTGTGAACCAGCTTCTGAACCCATGCAGTGTGATAGAGTGGCTTCTGGGGCACAGCGTCATGAGTTTCGAAAACGCAATGGGTTATGTTTCTACTGTGGTGACGCCTCTCATGCTATTTCAGTCTGCCCTAAGCGGGGAAGACATTTTGCACGCTCAGTTGTCTTGGGTAGTGTTCAGACTAAATTTCTGTTGACTGTTACCCTGATTTGCTCCCTGTCCACATTTTCTGCTCAGGCTTTTGTTGATTCGGGAGCAGCTATTAACCTGATGGATTTTGATTTTGCTAAACGTTGTGGGTTTCCCTTGATACCCCTACGGAAGTCTATTCCCCTACTGGGGATTGATTCTACCCCTTTGGCTGAGAATAAACCCCAGTTCTCTACTCAGGTGATAATGAGGGTTGAACCTGATCATCAGGAGAGTTGCAAATTTTTGGTGCTGTATAATCTGCATGACATTATTGTACTAGGTTTCCCTTGGTTAGAGTCTCATAATCCTGTTTTGGATTGGAAATCTGTGTCTGTAACCAGTTGGGGCTGCCAATGTGTTAATGCCAACATTCCTGTTTTTTCTGCCTCTCCCCAGGCTCAGGATGTTCCTGACTTTTTGACTGATTTTTCTGATGTGTTTAGCAAAAGTAAATCTGCATCCTTGCCCCCCCCATAGGAGCTATGACTGCGCTATTGAATTAGTCCCTGGTAGTAAATTCCCTAAAGGTCGCCTTTTTAACTTGTCTGTACCTGAACATGACGCTATGAGGTCTTATTTCAAGGAGTCATTGGAGAAGGGTCATATTAGACCATCCTCTTCACCCTTGGGTGCTGTTTTTTTCTTTGTGGCCAAAAAGGATGGTTCATTAAGGCCGTGTATTGATTATCGTCTCTTGAACAATATCACTGTGAAATATCAATATCCGTTACCCTTGATTTCTGACCTGTTTTCCAGGGTGAAAAGTGCTACTTGGTTTACCAAGCTTGACCTCAGGGGGGCGTATAACCTTATTCGTATTAAGCACGGGGATGAATGGAAGATGGCGTTTAATACCCCAGAGGGGCATTTTGAGTACCTAGTGATGCCCTTTAGGCTCACTAGTGCTCCTTCCGTCTTCCAGTCCTTCATGAATGACATTTTCAGGGATTTTGTGGATAAATTTCTGATTGTTTATTTGGATGATATCTTGATTTTATCCAATGACTGGGACTCTCATGTGAAACATGTTCGGACTGTGTTCCAGATTTTGAGAGAGAATGCTCTGTATGTGAAGGGATCAAAGTGTCTTTTTGGCGTACAGAGGATCTCATTTCTGGGATTCATTTTGTCCCCATCTGTTATTTGAAATGGACCCGGTCAAGGATCAGGCCATCTGTGATTGGGTCCAACCTACTTCATTAAAGGCTCTTCAGAGATTCTTGGGTTTTGCCAATTTTTATCGTAAATTTATTGGTAATTTCTCTGTTATTGTTAAACCATTGACTGATTTGACCAAAAAGGGTTCTGATGTGGTGAATTGGCCTCCTGAGGCAGTCTCTGTGTTTCAGGAACTTAAGCAGAGATTCACTTCTGCTCCTGTTCTACAGCAGCCTGATGTTTCTCTGCCATTTCAGGCGGAGGTTGATGCCTTTGAAATTGGGGCAGGTGCCATTTTGTCCCAAAGAGATCCAGAGACCTCTAAAAGTAACCCTTGTGCCTTTTTCTCTCGAAAATTTTCTCCAACTGAACGTAATTATGACGTGGGTAATCGGGAGTTATTGGCCATGAAGTGGGCTTTTGAAGAGTGGAGACATTGGCTGGAGGGAGCCAAACATCAGGTGGTGGTCCTCACGGACCTTAAGAATCTGGTTTATCTGGAATCAGCCAAGCGACTTAATCCTAGACAGGCCAGGTGGGCCTTGTTTTTCACACGTTTTAATTTTGTGGTTTCCTTTCTTCCTGGCACTAAGAATGTTAAGGCGGATGCCCTCTCGAGGAGTTTCCTTGCAGACTCTCCTGAGTTATCTGATCCTGCTGTTATTTTGAAAGAGGGTGTAGTTCTTTCCGCCATCTCACCCAATTTGAGACTTGCTCTGGAGGGTGTCAGGAGGATAGCCCGAGCGCTGCCCTGTTGGAAATTGTTTGTCCCGGATCAATGGAAAAAGAGTGTGATGTCTGAGATTCATTGTTCCGCATTGGCTGGGCATCCCGGAATTTTTGGTACCAGAGACTTGGTTAGTCGGTCCTTTTGGTGGCCTACTTTGTCTCGTGACGTCAGGGAATTTGTGCAGTCCTGCGGGACTTGCTCTCGCTCCAAGCCTTGCTCTCGCTCTAGTGGTTTGTTGATGCCATTGCCTGTGCCCAAGAGACCATGGACCCATATCTCTATGGATTTCATTTCCGACCTCCCTGTTTCTCAGAGAATGACCGTTATCTGGGTGATTTGTGATAGGTTTTCAAAATTATACATCTTGTGCCATTACCTAAGTGGCCTTCCTCCTCCGAATTGGTGCCTTTGTTCCTTCAGCACGTGGTTCGGTTACACGGCATTCCTGAGAACATTGTGTCTGACAGAGGAGTCCAGTTTGTTTCCAGATTTTGGAGGACTTTTTGTTCTAAACTTGGTGTTCAATTGTCTTTCTCCTCGGCTTTTCATCCTCAGACCAATGGACAAACTGAGAGAACAAACCAGACATTGGAGACTTATCTGAGATGCTTTGTGTCTGCTGATCAAGATGACTGGGTCTCTTTTTTGCCTTTGGCTGAGTTTGCTCTTAATAATAGGGCTAGCTCTGCCACTTTGATGTCTCCATTTTTCTGCAATTTTGGGTTTCACCCTCAATTTTCTTCGTGACAGACGGAGGCTTCTGTCTGTCCAGGTGTTGACTCTGTTGTGGAGCGTATGCAGCAGATTTGGGACCAGGTAGTGGAGAGGTTGTCCCTCTCTCAGGAGAGGGCCCAGCGGTTTACCAACCGGCATAGGACTGATGGTCCTCGGTTTGAAGTGGGGGACTTGGTCTGGTTGTCCTCAAGAAATATCCCTATGAGAGTTACATTTCCTAAGTTTAAGCCTAGGTTCATTGGACCTTATAAGATCATGGAGATTCTTAATCCTGTTTCCTTTCGTTCACTTCTTCCAGGGACATTTAAGATCCATAACGTGTTCCACAAGTCCTTATTGAAGAGGTTTGTCGAGCCAGTGGTTCCTATGGCTGCGCCTCCTGACCCTGTTTTGGTTGAGGGCAATCTGGAGTATGTGGTTGAGAAAATATTGGATTCTCGTTTTTCTAGACGGAAACTCCAGTATTTGGTTAAGTGGAGAGGTTATGGTCAGGAGGACAATTCTTGGGTGTTTGCTTCGGACATCCATGCTAGGAGACTGATCCGTGCGTATCACAGAGCTCATCCTGACCGACCTGGTTGCCCAAGTGAGGGTTCGGTGACCCCTCCTCAAGGGGGGGTACTGTTGTGAATGTGTTAGAGATGAATTCTGAGCAGAAGCTCCCTCTGGTGGTGAACCATTCAATGAGGATTGGCAATCAGGAGTTACAGACTGGTCTTATATAAGGGAGGTTCCCTCCCATCATGGTTGCCGGTGATCAATTGTTCTTGTCTCAACTGTGGTTCCTGGTTCACTTGGAAGCTTGCTGAGTCTTGCCTCTTCTCCTGCTCTCAGATAAGATATTTTCTGTTTTTTGTTTTTGTGCTTTCCATTTGCATATTTCTCTGCATTTCTGTGAGGTTAGCCAGGTTTCCCCCCTCCCGGGGGGCTTGGGCTCCTCTCAGTTCTTCTTGAGCCACTGTTATTTGTTCATTTGCCTTTTCCAGTTTTTTCAGTGGCTGCGGCTTAGTTTTGTTACACCAGATAACTAATTTAAGTGGTAGAGGTCGTGTGATCTCAGGTGTTTTTGCAATTAGTAGCGTTGGTATTTTTTAGGGTTTTTTGGATTGCAGTAAGTGTCCTTCCTATCCTTTTCTGTCTAGGCAGATTGGGCCCCAACGTTTGCTCATACTATTTACTGTCTGTGTCTGTATTTCCTCTTGTCTAACCGCCATTACATGTTTGGGGGCTTCCTATGTTCTTTGGGGATCTGCTCCGGGGCAGATAGCTTTCCTCTTTCTATCTTTAGGTGTAGTTAACCTCTCAGGCTGTGACGAGGTGTCTAGGACCAACGTAGGAACGCTCCACGGCTGCCTTTAGTTGTGGTGGTTAGTCAGGGTACTGCAATCCAGTAGATTCCAACCTCTCTGGTGTATGGCCGTTTTTGCCTGCTCTCCTCAGCTACCAAATCATAACATATAGCCTTTTCTTGCTTTGTGGGCCTCCACCATTTTCAGAGTGCTAGTCAGTTGCTTAGAAGAACACATGGCTGCTGATTGTGGCACAAGGTTAGAGGAGTTTTTTTTTCCTAAAATACAAAGGAAATGTTTAATCTTTAACTTTAGGCCTTTTAGAGATCATTTAATCTTCAACTTGCTTAACTATTCACAATAACAGTAATTTTGACCAGGGATGCCCAAACTTTTACATGCCACTGTATAAGATTATCTAAAATTCCTTACTGGGTGTAAGTTTTGATGCCCAAACATGACTCACCTCCATCATCACTGATTCTGATGAGGTCCAGCAGAAGAAAAACTCAAATGGAGCCTACAATTGAACAGTTGCTGTAGAGGTTTATAACTTTCTGGAGTGTTTTATAAAATATTTAATAACTAACAGTTTTCATACAAACATCCTAAAGACCTTGGTGCTTTAGGATGCCTTTCAATGTTGTCTGATCTCCATTTTACTTTTTATTTTTCAGAGCAGTTTTTCTTAAGATGCCTACATGTGATACTGGAAGCCCTGAGTTCAGTTGGTGTCACTTGTGCAGTATACACAATATAACTATATTTCAAATGTTACATAGTTACATAAATTGGAAAAAGACCTAGGTCCATCATGTTCAACCTTTCTCGGCCAATTGTACATTTCATCACTAATTTAACTATAATCCACAATGTTATGTGTATCAAGGAAATCATCCAGCCCCTTTTTAAAAGCTGTCATAGTGTCGGCCATCACTACCTCTGTGGTCGGCATTCCACAGTCTGACTGCTCTAACTATAAAGAACCTTTTCCTATTTAGCTGCCAGAAACGCCTTTTTTCACCCATAATGAGTGCCCCCTGGTCCTTATTATGGTCCTTGGAAGGAATAAGTCATGTTCCTATCCTTTGTACTGGCCACACATATATTTATTTATACATGTAAATGAGATCTCCCCTGAGGCGTCTTTTTTTCTAAGCTAACCAAGCCCAATTTTTCCAACCTTTCATCATATGAGAGACCTTCCATCCCTTGTAATAATCAAGTTGCCCAACTTTGAACTGATTCTAACTGCTGAATATCATTTCTAAAATGTGGAGTCCAAATTTAGATCCCATATTCTAGATGTGGCCTCACCAGTGATTTATAAAGGGTTAATAATACATTGGAATTGTAGGATTTTATCTCTCTTTTTAAACATCCTTAAATCTTTTTTGCTTTTGAGGCTGCTTCTTGACATTGAGTACTGCTACTCAGCTTACTTGTAACCAGAATACCCAACTCCTTCTCCTGTTCAGTAGTCCCGAATATACTCCCATTTAATGTATATGCAGCAATAGGATTGCTCCATCCCAGGTGATATGTCAAAAGTAAAAGAAAAGTCCAAGATACTATAGGATTTTTACAGGATGAAAATGATGAAATGGTAAGAAAGGATTTTGAGAAGACCGAACTTTTAAATTCCTATTTTGCATCTGTTTTCTCTCACAAAGAAAATGTAACATCAAATGATCTTCACTGTCCTATTAAAGAAATAGGAGAATCCAGGATATCTGTAAACGGTAAGATAGTGAGGAAACACTTAGCTAACATAAATGAATTCAAATCTATAGGTCCAGATAATTACACCCTAGAGTACTGAAGGAGATAGCAGAAGAAATTTTTGAACCACTCTTCCATAATCTTTGAAAATTCTTGGAGAACAGGAGAAGTCCCAGAAGACTGGAGAAGAGCAAATGTTGTTCCTATCTTTAAAAAGGGGAAGAAGGTGGACCCAGGAAACTATAGGCCAGTGAGTCTGACTTATACCAGGAAAGATCTTTGAACAAATTATTAAACAACATGTATGTAAGTACCTGGATAAGAATGAAGTGATTAACCAGAGTCAGCATGTGTTTGTAACTATTAAGTCTTGTCAGACTAACTTAATTTCCTTATATGACAGAATCACTGACTGGGTGGATCAGGGAAATGCTGTAGATATAGTATATCTTGACTTCAGCAAAGCATTTGACAAAGTATTTCACACAATTCTTATTGAAAAAATGACTAAGTATGGAATGGCCAAGGCAACTGTTAGATGGATTCATAACTGGCTTAGTGATAGAACCCAAAGAGTGGTCGTAAATGGCTGCACATCCAGTTGGAAGAATGTCTCAAGTGGGGTGCCACAGGGCTCTGTCCTGGGCCCTGTATTGTTCAACATCTTTATCAATAATTTAGATGAAGGAATTGAGTGTAAACTGATTAAACTTGCTGATGACACAAAGCTAGGAGGGATAGCTAATACTAGAGAAGAGAGAGAGAGAATTCAAAAACAAATAAACTGGAGCAGTGGGCAGCAACTAACAGAATGGTTTCTAACGGAAAAATGCAAAGTACTACATCTGGGCAATAAAAATGGAAAAACATACAGAATGGGAGAAATAGGGCTAAGCAACAGCACATGTGAAAAAAACTTGGGTATACTAATAGATCACAGACTGAACATGAGTCAACAGTGTGATGCAGCAGCAAAAAAGGCAAATACAATCCTGGATGTATTAACAGAAGCATACAGTCTAGATCACGTGAAGTCATTATTGCCCTCTACTCCTCTTTGGTCAGACCTCATCTGGAATACTGTGTCCAGTTTTGGGCGTCATATTTCAAAAAAGACATCAACAAACTGAAGCAAGTTCAGAGAAGAGCCACCAGAATGGTGACCGGTATGCAAACCATGTCCTATGAGGAACGGCTAATACCATCTGTTTTTTTCTATTTGGCAATGATGTATTTATAAAAAATTTTGGGATTTATTTAATTTATGTCATTGGTGATTTGTTTCTCTGTAGATACTGTAACTTTGCTAGCTTGATTTCTTTTTTACATTTTTTTTAGATCTTTATACTTCTGAAATGCTATTTCAGTAGTCTCGGCTTTCAAGATTTTGAATGCCTTTTTGTTTTTTGTCTTATTAAACTTTGCACTGTTTTATTTATCCATAATGTTTTTTTTTATTCCTTGACATTTTATTACCAGATGGTATAAGTTTTCTGCAGGATTCTAGTAGTGTTTCCTTAAAAATGACCTATCTATATTCGGCATCCCTAGTTACCATTGCGTATTCCCAATCCTCATGAATAAACTCTTCACTTACAAGAAAGCGAATAAGGATCAATTTAGTCTTATAGCGAGGAAGGGGGTCACCTCCAGAAAGTCAAGAGTGGTATTGGGGGGACTCTCTAAAGTGTGACTATGGAAGCCATTGAGAAAATAAAACATGGTTGGTTACCTTTACATCTGCTATCAGATTTCCCATGTGCTTGATGTTGTCAAGTTAAGTGGTTCCCTGGCCTCGGCAAGAATGGGTAGGGGATAGGTGACTTCTACGATCTAGGAATAATGTTTCTCATGGCCAAGGGGCATTCTTTTTTATCACTTTAGCAGAATCTTTTTTTATTATTTTTTTTACTTTAACAGATCAAAAAATGATGGTACTTTATTATACAAATTCATACATACAAGACTTTTCATATCTAGCATGGTAAAAAAATGTAAAAAAAAGAAAAAAAATCAACCTGGTACTAGCGAAAAACTAAAAAGTGACATAATGTAAAAAAAAAATGTAATTGTAGTAAATAAAGCATTCAATACTCGTAATTGTTTTATTCTTTATTTTTAGATTCTTAAAAAAAGTCAACCTTAAATACAGAACAACAATTCTCATCATACCGATCTGTCTATACACTGAACTCGTGCTTCTGTATTTCATTGCTTCATTTTTACAAAGGGAGGATCGGATGTGACTGTGCATGATTTCTTCATTTTTTTCTCTTCCCTTTTCATGACCATAATACAAAATAGAATATTTTCATTAGCAGCGAGACCGGTAACTGCACAAAACACCATATGATACGTTAACATCAAAAAATTGCTCTTTACAGACATTTAGCTGAAATATTATTTACAGCTCTGACAAGTTGATATCGAACGTTGTGTATTTCTGCACATAGTACAGGTGTAAACGTTTACATTTGGGATTACTCATTGCAGTTGAGAAAGATGATTATTTTGATTTTTAAACTGTGAAAAAACAAGTTTTAGATGCTTTAAATTGAAAAAAAGGCCAAAAATGGCTGATTTTTCGGACTATATGATAAACCCCAATGCAGACGATACAAATAGGAAAAAATATATAATACTTAGCATAACTTCTGTGATGGTCTAAGAAAGTGCCACAGTTGATATCACTTACATTTGCTCACAGAATACTACTTTACACTGTTTACTAGTTATTTTTACTTTTTCACTGTTTTGCTAATCTATGCGTCTGATGTAAAGTGTACTTGCTGGATGCTGCATTTGGGAAGATCTGATTCTGCCATCCTGTCCCAGATATTTGTCCACTTATCACTAGATCCCTCCTCACCACCAGAACCTTACCATCTGCTATTACACCCCTATATTATCTTTAGGGTCTCTCATCCCCTCCCATCACTCAGCATAGCCACCACGGTCCAATCACATTGTCTATTTATGTTAATCTGCATATATATTTCCAGCCCATGAGGACACCAGGAAACTGATAGTAAAGTTTGCTCTTTCCTGTTCCCATTAAGTAAGGGCATGGTACAAGTTACTCCTGTATGGCGGGAGGCACTGCACAGTGATGAAACAAGCGGCAGATCACGGTGATACTGCACAGATCAGGGAGCTGTAAAAAAATCCTCCGATAGCTAGCAATGGCACACCAGAATGGGAGCACTGAAAACACCACCAGGGAGGAAGAAAGAAGCTAATGGGCCCAAGAGAGAAATACAAATTATGGGTAAAGACACAAATATGGAGACACTGATGATCAGTATCTGATTTCTCCCAGCTTTTGTTGACATTGCTGCAATGGTGAGTAGAGATGGTCAAATTTATTCAAGGGAAACTGAACTCTATTTGAATTTGACAAAAATCTGCATTGAGATTTTTTTTGTAATTTGATCTGCATAAATTCAGCAAAATAGCGGCCAATTGAGGCCACCAATTTGTTGAATAGTAATTGGGTGGGAAAAAGGTTCAAAAGGGGAAAAAAAAAAGCATACTCTCGTCCCTGATCACCTTTCCGGCCATTACTGCTGCTCCCGGTCCGCTATGCGGTCCTCTCCGCACCTCCGTCAGTGTACACTAAAGATCGCATTTTATGCACACAATCAAACTCCGGATTTACTGAGCATGATTCTGGGCTACTTGTGGAAAGACGTCCTGGCCTAGAGTGAACACCGGACTGGAGATGTAATATGACGAAGAAGCGAAAAACTGAGCAGCAGACAAGGAGCAGCGGGAGCTTCCGTAGAGGTGAGCGTTAAGGTAAGCATAAGTTGTTTTTTTTTTAAATGTTACATTTATTATGCTCTGCTGTAGATAAACCCTAGACTACAATAAGGGATGTTCAATTTGCAAAGAATAACTTCTCTGCAAATCGAATTTCCCGGGCAAATCTAAGCGGTTAGATATATTTCAATCTCCAGTGGTGAAGTCAAGACTAAAGCAAGTGACTCCTGAAACCAATAACTAGGCTTAGTGATGATGCCAAAGTAGCCTGCATGAGAGTTCTGTAATCATGTTCTGTAATTGTGAAATAACCACAGTAATCATAAAACTTAGACGGTGGCGGAGAGCCGATGCGGAATCAGCAGGGGACAAGTATGGCTGACTTTTTTTTTTAACAGAGCATCCCTGTTTGTAAGTAAATGTGGAAAACCAGTTTAGGGAAGCGGTTAGTAAGGTCTGGCTCTCAATAAATATTTCTTTATAGTCCAAAAATATGAAAATATGGTAAACAAAACAATTGATTTTCTGCGCATCTTGAGTGCTGACATTTTACCACTGTTGGATATTATTTAGCACAACTCCTTTGTGCTTTTATGTAATCAGGCTGCTTTGTATGACAAAAATAAAAAAATAAAATGCATAGTTGATTAAATATAAGACATAAAGCGCAATTTCCACTTGCTATGTAGCTTATAAGCTTATATAGTGGAAGAGTTGTGAATAAATCCCAAGAATATATTTTTAATGGAAAAAAAAGAAAATACTGCGATGAATTACATTTCAAGTTGAAAGACACAAAATATATTGAGAAAATCATAGAAGTTTTTTGTCCCCATTTGTCCCCATAAGTAGAAATAATTGTTTTTAGCTTTGAGTGAATTTTCACTCATTTAAGGAAACCAAAATAGGATCCCGAGCTTAAGGCGCCTCCAGCACAGTTCTGAAAAGAACCACATGCAGTAAGAAAGATTTCCCAACCACCACAGTATGTACAACAGATAACATAAAAATCTCCTAATTACACACACTCCATCATTATATACAAATGTACAGACAGTGGAAATAAAATGTACAAGAACAGGCTTTTTACTCTCATCATCCTCTACTGTGCACTGTACTCTGTAAAGCTGTCAGGATAATTCTTGGATGATTTCCATAATTTGGCTCACGCAGAAAAAAATCTAAATGGTAGAAAAAAATTTAAGGAATTGTCATAAGTACATTTTTTAAACAATAAAAGAACTGGCAAACCACAACACAAGGGACACACAGAAGAACCAACGTGTTTCGGCTATGGAGCTTTAATTATGGGACCATGATTAAGGCTCCATAGCTAAACGCTTTGGTTTTTCTGTGGGTCCCTTTTGGCTTGCCAGTTCTTTTATTGTTTTAAAAATGTGCTAATAAATCTGAAATGTTAACTCAAATTACCCTACCATCACTGGAGAAGTTTTTCCTTGTTTCTGCATTGCCTTCATGAAATGGACTGGAGTGGCTCCGTGCGGTGGATTTCTTCCTAACAAGGTGCATCTGATATCGGAGAGCTGACTTTCCACTTTCCTGTCCCCTCTTTGCAGTTGTGCAGGCTTGGGACAAAAGTCTGCAGTCACTCAGTCTGCATAATCGTGAAGTATACAGTGTGCACACTGCCATGATTTCTCAGTATTCCTTGTGCAAGCAGTTGGTCCTGTGACCTCATGTATGTAATTTGCATACATGCGGTCACATGCCAACTAGACGTGTTCAGGTTCTTTCAATAGGAGTGAATTGATAGAAGCTGGATGAGATTAGTTGGAGAAGCTGGATGAGATTAGTTGGCGCATGACAGCCAGTATGCAAATCGCATAGAAAAGGTAACGTAACCGCCAACTTGCACTGTGGAATCGTGTCAATGTGCAAACAACATGGAGCGATTACAGACTTTTGTCCAAAGTCTGACAATCCCTTTAATACAGGGTTCCCCAACTCAGTCCTCAAAGCCCACCAACAGATCATGGTTTCAGGATTTCCTTTGTATTGCACAGGTGATGCAATTATCAACTGGGCAATACTAAGGAAATCCTGAAAACATGACCTGTTGGTGGGCCTTGAGGACTGGAGTTGGGGAACCCTGCTTTAAGGTGTTAGAGCAAACGTTTTCTGACTTTTTGTGAAGGATCAGAAAATGCATGTCTGCTGAAATGACATCCATAGGTCATGTCTGGTATTGCAGCTCAGATCTTCTGCAGTGAATAGGATTGATCTCCAATACCAAAGAAATCCCGTGAACAGATGTGGCGCTGTTTTTTGATAAAAGCAGCCATGGTTTTTTTTTAATCCTGGACATTGTCTTTAAAATTTAAAAATGTAATAAAAAATAATTGTATGTCAACAGTATATGATCCTACTCCGAGAGGATGATATAACTAAGTTTTACATGTTTTATTCCCTATACCCGGCACTTGGCAAAAAAGGGTTAAAGGGCTTGTGACAAATTTTGAAATAATCAAAATTATCTTATGAATAGGGGATAAGCTCCCAATTGCAGGGGTCCAATCACTGGGACCACCAGTAATTCTGAGAATGGGGTTAGAGATGGCTGTATTTGGCTTTTCCAGTGGTCCCACAGAGAATGAATGGAGCGTTCGTGTACGTGCTCGGCCTTCGCGCTATTCAAAGTGGTCAGTCCCGGCAGTCAGACCCCCAGAGATTGGGAAGCAGTAAAGACAATGCAAAAATAACTATAGCCAGCAATAGGCATAGGGACACTGCTGTCAGTGTGGACGTCGTCCGGCCAGATTACTCTACTTTTGGCCATTTTGGCTTCTGTTTGAAGGGATACAAAGAGGTCTCCAACTTTTTGACTATAAGAAATAGTGTCCAGAGTTTTTCGCAATGTGTGTGTTAAATGAAAAAAAAAAGTGTGAAAAGAGCCTCAGGATAAAGCTGTCTTTTCAAGGTATACTGGTCTAAGACATCCCCTTTAATAGGCGACTCTAGAAGCGTATGCATCCGAGGATGAAACCTTTGTTAATGTGAATGTTTACCATTGATATGAATACTGTTAAAAACTGTGCAATTTAACTGCTAAACAATCAAATAGGGGATGTAGCTTCTATAAAAATCATGAGCCATATAGAGTTTAACTTCATATTAGCTGAAAAATGTGCTTTTATTTACTATACAAACAAGGGCACTTTAGGGCTCCCTTTGCGTGGCCTTTGGCGTTCTGCACTGTTGCACCCTCCTATTTGCGTTTTAAAGACATTCTCTTATCTTGATTGACAGCTCTCCGCCGGTAAGAGTGAACGCTGCCTAAAATCAGTTTGCATGCTGCGCTTGTGCACTGACACTGGAGCAGACAGTGGCCACAGCGAGGAAGAGAAGGCGTTGTGCCGTGCGCATGTTGTCGTCTCACCTCAACACCCCTCCTCCTCAGACATGCCATCTGGTTTTAGACATTGTTCGCTCTTACCAATAGAGGGCTATCAATTGCGATAAGAGACCGGCAGTAATATGCAAATAAAAGTGCGTAATGGGTCAAGGGCAAAGGTGCACTGAAATGCTCTCATTTGCATATTTAAGAAAAAGTATTTTTTTCAGCAAATATTAAGTTAAACTGTGTATGCCTGGTAATATTTTTATAGTGGCTATGTCCCCTATGTAACAGGTGACAGACTCACTTTATCTTCTTTTGATGTGTTACTGCTATATGGTATGCTTAAATATGATTTCATTGTACAATGGACAAAATACATAGAAACATTCAACAGTCATTGTTCTATAACCAGCAGATAATAAAAAAGATACAAGTAGAAAGAAGGGTAAAACTATCTATATCAGTGTTTCCCAGACTCCAGTCCTCACGGCCCCCAACAGGTGATGTTTTCAGGATTTCCATAGTGTTGCACAGGTAAGAGAATTCCTAAAACCTTGTTGATACGTCCATCACCTGTGCAGTGCTAAAGAAATCCTGAAAACATGACATGTTGGGGCCGTCAGGACTGGGCTTCGGAAAGCACTGATCTATATAATGCACCACGTTTCAATGCCGTAGCGGTGTCTTCATAATGCAATGAAGAGGTCTGATAAACGCTGCTATAGCGCTGAGGCATGCTCTAGTATATACTTTTATCCTTCTTTGAATGTTTATTAAGCATTTGATGTTTCATCCAAGTATTTATTTTTCAATGATATTGTAAAAAGGCATTCATTGATTATACATTCTGTGAGATAATCCTCGCATTATGCAACTGGTAATGCCCAATACTCAATTTCTCCTTGAGATGCAATAAAACAATAAAATTGGCAGCAAAATTTAACATAGACTTTAATGGTATGTTCACACGGGGTGGTAACGCTGCAGATTTTCCAATATTTATGGAGTTTCTTGTATTGGCATGTAGTTAAATTTGTGCTGGCTGATTGCTCATTTTGATACCTTTATTGCCAATGCATAAACGGAGAAGGCGAGTGACTTAGCTATTAGTCACTGAGTGACCAGGCCAAATTTTTCAAATCTGACATGTTACTTTATGTGGCAATAACTCTGGATGGTTTCAACATATCCCAGTGATTTTGAGAGTTTTTTTCATGACACATTATACTTTATGTAGGTGGTAAATGTAAGTTGATATCTTTTGTGTTTATTTCTAAAAGTATCAGAAATTTGGCAAGTCTTTAAAAAATTTGTAGTTTTCAAATCTTGAATGATTATCCCTTTAATCCAGATAGCTATACCACACAAAAACATTAATAAATACCATTTCCCTCATGTTCGCTTTACATCAGCACCATTTGTAAAACATTCTTTTATTTTGTTGGGATGTTAGAAGCCTTAACAATGTAGCAGTGATTTTTCATTCTTTCAAGAATATATATTAAACTTATTTTTTTAGGGACCTATTCAGTTTTTAAGTCACTTTGGGGGGTCCTATATATTGTAAAATTTCCAAAAGTGATACCATTTTAAAAACAGCGCCCCTCAACATACTCAAAACTGCTGTCGGGTAGTTTATTGACCCTTCAGGTGTTTCTCTGGGATTAATGGAAAAATGGTAGGACAGGAATGAAAAATGTTATTTGCACCACTTGAATGTTGCTAACTTCTGAACAGGTCACTATAGCCGGCAGACAAAGGCCATCATTTGAACGTGAACTGCCATGGCAAGGATCAGGACCACAGAACTGTGATCTCAGTGTGTCAATGCGGTTAAAAAGGGAGCCCCACATTCTGTTAACCATCTAGATGCAGTAGTCACTATCGACAGCAGCATCTAAGTCAGAGGTGTGACGTTTTTTTTTCTTGCAAGGGACATATGGATATTTATACCATTCTTCGGGGGCCGTACAAATTGTGCACTAACTCCACCCATAAAGTATGTCCTGACACTGGTGCTACGTGCTCACAGAACAAAAAATTAATGGGCTGGCAGCCATCAAAATACAGCTGCTGGCCCATATATTGTTGTTCCCAGGAATCTGCCCAGGGTACTGGATACAACGTCATCGGCCATCAAAATACAGCTGCTGGCCCAAGTATTGTGGTTCCCAGGAATCTGCCCAGGGTACTGGATACAACGTCATCGGCCATCAAAATACAGCTGCTGGCCCAAGTATTGTGGTTCCCAGGAATCTGCCTCCAGGGTACTGGATAAAACGTCATCGGCCATCAAAATACAGCTGCTGGCCCAAGTATTGTGGTTCCCAGGAATCTGCCCAGGGTACTGGATAAACGTCATCGGCCATCAAAATACAGCTGCTGGCCCAAGTATGTGTTAGTTGGGGTTCCCAGGAAATCTGCCCCGAGGGTTACTGGATAAAACGTCATCGGCCATCAAAATACAGCTGCTGGCCCAAGTATTGTGGTTCCCAGGAATCTGCCCCCAGGGTACTGGATAAAACGTCATCGGCCATCAAAATACAGCTGCTGGCCAGTATTGTGGTTCCAGGGATCTGCCCCAGGGTACTGGATAAAGTCATCGCCATCAAATACAGCGTGGCCAGTATTGTGGTTCCCAGGAATCTGCCTGGGGGCTGGATAAAAGGTCAACGAGGGCAGTTAACAGCCCACGGACCTGAAGTTCACCACACCTGATCTAAATGGTTCGGCTATGGTTAAGCACTAATCATGACTGATGCAGTAGGGTGTACGCTATAGTGTACAGCTGACAGCTGCAGCATTTTGCCTTGTCGGGGGATGCTATTCTCTTTTATATCACGTCAGTAAAAGAAGTTTTGGTGGTCACTAAGAGTTTAAAATGAGCAGTCAGCTAGCCCTCCTCACAGAGAACCCTAAAGATACACCCAAAATAGGAACCGATTTCCGGTGTCGAGCACAGGATCAGAAGTCGTGCTCACAGGAACAAGGGTGAAATGGACATCGGTTGAGCTTCAGTAACAGAAGTAAATTAAAAAATCTGTTCATGTTGTATTAAATCAAGAACACATCCTAAAATGTTTCCTTTACAGAAGACAATGCTTTTAATCCATTTCAGCATTGATATCACCCTTTGAAATTCATTGGGTATAATCCTTGCAATCCATATCCACAGCAAACCCTAACTCATGCAGATAGATTTTGCCGACTGAACAAGAGAATGTGCTGCAGAATTTTACAGCACAATTTATGTCCAGTACGGATAAACGGATTCTAAAACATGTTATGGAAATACTTTAGAAAAAATATTGGATAATGTAATTTGAAAAAATTGTAAATTACTGGTATGGTATTCTATGAAGCATGATGATTCCCCTTGAGCATGTTACAGTAAGAAGTGATACTGTAGCGTTTCCTGATGCGTATGTTCGTGTATTACCTTAGAATGTGATTTTAGATAGGATAATTTTTTTTTTTTAATACTGCAGAATTAGAAACACTGCTAAAGTACAATAACACACAATATACTGTATCTCCTCGCGTTTTGATACTTGAGCTAAGCACGTACAACATTCTCAGTACAGCCAACTATGTCCGGTAAACAAATGTCTTCAGAGTGTCGCGTGGAGACACAAATGGCTACATACAGGTTTGAATACTTGATAATATTGCACTCGTTGAAATGATACACAGATTTTGATGTAGCGTTGAATCCAGGTTGTATTTTCAAGTCTCCAGATAAAGAATTATCCTCAAAAGTTTTTACATTTGACGAGAAACCAGTATCTCGAAGTGTCTAATGGCCAGCAAAAGTGAAAAAGTTGTAGAAAGAAGTTACTTTTTGTAATTTTTTCTTTTTTACAACCGGCCTTTACTTGTCCTAGTAACAAAAGAACAACACATTTAAAAAAAATTAACATCGCAGATGCTTTTTGCTCGACATGTCGTTCCAAATTCTATGCATTTCCTCAGGGCCAATCTGATGCACTGTAATGACCCTGCGGTAACGACACAAGCTGTAAGCCATTTTCCAGTGATTGAAACCACTGTTTTGAAAGGGGTGTATTCCCAGTTTTCGCAAGCATAAGCCAACATATACATCCTCCAAATGTAAAAGTCTTGTATGGAGAGATGTTTTATAAATGAGCTCTGCCACATCGGCAGAGAATATATATCCAGTTCCTGAGCAAAAAGGTGGGTAGTTGCTCTCTGGGTACAAGTCTCTTGGCATGTACCATTTGCTGCGGACATCCCTTATAGGTCCTCCGTTAATGACGTACCCAGTGAAGTATCTTCTTCTAGGTTTGGTGGTTGGCTTCAGTAGTTTATATATCAGATTGTCCATATTTACAAAAATATCACTGTCTGTCTTCATGACATATTTGGCTTTTGAGCAGAAGGTAGCCACCCATCTCATTCCCATTAGTGTTTTGAGAGTCAGGTTATGGTAAGAATCTATAAAGTCTTCTACCACAATATCATGAAATATTTGACTTTCTTGCTCCACCATCTGATTCAAAACAGGGTCAGCGTTTTTGCCGAGAAGGAAAAGTGTAACGATTTTAATCCCTTTAAAGTTGCTTTCGTTGCCCCAAGTTTCTCGAATCGCTTGCCTTGCATCAAACTCCTTATGGGTTGTGCTTATCAGAATGACCAAAAATGGACTTCCATTATTTTCACACTTTTCAGGTTCATTAATAACAAATTCAAAAGAGTGAGGATTTATGGGTCGAGTTCTAATGTTGCCAAAAGAAATGTTTTTTTGAGATATGACAATTTTGTTCAGCCTGTACCCCGTGTAATTGGACGTTGGACGAGTGACACTTAAGTACCAAAGAGCGCTGGCCCAACACACAACCGTCAAAATGTATAAACATGACACTTTGAGGCCATTGCTTCTGGAGTCTTCTAGAAGATGTTTTCTGGAAACTGTCTCCCTGGTATTTTGATCATTTTCTTATCCAATGGGTGCAACATATCAGTTCAGAGATATCTTTGATTTTTTTAGGGAAATCATCTAGAATCCAATATTAGTTACTTATTCTTTTGTAGTTTCAGTAATTCCATTGTTCCCCTGTAACATAAAAAAAGACAAAAATGCTTAAATGTTGGGTACACCACAAAATCTATTTTCATTTCGAAAGTTAAATTTAAATAATGACAGGTTGGTACAATTACCTAATGCTACAATGATCACCAAAGCACAGGGCATATCGGGCTTTGTGTCCCTTCACCCCGACGCGTGTTTCGCCTAGCTTCTGTCATGAGCACCCAGGTATCACAAGAGTATGATACATGGAAAAATGGGTTGTTATGTTATTTATTGAAGCGCCATACTTTGATATATATATATGAACATTGGTGGTAATTATTTGTAGATCTAGTTGCATTTTTTTTTTTTACAAAAAGTATTCTTCATCATGGAAAGCATGAAGACAGTAAAGGAATGTATTAGAAAATGGAGATTTACAGTTGTATTTTTACTAAATGGAATCAGGACTACAGGAAAATTTTCAATATGAGCATTATTGCTAGATACTTCAGGAGAATACGAGACATTTCTAAGACATACATTAAGCTAGATCAGAAACTATGACTAAGAATTACAATTATGTGCAAAGGAAGATGAAAAAAAACAAACCCTTGGTTGTGTAAGGTGATTAGATTTTAGAATTTGAGAGCTAGTAGTCTTAAAAATCCATTTGCTGAACCTCCTGGCTCCAAGCCTAAACATTGAGAAGCAACGGTCAGCATTGAGTTGACGTAGATATAATCAGGTTCTTGTAAGGAAATCATCTAACCATGACTTGGCACCGTTTCTACCAGTTTACGGAGTATCTTTAATATGGCTCAACTGAGATACGAAACTCTTCTACAACCTAATAATCAAGTGATGAAAGATAAACTGTCAGACTGTGGTGGCCAAACCGATGCCCTTGATATGACGAGAATCAGATTCCCTTTTTGGTCTTTATAACACAATTACTATGTAGGCTGAAAAAAGATACTTGTCCATCAACCTTTATTAGCAGTTGCTTTTGGATCCACAGAAAAAAAAACCGAAAATTCTGGGATAACTAAATCCAATTTTGTTTCAGCGGAAATAAAATATCTAAAAATCTAAAAATCATTCATCACTATATTAATTTCGACGTTCAATTTCAGTAGATGAATTTTCCACTGTTTTTATGCTGTTTTTGCATCTGACATTACCTTCCAAAATAGATATGCAAATTGCCTCTTCAAACAAAGAGGACTTGTACTCTATAGCGCCACCTATTGGAAGTAGCGATCCTACAAGTCACAATCAACCCTTTAACGAGTCTTGTAATATGACTTAGGATAAAAGCCAAATCAGATTCTCCATTTGCAGACACGGTGTTTCGGACTGTTGGTCCTCGTCAGTGCAAAGTAGGAGAGATCTGATTTGGCTAGATGAGAGGCTCTGGACTGGGGGGTAAGGTTACTCCTTGTGGAGAGTGACATACCAGCTCTGGCGTGTCGAGGTAAGGAGGCTTATTCGCCGTGCAATGCTCCTCCGGGAAATTTTAATATGCAAATTGCCTCTTCAAACAAAGAGGACTTGTACTCTATAGCGCCACCTATTGGAAAATATTCCAAAATAGAGAATTTTAAAGTTACACTAACTATAAAGAACACGTGCTTTCCAGAATTCTTGGCATTAATCTTGCACTTGTTCTTTGTACAGACAACCTTGACCTTCTGTTGATCGACAGTATATATTTTTTACAGTGTGGCCCTTGGCCATCTCAACATCATTCATTGAGCACAACACAATCACAGATATTTAGTTCCTAACTGACTGGTTTACTATTTGTTTTTTAAGGATTTTTTTACTGGTGCTGATTGGTAATTCATATTCTTATTCTGTTCTTATATTATGATCTGATTTTTGCCTGTCAAATAGCAAGAAAAGGTCATAGGTGACAGTCATTCATTAGATCAGGGGTTTATTCCAGTTGCATGTCTTGTGATTGTTAAAAAATCCAAGGTATAGTGTGTGCAGTCTAATTTCATACACTGGGATTTCATTTTCTAAACAATTTAAGATTTCCATTTGCTTTCAGTGAACAGTAACACTCACATCCGAAAATTGAAAAATCAGTACAGACTCAATACTCACAGCTAGAAGGTTGCAACAATTCTATCCATTCCATGTACTACACTTTGAGCTACACTGCCGGGACTTAAGGTAAACTCAGCATGAAAAGAAATGGTTCAAAGGACTAAAGAAATGTGCACAACAAGAAAATGTATATATATTTATAGAATAAATAGCAATAAAATAGAATAAGATTCAGAAAAGGTGCCTACAAGACCAGGGGCGCGGTATAGTGACAAATATAAATAAACAATTGTAACCATGAGAGGACTACATGAGAGGTTATAGATATAATATAGTATCAGAATATCAAAGTAATGAAGGTGGTGTGCTCTATTGTTTTCTTTTTATACGACGCGCGTTTCGCCCTGCTTCTTCAGAGGTCCAGTTTGACATGTTCAAGTTTGACGGTCCATGTATGGATCATGATTTATGGACTGCCTGCTGGACTCACCTCGCCGCTCACCTTTCTGGGCCCTCCGCTCCTCACTGTCACCGGTCTGGTCCTCCTAGCATATTTAGATTGCCGCCGCTAACATTGAATTCCTCAGGCTTCTCATGCTAGGCTCAGACTTCAAGTTCTGCTGAGGTGTAGGATGGTTCTGTGCAAAAATACACTATGATCTTGCATGTGCACAGAACCTCCAGCCTAACCAAACCCAAAACCCCTGGCCTAGCATGAGAGGGCTGAGAAATCCAAAGAGAGTGGGGTGATCTGAAGATGTGATGAGGAGTGGATGGGTGATGGTAAGGAGTGGAGGAGCCAGAGAGTTGAGTGGTGAAGTGAGTATTAGGATTTTTTTTATTTTTTATATCTTTCATTTATTATGCTCTGAGGTCCCTCTATAATAGATGTTAAACTCAAAGAAAATAGCTTCTCCACAAATCAAATTTCCTTGGAAAATTTGTGCAAACAGACGAATTTTAATTTTAACCTATTATAAGGTGAGAATAGGGATTTTATACATTTTATTTTACATTTTGATGAGCTTTTACGGTTCCAAAATGCCATTTTGCTGAATCAGCGCAGAAGCAAGTTTCCAAAAAAAAAAAAAAATTAAAATTTGGGCGAAAGCAAATTTTTGTAAAATTTGAACACAATTCAATTCATCTGTAACTTATTTGTTCACCACTAATAATGAAGCTTCCATTCGGGTGATGGATATATCCTATCTGAATGACTTTCATAACTTTTTGTATACACAGTTCCTATCAGGACTGTCCCCCATGAATAGAGACTAAAAAAAAGGGCTGTGTTAGAAGATGTAATGTGTAATAGTAGAGCTTTGTCCACTCTTGTTTCTCTGTTAAAACTTCACATGCTGGTGGAAAAAAAAGTTAAATGCAGAATCCTCGACAATAACTTATCTACCATTATTATATTCATGTTCCGCAAGCGACGCGCATACATTAGAGAGGTTTTCTAAAGTGATTCACTGATGCAGCTTCACACATAGTTATTTACCATTGCGGCACACCAGTGGAATTTAGCATTGTATCTCTAGCTGAGACTTAGTTATGTGCACAACATTATTTATGGTAACTGACGAGGCTGCATACAATTTCCAACTCCAGAGTCACCTGACTGAATTAATTTGTGATAACATCTTACATCCATAAATACAAAGCGAGTGAGTATTGATCTATTGTGCTACTGTACGCTGAAAGCAATTCATATTACTCTTGATATTGCACCTTACCACTTTATTTTCTGGAACAGTAAAAGACTAGAGAGATCCTTTGTGAACAGAAGAATACTATACAATGTTGCAATTTTCTTTTATGTTGCTTCTTCCTATTCCTATTTTTTTTACTATGCCCTAATTACAGATTCTATTTTGTTTATTGCTTTTGTAGAGCATTTTAGGACGGCCGGTCACATTCAAGAAATGTATTAGGAGTTTTTCTTTATTCAATATTTTAATAAGTTGTATCAAACATTGATATGAAAACAGAACATTCCAATCATGTTCAATTTTAATTTTTTTAAAAAGTTGATAGTTATTAATATTAAGTTATCATTATAAACATTATAATACAGTCTATCACAAAAAGTGAGTACACCCCTCAGATTTTGGAAAATTCTTATATCTTTTCGTGAGACACATGAAGATATGACACATTGATACAATGTAAAGTAGTCAGTGTGCATCATGTATAACAGTGTAAATTCGGTGTGCCCTCTAAATAATCAACACGCAGCCGTTAATTCACTGGCAGCAAAAGGGAGTACAACTCTAAGTGAAAATGGCCAATTGTCCCAGTTAGCCTCCAGGTGAGGAGTACAAGGACAAGAATGTATTGCCTACAGTCAAGCATGGTGGTGGGAGTGTCATGATTTGGAGCTGCATGAGTCCTGCTGGCTGTGGGGAGCCACAGTTCATTTTGGAACTATGAATGCCAAAACACGTATGGCCGCAGGGAAGTATTCCAACATGATAACTACTGTAAACACATCTCCAAGATGACCACTGCTGCTAAGAAACTGAGGGTAAAAGTGCTGGACTGGCCAAGCATGTATCCAGACCTAAATGGAAGGTGGAGGAGTGCAAGTCTCTATAACATCCACCATTCCATGATGTCATCGTGAGGAATGGAAGGCAGTGCTTAAAATAAGTGGTCACATAAAATATTGACACTATGGGAACAATTTGGCCATTTTCACTTAGGGGTGTACTCACTTTTGTTGCCAGTGGTTTAGACATGAACGCTGTGCACTGAGTTATTTAGAGGGCACACCATTTACACTGTTATGCAAGCTATACACTTACCACTATTAGTGATGAGTGAGTATACTCATTGCTCGGGTGATCTCAGATATTTTGGCGTGCTCAGAAATTTAAGTTTTCATCGCCTCAGCTGCATTATTTTCAACTTCTAGACAGCTTGAATACATGTGTGGAATGCCTGTTGTTAGGGAATTCCACATGTATTAAGCCTGTCTACAAGTCACAAATCATGCAGCTGAGATGACGAAACTAAATCTCGAGCACGCCAAAATACCGGAGATCACCCGAGCAACAATGCTACCGCTCATCACTAACTACTATACATTGTATCAATGTGTCAGATCTTCAGTGTTATCCCAAGAAAGTTAATAAAATATTTACAAAATGTGAGGGTGTACTCACTTTTGTAATATCGTATAAGCATCACCAGCTTGATGAGGTATTGAAATCCACTTTCCTGAAGACGGAAATCTCTTTAACTTATCTTCTGACATCATCTGACATGTCATCAGTGATGATCTGGGACCCCATTAACTCTCAGTATGAAGGATCCACAACATTTTATTGCCTAATTCTAGATTTTCACATGTAATTGAGATGCATATAGATAAAAGCATGATATTCTTAATCAAGGCTATTTGCAAAGTTGCTTCTATTTCTGTACGTGCGTGCACAAAAATGTAAAAAAAAATAAATATTTTTTAACTTTATATACTTATGTGTACAGTAAAGATTGTTAGGATTTAAATTCTACAAAGCGTTCTAAAGCATAAGAAAGGTTCATGAAGTGAATTATCGCACATGACTGGCGTGACCTGTTTTTATTGCGCAGAACTTATGAATAATTGACTTTGTGGAGAAAAATGAAATATGTTGATAAACTAACAGAATATTTTTTAAAAAAAAACGCTCTCTAGAGTTTTTGTTTCCTATCTAAGCTTGTGTTGCCCGTTTAACAACACTGGACGTGCGGCCATCTTGTCAGTCCACACTTCAGGAGCTGTCACAGTCTTAAGCCTCCATCACACGTCCATGTTTTCTGTGAAAAAAAACGGATACCACACGTACCTATTATAAACTATGGTGCTGTGCACATGTCCGTGTTATTAGATGGACGGTGTGTCCATGCAAAACACATGGAGACATGTCCTTTTTTTTTTCCAGGCTGCACGGATGACAAGGGTCAATGCAAGTCTATGGGTCTGCGTAAACACGTACAGCGCACGGATGGCAGCCGTGTACCCTCTGTGTGCTGTCAGTCTTTAACATTGCAAAGTATAGAAGATGCTTTCCTTCTAAAACCATGAAAAACACTGATGGTAAAAACGGACACACCGATGACCACTGATGGTAAAAATGGATATACAGACAGTACATTGATGACTCACTGATGGAAAACACTTAGCATTGTGTGAACAGCGCCCCATACAAGCCTCTATTGTGCAATAACCTACTAACTAACCACCCCCTCCATGGATTGGTAGCGGTGAGTGGTTGTCTCATCAGTATTTTTGCACCAGTGTTACCGCCATCTTAACTACGTGGGTCCGCTGCATCCTGATAGTACATTTGTCTGGATGCCTGGGCTGGTAAATATCGCTGCCTTCTTTCTGCTGGTTTTTGAATTTTTGGAGGATATTCAGTCCTCTTTAAGTTGCTTTGCTTTGTACCATTTTTTCATGTGCATGTTTTAAACGGACCTGTGAAGAAGGCCTGAGGACCACTTTCCAGTTTCCTCTCAGTATTTGGTCAGTATTTTACATCAGTGTTTATAAGCCAAAACCAGGAGTGGTGATAAATCCAGAAGTGGTGACGTGTTTCTATTATACTTTTCCTCTGATTGTTACACTCCCGGTTTTGGCTTACAAATACTGAGGTAAAATACTGACCAAATACTGAACATGTGAACGTGGCCTTATACATTTCCTCTGATTCTTTCCTTTCCTAGTTTCGGCTTACAAATACTGAAGTAAAATACTGACCAAATACAGAACGTGTGAACGTGGCCTGACATTCATTCTCACCCAAGTATTTGTGACCGCTTTCCGCATCATTGCTATCACTCCTTGCCTTTATTTGCACGTTCTCCCCCAGACTTTCGCTGTTAGGGCTCCCTCACACTGGCGAGCAGCATCCGATGATTCTCTCATGTGAGATAACTGAATGCTATATACAAATGACCCTCAGCTCAAACTCTACTGCGAGCATGATCCGAGAATGAGAGAATCACAGCACAAGTGCAGAAGAGACGGAGAAAGCAATTTCTCCATCTCCTCCATTGCCGGTGTCCGTGGTAATCAGACTGCACTGAGATGACAGTAGACTTGTATGGGTGCGCATGATCCAATTATTGAATGCACCTGTATCACGCTGCGGTTGTTTTCTCAATGATCGCAGATCTGCACTGCCCCATAGTATAATATTCGGCCAAGTGCAGTCCGATTTTGAATTGGATTGCACTCACCCAATTTCTACGCTCGTGTGGGCGAGCCCTTACTGCTACTTTACATGACTTTACCCTCCTTCCCTGGCTCCTCGTTCCTCTCAGAGAGGCAGTCCGTCCTCTGTAGACAGGAGCGGCACACAGTTCAAGTACTTTTCACTACTCTGCAACTGACACAGAATGAAGGGAAACCAGTCACTAAATTACATCAGACTTTTAACCCCTGAACTGCTGCAGCGGTAGCCGGATTCAGCACTAATCACAGGCATTCAGAACTCACAATCAAACGGATAGCTGCACTATCAGGCATCTTTAGGGCTAGTGCAGACTACCGTATTTTTGGTCCGAATGCGATCCAACAAAATATCGGATCGCACTCTGACCAATGTCATAATATGGGGCCGTACACATGTCCGAAAAAAATCGCAGCATGCTAAATTTGCATCTGATTATAGGATCGCACTCGGCCATGCAAGTCAGTGGTCCGTGGAAATCATCGGACTGCGCTTGGATGACTTATGTTTCGGTAGCTGAGGAGGACAGGAACAACAGCTGGGCAGCCGAACACCTGAGATATTGGTAACTGATGGGTTGCAGATTCCTAAACTAACGACACAACTAGAGGTAGCCGTGGAGCGTTCCTACGTTGATCCTAGACGCCTCGTCACAGCCTGAGAGATAACTACACCTAAAGGCAGAAAGATGAAAGCTATCTGCCCCGGAGCAGATCCCCAAAGAAAATAAGAAGCCCCCAAACATATAATGGCGGTTAGACAAGATGAAAATACAAACATAAGCAAAAAATAGACTGAGCAAACGCTGGGGCCACAAGCTGACTAAATAGGATAGGACAGGAGAGATTACTTTCTGCAACCCAGAAAACCCTACAAAAATCCAACAATTCTGATTACAAAAATACTGAGATCACACGATGTCGCCTCCCACTAAATCAGATCTCAGTGTAACAAAAACCAAGCCGCAGCCGCTGAAAAAACAGGAAAAAGCAAATGAGCAAATAACAGTGGCTGCAGAAAAACTGTGAGGAGCTCAGGCCCCAGGAGGGGACCTGGCTGACCTCCACAAAAGTGCAGAAAACAATGCAAAAAGCAAGCACAAAAAGAAAAGCAAAAAATATCTTATCTGAAAGCAGGAGATGAAGGCAAGACTCCAGCAAACTTCCAAATGAACCAGGAACCACAATTGAGACAAGAACAATTGATCACCGGCAACTATCATGGGAGGGAACCTCCCTTATATCAGACCAGTCCGTGATTTCAGATTGCCACTCCTCGCTGAAAGGTTCAGTACTGTCTGTAACCACCAGAGGGAGCCTCTGCTCAGAAACCATCTCTAGCACATTCATAACAGATGACATCTGAGTGCGGTCCGATTTCCACTGACAGAACAGAGAAGATGTAGAGTTTTTTTTTCATCTTCTCCTCATCTGAGAAAATCGGATCACACTCTGATCAAACACTGATTCTCTCAGATCAGGGAAAATACTGTTGTGTGTCCCTAGCCATAATAGTATTGGTGTCCTCATATGGGGCATTTAGACCATTGGAGCCGTATAGCACAGTGATCAGAGCTATGTCTAGTTTCCATCACATACTGGAACAAAATAATAATAATTCCCATTTATTGACTGCAAACATAGATCTTGAAAACCATTAAAATGGTTGTCTGATAAAATCAAGTTATTATCACCTATCCACAAGGCAGTGTGAAAAAACCTTTTGATCTGTTGTGGTCCAACCACTAGGAAACCGCACGGATCTGGAGAAGGACGCACTTTTACACCTGTTAAAATGAAGTATCTGTGCGCATGCTCGACCACAGCTCCATTTATTCCCAATGGGATTGTCGGGCTCTGCGCTCAGCAATTTTCGGTAGCTCCATAGAGGTCGGCATCCATCCTGCAGCTCCGTTTTATAACAGGGATAAATGTGGCCGTCAGGGAAAAAAATTTCGAATCTACCGATCGATGCCAGTTCCAACAGTCAGACACCCACCCGCCTGCGGAGAGGTGATAACGGTTCTTCTCCGGACAACCCCTTTAAGAGCCAATATGGAAAGTATATTCGAAAAGTGTTGATCTTTCCATTACAAAAAGGAAAAAACTCTATTTATTGAAATCATAATGCTCCTTGCTATTAATAGGTTCAAAAAGTATTGAACCTCATTTATTAAATGAAAACAATGAAATAAAAAATTGCCCTCGTTACCCATAGCAACCAATCACAACTAAGCTTTAATTTTTCTAGAGCTCTGATTGGTTACAAAAAGGTATTTCTTTTTCATTATTTTACTAAATGAGGCCCGGTCCATTGCTTCATTTACCAAAACTGTCTAAAAGAACAGCAGTCTCTGTTGCTAGTAGCAACCAATCAGAGCACAGCTTTCATTTCTTAAGCTGCCCTGGAAAAATGAAAGCTTCGCTGTGATTGGCTGCTGTGGGCAAAGCCTCAATCTATTTTATTTCTATACATATATTTATATGTTTTCTTATATACTTTCATATTTTGATTGCATCTTCTGTCCCATCTTCATAAATGGGCGCACTTCTGCCGCCACCTGCTCCTCCAGTTATGTTATTTGTTTCAGCATAAAAGATTATATGTTCCAAGGCTTGCAAGGCCCCAAGGACGTGCCGCCGAATGTATTTCCACTTATCAGAGAAAATATAAGGAGATACGGAGCGGGCACACTGTGCTCTTCCTGGGGAGCCAAGTGTAAACTTAAATTAAATGATTCAGTCTGGTGGAAGTAAGAACACTTTGTAAAGTGAAGATTCCCACGATGATCTTTCCCTAAGAACACAATTCAATTTCCTTTCCAAGCTCCCAGGACATAAACACAGATGTTTCTTTACATGCCTCTCACATATTGCATGTCCTTTGGTTTAAAAGCTACACATACAGCTCTGCTACATCGCCGTGGGAATCCACTAAGTGTTTTAATTTATGCTGACTGGAAAAAAAAATGGCGGATACTTTCGAAGCCCGTTCTCAAATGTACGACGGTCCATTGCACGTTGAATGAGGCTGAAAAGCAGAGGATTTTAGGTGATGGCAGTCTGCAACGCATGAGAGGACTAATTGTTATTTCAGGTTATTGGATTTAATTTGTTGTTCTGAAGGAATTGTGATTTGTTTTATTCACCCAAATAGGATTTTTTATAAGCCATAATTAAAGAAGCACTCCTCTTCCCTTCAAAGTTTTAATCCTCTTAATATATTGCAGTCATCAAATTATACAGCACTGTGTACTTACAATTGCTCATTTTGCTCTTCTACCCATAAATTCTTCTCTTTTTCTGCTGTATGTAGAAACAGGAAGTCTCTTGTCCCTGCATTTATCATCCCCCTCTTCCACTCCTGACCCAGCTACTCCCTTCTTCCCCTGCCAGGGACTTTTGCAGTCATGCAGTTAAAATTGACCTCCTGTTTCTACCTAGAGCTTAGAAGGATTCAGCTGGTCAGTTTTTAATCACGTGATGTCATAGACCTAATGGAAAATAGAAGAATTAGCTGGGTAGAAAGGCAAAATGAGCAATTGTAAGTACACAGTGCTACATAATATGATGACTGCCATATATTCATAGAATCATAGAATGTTTGAGTTAGAAGGGACCTCCGGGGTCATCGTGTCCAACCCCCTGCTCAATGCAGGATTCACTAAATGATGTCTGTTCTGTCCAGCCTCTGTTTGAAGACTTGAAGATATTAAGAGGAAATAAATGTTGATGGGAGTACTTCTTTAAATTGGGTAATATCATACTTAGATTTGGCTGTCCAGGAAAATTCTTAGCGTATGTCAGGATAGGTGATAACTTATTGATCTGATGGGGTTTGACTTCTGGGTACTGCACCCATCAGCAGATAAGGCAAGTTTTATTCCGGTAGGGCACAATGTTACCCCTTAATGGATGAAGATATCACCTATCCAGCATAGGTGATTATTACTTATTAATCATAGGGGTCCAACCTCTGGGTTCTGCATTGAACAGGGCACTTTTTTCTTTTTTTTTTTTACCTGTTAGGGCCTGTACACACTTGTGCAAATTTGTTGTATTTTTGTCTCTTTTTTTTTTTCTGTCCAGATTTGTCACAAAACCTGAAGAGGTTCATGATGCGACCAAAGTTTATGAGAATCCTGAATCTCATGCATATCTTGGTTATTTATCTAAATCTACAGTATGTCAATTCTTTCAGCGGTTTTGCTGCAGATTTCACCCATGCCAATGAGTGAGAAAAGTCTGCAACAAAAACGCATGTAAAAACACATCAAAAAACGTGGTAAAAACGCACTTATTTTACGCAGTGTTTTTCCTGCCACGAGATGGAGGAATAGTGCAGACGTTTCTGCACCAAATACTTATCGTGTTGCCGCACGCCCTACTGCCGCTCCATCCATTCCCTATGGGGCTGCCGAGTGCGGTGCTTGGATTTCTCAAACAGCCCAATAGAAAATGAATGTAAAAGCTCTACACATATCGCCCCCTTTAACGCCCCAACTAGTCCTTCTTAACGTGCATCCTCAATATCAGCATATTAGTGATCATATTATAATATCTCATCTCCTTAATGCGGCTAAAATACTTATTGCAAGATACTGGAAGGATACTGATTCCCCCTCTCTTTCAGAATGGATTAATGAATCCAATACCATATAGGCATTAGAAAAAATTCGCTTGATTCACCCCAACCAGGACAGGCTTCGAGAAAGAGCGCATCAGTGGTTTAAATACCAAAATAAGATTAAGCTTTAATCCATGGAATTGTTTTACCAAATATGTTTATGCTATATATAACCATATATGTCTTAGTTTCTACTTTTAAGATAAGGAAATAGAGGCTTTTCTTCTACAGGACTACCACCTCCACCTTTCCCTCATCCCTCTTGCCCTCGCTTGTTCTCCCTCCTGCCTTTTTTTACCTTTCTTTCCTATTCTCGCTCCCTTAAACCTTGCATCTCATAAAGAAAACGAATGTTGATTCTTTTGTGCATCTTTAATGTTATCTTGTCTATGCCAACATTCTTAAATAAAGAATTTACAATAAAAAAAGAAAATGAATGTATCGGAGGTAAGCATCTGACCATTTTCAAACAGGGATAAAAGTGGACCGGTGGAGATAAACATTCCCCAGCGGATTAAAATTCCCCAGCGGTCGTCCCACTCAGTAAGTTATCACCATTCCTGTAGATAGGCGATGATTGATTTCACTGTACATTTGCATTAACTCCATGTTCTTGCAGGAGACTATGTATTAGAAAATCAAAGCTCTGGCTACTTTATATACCATGTATATATTATAATTCTTAATCCTATATACTAAGTAAAAAGCCACATTCGCTTGGGACTACACAAGCTCCTTTAACGTGTAGAATAGATCATTCGCCATAACTGTAGCTATTATTAAGGATTTCTGTCTGTGCAATAAAACACATAATGACAACTGATGTTTTAGGAATTACAGTCTTAGAATAGTTAATATGATGGATCACGTCTTCCCAGATATCATTGATGGCGTTCCTACAAATATACGTACAGCAAAAATGTATTCATCACTTCCCCACCGATACAGATTTCCCGATATTCCAGCATCCGATGAGTGGTCCTATTGTTAGATTAGCAGGAAATTGCTTTATATCTTCAGAAACATGTCTATAAGTTTTTGTGGCATATCCAAGATGATCTGTAAAGATCAGAACATGAAAATGAATCTGTCACATCAAATATCCTGGCACTTCTCCGGCTCTAGTGTTGGCGAGTCACCGGTGTGTCATGACTTGTGTACTGAGGTGATATATATGAGGCATATCTTGGTAAATGAGAATACGGCTTCTGTTCTAGTTTAGATGAGGTAGTTTATGGCTATAGATCAGAAACCAATTTGTTCTAGAATGACTAAGACTAGAGCATTGTTTCCCATTGACTTATCACCTACTGAAATAACCTTATTTCACTTACAATATGAAATACTGCTCGGTTTCGTATTATTTATAGTGCTGATTAATCATATGACTCGAGGGGACATTGGGGTTGTATTTTCTCATGTGGATGAGAGGATTTTGTTAAACTGGGATGGTTAAAGGCTTATGAATATGCTTTATTGCAAAATGTTCATTTTCTTTGAATGAACTGATAAAATATATACCCATCAGATAGCAGGCATGACTCAAAGAATACATCTTCACCACAATCCAGAGTCAGGAACTTCACGGTTACACGTGACGATACATTATTCCTGTTACATGTTGCACTAGACCAGTAAATCATGATGGGAACCTCCATCTTCCCTTCATGCGAGGACCTCATTGGCTGAGGTGCATCGCTACAACTTTTCACAAATATTCTCAAAGTCCATTTAAGGTGGTCCACACGCTCCTTGGTGTGCCATTGCAACTTCAATTCCCTGTTGGAGAAAATGTGTCCCAGCCTGGCCGTCTCTTCTCCTCTATGACTCTCCGGTCTGGCTACACTTTTTCATCTTTTATAGTGTTGCTTTACACCCCCACCTGCTTGAGATAAAGAATCATCCTGCCACTTAGTCCTTGTTTACATCAGAATGTGCTATTCAGGTATGGTGTCCCTTCTTTGGACACAACACCCTTATCAATGCAGGTCTGCCAACATTGGTACCATAGGTCCTTCCCTTTTCAGCACTTTTCCCTATCTGCTCACAAACAGGAACCTGCATTTCCAATGCGCACTTAACTCCTCCTCTCATGGGCTCACCCCAATAGTTAACCCTATCTGCCGGTCAGCTAAGTGCTGCCGGCCACAGAGTAGAGGAAACAACATTTAAAACAGCCCAAAGCATTATAGAATCATGAGATTTTCAAGGAGATGGTATATAGTTGATATATAGTTTTATTTAAATTAATACTGATTCTATACTTAGGAGTCCAGTGGGGCGGTCCTAATTAGTGGGTGACAGCCTTCCTCATATCAGTATACAAATAGAGATAGCTTCTGCCCAATGTTCTCATAAATATAGGAGAGGTTTAAAATCATTATTTTATCCAGCATTTTGGATTATCCAGTATGTCAAATCATTGATGATTCAGATACTAAAGTTTTTAAAATATATAAAGAATTTGTATTATCACTTTTTAGAAAACAGAAAAAAGAGAGGAAATCCATGTTCAACTTCTGCATCAGTAAGTTTTTTGGTTGTGCACAAGCTTACTTTATCTTGACAAATTATTGCATACCAACATTAGCCCCGGTTGGATATTGGGAAGATTGTAATAATACAAGTCTCTCAATTAGAGTTGAGCGATACTTTCCGATATCCTAAAGTATCGGAATCGGAATGGTATCGCCGATATCACTAAAATATCGGCGATATACCGATACCGGAAGTCCCATGTAAGTCTATGGGAACAAAATATCGCAACTAAAAAAACCCCATTCTTTCCTTGTAAACACTAAATATACACACATAGAATACATATATATATATATACATGTCATTGTGACATATATATATACATATATGTATAGTTTATACACTTCTACATAGTAAAATATCCTCTGATTCAATTGCCGGGTAAAGCCGGCTTCAGTGAAAAGACAGAAGCACCCGACATGAAATGACACTTGGTGTACATAGGGTTAACCATGTCTTTTCATGTCCTTTGCTATCTAATTTGCACAAACAATTAAATCAGTCTATGTGTGCAAAATTTCACACCTGTAGGGGTTAATTAAAGGTGTAAATTCGTTGTAAAAAAAACGGACTTTTTTGCTACGAATTTACACCTTTAATTAACCCCTACAGGTGTGAAATTTTGCACACATAGACTGATTTAATTGTTTGTGCAAATTAGATAGCAAAGGACATGAAAAGACATGGTTAACCCTATGTACACCAAGTGTCATTTCATGTCGGGTTCTGCATTTTCACAAAAGCCGGCAATTGAATTAGCGGCTATTATACTATGTAGAAGTGTATGAACTACAAATATAAAATATATATTATATATATATATGTGTCACAAATTCAATGACATGTATATATATATATGAGGTGTAAAATTGCTGAAAAAAAATGCGTGGGCTCCCGCCCTATTTTCGCAACCAGACAGACAAAGCCAGTGAGTGGGGGCAGATAATAATAGCCCAGAGAGGGACCATTATTTTTGCCCCCCCCCGGCTACTAACATCTGCCCCCAGACACCCCAGGAAAGACAAATCTATAATTAGATTCGCCCTTTCTGGCACTTTGCCCGTCTATTCCCATTGCCCTGTAGCGGTGGCGAATGGGTTAATATGGGGTTATAGCCACCTTGCTATTGAAAGGTGACCTTAAGCCAGGTTAATAATTGAGAGCTGTCAATTAGACAACTATCAATTATTAATCCTATTGCATGAAATAAAAATAAAACACACACACTTTAATTAAAAATCATTTTAATGAAATAAAGACACATGTTTTTGACCATCTTTTATTTTACTGCAAAAACCATTTCCTGTAATAAAAATAAAATAAAAAAGCAAAATTATTCTTACCTATCCCATGCACAGTCAGGTCCCACGGTGTAATCCTTCAGAAAGGGTTAATGTTTACTGCAGGGACCGCAGCTAATGCTGCAGCCTCACAGTAAACCCCAAATGAATGAGTTCCTCTCCTGCCTGACAAGAGAGTAAAGGCTGGGTGTCACATAACGATACACCAGCGATCCCGACAACGATATGCACTTGTCAGGATCGCTGGTGTATCGCTACATGATCGCTGCTGAGCTGCCAAACAGGCAGCTCAGGCAGCGATCTGGGACAGCGACACTGCGGGTAACATCGCTTAAGGGCCCGTCTCACATAGCGATATCGCTACCGAGATCGCTGCTGAGTCACTAGTTTTGTGACGCAGCAGCGAGCTCACCAGCGATATCGCTGTGTGTGACATTCAGCGACGATCAGCCCCCCTGCCGGGTATCGCTGATCGTCGCAGAAATGTCAGGACCTTTTTTTGATCGCTGGTCTCCCGCTGACAGGCACGCATCGCTGCGTGTGACAGGCGGGAGACCAGCTATCCGCTGGTAACCAAGGTACACAGCGGGTTTCCAGGCACCGCGCAGCGCTTGGAAACCCGCTGTGTACCTTGGATACCAGCTCCCTGCATCAGGGCGCTGGTATCCAAGGTACACAGCGGGTTTCTAGGCACAGCCCCGCGCCTGGAAACCCGCTGTGTACCTTGGTTACCAGCGGATCGCTGGTCTCCCGCCTGTCACACGCAGCGATGTGTGCCTGTCAGCGGGAAACCAGCGATCAAAAAAAGGTCCTGACATTTCAGCGACGATCAGCGATACCCGGCAGGGGGGCTGATCGTCGCTGAATGTCACACACAGCGATATCGCTGGTGAGCTCGCTGCTGCGTCACAAAACTAGTGACTCAGCAGCGATCTCGGTAGCGATATCGCTATGTAAGACGGGCCCTTAAGTGGAAAGCTTAATTGATTGCTTTCCACTTTCACTTCAGGTCAGCCAGGGACACAATCAGTGACGTCAGAGGGAACTGATTAACAAAAATAGGGGTTCCCTTCGAAAAAAAAATGGCGTGGGGTCCCCCCTATTTTTGTTAACCAGCCAGATGAAGCAGACCGCTGAGGCCTGGATTTTCAGGCTGTTAAGGAGCCAAGATCCATGGACCTTGCCAGCCTGATAATACTAGGCCACAGCAGTCTGCATATCTTGGCTGATTAACAAAAATAGGGGATCCCCTCGAAAAAAATTGGCGTGGGGTCCCCCCTATTTTTGTTAACCAGCCAGATGAAGCAGACCGCTGAGGCCTGGATTTTCAGGCTGTTAAGGAGCCAAGATCCATGGACCTTGCCAGCCTGATAATACCAGCCACAGCAGTCTGCATATCTTGGCTGATTAACAAAAATAGGGATCCCCTCGAAAAAAATTGCGTGGGGTCCCCCCTATTTTGTTAACCAGCCAGATGAAGCAGACCGCTGAGGCCTGGTTTTTCAGGCTGTAAGGATCCAATATCCATGGACTTGCCAGCCTGATAATACCAGGCCACAGCAGTCTGCTTAGCTTGGCTGGTTAACAAAAATAGGGGATCCCCTCGAAAAAAAACGGCGTAGGGGTCCCCCTATTTTTGTTAACCAGCCAAGTAAAATGCAGACTGCTGCGGCCTGGTATTAAAAGACTGTCAAGGCCCATGGATTTTGGCCCTCAACAGCCTGATAATACCAGGCTACAGCAGCCCCACATTTGGCGCATCAAAAGATGTGCCAATTGTGGCACTTTACCCGGCTCTTCCCACTTGCCCTGTAGCGGTGGCAAGCGGGGTAATAAGGGGTTAATGTCACCGTTGATTGCACGGTGACAATAAGCCCGGTTAATAATGGAGAGGTGTCAATAAGACACCAATCCATTATTAATCCCAAAGTTATTAAATGTGTAAAAAAAAAACACAGCAAGAAAAAAGTATTTTAATGAAATAAAAGAGACAACACAGTTTTCATTTCTTTTATTGTACTCTCATTCCTGCGACGCCATCGATCTCCTGTAAAAAAAGAAAAAAAAAACAAACCAACAGTATACCACCTGTCCGACGCAGTCCATAACGACAGTCCCACGACGATCCAACTCTGCTACATCGCAATGACAGGCAGAGCCTGTCATCACAACGCAGCACAGCTGATTACCTGCTTCCCGGCGGTGACGTCATCGGACTGACTGCTTTACGGCCGGGATTACCCAGCAGTCACTGCAGTTATCGCGAGATACTGCATGTGACCGCCGGGGAAAGAAGATTGCGGCCATCAAGCAGTCCAGGACGTGACCGCCGGAGATCTTCTGCCAGGTAAGTGCCGCTGACTCCTGACAGACCCGACAGACGGACACTGACAGTGACAGTGACAATCCCGATTCCGGTATCCGATATGACGAAAATATCGGAACTCGGAATCGGAATTCCGATACAGCCAATATCGGCCGATACCCGATATTTGCAGTATCGGAATGCTCAACCCTACTCTCAATACATATTTGGCCAATAATGGATGAACGCTCAGTCATTTTTATTGCTGTTCGGATCATTAGGTGTCTTCTTCCTATTTTTTTCTACATTGTTCCAAATGCTTTTAAAGGGCTATAATATGAAGATATGTTACGTAAATGACCCAGAAAAAAATATATACATTACATACGTACAAAAGTATATTAGAAGGATGGTGACAAAAGCACAATATTTTGACTTTTTTTGACGACCTATTGATCTATTTAATGACAGTAACGTTCCAGATACAGGTGGTAAATATACACTGCTAATGCAATGAGAACAGAGTCCTAAAGACAGAATATTTTTATTTGATTCCTAAATAAGAATAAAGAGACTTTCAATGCAGTATCAGACTACAGTGTGTTTGTAGTCTGTCGCCATGGTGACACATATCAATTGACCTAAAGGGGTCGTCCGATCTGTTGCTAAAATTCTGCAGACTTCTGAATCCTCACAGCGTGTGCACATCATGAAGTCATGATTCTCTGGTGCTGGAAACGAGAACAGGTGGTCATTGTGACCGAAAGTATGCGATTTGTATATTTCTAGCCACATTCCGACTAGACGTGCGAGGCTTTCCTCGATAAAAGTGAATTTTGACTATTAGCAAAAGCCCTCTAAAGAGGTTGTGTGGCCTTAGGGTACAAGTCTTAAGTCACTCTATGCCAGGAACGGTCAGTCATGTGACAAATATGTGCTTTGCATACTTTAGGCCACATTGCAATGAGTCTTGTCCAGGTTTGCTCAAAATACTTCCAATGAGCAAAGCCGCGCACTTTAGTTGGCTTGTTACCACATGTGTGCAAATCACATAATTGTGGTCATGCGCCCGGAGAATCTTCACAGCTCATGGTGCGCACAATGTGAGGATTCACAGGTCTGCAGTCTCGTACAGGGAGTGCAGACTTGTAGCCTTTAAGGCTGTAATGTCATTGTCATGAATAGATAGATAAATAGTAGATAAGATGGGATGAGCTCAACCCCCAGAAGAAGCCCATGCGAAATAAGCGTTGAGTTTGTGAGGAGTACACTTCACATAAGGGTCATATTTATTATTATTTTTTGCCAGGGAATTATCCATTACTGCCCACTTTTTACATCTTTTGCTGTGTATATCTCCTCTTTTGAGCCAGCTGCTTCTTTGATTTTTTCTAGATAGATAGATAGATATAGATAGATATGGATAGATAGATAAATAGATACAATAAAAAATAAGCAACACTCCAGTTTAACAAAGGAAAAAAGAACCATTAACAGCAATGTGGCGAAGAAACTTTTTAGTTACACAGAACCTTTCTTAAGCCTAGATAGAAAGATATATAGATAACAGATATATAGACAGATAGACAATTGATAGACGATTGATAGACGATTGATAGATAGACGATTGATAGATAGAAGATAGATAGTTAGATAGATAGATTGATAGAAGATAGATAGATAGATATAGATAGATAGAATAGATAGATAGATAGATAATAGAATGCAAAACTGAATTTGTTGTTAGCACTTGATACAACAATGCAATAAGTTATAATATGTAAAGTTATGTTGGACTCTATATAATCTCAAAGAAAACACAGCTCCAATCAGACAGATTACAAATTCCGCTCTGTCACAACAGTAGATTGTAAATATACAGATTTTCTTTTTACATTCAGGAAAGAAAAGGTTAAAGACAGCAAGCATCTTCATTCTCAAGGGCAAGCCTTCATAAGAGCCTGATCCTCATTGATTCCTTGAGCTTGTACCAGTCTGGATTTTTGATGTTGTGCATTCCTAATCCCCCCAGGTAACACTATCATTAGTTCACATCCTGCACACATCCACGCTGCAGCTGGGCTGACTGATGTGAAGTGGCAGAGTGTGCGGCTTTAATAACGTGCAATTTTATCCACTTTGCATGTTTACCCCGTATCCAATTTGCTTTGATTGCATGTAGAGAACCAACATGGAAGACATAAATAAAACATACACAGAGCCGTTTCCTGACCCAATACACATTGATGTTCTCATTATTTTATGGCAGCACATGCAGATCTCTGAAGTTTATGGCCGGTAAATTATGGGCCTGGCCAGCAATACAGAACTAAATTGCACAGTACAGTCATTGTGCTGCTTAATGATGAGGTTGTCCGCTCAGCTCGATCCCCTGCCGTCTACTTCTGCTTTGTGCTTTTTGCAAAGTATGGACATGATAAACACGGCTCGAGTGTGTTGGGCTCAGGTTAATATAGTTCTGCTTTATTATTTCTTAAGTTTAACAACTACCTTTATTTTTGGCTCTATATATCCTGAGATGAGTGCTGATGACCTGAGATAACCAAAACCCCATGATTTTGCAATACTCTGTTGGGAGATATTTGTGCTGAATGTGTCTGGTTGTAATGTGAATTGCAGCTTTTCAATAGTTTTGCTAGCATGTGGTCATAATTCCACATTTGTGGAAAGGTAAGCATAGGCCCATCTGCATATAGAGGAAATGAAGACCCATACCCTTATGGTGGACCCCACTAGTGCAGGCATATGCCATCATGCTCTTCCGTTATGAGAAAGTGTCAAATAGAGCTCCCTTGTGGGTAGAAAGAGAAGAAAAATCCACTAACTGTTTCCTCTACATTTATGTGGAGTCATTGCTGTCATTGCATAAAGGCAAAAACAAGGAAATGTATATTTGCTAAATGTCCAAGATTTACCTAGACTTCATTCTTATGGGTAACGTCATGCCTTAAAAGTGATAAAGGGGTTTAAATAGGTTTGTTGGAAGTTGTAAAGGTCTTCAACCTATTCGGATCAATGATCACTGAAGAGGCAGTGTTGACACCGGAAATCTATTGGAGAATAGCTATAGTGAAAGCAACAATGAAGTCACTGGACAAGGTCTTCAAATCAATGAACACTTCACTGGCTATGAAGTCACGGCTTTTACATAGTTTGGTCTTTCTGTGGTAACATATGGATGTGAAACCTGGATGATGAAGAAACAAGACAGAAGAAGAATTGACGCCTTTGAAATATGTTGCTGGAGGAGAATGTTATCAATACCATGGATGGCAAGAAGAACAAAAATCAATAATGGAACAAATCAAGCTAGTCATGTTATGTGAAGCAAGGATCACCAAGCTACGAGTTGTCAACTTTGGACACATCATACAAACAGAGAAATCACTGGAGAAGGACATCATGGTCGGAAGAATAGAAGGAACAAGGTGAAGGAAAAGGTTAACAACCTGATGATTTGATACTATCAAGATAATGACAAAGAAGACCCTGGTGGTCCTATCTAGACTTGCACAAGATCGATCTTCTTACAGACTGTTCATCCGCCATGGATCGAGATTGAGCTGAAGGCTTTTAAAAATAAATATATATTTATGGGTCTGTTAAATTGACTAGAGCATACCACCAATCTTGATATTTGAAGCCATTGGAAAACAGACACAGTAGAGTAAACCATGATCAGATGATCAGGGGGCACCTGTGCTAGAACATTATATAGACCTCCTTGCCTGCAAAACCACCATGCAGCTGCTGAGGTTGCAGCCAGGACTGTGCCCAAGATGTCCAAACTATGGTTGACCATTCAGTTGTATGCTCTTAGTATACAAAATAAGTAAAAAAAAAAAGTTTCTAACATTAGAGAAGTACGGTAACTTTAAAGTAACAAAAAAAGACAGTGGAAGGTCTTAAATTCTACACCAAGGCAAACGATCTGGCACAAGGTCCAAGTCATTTTTAAATTAATTTTGTAGAAATGTTCGATAGCTTATATTGAGTTAACAGGTCCATGTTATGGACAATACAATTATAGGTAACCAAGCCAAGAGTGACAATAATGAAAGATTTTATCCAAGACTTACATTGCCGTTCTGCCAATTTACTGGCAATCCTGCTGGAACTTTATATGACATCTGATGCATTGATGAATAGAAACTACCGACGATCGTTCCTACTTTCAAGTTAGACAATAGCCAATGTCTCCACAGTCCTCATTCACCGCACTATTAAGGTAAAACGTCTTAATACATACAGCAGATGTTTAATAGGAAATATAAAAGAACAGTGAGACGTTTTAATGATGCTTGTCACAAAAAAAATGGTATTTAACTTCGTTCTCTATAAGGCAGAACATTAAAATTGGAAAATGTGAGAATTCAGAATAAAACTATAATGGTAAAATGAGATGTATAATAGACAACTGCTCAATGCAAATAACAGTACAGGAATAGATTAAATATATGTCAGTATTTTACACCCCAAAAATACTACTCACAGAGGGGCTACTCCATAACAATTTATCACAGTGTTTAAGATCTGTTTGCTGTCATTATAGGAGCCTTCAATGTTCAGTTGTAGAGCGTGTGACCGTCCTGGACTGGTGATGAGAAGGTTTGGAAGGAAGATTTTTGATCCCATGAGAAGTGAAGCTTTGCTTCTCGTTACTCAGCTGTGCAGTGATCTTGGTCAGAGTTGTGTTGTAGTTGGTTCCCCCAAATGATTCTGTGCAGAAGGAACTGTGAAGGAACTGATGCAAAATGTCATCCACTTCATGTTTTTTTTCATCTTCACAGGGGCATTGCCAATAATCCACTGCAGCACTGAAGCATTGAAGAAAATTTGCAATCAAAATTATTCAGCCTCTTACAAATTTCTGTTCATTAGGGCTCGTTCACATGACCGTATTTTCGGTGCAACTGGAATCAATGTTATTCAATGGCACAGTGCAAATGAGGTTTGTTTTTCACTGACCAAATCTGCCCGAGAAAGAAAAAAAATCACATTTTGCACTAGTTTCTTTCATAAATGCATTCAAGTCTATGGGTGCGTACAAACCCCACCCCCACCCCCCCCACAGTTTAACTGTCATGAATGTGCCACATTCTACTGGGACCTGAGATAGAAGATCGTGGTGATTAGCTGAATACAGGTCCTACTTAAATCCTCACTGTCATTTATGAGTTGACAGGTTTCTTGTGGCTTGGAAACAGTTTAGAGTTCCTGGTGGTTTATTGGCAGTGCTCCATTATATAAACCTGTGTCTGGCTTCCCTCCATGCCAGCAATAGAATTTTCATTCTGTTCTCGGCTGCATTGGAGAAGGTGTTTCAGGAAAGTCACGCTAGTTGCCTTGAAATTATGGCATGCGGTTTGTTGTGAATACCTCTTCCTTCCTCTCATTGGTGTTCCTCCGTGTTGTTCTTGTGACCCATTACTGTGCACCCATCTTCTGTTTGTATTTTATCCTGTGTGCCTGTCATTTGATTGTGCCTTGTTTTGCTCCTGTCTGTTCAGCCAGTGTTACCCCTTATACCCATACCCCTTCCCTCACTGGGGGGGAAAGGTGGAAGCTGCACAGAATTTCATAGCAGCACAGTGAGGTACAAGAATTGGGCATCTCCACCTTCAGTAACCCCAAGGTTAGGGATAGACTAGAGCTTCCTTAGATTAGGGACAGTAAAGGATCCCTCTTCCCTGGAATTCCTACGGTCACCGCATGACAATAACATTCCATTTTTGCAAATACACTGCAATTCTGTAGCAGAGGAAACTCTAAATCGTCTTGTAATTGATTATGTAAGTCTCACTAGGTGAGATGGATCCTCAAAGTCCAAGGTCCGGGTGGGTACAAGGGCCATGGGCGTCGGTGCAGCAGGCAGTTGAGGCACATGGGAAAAAGGTATCAGAGGCCCTGGACATCACAGACAGCAGAGGTCCTGGAGAGCCCAGACAGATAGTAGAGGTCTTGGAGACCCCAGACAGGTAGTAGAGGTCCTGCAGACCCCAGACAAGTAGTAGAGGTCTTGGAGACCCCAGACAGGTAGTAGAGGTCCTGGAGACCCCAGACAGGTAGTAGAGGTCCTGGAGACCCCAGACAGGTAGCAGAGGTTCTAGAGACTCGAGAGAGGTAGCAGAGGTCCTGGAGACCGCAGACAGGTAGCATAGGTTTTGAAGACCGCAGACAGGTACTGAGCAGGTTGTTAGGCACAGACAAACTAAGAGTCTTAATACCAAAACTCGGATGTGTGTCTTGGTTGGTTATACATAGGCCCAAGTAGATGATCACATGGGTGCACACTGGGCTACTTGCAAAGCCTGACGTGGAGCATCAGAAAGTTTAGAGGACCGGGCTGAAGGGAGCAGAGCCCGGATTGGTGTGTAACAAATTAATAAATGCTGCTTTAAAAATAAACAGACTGCACATGGATGACAAGGAGAAAAAAATTGTTCCATTTTTTCTTTGTGAAATTTTGAACGATTTTTTAAATGGCCATGTGAACCTACCCTTAGCAACCTTTACAAACTTTCTGCTGTTTGCAACAAACCAATGAAACAAGAACAATTTACCGTAAATCGCTCAAACAAATAATATAATAAGGCGTATCTCCAAATTAAACACAGTTAGCACTTTTACTGACTGTAGCAGTCTTAGAATTATTCAACCCCATTATGATTAAGCATCTATAATACTTTCACCCTTTGGCTGTTATGACCTGCTGCAATCTTGATGCATAGCCAGGTACCAGCTTGCAGTTGCGTTTCGAAACAATCTTAAAGCCATTGCTCAAGGGCATAGGCCTCCCCTAGTTCACTAACATTCTTACATTTGCCTCTCGCGACCACTTTCTATGTGGTCCTTGTTTCTCTGTCGGGTATGGAGAGAAAAAAAAGGCACGTAAGGCAATATGTTACTTTGTGTGAGATGAGCACCAAATTAGGCTTCATCTATAGTGATAGAAAGCGTCGCTTTGGCTTTGGGCACAAAGAAGGAGAAGTACAATAAAGTCATGATAGATATGTGCTGTAAATATCAACCAAAGCAATGTATTTCACTGGTTTCTGAAAGTAGAATCTCAGTTATTCTGATCACAGGTCTAAACTGCATGTAAGAATATGTTGGCACAACGTGACACTTGATTTATATATTGCCGTCTATTCCTCCGGGTACGACTTCGCTAGTTCAGAAACGTGCTATAAATATTATAAACCTGCCTATGTACAAGACTGCAATAAAATGAGTAATATCCTCACATCTGCTTTAATATTCATTCTCCATGTTGACATTTAAAGTCGGCGTCTCCATCTCACACGTATAATATAATACAGTATTAAAGATGCCTGCTTACAGCCCAATTTTACCAATGATAATCATTTTCAAGATTTCATGTTGACGCTGACCTTTCACTACCAATCCCAGATTGCATCTCACATACTAGTATATCATCAGCTTCTAGTGTGCGGCTTCTCAGCACACAGGTTACTGAACTTCCTTATTTTTATGTCCTGGTATTATAATGCCTCGCCAGATTAAAGAAGTAGATTTGGGTTAGAAAAACACACGTTTCTAATCCAGAAATAGCGCCACTCTTCTTCACGGCTGCGTCGGTTACTGCACCTTAGCTCCAGTCACTCCGCAATTGATTTGTGGGTTCTATTTTTATAGAATTCATTGTGGCAATTAGATTTTTCAAGTGTGATAACAACATTTTATATGTTTTTACTTAAGTAATGAAAAAAATATTCTGAAATTCAGAAAAATAAAATTTCGCTTGTGTCACCATTTTTCAAGACCTGTCATTTTTTGATGAATAGAGTTGTGTGAGGGGCTGTTTTTTTGTGTGTGGTGAGTTGACATTTTTATTGCTACCATTTTGGGTTAGAAAATACATTTCGATTGCTTCATATTGCATTTTTTTTGTAGTGTTGTGGTGACCAACAAATTGCAATTCTGACGTTTTGATTTTTTTTTCTCTTTACAGTTTTTACCCATCGGGTTAATAATTTTACATGTTGATAGATCAGACTTTTATGGATTAGGCCATACCAAATATGCCATTTTTTAATACCTTTATCTTTAATGGTGGAAAAGAGGTTTGACTTGAATTTTTATGTTTTTTAATTTTTTTTTAATATATCTTTTTTCTACTTTATTTGTTATTTCTCTTAGGAGACTTGAACCTGCGATCATCTTGATGCCGTATATAGTTAGAAAAATCACTGTCTTCTATGAATGCCAGCTAGAGGCTGGTCATCACAGAAGCACCGTAATGGGGTCTTCAGCAGATCCCCGGTAGTCTTGACAAACCACGATTGCAACGCCGTGGATCCAATGGGCACTTAGAACGTTTGACATACTGTGTCAGCATTCTTAATTCTGCAAACAATATTAATATAAAATAATAATTATAGCTCATATTACTGTTAATATTGAGCAGAATTAATTTCAGCCTACTGGTTTGGCACTCAACAACAGTCACGGTCTCTCATATGGCAACTCGGGAAAATTAATTGTTCACCCCTGTCCTACCATATAAAATGCTGCAATGCAGACTTACTTAAAGTAACTTAAAAGTCACTAAACAAGAAAGCAGAAGATCTTAAAATCTATTCCAAGGACGATGATCTTTCAAAAAAAGTCCAAGTCCTTTATATAATTCTTTTCGACAAAACCTCCAATAGTTTATATTAAGGTGACAGGTTCATGTTAAGTACAATGCAATTATAGGTAACTAAGCCAAGAGTGACAATAAGGAAAGATTATATCCATGAATTACATCGCCATTCTGCCAATCAATGCGCAATCCTGCTGGAACTTTCTATGACATCTGATGCATAGAAGAATAGAAACTACTGACAACCAATCCTTCTTTCAAGTTAGACGAAAGCCAATGTCTCCGCAGTCCTCATTCACCGCACTATCTGTTAAGGTAAAACTTCTTAATAGATACAGCAGATGTTTAAGAGGAAATATAAAGGTTTTAATGATCTCTGTAAAAAAAAGATATTTAACTTCGTTCTCTATAAAACAGAACATTAAAGTCATACAAGAGAATTCCAAAAACTGCTAATGATAATACAAGATGGATGATGGTGGATGACTGCTGCTCAGGGCAAATAGTGGTCCAAGCCTACCAAAATGTTTACGTGTGAACTATAAACTCCAAAAATACAACAAAAAAAAAAGAAGTTATGCAATTTAATAATTTACTTTATATAACACGATATCAAGATATTTAGGATTGAAGATTTATTTATACAATTCCCTCATATATTATTGAAGATACTGTACAACAATATGTATTACCTACTGACAAGCATAGGAGGAAAAGGGAGGATTCAATTCAGCAAGACCATCCAGATAAAGAATATGTTTATAAGATCATGGTAAAAGAATTAAAAAAAAACTGATGCGCTTCTGGCGCAACAGCAGCACCCTTATTCATAGGATCCTATGAGTAAGGGCGCTATTGTGCCACAAACGCGTCAGGTTTCTTTTAACATGATCTAATAAACTTATGTTTTACCTGGATGGTCTTGTTGAATTGAATCTTCCCTTTTCCTCCATTATGGCTGTGTTCGCCAGCAGAATTGGCACCCTCCAGTGATATCCTGCAACCTCAGGCCAGTCTAAGACGCTGCATAGAGGCTCCCAGCCCTAACTCCCTCTCTCCTATTGACAAGTATAATGCAATGTGTGTCATCTTAACACCTGTACAGTTGGTGCATTCAGTGGTGAATCTCTGGCACCAGACATCTTGAAGACCCCCAACTACTGTCTAGAAAAGGCAAAAGCCTTGACCATATATCACAGTCCATCATGTATACAGAGGAGTCCTTTCTTACCTCTTCTTCCAACATATCCCGAGATAAGTGGTGCAATATTACCAGCTTTAAAAATATATATATGTGGCCGCAATATTCTGTCAGAAGAATATTTATGCTAAATGTGTCTAAGTGCGACCACCCAGTGCTTATTGAGTACACGTCCATCTAATTGTAGGCCTTAAAGGTAACCTGACAGCTGATACATTCCACGGGCAGCATGTATGAGAAACTCGCTATATGACTTCAGCCATGTTTGACTCTAAAATGCTGGGATTTCGGAGAAAAACATACCCTAAAAGCAACCGTTGACCAAGCCACACTGGAGACTAGTTGAAAAGTCTGGTCCATGTCAGGTTCTCCTTGACTGCTGCCAGTGATTCTCAGTTCTCTCCCTATACACGCACACAGAGAAACCTGGCACTCAAGGGAGGTAGGTGGAGAGACCCTCCTTCCCGACAAGTCTCCCGTACCTCTTGGTCCATGGTGGGTAAACATTACAGATCATACAGCCACGGCGTGATACATGCTGCCTGTGGATCGGGTACCATGAATCAGCTGGCAGGTTACCTTTCATCAAATTCAAGAAAAGATGAGAGGACACATCTGTAGCTCAATGGTGGCACCATGAGAGGAAGTAGATAGTTTCTACACCCAATAAATGGCCTTAATTGTAGTAAAAGTAACAATAGTACTGGAAGTAAAGCAGGTACTGTTTTAATTGGTTTGGCTTTAGTGTGGATCTGCACGGCAACTTTGGCTGAAACTGAGATCCTGCTGACAAACATTGCTGTATGATATCACAGCTTAATAACAGTGAATGGGGTTGCATTGCCACACCTGATTTATCGCGACAAGAAAGTGTTAAAAAATCGTGCCGATTCTGACTTTTTGCTGCATACTTGTCATACTATCCTGCGCTTTGCCATGCGACTCCATTCACTATGCATTATGCCGTGACGAAGCACCGACATACAATGATCTTAGGCCATTTGATTTGAGTCATGGTCATGGTCACAGCCTTGTGAGAAAATTATCAACTATCCACAGAGTAAGTAATAGATGTACGATTGTTGAAATCCAGGGACCTGAGAAAAGGAGTTTGTTGTGTTGAATGAATCCGTAATCCGCATGGGTGATCACCACTTCATCCTCTACCTATGGGATTGTTGGAGATTACTGGGTGCTGAATAGTAGGGTGGTCATGCTCTGAAAATATCATGCTTTGCTATTTAAAGCTTAAAAAATAAAGTTATCAATACCCCACCCAGCAATACTGGCTTTGTTTTATAAGCACTTCAAGGCTCATTCTAGCTGAGAGATAGAATGTGAATTTATAGTCACACTAAAAAGTCATTTACTTGGATTTTATACTTAGATTAGAACTAAACTACTGAAATTCATCTTTTGCCTTTTGCCTGTTCATGCAGATTTTTTTGCCAGGGTGCAGCTGTGTGATCATAAAACCACATAATTCCGCATCTTCTTAGCTACAGAGTTCATTTTCTGCATCGGAGTGCAATAAAGAACTTTAAAAGTCAACTGTTTTTCCTTTTTTTTTTTTTAAAGAGAAATTAAATCCTGCCGCTTAATTTTCAATTTCTATGTGTGTTCATGGTTCATCTTAATTTGTAACCCCCATCTTGTTTCCTTCCATTATAATTATCAGAAGCATTTGTTACAGAAGATTAAGTAAACTGTGCGGATTGCATTAAATCGGCCCTGCTTGAGACATGGGTCTTGAAGGATTTTGTGCCCATCAATCTTCCTTCCTTATAAGGCTCCTCTCATGTAACAGTTGGTATAATAAAACTGTGCAATTAGTTGCAGTCAATAAAAATATTTAATCTCTACTTTGTTTGAAAACAACTTTATTAAATAACTGGCGCCGATGAAATATAACCCCTGAGGAAGGCATGCTGAAATATGAATCTCATTAGTAATGCATCACTTGTTAAGTGTATCAAAAATTCTATAGCAAGACATTTTAAGTTTATGGAGATTTATCATTCAATCATTTCTTTGAGTTGATACCTAATTAGCAACATAGACTTTGGCAATTGGCACCAGGTTTTTCATTATTGTTTAATGAAGGTTTGTATTTAACAATGAGTCATCGCGTTAACTATACTCATTGTCAATGAGTAATTAGACTGAAATAATGATTATACGTTTGGCTCACAGTTCTAGGTGGGATATGTTCAAAATAAGGAGAATAGGCATCTATATAAATGACATCATTTGATGGTATGATATAAATGGTGAACTGCTACCAGTGAAAACTTTTCCAACCAAATTCAAAATGTGCTCATAGAATGTAGTATCATAGTAAAATTCCCAAAAATTGGCAACATTGGGATCTATGAGTTGACAAGATTTTTGAATAAATGTACCTGCTCCAATGCAGAGCCCAGTGATCTTCAGCAAAATGGTGCAGTGGTGGCGCATGCACAGGTTGATATCCGATGGTCTTCAGCAAAATGATGCCGATGGCTGTGCATGCACAGATTGAGATCTCGGCTTGTCATTGAGCCGAGATCTCAATCTACGCATGCACCATTATGTTGAAGACCACTGTAAGATGAATGTGTGCAAGCGCCACCAGTGGCAAGTGCAGTGCTAGTGCAAACTTTTAAAAAACAGACTGCGGCAGAGCCAAAAACCCTGCCCACGGTACCGCCCCAAAGTCCCACCCCGATGCACAAAAAGGACATTGCTGCTCAGTCCACTCATCTCTAAGTGCAACGTGACTCTACAACCCTCACCAAAAAGTGAATGTGGCCTACAAGAGACCTCTACTCTGTAGCGTACAGTGGTACGGAAAGTATTCAGCCTCCTTTAAATTTTTCACTCTTTGTTTCATTGCAGCCATTTAGTAAATTCAAAAAAGTTTATTTTTTTCTCTATTAATGTACACTCTGCACCCCATCTTGACTGAAAAAAACAGAAATATAGAAATTTTTGCAAATTTATTAAAAATGAAAAACTGAAATATCACATGGTCATAAGCATTCAGACCCTTTGTTCAGACACTCATATTTAAGTCACATGCTGTCCATTTCCTTGTGATCCTCCTCGAGATGGTTCTACTCCTTCATTGGAGTCCATCTGTGTTTAATTAAACTGATATGACTTGATTTGTAAAGGCGCACACCTGTCTATATAAGACCTCACAGTGCATGTCAGACCAAATGAGAATCATGAGGTCAAAGGAACTGGCCAAGGAGCTCAGAGACAGAATTGTGGCAAGGCACAGATCTGGCCAAGGTTACAAAAGAATTTCTGCAGCACTCAAGGTTCCTAAGAGCACAGTGGCCTCCATTATCACTAAATAGAAGAAGTTTGGGACCAACAGAAGTCTTCCTAGACCTGGCCGTCCAGCCAAACTGAGCAATCGTGGGAGAAGAGCCTTAGTGACATAGGTAAAGAAGAACCCCAAGATCACTGTGGCTGAGCTCCACAGATGCAGAAGGGAGATGGGAGAAAGTTCCACAAAGTCAACTATCACTACAGCCCTCCACCAGTCGGGCCTTTATGGCAGAGTAACCCGACGGAAGCTTCTCCTCAGTGCCAGACATATAAAAGCCCGTATAGAGTTTGCTAAAAAACACATGAAGGACTCCCAGACTATGAGAAATAAGATTCTCTGGTCTGATTAGATGAAGATAGAACTTTTTGGCAATAATTCTAAGCGGTATATGTGGAGAAAACCAGGCACTGCTCATCACCTGCCCAATACAATCCCAACAGTGAAACTGGTGTGGCAGCATCATGCTATGGGGGTGTTTTTCAGCTGCAGAGACAGGATGACTGGTTGCAATTGAAGGAAACATGAATGCGGTCAAGTACAGAGATATCCGGATGAAAATCTCTTCCAGAGTGCTCTGGACCTCAGACTTGGCTGAAGATTCACCTTCAAACAAGACAGTGACCCCAAGCACACAGCTAAAATAACAAAGGAGTGGCTTCAGAACAACTCTGTGACCATTCTTGACTGGCCCAGCCAGAGCCGTGACCTAAACACAATTGAGCATCTCTGGAGAGACCTGAAAATGGCTGTCCACCAACGTTCACCATCCAACCTGACAGAACTGGAGAGGATCTGCAAGGAAGAATGGCAGAGGATCCCCAAATCCAGGTGTGAAAAACTTGTTGCATCATTCCCAAGAAGAATCATGGCTGTACTAGCTCAAAAGGAGCTTCTACTCAATACTGAGCAAAGGGTCTGAATACTTATGACCATGTGATATTTCAGTTTTTCTTTTTTAAGAAATTTGCAAAAATTTCTACATTTCTGGGTTTTTTCAGTAAAGATGGGGTGCAGAGTGTACATTAATGAGAAAAAAATGAACAATTTTTAATTTACCAAATGGCTGCAATGAAATAAAGAGTGAAAAATTTAAAGGGGTCTGAATACTTTCTGTACCCACTGTATGTGCCAGGGGTTGCTCTTTGTGAGAACATCCAGCTGCCAACAATGATGAGATGTTAAGCATAAGAAAGCGGATTATTTTTTTACCATACTGAAGAACAGAACATTTGCAAGTATATACTATATACCATTAATTTCAGAAGAAAAAATGTCTTTTTTTTGTTTTCTTAGACTTATCTTATAATGAATAACTCTCAGGGATGAATACTGCGTCCAGCCTTGAAACAGTGAATACTATGGTATTATCTATTATAAATGTAATTAAATTATCAATATTTCATAGCGATATATGTTCCGCTAGGTACATAAAAAATCCCCCAGGAGCTCAAACACAAAAGCACTAAGTGCAGCAAAAGTGCTGATAAAAATTCATAAACTATTACTGCCCAGATGCCTTATCTCATTGTCCATGAATAATAATGAATTTCTGATCGGTACATTTACATTCATCAAGGAAAGTTATATTTCCTCCTGACAACTTTAAAAAGAATATAATAAAGATTTGGAGCTGGCACTATCGCTAAAGTTCCCAATCAGTTCAAGGGGATAATAATATAACATTATTGTTTTAGATTTCACATAGAGATAGACAAATATAGCAAAAGACCCACTGTAGGAGCTTTACATGGGCCTGTTGCTTTACAATTAGCATGGGATACCCCTTATGTTTCTCTAACAATCCATCAAAAATTAAAGGCTTATTCCTAATATTACATGTCATTACATATCCATAGGAAAATGCTTACTTGCTAATCGGTGGGTTTCTGACCACTGGGACTACCAGAGATAGTGGAGATAGCTTGGCTTTCTCAAATTGTCTCCCTTAGGCAGTGAATGTAGCTATACCATGCATGGTTGCGTTCCCAGTGGTCAGACACCTACCAATTAGCAGGTTGCCACTATTACTGACCTGTTGGTCCTCAAGCTGCTACTGTTCTCTCTTAGGACTTTTTTTACTCTGCTGCATCTTAATTGTGAATCTCCTGACATACACCGCACTGCTGCGCAGCTTGGCTTTGCTACAATGCTGCAAGCGAGTCTCCTGACATACCCAGCTCTGTTGTACCACTGAAATCTGCTACATAGCTACAAGTGAGCCTCTGGGAATACAAAAGGTCTGCTCTGCTACACAGCTTGGCTCTGTTACATTGCTACAAGAGAATCAATTGACATATCCACTTCTGCTGTCCCGCTGGGCTCTGCTATATCATACAATATTACTATTAAAGGAATAGAAGAATCCAGGATTTCTATAAACAGAAAAATAGTGAGGAAACACTTAGTTAACATAAATGAATTCAAGTCTCCATGTCCAGATGAATTACACCCCAGAATACTGAAGGAGATAGCAGTAGAAATTTTTGAACCACTCTCCATAATCTTTGAAAATTCTTGGAGAACAGGAGAAGTCCCAGAAGACTGGAGAAGAGCAAATGTTGTTCCTGTCTTCAAAAAGGGGAAGAAGGTGGACCCAGGGAACTACAGGCTGGTGAGTCTGACATCTATACCAGGAAAGATCTTTGAACAATTTATTAAACAACATGTATGTAAGTACCTGGATAAGAATGAAGTGATTAAACAGAGTCAGCATGGGTTTGCAACTAATAAGTCATGTTAGACTAATTTAATTTCCTTCTATGACAGAATCACTGACTGGGTGGATCAGGAAAATGCTGTAGATATATTATATCTTGACTTCAGCAAAGCATTTGACAAAGTATCTCACACAATCCTTATTGAAAAAATGACTAATTATGGAATGGACAAGGCAACTGTTAGGTGGATTCATAACTGGCTTAGTGATCGGACCCAAAGAGTGGTAGTAAATGGCTGCACATCGAGTTGGAAGAATGTATCAAGTGAGGTACCACAAGGCTCTGTTTTGGGCCCTGTATTGTTCAACATCTTTATCAATGATTTAGATGAAGGAATTGAGGGTAAACTGATTAAATTTGCTGATGACACAAAGCTAGGAGGGATAGCTAATACTAGAGAAGAGAGAGAGAGGATTCAAAAAGATATAAATAAACTGGAGCAGTGGGCAGCAACTAACAGAATGGTTTTTAACAGGGAAAAATGCAAAGTACTTCATCTGGGAAATAAAAATGAAAAAAGCGTATACAGAATGGGAGGAATAAGGCTAAGCAACAGCACATGTGAAAAAGACTTGGTTATACTAATAGATCACAGACTGAACATGAGTCAACAGTGTGATGCAGCAGCAAAAAAGGCAAATACAATTCTGGGATGTATTAACAGAAGCATACAGTCTAGATCACGTGAAGTCATTATTGCCCTCTACTCCTCTTTGGTCAGACCTCATCTGGAATACTGTGTCCAGTTTTGGGCACCACATTTTAAAAAAGACATCAACAAACTGGAGCAAGTTCAGAGAAGAGCGACCAGAATGGTGTTCAGTCTGCAAACCATGTCCTATGAGGAACGGTTACAGGATTTGGGAATGTTTAGCTTGCAAAAAAGAAGACTGAGAGGTGACTTAATAGCTGTATACAAATATCTCAAGGGCTGTCACATTGTAGAAGGATTATCTTTATTCTCATTTGCACACGGAAAGACTAGAAGCAATGGGATGAAACTGAATGGGAGGAGACACATTAGATATTAGAAAAAACTTTTTGACAGTGAGGTGATCAATAGTGGAACAGGCTGCCTCGAGAGGTGGTGAGTTCTCCTTCAATGGAAGTCTTCAAACAGAGGCTGGACAGACATCTGTCTGGGATGATTTAGTGAATCCTGCTTTGAGCAGGGGGTTGGACCAGATGACCCAGGAGGTCCCTTCCAACTCTACCATTCTATGATTCTACTACTTCATTGAATCTCCCACTCAGGTTATTCACTACAACCTCCTTTCCTCCAGCAGTCTGACAGCCTTTACAGCCTACATTAATTCTACAAATTCATCTCACTGCATCAACGTCAACACTTGTGCACACCCAGAGGCATGGCTTTGAGAATCCGCCTCACCAGGCAATCTATAAGATCACCTTTCAACTTGTAATGTTGGGAATAACTCTTGAAGAGCCATTAAATTCATTAAAGGGCATCTGTCAGCATGGTCTTGCTATGTAATCTGAGAGCAGCATGATGTAGGGGCAAAGACTCTGATTCCAGAGATGTGTCACTTACTAGGCTGTGTGTTGTGTCAATAAAATAAGTGTTTTATGAGCAGGAGAGTATCACTACAGGTCTAGATGTCTCATGCCTGCTAGTCCTCCTGCTCTGTGTAACCCTGCCGCCACCTCTGATTAGCAGCTTTCTCTCAATATTAGTGTACAGGAAGCTGCCAATCAGTGATGTGGGTGGGGTTATACACTGCTAGATCTGCAGCAGAGAAATCAGTGATTTAATCAAAATGACAGCAGACCAACAAGTGATCCATCACTGGAATCAGTGTATTTGCCTCTACATCATATTACTGTCAAATTACATAGCAAAATACTGACAAATTCCCTTTAAATAATTTGATTACATACAGTATAAAAGACTGCAGGAAGCTGCGTTAAAGATTGCACTAACCCCCCTCCACATCTTAGTCCCTTAAATTCTAGGTCTCTGTGCCACTCCACACTTTGTTTGTCCAAGTAAATGGTAACATTCATTGTTTACTACTTGAAAAACAAAATCAGCGCTCCAAAATGTTGTCTACACCAAATTTATCTAGATCTTATAGACCTTTATTGAGTTTGGCATGGAATTAATAGCAATACTAGGGAATATTAGCCCTGATTGAGGGGAATCAACTTTGTTTCAAGTATGTGATGCTCATTCAAACTCATCTGTGGTAAGTAACAGCTGTGGGTAATAAGAAAACCACACCTGAAACCAGATAAAAAGGGGAGAAGCTGACTTAATCTTTGCATTGTGTGTCTGTCTGTGCCACACTAAGCATGGAGGACAGAAAGAGGAGAAAAGAACTGTCCGAGGACTTTAGAACCAAAATTGATGAAAACTATCATCAATCTCAAGGATATAAGTCCATCACCAGAGATCTTGATGTTCCTTTATCCATGGTACACAACATAGTCAAGACGTTTACAACCCATGGCACTGCAACTAAACTCCCAGGACGTGGACAGCAGAGAAAAATTGATGAAAGGTTGCAATGCAGGATAGTCCAGATGGTGGATAAGCAGCTCCAATCAAGTTCCAAAGAAATTCAAGCTGTCCTGCAGGTTCAGGGTGCATCAGTGTCAGTGCGAACTATCCTTTGACATTTCAATTAAATGGAACACCATGGCAGGAGACCCAGGAGGACCCACCGCTGACACAGAGACATAAAAAAGAGAGACTGCTGTTTGCCAAAATGTACATGAGTTAAAAATCATTCTGGGAATGAGTCTTGTGGACAGATGACACCAAAATAGAGCTTTTTGGAAAAGCACATCATTCTGTTTACCGAAAATGGAATGAGGCCTACAAAGAAAAGAACACACTACCTACAGTCAAATATGGTGGAGGTTTTGGGGTTGTTTTATTGTCTCTGGCACTGGGTGCTTTGGCTATGTGTAAGGGATCATGAAATCTGAAGATTACCCGAGGATTTTGGGTCGCAATGTAGTGCCCAGTGTCAGAAAGTTGGGTTTGTGTCCTGGGTCATCAGTCTTCCAGCGGGACAATGATCCCAAACATACTTAAAGAAGCCTCCAGAAATGCATGGAAACAAAGCTCTGGAGTGTCCTGACTCCTGAGGTGACCAGCAATGAGGTCGAATGTAAATCCCACAGAAAACCTGCGGAGAGATCTTAAAATTGCTGCAGGGAGAAGGCACCTTCAAATGAGAGACCTGAAGCAGTTTGCAAAAGAAGAGTGGTCCAAAACTCCAGCTGAGCGGTGTAAGAAGCTTGTTGATGGTTATAGGAAGCGATTGATTGCAGTAATTTATTGCAAAAGAGTGTGCAACCAAATATTAAGTTGAGGGTGTCAACAATTTTGTCCAGTCCATTTTTGGGGTTTTGTGTGAAATTATGTCCAATTTGCCTTTCTCTCTCAGTTTTTTTGTGTTGCTCCAATACACACAAAGGAAAAAAACCTGTGTATAACAAAACGTGTAATTGTAATCATTTTCTGGGAAAAATACTTCATTTTCTAAAACAATTTCAAGGGTGCCAACACTTTTGACCATGACTGTATACGTCCAGTACATGAGAATTTGATGATAAATGAGATATTGAGACAACCCATTAATAGTCCAACCAATTCTTTGGTAAATTCTATAAAATAGTAAAATTATAGAAAAATGTTAATCCTCAGTGACACTAAAATAGTTATCAATATTTCCCAAAAAAAACAAGCAAAATCCAGTTTAAGTCGGAATGTCTGCTATGCGGACATGTGACGCTGGATTCCCAGACACTTGTTCATTTGAATTGTTCTAGACAATGTGCCTAAACTACAAATCATTAACACTTCATTACTGATGACAGCCGGCTGTCTCGCCTCAGTGTGCGAAGCCAGTGTGTTGTCAAGAGATTGTCAAAATCACAGATATTTTTTTTTCAGCTATTCTGTCCTCTGATAAGAGGACACTTCTTTTTATGGTTACTTTTCATTATCTTAAATGTATAATTAAAATTAAAAATTTTAGCAAAGCAACCATCACTTTTTGACAGTTGCAAACTAAAGAGTCACAAACTTTAAAACGTACAAGACTTTGATATATTGGATTATACCAAACCGTTAAGATGCCCTTACACAAGTTATAGATATAAGCTTTCTTACTTCTAAGCTGTGCACTCTGTAAATGATAGAGCTAGAAAATACCACATTCTGCATACATGCATGTATTTGGGCTAACCGACCTCATGGATAAGTTATTTTAACTTTTTACTTTCCAAACTACTAAGTTTAGAGGAAACACTTGCTGTTGGACAAATTCTTGTTCACTTGACAGCTATCGCTCACCTCTCCCTCATATACTAGGTCGGCCAGAGAACTCATTTGTTTTCAATGTGGAGAGGGAAGAAAGCATTCGGTATTGACTTATCTCCTTTAGGAACAAAAGGGTCGGGCAACGAAATTGACATAACTGTATCCTTACCTCCATCTGTAAGGAAGAACTGGAAGCTGCCATACACTTTAGGAAATCTCACCAAAGTAGGTAGGTTTAACTGATGTTGTTAATCTAATATACATATATACAGTATATATCTTTATTGAAAAGTATATTAAAACATAATAAAATGAAACCTCAGGAAACCCGACGCGTTTCTGGTGTATTAGACACCCTTATTCATAGAAAAAACTGGTAGTATTCGTATTATCCGTCTCTTCAATTTGTCATCAATTTTCCATGTCACGGGAGGTTGTCTATAGTCCCATAGACCTTAAACTTCTGAATAATATGTGCAACTGTAGTAACAAGAACATCAAGCTGTCTGGAGATGGTCTTATAGCCTTTACCTTTAACATGTTTATGTAGAATTTTATTCCTAATCCCCCTGAGACAACTCTCTTCTTAGCTTTCTTTGGTCCATGTTCAGTGTGGTACCCAACATGATACCAAACAGCACAGTGACTACTTTTCACTCTTTAAATAGGCAGACGCATGTGATACTAATTACAGGGCACACCATATTTTAACATTTTCTTATAGTCAAATTTTTACCCATCATTTCAAGATGTGGCACCATTTTTTCCAGGTCATTTTCGTTATCTTATTATTTTTTTTTTCTGTCAAACCACAATTCAAAAGCAATTTCTGATTTTCATTAGTTGATATTCAATTTAAACTGAAAATTGCTTTTGTTAGTTTCAAGTTATTTCAGTGACCATTGTGGGTTTTTCTTACTTTAACAGAAGAATATGTTCATCTCTATGTGAATTGTAAGAAAGGGGGAAAAAATTCCGCTATTTTTAATCCTCCAAAAAAGTGAAAAACACATTGAGGTTTCTCACATAATCTCATTAAAATGTACGGTACTCAGGTTGACAATATATTTTGTCAGAGCGCCCTTGATTAGTAATCTTGTGAAAATGAAGTTGGTCTTGCAAAGAATTTGATTGGACAGTGGCAGATTGTGTAAGGGCATGCCTTTTTGACAAGCAAAACGATGACACCTAATGGTCAAGTTATTCATACATTTCCGCGTCCTCTAGAATTATTTCATGGGCAATGTAGATATTTACTCGAACTGACCCCTCCAAGCTCCTTTGTAGGACAACATTACATTAGAGTATGTTTACATCACATTTTGACCATACAGCTGACATATCTTATGCACATTCAGATAGATTTGGTGAACTTGTATTTTTTCCAGTGTAGACAATAATCAAGGATGAAAACAAAAAACATTAACAACCCAAATCTCTCTCCAGATGGTTTTATACAATACAGTATATCAGTGTAGTAGAAATGTATCAGCCAGGAGACCAGGCTGTTCATCTAAGAGGATTGTCTAGACGGGAAACAATAGTAGTTAACACTCTGCTGTTTGGAGTATTTGCTTCGTACAGGATTTTCAGCTTCTGTTATGTTGCCGTTCTTGGACATCCAAACACAAAGATCTTAAAATGGCAAAAAAATTAAAATGCAAAGTAAATTAAAAAGTTGCTAGATTTTCTACATACTTGATCTATACTCATGCCACTGGCGAACATGAACATCATTGATGGCACAGCTATGCTTTTTTCTTACTACCTATATACAATATTCCCTTACTGAGGTTGTTGCTGATGCACCGTTTCTTATATAAGTGATCATAAATAGAGTTAAGCAAATTTTTCAAAATTCGGTTCCGATTCTGATCGGCGGCGAATATTGTATTTATTGTAATGTCATTGGAGTCAATGGGAGAAGAAAAGAACGAATATGTTCGGAATCGATCATCAAACATAAATTCGGCATGAATAGGGTGCCAATATGGCACAAATATGGCAAATTCAGATTCGGTGACTGATTCTGAACATTTTTGCTCAACTCTAATCATAAACATGGCCATTAAAAAACATTTTGATCAAAACATTTATCCTAATATATAGCAATTATCATATTATATGGCACTGTGTACTTACAATTGCTCATTTTGCCCTTCTACCCAGTCAATTCTTCTCTTTTCCATTAGGTCCATGAGATCACATGATTAAAAACAGACTAGATGAATCTTTATGTAAAAAAAGGTAGTATTTTTTTCTGCATGAGTTGTTATTAGAACTACAATTCTACATCACTGTAAAGTACCTGCAAGGTTGGAGGAGCGGAGCAGCTAGGTCAGGAGTGGAAGAGGGGGTGGAGCTGGGCTGCCAGGGACTTTGCAGTGACATCAAATTGTAGTTCTAATAATGACTCATGCAGGGAAAAAATACTACTTTTCTTACTTAAAGATTCATCTAGTCTGTTTTTAATCATGTGATCTCATAGACCTAATGGAAAAGAGAAGAATTGACTGGGTAGAAGGGCAAAATGAACAATTGTAAGTACACAGTGCTATATAATATCATGACTGCAATATAGTAAAAGGATACAAACATTGATGGGAGAAGTACTTCTTTAACTGAATGACTATGAGATGTGATATTAGTGTGTGCACTCAACAATGCCATAAGTATGTAACAACACATTGCCCCTGTAATATATCCTGGAATCCCGTGTTATGTTTCGGTAGCTGAGGAGAGCAGGCAAAAACGGCAATACACCAGAGAGGTTGGAATCTATTGGATTGCAGTACCCTGACTAACCACCACAACTAAAGGCAGCCGTGGAGCGTTCCTACATTGGTCCTAGACGCCTCGTCACAGCCTGAGAGATTTACTACACCTAAAGATAGAAAGAGGAAAGCTATCTGCCCCGGAGCAGATCCCCAAAGAACAAAGGAAGCCCCCAAACATGTAATGGCGATTAGACAAGAGGAAATACAGACACAGACAGAAAATAGTATGAGCAAACGCTGGGGCCCAATCTGCCTAGACAGAAAAGGATAGAAAGGATACTCACTGCAATCCAAAAAAAACCTAAAAAATGCCAACGCTACTGATTGCAAAAACACTTGAGATCACACGACCTCTACCACCTAAATCAGTTCTCTGGTGTAACAAAACTAAGCCGCAGCTACTGAAAAAACTGGAAAAGGCAAATGAACAAATAACAATGGCTCCAGAGGAACTGAGAGGAGCCCAAGCCCCCCGGGGGGGGGGGGGGGAAAGAACCTGGCTAACCTCACAGAAATGCAGAGAAATATGCAAATGATAAGCACAAAAACAAAAACAGAAAATATCTTATCTGAAAGCAGAAGAAGAGGCAAGACTCAGCAAGCTTCCAAGTGAACCAGGAACCACAGTTGAGACAAGAACAATTGATCACCGGCAACCATGATGGGAGGGAACCTCTCTTATATCAAGCCAGTCTGTGAATCCTGATTGCCAATCCTCATTGAATGGTTCAGTACTGTTAGTAACCACCAGAGGGAGCTTCTGCTCAGAATTCATTTCCAAAACATTCACAACAATCCCGTACATGGCACATTGTATGTTGTCCTCATATCCATGAGGTGTGAAAGCATTGTTAACATTTCTACACTAAAGCATTCACCTGTTACTTGCTTTCTTGAGTCAACTTTCCAGAGGGAGATATTATAATTGGTAATTAATGAGATTAACGTGATGTGAATGTAGCCGTGAAGAACGCTACATCTGTAAATATTCCATTAGCCTCAAGATCACTATGGTTATACAGTATAAGATGTGAGATGATACAACCGATGACTACTAAATACAGAAAATTAAATATAAATTGAAAAGGTGACCATCGAAGACAATCACCGATCTAACAAGGAAGACACAATGGTGCTGCTTAGTGCACGACATTCTATTACAAGGTACTATTGAGGCTGCTCTCCATGGTGCTGGAAGACGATGGATATTTTCAGGGTGTTTTTTTGATCTGTTTTACAATGTGGTTTCTTTAAAAGTGTTGGCTTCTACAGCGTCAGTGTATGTAAATACTTAGCTGACTGCAGAATGAGTTAACAGTAGAAAAGTAGTGGATCTGATGAGATCGGAATTCGCCAATTCGATGGAATTTTATGCGAAATTTAATTTGTAACAAATTCACTCTCTGGGAATTGAATGTCCGTTATTATGATTTGCATATTAAATGTAAGATGTAAAAAGAAAAATAATGCTAATACTACTCACCTTGTTACTCATCATCGCTGCTCACTCTCCCCTTTTTGCAGCACGGTGGCTCAGTGGCTAGCACTGTTGCTTTGCAGCGCTGCGGTCCTGGGTTTAAATCCCACCAAGGACAACATCTGCAAGGAGTTTGTATGTTCTCTCCGTGTTTGTGTGGGTTTCCTCCACGTTCCCCGAGTTTCTCCCACATTTCAAAGACATATCAATAGGGAATGTAGATTGTGATCCCCAATGGGGACAGTGATGATAATGTCTGTAAAGTGCTGTGGAATGTCATCGTGCTATATAAGTAAGCATAATAATAATAAATAATCCCCTGTGCGGTCCTCAGCAGCACCTCTTCCTACCGCTGGGGTGCAATGAAAGCCAAGGCATCATCACACCAGGCCAAAACTTCCAGCCACGACTCGGCCCAGGATATCACTGCACATGTTCAATCCTAGTCAAAAGTCTAAAATCCCAGCCTAAAATGCACTGTAAAGTCGTGGTGCACAAAACCACGTCGCATGCACATACATGTCGTGCACTCTAGGCCAGGACTTCTGGCCGTGGGCCAATGAATGCGCAGTGACATCCATGGCTTAGTCATGGCTGGAAGTAGTGTGAATATATCTACGGGTTTCAGAGTTGGTTAATAATAAGAAAAGGCGCCAAAGACCATATGGGGAAGAGTGAGCAGCAGCTGGGGAGGTATTTGTTTGTTTTTTAACATCTTGTCGGCCCTTTATGGTTCAGTAAAATGGCAGCCAGCTTGCCACCATTTTGCTGGATTCATGAGGAGCGATACTGTATTTTTCCATTGTATTTTTTGCTGAAACTACGTCATTTAGTTGTCCAAGCAAACTGTATTTGATTTTATGAGACTATGTTTTGGATGTGTTTATATATATATATATATATATACATATATATATATATATACATTATATATATGTATATATATGTATATATATATATATAATATATATAGTACAGACCAAAAGTTTGGACACACCTCATTTAAAGATTTTTCTGTATTTTCATGACTATGAAAATTGTACATTCACACTAAAGGCATCAAAACTATGAATTAACACATGTGGAATTATATACTTAACAAAAAAGTGTGTAACAACTGAAATTATGTCTTATATTCTAGGTTCTTCAAAGTAGCCACCGTTTGCTTTGATGACTGCTTTGCACACTCTTGGCATTCTCTTGATGAGCTTCAAGAGGTAGTCACCGGAAATGGTCTTCCAACAATCTTGAAGGAGTTCCCAGAGATGCTTAGCACTTGTTGGCCCTTTTGCCTTCACTCTGCGGTCGAGTTCACCCCAAACCATCTCGATTGGGTTCAGGTCTGGTGACTGTGGAGGCCAGGTCATCTGGCGTAGCACCCCATCACTCTCCTTCTTGGTCAAATAGCCCTTACACAGCCTGGAGGTGTGTTTGGGGTCATTGTCCTGTTGAAAAATAAATGATGGTCCAACTAAACGCAAACCGGATGGAATAGCATGCTGCTGCAAGATGCTGTGATAGCCATGCTGGTTCAGTATGCCTTCAATTTTGAATAAATCCCTAACAGTGTCACCAGCAAAGCACCCCCACACCATCACACCACCTCCCCCATGCTTCACGGTGGGAACCAGGCATGTAGAGTCCATCCGTTCACCTTTTCTGTGTCGCACAAAGACACGGTGGTTGGAACCAAAGATCTCAAATTTGGACTCATCAGACCAAAGCACAGATTTCCACTGGTCTAATGTCCATTCCTTGTGTTCTTTAGCCCAAACAAGTCTCTACTGCTTGTTGCCTGTCCTTAGCAGTGGTTTCCTAGCTTCTATTTTACCTTGAAGGCCTGCTGCACAAAGTTTCCTCTTAACAGTTGTTGTAAAGAAGTGTTTGCTGCTTGAACTCTGTGTGGCATTGACCTGGTCTCTAATCTGAGCTGCTGTAAACCTGCGATTTCTGAGGCTGGTGACTCGGATAAACTTATCCTCAGAAGCAGAGGTGACTCTTGGTCTTCCTTTCCTGGGGCGGTCCTCATGTGAGCCAGTTTCTTTGTAGCGCTTGATGCTTTTTGCAACTGCACTTGGGGACACTTTCAAAGTTTTCCCAATTTTTCGGACTGACTGACCTTCATTTCTTAAAGTAATGATGGCCACTCATTTTTCTTTACTTAGCTGCTTTTTCTTGCATAATACAAATTCTAACAGTCTATTCAGTAGGACTATCAGCTGTGTATCCACCAGACTTCTGTACAACACAACTGATGGTCCCAACCCCATTTATAAGGCAAGAAATCCCACTTATTAAACCTGACAGGGCACACCTGTGAAGTGAAAACCATTCCCGGTGACTACCTCTTGAAGCTCATCAAGAGAATGCCAAGAGTGTGCAAAGCAGTCATCAAAGCAAAAGGTGGCTACTTTGAAGAACCTAGAATATAAGACATAATTTCAGTTGTTTCATACTTTTTTGTTAAGTATATAATTCCACATGTGTTAATTCATAGTTTTGATGCCTTCAGTGTGAATGTACAATTTTCATAGTCATGAAAATACAGAAAAATCTTTAAATGAGGTGTGCCCAAACTTTTGGTCTGTACTGTGTATATACAGTACAGACCAAAAGTTTGGACACACCTTTTCATTCAACGATTTTTCTGTATTTTCATGACTGTGAAAATTGTAGAATCACGCTGAAGGCATCAAAACTATGAATTAACACATGTGGAATTATATACTTAACAAAAAAGTATGAAACAACTGAAAATATGTCTTATATTCTAGGTTCTTCAAAGTAACCACCTTTTGCTTTAATTACTGCTTTGCACGCAGAAAAGGTGAACGGATGGACTGTACATGCCTGGTTCCCACCGTGAAGCATGGAGGAGGTGGTGTGATGGTGTGGGGGTGTTTTGCTGGTGACACTGTTGGGGATTGAAGGCATACTGAACCAGCATGGCTACCACAGCATATTGCAGCAGCATGCTATTCCATCCGATTTGCATTTAGTTGGACCATCATTTATTTTTAACAGGGCAATGACCCCAAACACACCTCCAGACTGTGTAAGGGCTATTTGACCAAGCAGGAGAGTGTTGGGGTTCTGCGCCAGAAGACCTGGCCTCCACAGTCACCAGACCTGAACCCAATCGAGATGGTTTGGGGTGAGCTGGACCGCTCACCGCTTCAATTTTGAATAATCCCCAACAGTGTCACCAGCAAAGCACCCCCACACCATCACACCACCTCCTCCATGCTTCACGGTGGGAACCAGGCATGTAGAGTCCATCCGTTCACCTTTTCTGCGTGCAAAGCAGTAATCAAAGCAAAAGGCTGCTACTTTGAAGAACTTAGAATATAAGACATATTTTCAGTTGTTTCACACTTTTTTGTAAAGTATAATGTATAATTCCACATGTGTTAATTCATAGTTTTGATGCCTTCAGTGTGATTCTACAATTTTCATAGCCATGAAAATACAGAAAAATCTTTGAATGAGAAGGTATGTCCAAACTTTTGGTCTGTACTGTTATATATATATATATATATGTATATATATATATACATATATATATATATATATATATATATATATAAATATGTGTATTCTTTTGCGTGTATTCTTTGTTATTTCAGCAAGTTGTATTATTATCCTTTTAGCTATTGTGTTATTGTGAGTGAATCCATTTATCTTGCATCTTTCAATCCATTATAAAAGAAATCTCATGAATACCCCAAAAATTGAAAGAAATTATAAAAAAGCAGTTAATAAGCATAAAAAATACTCCCTACATAACAAACCCACTAGGATAAGCCTGGCAATGAACCTAAGGAGGCAATGCTTGACACAAAATGCAAGGAACACAAAAGAGAATCCCTGTGTCAAGCATTGCCCCCTCAGTCCAGCCGCATAAAATAATGGCTTTGATATGCCTTTAGTGTTCCTTTAAAACACAGAAAACCTTCTAGCTCCAGAGCTAAGAAAAAACATATTACAGTATGCATAATCGGTGATAGTGCGCTTAATGAATGGAGTCCATAAAGATCTTGGTGATTTTGAAGCATTGATTTAATCAGGTTAGTATGAGCACGTTTGATGGGCTAAATGCTCTCCATTACTTCTTTTTATTATTTTTTATTAATGTGTTTGAAGCATGGTCCATAAAACATCTGACCCAGTGCCAATGTAAGTTACTGATAAGACTATCAGAAAACCATTATTCCCTCCACAAACCTCAATTTCCAGTTAACAGCTGTAGATAGAATTTGACTGCTCATAAAGTAAGACCACTGGGAAATCCTTATATCAATCCATTGTCAAGGAGATTGTGGCAGAGACAGATTTTTTATATACTTTTAACCTTCTCTTACTTTAAGTGTAAAGTAAGTGATCCGATCAGAATGATGAGACGGCAGTTCAGGACTCAACACTACACTTTCGGAAAGAGAAGATTGTAAGATTCATGACTTCTTCTTGCTCTAGCTTAACAAGAAGTAGTAATTCACTTGTTTTTACGCTTTATCCCTTGTATTTTTTTTTTCTTTTAGAACATCTATCCCTAAACAAATGTATCGTATATAAAATGTGTCTTCTTTAATATTCGCATCTGAAATTACTGGTTTCTAGGACATTTGGAGGTCCTGCAGATGTTGGGTTAAAAAGATCCACATCTGAATTTGGGGGACAGAAGACTCAAATATTAGGAAGATTCAGGTGATGAAGATATGCAAGATCACATTTTTTAGCTGAAGAAATTATGTGATCACAGTAAAGAAATGGTGCACACACTATCTATTAACCATTTTTTAGATCAGTTGTATCTATTAAGTCGCGATGATGGTCAAAAACATCACATTAAATAGTTTTCCTGTTCATAAGCAATGAATAAATACACTTCTACAATTTGCTACTTGTTTAAGGGAAAGTATCACGTTTTACATTTCAGTATTAAAAATACCTATTCAAACAGTGTGGTAGATTTATTAATACCGTCTCAAATTTAGACAGCTTAGAAGTAGACTAGATGCACCAATAATGGAGCTTGCTGGATGACAAATTTGGCTCATCTCTAGACACCTCTGTCTAAATTTTAATCACTTCTTTGATGGATAATTTAAACAAGTGGCCTGCGTCTTGCTGGAGATCCCGGCGGAGCAGGGGAGATGACAGCTCCTCTGCTCCTGTCCTGGGTGGCGCACATTCGCGTCTGATAAATGCAAATGCAATTGAGAGCTGAGAGGGAGCGACGGCCGGGGCACTGGACAGAGAGAGGGGAAAGCAGGGTCAGTGATGGACATTGCTCATCTCCATACCTGCGCACCGGTCGTCAATGTGCTGTATGTCTGCGGCTGCAGGAAGATGTCGGTTGACCGCAGACATTTAGCTTTTTTTTTTTTCAAAGTGTGCCCCCCTTGGGTAGGCAGGAGGTAGCACCTACTCTGCCTACCATTTGTCCCAGCCTTGGTGATCATGGTATAAGACCTGCAGAAATATTTGAATAATAAAGTTGTTTTTCAGGAAAGAAATAGCACATATAACCCAGAAGACCACCAACGACTAATTCTTTATTTTGCATTGGCTGCACTTGTTTCGCCGGGAGCTGGGTAACAGCAGGTGTGAATTCTCTGCTGGGATAGGCTTTTCATCACATTGTCTCATTACACAGCACAAAACATACAGCAATGATCCTGCTGTCTGCCTCTGGATTATGTCTCCCAGTATGGTCTGTACAAAGCAAATGCTTTTTTCCAAAGGTCAGAGCAAGTTTATAACCAATTTGTTAGATTTATAAGTACCAGTGTTGTTTTTGTGTTTTTGCGAGCAGCCACCGTTGCCATAAGAAAGACAATCTATCATTTGGCATTTAATCCTTAGGAGATTCAAGTTTAGTTATTACTTTGAGCTATAAAAACAAAAATTAAATTCTCAAGGACGGGTCTATTTTGGCCTGCGATTTTTTAAAATTTGCCACATTTCTTTTACATTTTTCTTGCATACAAAGAGCCATAATTTAGCAGACTTGTTATTGGCAAAGCAGCTGGGCCTGATGGCCTCAGCCCACATGTCCTCAGAGCATGTGCCAACCAACTGTGTACTGTCTTCCAGCACCTGTTTAACTGGAGCCTTCAATCACAGGGGGTACCAGAACTGTGGAAGACCACCTGCCTGGTGCCGGTTCCTAAGACCACTTTTCCAACCTCCCTACAAGACTATCGTCCAGTGGCCTTAACATCGCATGCTATGAAGTCCTTGGAGAGAATAATACTCGCCTACTTGTGCCCGAGGGTGAGGGCCTACACTGACCCCCTGCAGTTTGCGTACCAGCAGAGATTGGGGGTGGATGATGCTGTAGCGTCTCTGCTACATACAATGCATTCGTTCTTGGACAATGATGGAACTGCAGTGCGCGCTATGTTCTTTGACTTCTCTAGTGCTTTCAATACCTTACAGCCGCTCTTACTACGTAATAAGTTGACTGCTATGGCGGTAGATGAGGGGATGGTGAACTGGATAAGTGACTACCTGACAGACAGGCCGCAGTTTGTAAGGATGGGTGAGGTGGTATCTGGCAGTGTACGGAGCAGTGTGGGAGCCCCTCAGGGTACAGTGCTGTCACCCTTCCTCTTCTCATTGTATATAGCTGACTTTCAGTATAAATCTGTTTTTTGTCACCTCCAAAAATTCTCAGATGACTCCGTGATTGTAGGGGGCATTGTGGGGGGCCGGGGGGAGAAGGAATATAGAAGGGTGGTTTCTGACTTTGTGGATTGGTGTCAGACTAACTGTCTAGAACTAAATGTAAAGAAAACCAAGGAGATGGTGGTGAGTTATAGAAGGAAAAAGGAAGATTACATACCAATCACCATTGCTGGCCAGGAGGTTGAGATTGTTGAGAGCTACAAATATTTGGGGGTTCACCTTGACAGTAAACTCGATTGGAGGTGTCATACAGAAAAGGTTTACAAGAAGGGAATGAGCAGACTGTACTTTCTGCGGAAGCTCAGGTCGTTCAATGTGTGCAGTAAAATGCTGGAGATGTTCTACCAGTCCGTTGTAGCAAGCGCCATCTTTTTTGCTATCATTTGCTGGGGTAGTAGTGTGCGAGTAGCTGACGCTAATAAACTCAACAAACTTATCAAGAAGGCAAGTGTGGCTGTTGGCCTCCATCTTGACTCTTTTGAGGAGGTATTGGAGGATAGAATTCAGAAGAAGTGTAGGGCAATAATGAACAATAACACACACCCACTATACGAGCTGTTCTTGAATCAGAAGAGCACATTCAGCAGCCGTCTAATCCTACTAAGGTGCAAGAAGTTCAGGAAATCGTTTGTACCTACTGCTATGGGGATGTATAATAATTTCCTAAGGGTGATAGAAAATAATGACTGATGGCTGGTGTACTAATGTCAATTAACATTATCTTATATATACCTGAACTACACACTTTTATTTATTATGTAATGTTGGTACACCTGTGCAAGATTTGTGTCCTAATATTTTATGTACTGCTGTTTGTATTGCTGCTGTAATACTGTAATTTCCCCCCGGGATCAATAAAGTGTATCGTATCGTATCGTATAATAACCTGTTAATTTTCCTTTTAGCAAAGCTGTATGATTTTTTTCCCCAAAAAAGTTATGGTTTTTATTGTGGTACATACACTGTAGCTTAATAGTGAACTGGCAAACTGGCAAGGTGACTCTCCGTGTCAGCACAACTACGGTAATACCAAACTTGTAAAGTTTTTCATATTTAAAGGGGTTTTCTAGACTGAATAGTCTGCAGTCTCTACGTGACTGCAGACTGCCGATTTTTGACAGTGTGCAATGCGAACACTGTTAGGATTCCCTTTATTCGCAATGCAATTGGTAAGTCACATGACTGCATTTATGTAATTTGCATACCTGCGGTCACATGTTGTCTTGGGTTTCAGACTCTTTTTTAACGTTCTAATGAAAAAAGCAGCTAAGACTTGTCAGCATGTATCTGTATGTATGTAAATCTCATACATGCAGCCATGAGACCACCCACTGCTAACAAAAAAAGAAATTGTGAGAGTATAAGCCCAATTGGGCAGTCTGAAGTCACTTATAGTTCTTGCAGACTTTTCTTATCAGACAGGAAAACCCCTTTAAATGATGAAAAAAAAACAGAAATTTGTAAAAAAAAATATATATATATGGTTTGTATTGCCATTGTCTAACGGAACTTTTAACAATTTTCCATTGATGTACCTGTTTGAGGGACTGTCTTTTGCTTACTGAACTGGTGTTTTTATTGGTACCATTTTAGAATGCATATGATGTCTTGATCACTTTATGTTGCATTTTTGGCATTTCGATATTTTTTTTTTTGCGTTACGGCATTAGTTTATTTTTTAAAGGGGAAAAGGGAATGATTAAAATTATAGTTTTAAGTTAGATAACTTTTTCTTCACTTTATCTTTATTTTTTACTCCTTGCAGATCAGCTGAACATGCAATCTGTGGCTGGGCTTCACAGGAGAACTAATATAACAGTGACAGAAGCCTTCTCCGGGCTCTCGACTGACAAGCAATCCATCAGTATCCTGTGACTGCATTACATGGAGCCACTGGGCGACAAAATTGGTTAACCCAAATTGGTGCACAAAGGGGGTTGTGCCATTGTCAGTCACTGGTTGTGACATTTAAGGGGTTAAACAGCAGCAATCAGAGCTAGTTCTCATTGTTAGCGGCAAGTGCTGGCTGTATAACACAGCTGGCATCTTGCATGTAAGGAGCAGGCTCAGCACCTGAGCCTGCTCCATACACATCCACCTGACATGCACTGCACATGTATGGAGGTTGTTGGGAAAAGGTTAAAGTGCAACCATTGTGTTCATTTTTATTGCATAAATCAATAGTACACATAAAAAAGAACAACTATGTAATATATTTTATTACAGAACGCTTCTTATTTCTCCTCCAAGATTGATCATTCATTTTGAAAATTCTCAATTTACGGCAAAATCTATATTCCTTGAAGACTATTTTTACATTTCTGAGATAGAAGAGGACAGTTGCTACGTATAAGATTCTATGTATATGGGGAGGGGGAGCAGGACATTCTACCTCTCGCTCCTCCATTCTCCTCCCACGCTCCCACTATATAGAATCTAATCAGCAGAAACTTCCATCTCCTATCTCATTAATGTAACAATCTGACTTCACTAAATACAGATTTTACCCACAAATTGAGAACTCGTTTTGAAAATTAATGATCAGCCCTGACGGCGAGAGAAGCAGATTTCTCTGATAAGAAATATTACAAAGTTGCTCATTTTTTATGTGTACTATTGATTTATGAAATAAAAATTATAACAGTTGCGCTTTATGTCTTGGCTGTTCATGACATATTTAGGATAAGCTTTATTTTTCTCACAGTCATTTTAATAGGAATATTTAAAAAAATTGTCAAAACCTAACTCCACTCGAGAACAGCGACATGGATATAGCGGGTGCAGAGATTGCCGTTGTACTTGGGACCTGTTATTATAAATGCATAATATCTGTAACCATCAGTATTGTCCGAGTATTTCCCATACAGCCTCCCAGTTGCCTTGCGTCTCAGTTGGATGCTCTTTAAGAGTTGACGAGTATGGAATAGTAGCACTTAAAGGGAACTTGTCACCCCCCCGGGCGTTTTGAAGTAAAAGAGCCACCTTCAGCAGCACTAAGGCAGCAGTCTGTGAAGGTGGCTCTTTTTTTTCTGGGCCCCTGCAACGCTGAAATATATCGTTTTAAAACTAGGTCCCCATACCTTAAATGTGTCCCTGAGGTATGGCCTTTTCCCCTGACTCATCCTCTCCCCAGCCGTCCATCAAGCCCCTTCAGCGTCGTCGCACCTCCAACAGCGTTGTTTTACTCTCATTTCGGTTCTGTGTGGCGCCTGCACTGTGGTAACAGTCCTCAGGCATGCGCAGTGCGCGCTGCCCGAGAACTGTCAGAAGACTATTGCGCCCCGCAGTGTGTCATCATGTATTCACACTGCGGGGCTGGCAATCTGGCGCCTGCGCAGTCTACATGTTTAGCATGTAGACTGCGCAGCAAAACATGTAGACTGTGCAGGCGCCAGATTGCCAGCCCCGCAGTGTGAATACATGATAACACACTGCGGGGAGGGATCTGGGGAAAGACAACGACGCAGGTGCAATAGTCTTCTGACAGTTCCCGGGCAGCGCGCACTGCGCATGCCCGAGGACTGTTACAACAGCGCAGGCGCCACACAGAAATGAAAGGAAAGAAAAACAAGTCTGGAGGAGGCGCGGTGACGCTGAAGGGGCTTGATGGACGGCTGGGGGGAGGATGAGTCAGGGGAAGAGGCCATACCTCAGGGACACATTTAAGGTATGGGGACCTAGTTTTAAAACGATATATTTCAGCGTTGCAGGGGCCCAGAAAAAAAAGAGCCACCTTCACAGACTGCTGCCTTAGTGCTGCTGAAGGTGGCTCTTTTACTTAAAAACGCCCGGGGGGGGTGACAAGTTCCCTTTAATCTCATTTTTTCCTGCTCTGATTATTTTCGTCCTTAAAGGGAATTTGTCACCCGGTTTATGCTGCCCCATCTAAGAGCAGCGTGATGTTCAGGCAGAAACCCTAATTCTGTTGATGTATTACTTATTGAGCTGCTTGCTAGAATTTGGATAAAAACACTGTTTTATTTGATACAGATCGAACAGTTCTCAGAATGCTGAGCTCTGTAGAACCCCGCCCACATCACTGAACAGCAGCTTTCGGTGTATACTGTGCATAGACAGAAAGATACCAATCAGTGGTGGGGGTTATGCAGAACTCATGAATATGAAGGACAACAAAGCAGAATGTTAACAAGTCCTCTAGTGATAATCTCTTGCTGATAAAACTACAGCACACAGTAAGTGACACCTCACTGGAAACATCATGGTTTCTATGAGACTCCTATGACTTATAATATAAGGCTCTTTACCCTGGCATGTCAAGCATTTCACCATCCATAAGAGAAACTTTACCCTTTAAGTGGCAGAGGAACACTTGAATCCACTCAAGGGAAATTTTACATATAATTCCAATCTAAACATGAAGTTGGTAGCATAATTACGGAAATATGGTAAATTGTAAGATATTACCATGTTCACTGTCGTATATGTTTGGTACAAAACCATAATTTTGTTTTCCTTTACAAAAAAATCCACCTGTCCCCCCCCCTATTCCCCAGCCTCTCCCCTCTGTCAATGCCTTCACTGGCTCCCCATTGCCCAGAGACTCCAGTTCAAAACCCTACCATGGCATACAAAGCCATCCACAACCTGTGTCCTCCATACATCTGTGACCTCGTCTCCTGGTACTTACCTGCACGCAACCTCTGATCCCTATAAGATCTCCTTCTCTACTCCCCTCTTAACTCCTCTTCCCACAATCGCACACAAGATTTCTCCCACGCATCCCCCCTACTCTGGAATTCTCTACCCCAATATATCAGACTCTTGCCTACCATGGAAACCTTCAAAAAGAACCTGAAGACCGACATCTTCTGACAAGCCTACAACCTGCAGTAACCACCGATCCACCAAACCGCTGCACGACCAGCTCTCCCCTCACCTACTGTATCCTCACCCATCCCTTGTAGATTGTGATCCCTCGTCGGCAGGGTCCTCTCTCCTCCTGTACCAGTCGTGACTTTTATTGTTTAAGATTACTGTACTTGTTTTTATTATGTATGCCCCACCTCACATGTAAAGCGCCATGGAGTAAATGGCGCTATAATAAAATATATATTTTAAGAACAGAAAGTAGAAAAACCTTTAATTATTAGAAACAACCGGTTGGAATTTAGATTAAACTTCTTAAGGGTTGATGGTGTCTGAAGATACATGTGATTTTTTGTCTGCCATAGCCAAGCTAGTACTCACCAAGAGCAGAAGATATGATAGCAACAAAACAACTTAATGATCTTAGATTGTGATGTCTGATTTGGATTTGGAGTTAGTTCTAACATGGATTCCTCTTCGATTAACATCTGTCAACTTTTAATAGATTTGGAATGTTAATACCTTACATGTATCATCCAAGTCCCAGTCATTTCCAGGCAGGTTCTTACATAAAAGAGATATTATCCCACATCTCGCTGTATTTGCCAACCCTTAATCTCAATCTTTAATTAGTGGTGGAGCAGGAGCGCTGTTTACCCCGACAGTCTGAATTTTCATTGACCAAGTTCCAACTGCTAAATTATTCTCCATTTTCTCAGTTCTAAAGCAATTTTATGACTATATAAATTTAGAATAATCTAGCTCCAAGCAATTTGTTCTCTTCTGTTTTCTTTCTCTGGCATTTACGCAGGTACCTGGGCTAGCGTTATTTTTTCTCCTTTACCCTTGACCCTCGATAATCTTTGTTTCACTGTTCACTCTTCAAAAATGTGTTCTTAATCCCTTCAGTGCTAGAGGGTCTTGCAGAACACTGAAGGGATTAGAGACATGAAACTCTCCATAATCCCTTCACTGCCATGCAGGATTGGATTTTTACTGCTCTGCAATCCCATTCAGCACTAAAAGTGTTGACGTGTTGACCTCCATCATGGCAAAGTGACTTCTCTTGTGCACTTGAGACAACTCGACTTCTAATTAAACTATTTTGTCATTTAATTCTCAACTGTTTTTCTTAATATTTTGGGTTTGCATAAAAGAGTGGATACTCCAACTTTTGTTGCAACAGGCCACATGCAAAACCTTTTACGAAATATAATCCGATGATCTTGTGAAAACCGAGCGACCAGTCATGGGTTATTTGGCATACTGTATAAAACGTGGGCATGATCTTTATGAGGAATATGTTACACTTGCCTGGAGCTGATGAACTGAAATTGCCTTTATTATACCAACTGGCTTACATTTCTGATCTTGACTGAACAAGGGAATGCTTATATTTTACAACGTTCCCATAGAAACATATTACCGTAGTCAGCGGCTTGTGACAGCCTTCTGTGGCATGCAACCTTAAAGCAATGTATCACCTACATACAGTATATATTTTTTTATTTGGTTAAAACTATATAGTAGAGAAGAGCGAATTCATTTAATGTGAATCAAATGTTTGCCAAATTTTGGGGAATTTGCTGAACCCAATAAAATTCGAACAATCTGTAATGTGCCACGCATTGTAGAAGATTATATGAGCCAAAGAAGGATCAAATTGTCTCTTCCCCGTGATGCCTTCTAGCTATCACGTCGTATGGTATAGTACAGCCAATTAGCTAGACTAGCACAGTCTGCATTAATAGAAAGAACAGGAAAATGTGTGGTATTGTCAAAGTGCAGTAATGGAGGAGAAAAGACGATCCAGGAGGATCGAATACTTTTAATGGACTATGCTTTTCTGGAAGGTCCGTCCCCTTCATCAGTACATATGATGAAGACGACAGACCGTCCCTGAAATGCATAGTCCATTAAAAGTACTTAATCTTTCTGGATCGACTAGTCTCCTCACCAATCGTCCTGGATCGTGCATAATACTGAGGGAAAAACCATATGAGATTAGCGAAAATCTATGTTTTTTGGCATATGGCTATATTCATCCAACAGTATACTTACAATTAGTACAGTATACTTATCTCCGTGCATTACCCCATCATGGACGAGCGTTTATTCTGGAGATCTAGTGGGGGCAGATTACATCAAAGTCACACATATTCATCTCAGCGGATGGTGTGCTATCCACTGAGAAGAACATGCAGTATTGCATTTTTCACTGACCACACTAGATGTTCCGAGAAACTTCTTATCCCAATTGAATGTTCTCTGTTTCACACTATCCAAATTATTGGCTAAAATTCAGTGTGGAGTTTCTAGAGTTAGAGAAGTACTTTAGGTAGAGAAGTAATAGTGTTGGCATTCTGGATTGTCTTGGTGTCATCAAGAGAAGTATATGGAAGCTCCTGGGCCTAAATACAAAGTCTACAATATGTTTATCAATTCATAAGAAACGATTGCTACTACAGCAGTCAGTTTGTACGATAGAAGAACCTTTTGCTTCCCTTAGGCAAAAAATAGTTGATTGATGCTCAACAGTCCAAAAAGTCTTCTATTTTCATAATACAAGAGCCAAAAGGAGCTGGCATATGATTTGGATAAGGTGTTATCCGTGCATGTTTGTGTGCTAATCAAGAGTCTTCAGCATGCTCAAAAAATATGTTTGAGTCCCCGCAGCTGCATGTCTTGCAGCTGTTTGACAGCCTTAACACATGCAGGGATTGCCTAACAAATAGGCAATCACTGCATGTGTTGTGGCTGTCGAACAGCAATGAAACATGAAGCCGCGAGGACTCAAACATATTTTTTGAGCACACCGAAGACACTCAGCACACGAGCATTTTCGGAAAACTCCTTATCTGAGCATGTTCGCTCATAATTATTTTTTACCTAGCCACAGGAGATCGAGATCAGTTGGGATCCCAGAGGCCTGCCTTCACTCCTAAGGGTAGCAGATAACTCATTTCTGGCGCCACCACTAAGGGGAGCATAACACTTCCCATTATGGCTGAATGTAGAATGTTCTTTCCAAAAGGGAAAAAAGCATTTTGTGATTTAATTCCATGGTTACATTAAAGGAAGCAGGAGATTTGGTGCTTTATAGCAGAATAGTTAAGATCTAATTTTTAGCAATTTTATAGCATATGAACCTAAAAAAATATTATGTTCGCAGCTGGAGGTGAGCGTTAATACATTTTTAAAAATGTAAAGAACCAATAAGATAAGACTTTTGTTGTGACTGTACCTTAGCTAATTCAATGTTACTTATCCCGTCATCATCAATAATTGCATCGTATGTGTAACCTTGGTTTTAATTCCATTAGATCGTAAAAAGAAGCAATTGTTTTTTCTGTAATGGGCCATCTAATCAAAATTGCACGCGCAAGTCAAATAATTGCCTGTTAATGAAGTGGCTGAAAATGACTTAACAGTAATGTACAGTGATATTGGCAGGACTGTGCTTCACATGGCTTCCTTTGATCAGTTAGTGTTTAATGAATCAGTGAAAAGTTCTCCTGGGAAGAAGTCGCACACAATCAAGATCCGATTTTCATTTTAAATTTGCATGGAAGTGCCTTATATTCCCATATGAGGCCACAAACATTAAAAGGATTGACCTTGCACAAAATGTGAAATGAAAAAATAAAACATTTTTGATAAGAATAATTGAAAAATATTGATATATTTCAAGACTTTCATTTGTAATTTGTAGCTCACTTAACCCTTTAACCCCTTTACGTCTAACCCCCTTTGATGCGGTCACAGGCGCTGAGCCTGCATCTTTCCCGGCACATTACAGCTGATTTGATCAGCTGTCATGTGTTTCTAACAGGGGCTTCCGTGGCTGTGACAGGGGCACCCGTGACTGGTGTTCATAGGATGATCGCAGCTTGAAGTCTCCTATAGAGATTTCTGAAGCAAGTAAAAAGTCGAAAAAAAAAATTAAAAAATTTAAGAGTTCAAATAACCCCCCTTTTAGCCCATTCAAAATAAAACAATAAAAAAATGAAGACACACATGTTTGGTATTGCTGATTTCAAAAATTTCCGATCTACTAAAATATAAAATAAATTAATCCAATCAGTAAACTGTGTAACGAGAAAAAAAATCGAAACAGAATTAAGTTTTTTTGTTTGCAGCAATATTGCAATAAAATGTAATAACAGGCGATCAGTACATCGAATCTACCCCAAAATCATATCAATAAAAAGGTTAGCTCGGTGTGCAAAAATTAAGCCCTCACCCAGCCCCAAATGATGAAAAATGGAGAAGTTATGGGTCTTGGAAAATGGCGCCAATTTTTTTTTTCTTACAAACTTTGGATTTTTTTTCACTACTTAAATAAAAAATAACTTATAAACGTTTGGCCTCTGCGAACTCGTACTGACCTGGAGGAATCATAATTGCAGGTCAGTATTAGTATTTATTGAACATCGTTCAAAACCCCCCAAAAAAATTTGTGGACACTTGGATTTTTTTTTCCTGTTTTCCAGTACGCTATATGATAAAATCAATGGTGTCATTCAAAAGTACAACTCATCCTGCAAAAACCAAGCCCTCACATGGACATATTGATGAAAAATAAAAAAAAGGGTATGGCTCTGGGAAGGAGAGCAAAAAACAAAAATGCAGAAAAGGAAAATTGCAAGGTCGTGAAGGAGTTAGGGACCTGGACATTTGTTTATTTGTTTTTTTTTCTACTCTTGTTTCAATCGCCATAACTTTTTAAAAAAATTTCTGTTGACACAGCCATAATAGGGCTATTTTTTTTGCGGAGTAAGTTGTAATTTTGAATGACACCTTTCATTTTACCGTATAATGTATTGAAAAAAAATCAAAGACAGACACATAGTTATTGAATACCCTGCAGTAAATACACTGCTGAAAAAATAAAGGGAACACTTGGGGTGAGTTTCCACGGTCAGGAAACGCTGCGTGTTTGGCGCTGTGCGCTGGCGCAGCGCCAAACACGCAGCATCCAGATGTTACAGAATAGTGGAGGGGATTTCAAGAAATCCCGTCTCCACTATACGTAACAACACGCAGGCGGAAGACCTGCGTATCCGGACATGCTGCACATCTTTTCAGACCGCAGCATGTCCTAGCGTATTGCGGCGACGCTGCGTCGCCGCAACGGAATTTAACACAGGGCTATGTAGCCCTGCGTTCTTTCCGGAGGTGTTCCGGAGGTGTCCTGAACACCTCCGGAAAGAACGCGCGTCAGAAAGGGGGCGGGGCTTAGACGGAGCGGAATTTCCGCTCCGTCAAATGCGCTGTGTTTCCTGACGGTGGAACCACAGCCTTAAACAACAGAATATAACTCCAAGTAAATCAAACTTCTGTGAAATCAAACTGTCCACTTAGGAAGCAACACTGATTGACAATCAATTTCACATGCTGTTGTGCAAATGGAATAGACAACAGATGGAAATTATTGGCAATTATCAAGACACACTCAATAAAGGAGTGGTTCTGCAGGTGGGGACCACAGACCACATCTCAGTACCAATGCTTTCTGGCTGATGTTTTGGTCACTTTTGAATGTTGGTTGTGCTTTCACACTATTGGTAGCATGAGACGGACTCTACAACCCACACAAGTGGCTCAGCTAGTGCAGCTCATCCAGGATGGCACATCAATGCGAGCTGTGGCAAGAAGGTTTGCTGTGTCTGTCAGCGTAGTGTCCAGAGGTTGGAGGCGCTACCAGGAGACAGGCCAGTACACCAGGAGACATGGAGGCGGCCGTAGGAGGGCAACAACCCAGCAGCAGGACTGTTACCTCCACCTTTGTGCAAGGAGGAAAATGAGGAGCACTGCCAGAGCCCTGCAAGATGACCTCCAGCAGGCCACAAATGTGCATGTGTCTGCACAAGCGGTTAGAAACCGACTCCATGAGTATTGTCTGAATGCCCGACGTCCACAGATGGTGGTTGTTCTCACAGCCCAACATAGTGCAGGACGCTTGGCATTTGCCACAGAACACCAGGAGTGGAAAATTCGCCACTGGCACCTTGTGCTCTTGACAGATGAAAGCAGGTTCACACTGAGCACATGTGACAGACGTGACAGAGTCTGGAGACGCCATGGAGAGCGTGTAGTAATGGTGTGGGGTGGCATTTCTTTGGGGCCGCACAGCCCTCCATGTGCTTGCTAGAGGTAGCCTGACTGCCATTAGGTACCGAGATGAGATCCTCAGACCCCTTGTGTAAGGTTCTGTGTACATGTTCCTGAAACTCAGTTTGTTCGTCAGCCATTTTACTTTCTGTCTTGCTGCAGCTATCTTGCCCTCAGTCAAAATGGAGTTTCCAGCTTGCATGTTCCCGCCCTGATTCTCTCCTTTTGCTTCTCAAGCAGCCACAGCTGAGCAATCAGTGCTTCAGAATCTAGCCTGCAGTGAACCTGTGACCTGACTCCTAAAGCCTTGGACCTTGTACTCCAGCTATTCCTACTGAGGAACTCTGAAGCACTTGTGGACTCTGAACCCTGCTCTTTGAAAGACCCACGTTTGCATGGACTTACGGTAACAGAGAAGAAGATCCTGAACCTGTTGTGGAGAGTGATTGCTGAGCTTAGATTACTCTGGCCTGCTGTGTCTCCTGCTTCTGTGTCTGCAAACTGTGTGACTATTTTTGCCAACTTGTATGAAGTAATACAAGACTTTCTATATCAAACCTGTGTCTCATGTATTTTCATCGCACCCAAGCACAAGACGCTATATGAACTGTACTACATACATTACAAGATTCTGAAGCCAAAACGTTAGTGTCTGCTGGGTCTGGAAAGGCTGTGTCTGCTGTAACTGTGGATATCGGATGTCCGGTTGTACTTTCTGTGATGACAGTGGTTGTGACTTCTCACAACCATTCCAGGTGAGCAATTCCCTTAAGTGTTTTTTTTTTCTGCAGTGTTACCACAGGTAAACACTATTGTTTTTTTTTTTTTTTCCTTTCTCTTTTTTTTGTCTGCTGTAACGTGTGGATATCAGATGTCCGGGTGAACTTTCTGTGATGATAGTGGTTGTGACTTCTCACAACCATTCCAGGTGAGCAGTTCCCTTAATTTTTTTTTCTCTCTGCAGTGTTACCACAGGTAAACACTATTGTTTTTTTTTTCTCCTCTCCTCTTCTTCCAGTACTCCTGTCTTAAAAGATCTGGAAAATGGAGGCCCGCATAAAGGAACTTTGCGGAGTCACTGATAATATCCTTGCAGATTTGCAGAATATAAAGACCCGTTTTTCAAGCCTACAGGACCTCACTAATCACAATTTGCAAGTGTTTGGACAGACTGCCCAGGATTTGCGAGCCAGGATTGAGGTTCTAGAAGAGCGAGTCCAGGCTCCTGCCGTAGCCCCGAGTTCTGGGATTCCCAAGTTGCCCCCTTTTCGTTTTGGCGGTGAACGTGAGAAATTCAGGGGATTTATTAATCAATGCAATCTTTTTTTTTCTGCACATGCTTCACAATTTCCCACTGAACGATCTAAGGTGCTTACTATAATTATGTTGCTTACCAACAAGGCTTTGATGTGGGCAAACCCTCTGATTGAGACTGAGGATGATTGTTTGAATCACCTTGATGCTTTTATTTCAGCCATGGGGCAGGTGTTTGATGACCCCAATCGAGGTGCAACAGCTGAAGCAGCCATGTTAGCTTTGCGCCAAGGTAAGCACTCGGTAGCTGAATATGCCTTGGATTTCAGGAGATGGGCCCTTGATACCACCTGGGACAGTTCCGCCAAAAAATCTATTTTTCGAAAGGGGTTATCTCCACTGATTAAGGATGAACTTGCTCGTGCCGATCCTCCCACTGCGTTAGGTGACTTTATTAACTACTGCATCCGTATTGATACTCGTCTGACTGAACGCAGGCAAGAGAGATGGTTCGAAAGCAATCGCACTAACCTTTTCCTACCTTCCTCTCCAGCTAAGGAACGTTTGAGTAGGATTACACGGGAACCTGAACCTGAACCCATGCAGGTAGACTCTTTACAACGACGGGTTAGTGATGCACGCAAGGAACATCATTTTAAGGAGAATCTATGTTTCTATTGTGGTAAGTCAGGGCACTTCATTATAAACTGCCCCAGCCGTTCTCGTAAGACTACTGCAGCACTCATTCATTGTGAGTGTTGCGAGAGGGGATCTGTCAGGTCCGAGCCTCAGGCTCCAGAGAGATCTGCAGCAACAGATCTTGATTTCTCGGACTTAAACTCCGTTACCTCTGAGGACGTTGACTGTGTAAACGCTGCCATTTTTCAAGTTTCCTCAGCGGTGTCCCAGCTGAGTTGTAAGAAAAATAATTCTCATTGCTTTCTTTCCATCAAACTCTGGGTTGACTCAGCTTGGGTGTCTAGCTCTGCTATGATCGACTCAGGGGCAAGTGGAAATTTTATGGATGTCTCCTTTGCTCTGAAACAAGGGATACGTTCAGTGAAGAAGGCTACTCCAGTACAGATGGAAACTGTGGATGGCTCCCTGCTGACCTCTGGACCAGTGGATCAGGAAACAGAGCCTTTGAGGGTTCTTATGGGTAAAGATCATCAAGAGAAACTGTCCTTTATGCTTATCTCTTCTCCCCACTTTCCCATTATTCTAGGGCTACCATGGCTGCAGGCTCAGAATCCTACCATTAACTGGGAGACCAAGGAATTACACTTTCCAGAGAAACAGATGAGTCCAAAAGTTTCAGCTTGCTCTGTTCCTAAAGGAACCATGTCAGTCCCTGAACTACCAGCTGTATACCAGGACTATGTGGATTTATGTGACAAGAAGAACGCTGACCAGCTTCCTCCTCACCGTCCATATGATTGTCCAATTGAATTATTGCCTGGAGCAGAGATACCTTTTGGTAAGATCTACCCCTGGCGGGGCCCGAGCTAAAGGCTTTAAAGGATTACATAGACGAAAATCTAGCCAAGGGCTTCATACGCCCCTCTTCATCTCCTGCAGGTGCACCCATCTTCTTTGTAAAGAAGAAAGATGGATCTCTGAGACCATGCGTAGACTATAGGGAACTCAATAAGGTTACTATTAGAAACCGTTATCCATTGCCTTTAATCCCTGAGTTATTGAGAGAGAGTGCGACATGCCAAAATTTTCTCTAAACTAGATCTTCGTGGGGCCTATAACTTAGTCCGTATTAGACCTGGGGATGAATGGAAGACTGCATTCAGGTCACGCTATGGACACTTTGAATATCTAGTTATGCCTTTTGGTCTGAGTACTGCCCCAGCCACTTTCCAACACTTGGTGAATGACATCTTCAGGGATCTCCTAGATACATTCGTGGTAATTTATTTGGATGATATTCTAATTTTTTCTAACTCCACAGAGGAACATCATGGACATGTGAGAATGGTCTTGGAACGTCTAAGACAAAATCATCTTTACATCAAACTTGAAAAGTGTGAATTCCATAGGACCGAAATTCAATTTCTGGGGTATGTACTGTCTACACAAGGAATTAGTATGGATGGAAGCAAAACCCAAGCCATCAAGGATTGGCCAAGTCCTAGAAATGTGAAGGAGGTACAGCGCTTCATCGGGTTTGCCAACTTCTATAGACGTTTCATTAGAAATTTCTCTGAGGTAGTGTCACCTATCACCCAACTTACCCGGAAAGAGTCTAGGTTCTCCTGGACTCCCCAAGCCCAGGAAGCATTTTCCCGTCTAAAAGATAAATTTACCACTGCACCTATCCTAGTACATCCCAACCCCGAGCTTGCCTTCATAATAGAGGTGGATGCTTCAGACTGTGCCGTTGGAGCTATACTCTCTCAGAGAACAGGTGAGAAGAATGTCTTGCATCCCTGTGCCTTCTTTTCCCAGCAGTTGTCTTCGGCTGAGAGGAACTACGATGTGGGCAATAGAGAGTTGTTGGCCATTATTGCCGCCTTCAAAGAATGGAGACACCTTCTTCAGGGAGCTGCACAGCAAATAGTCGTCCTGACAGACCATCGTAACCTTGAGTTTATCAGGTCGGCTAAGTGCCTGACTCCTCGCCAGGCTCGCTGGAATCTTTTCTTAAACCAATTTAATTTTATCATTTCTTATAGACCAGGATCGCGCAATGGAAAGGCTGATGCACTCTCTAGGATTTACTCAGCAGAGACACGTCCAATTACTCCTCCTAAGACTATTCTTCCTGACTCTAGATTCCTAGGAGTAATTCATAATCAAGACCTACTTAAGGACATCAAGGAAGCATACCATGCGGATTCCTTTTTGGCACAACCCCCAAGGGACGTAAGTCTTGTCTTTAAGAATGGTGTGTGGATTCAGGGACAACGCCTGTATATTCCTGAAACAGTCAGATTGAGAGTATTGCAACTCATTCACGATTCCAAGATAGCTGGGCATAGAGGAATTCTAAAGACACAGGAATTTCTCTCTCGTTTCTTTTGGTGGCCCACTTGCAGGAAGGATGTTTTAAACTATGTCACTTCATGTGAAGTCTGTGCAAGATGCAAAACACCTCGCTCCTCACCAACTGGTCTGTTACAGCCTCTTCCCACCCCGTCCCGCCCGTGGGGATCCATTTCTATGGACTTCATTGTGGAGTTACCAACCTCTCAAGGGAAGAACACCATTCTAGTGGTGGTTGACCGTCTAACAAAGGCAGCTCATTTTATCCCTTGTGTCGGCTTACCCACTGCAAAACAGACATCAGATTTGATGATTAAAGATGTGTTTCGCTTACATGGAGTACCGGATGAGGTTATTTCGGATCGAGGGGTGCAATTCACTTCTAGGTTTTGGCAAAATTTCTGTGCAGCATTGGACATTAAAGTAAACCTTTCTTCTGCTTTTCATCCCCAGACTAATGGACAGACCGAACGAACCAATCAAACCCTGGAGCAGTATCTCCGCTGCTTTATCTGCCACCTACAGGATGATTGGGTGGATCTACTTCCATTAGCTGAGTTCTCGTATAACAACTCTCAGAGTGCCTCCACTAAGCAGTCTCCTTTTTACTCTAATCTAGGTTATCATCCTAACATTCTACCACGATTTCCCATAGAAACGCCTTTACCAGCAGTGGCTGAAAGAATCACGTCTTTACAGAAGAATATGGATCTTCTAAAGGAGAATCTGGAATCGGCTCAGGAAAGGTACAAGAAAGCAGCAGATAAATTTTGTAAACCTGCACCAGCTTTCAAGGTAGGAGACTTGGTCTGGCTGTCAACCAGAAATCTTAAGTTAAGGATTCCATCGTCTAAGTTGGGACATAAGTACATTGGACCCTATAAAATCAGTAAAATTATAAGTGCCGTTGCTTGTCGTCTTCAACTGCCCAGAACTATGAGAATTCACCCTGTCTTTCATGTATCCCTACTAAAGGCTGCGACACCCAATACGTTTCCTGGACGTTCTTCTCCTTGCCCTGACCCAGTGCTAGTCGATGGTCAGGAAGAATTTGTGGTGGAAAGGATTTTAGATTCCAGGTTGTATAGAAATCAGTTACAATATCTGATTAAATGGCAGGGCTACCCAGTGGAGGACAACTCATGGGAACCAGTCAATAACGTTAATGCTCCTCGCTTGCTCCGTCAGTTTCATCAGAGGTACCCACACAAGCCTGGCCTGAGGTCATCCGGAGGCTGTCCCTAAGGGGGGAGTAATGTAAGGTTCTGTGTACATGTTCCTGAAACTCAGTTTGTTCGTCAGCCATTTTACTTTCTGTCTTGCTGCAGCTATCTTGCCCTCAGTCAAAATGGAGTTTCCAGCTTGCATGTTCCCGCCCTGATTCTCTCCTTTTGCTTCTCAAGCAGCCACAGCTGAGCAATCAGTGCTTCAGAATCTAGCCTGCAGTGAACCTGTGACCTGACTCCTAAAGCCTTGGACCTTGTACTCCAGCTATTCCTACTGAGGAACTCTGAAGCACTTGTGGACTCTGAACCCTGCTCTTTGAAAGACCCACGTTTGCATGGACTTACGGTAACAGAGAAGAAGATCCTGAACCTGTTGTGGAGAGTGATTGCTGAGCTTAGATTACTCTGGCCTGCTGTGTCTCCTGCTTCTGTGTCTGCAAACTGTGTGACTATTTTTGCCAACTTGTATGAAGTAATACAAGACTTTCTATATCAAACCTGTGTCTCATGTATTTTCATCGCACCCAAGCACAAGACGCTATATGAACTGTACTACATACATTACACCTTGTGAGACCATATGCAGGTGCAGTTGGCCCTGAGTTCCTAATGCAGAAAAATGCCAGACCTCATGTGGCTGTGGATTTTGTCAGCAGTTCCTGCAAGATGAATGCATAGAAGCTATGGCCTGGCCCGCCCGTTCCCCAGACCTGAATCCGATTGAGCACATCTGGGACATCATGTCTTGCTCCATCCACCAACGTCACGTTGCACCACAGACTGTCCAGGAGTTGGCGGATGCTTTAGTCCAGGTCTGGGAGGAGATCCCTCAGGAGACCATCCGCCGCCTCATCAGGAGCATGCCCAGGCGTTGTAGGGAGGTCATACAGGTACGTGGAGGCCACACACACTACTGAGCATCATTTTGAATTGTTTTAAGGACAGAACATTCCACTTTAATTTTGTGTGTGACTCCAAATCCAGGCCTCCATTGGTTAATAAATTTGATTTCCATTGATGATTTTTGTGTGATTTTGTTGTCAGCACATTCAACTTTGTACAGAACAAAGTATTCAATGAGAATATTGCATTCATTCAGATTTAGGATGTGTTATTTGAGTGTTCCCTTTATTTTTTTGAGCAGTGTATATAGCATAGTGCATGAAAATAATATAAGGTACTTAGTTATGTTTTTTTTTTAAAAAGAATGCAACAGCCATCCCACCTCTTCACGGTGACTCTAATTGGGATGGTCCTAACTCTAAAAAATCTTACCGTACGTTAAGTGACATGAATGTAGATAAGGGCTGAGAAGGACTGAGCCCAACTAGTTGACACACAGACATGGGGAACCACATCAATATAATGTCCAGCTCAAAGGAAAGACAGGCCACACCTTTATATGCACATGGGGCAAACAGACTGAAAAAACCCAAGGATATGAATTCTGATATAAACTGGTGTGCATGCAGCAACAGAAAAAAAACAAGAACAGAAACATAACTGGACATTATATTGATGTGCTCTCCCATGGCTGTGTGTCCATTAGTTGGGCCCAGTCCTTCTCAGCATGTCACTTGACAAATGGTTAAGGTTTTAAATATTGGAGTTAGGACTGTCCCAAATACTGTCACCATGAAGAGGTGGGATGGCTGTTGCAATTTTTTTTTGCAACTACTGAAGTGCGCAGGAACAAAGAAGGTCAAAGGTACCCGGCGCCTGTGCACTGCGTTACTTTACTATGGCCTAGTCAGGATAGAGACGTACGCCTGCACAGGAACGTGATACCGGGGAGACTGTGTGGATGATATAAGGACACATCATGCACATGAAGCACAGAAGGACGGCATCGTGAGAACATCGGAGGCGCCGGACCAAGACCAATGACACACCTTGGACTGGACTGCCCCGCAGGTGAGTATAATAAAAGATCTTTTTCTTGTCTTGCAGGTCAGGTTTGGGTCAGCATTATAGAATGGTGCATATCAGGCCTGAAAGGTGGTGGCCATATCTCATATCGGCCAAACCTGGTGACAAGTTTGAATCAAGATGGAAGATGGGACCTTAGAATAATTTTCTCTGCTGGACCTAAAGAACCCCAGCTAGAAGCAAAATGGAGCAATGTCGACTTTATAGAGAAACCATGGCACAGCACAGAACCCATCCTCTGTTTGGTGCAAGCATTCGGCTGAATATTACTTCTCGGCACGCAATATTCTACATTCAGAATTTTTAATTTGTTGTGCTGCAGTAAAAAGTTATCTCACATTTTATTATGAAGCATTATCCAGTAAAATATAATGTATAACAGCCACAGATGGTAAAAGCAGTTACGCTCTGTGAAATCTACTAGACATATGAGTAATGGGTGATTAACTTTCTAAACAGACAACACACACATACATTAGGTACTGAAAATGTCACATTATTGCATATCTCAAATGAAAAGTCCCGAGTAGCGGCATTTTATAACATAAACCTGTTTGGTATTTTAATTGCTTTTTAGCAAGCTTGGCGGCTATAATAATGGATGGAACACAGCTCTGCTTTAATAGTTGTCCATACATTTCACAGGATATAAAAACTATTTTTTTTTACTTAGATGATGGCACAACCAATAGAAACCAGAAAGAGTTGAATAGATTTACAGTATATTTAAGTGTTTTCCTACTTCTGACATCTATGACATACACACAGAATAAGCCATTTGGTCAGTTTTGACACAGCAAACAAAAGTCTTTAGTTTTCTACATGTAAAACATTTAGGATAATGTTGACTTAGTATTGCCCTAGGAGTTGCCGGTTTAGTGTAAAAATGCAACATGTTGTAGGCTTTTTTTATTGTAAAGTTTTCCATCAGGCTTAAAAAAAATTATTTACAAAAGTTTACAAAGGAAAACCACTAAAAAAATCTGAATGAGATCTAAATGTATAATACAAAAGAATCCTACAACAGTTTTTTAGAAAGACAAGAAATGAGAATTGCTCCCTGTGTTACAGCATGGGTAACAGGTCCGGGCGAGTTGGAGGGTTGGTCGCTCGCTTGATCAGGTTGTGTGCGGCACAACTATGTGAAGAATGATGCATTTTCCAATCATGGCTGCTGCTCTAGCCGTCGTACTCATACCGAATTGAGAGAGGACATAACAAGTAAAGGAAAGAAGAGTGCGGTGGATCCCAGGCGCTGCCCTGACAAGGGTTATTCCAGGCGGTACGTATAAAAAACTTCTAATTTATTGCAACGTGTTTTGGAGTGGAACTTACTCTTTCCTTGGGTATGAGAAAGGAGTAGGTTCTACTCTGAAATGAATGAAGATCAAAGAGGCAACAAATTTGGCTCTACCGGGACTACTTATTGTTAGACATAGGGATACACTCTGCGACTGCTGGATAATGTGGTGCTCAACCAAACTGGGACCTGTAGAAAGGTTATGATACGCGAAATGGCCGTCATCCAAAACCGAACCCGCTTCTTCCCACTCTTGTTTTAATGGAACGAAAATAAAAGGAAGATTTTATGGCTGGTGAGTGCCACTTGTTTTTTTTCTCCTATTTTTGTTCTCTGAAAAGTGTTACAATAAATTGGAAGTTTTTGTACTTACTTCCTGGATTAACCTTTGTTCAGTAGCAGCGCCCGGGATCTACTGCACGCCTCTCTCCTTTACAAATGAGTTTTTGGAACTCTTTATTTGCCAACTTTAGTGGTTTGATATCTAGGAGATGGGCACATTGAGGATCAAGAAGAGCATTGATGATCATTTTCATTTGCAGTCGCATCCTCATTTACAATCCACACCTTTTCCAGGCTATTTCTATTTTCAACCAGCTGTTCACCCCTCCCCAAGACACTCTGGCACAAAGCAACCTGATGGCTAATTTTTGGGAGGTTTAAGTGGGCTTTGGGAGATTTCCCTACTCATTTCAGAGCCTCATGTATGTTTTGGGAGAGTTGGCAAATTCTCATAAATTACATAGACTGAAGACTAAAAAGCTGACAAAAAGTTGATCTCCAATTTGAAATATGTTGGTTAGGTTTTACCAAGAGTGTAGACCTGAATGGTTGGGAACATTTTCATATGTGAATGAAAGCACATTTGAAATTTTTGGCAAAACTTTTGTTATGCTAGAGGCGAAATAAATCTTTAATTTTCTTCAATCTACTGTAACATGCTTCACCTCCTAACGTGGTTTCTAGATAATAACACGGGGGAGATGTACTCAACGTTGGCTAAAAGGAAAAGAGAAAGACCCTAATTTATCAAGACTGGTGATTTTCTCATTAGTCTTGATTTAGGGGTGTTGGAGCAGATGCTCTCGATTCATTAAGAGACACCGGCCTCCTAATTAATGAGGCAAGGCGCATAGTAGTGCTCACCTGTGTGTACCTTGCCACAAATCTTACTTCAGTCCTTGATGGAGTAAGATTTGTGGCATAGCAAACTCCAACATTTGCCATGAATTTGATGCCTCGTCGTCACTATCCCGTCCTACCACTTTTTCAGAACTGGAGGGAAAAAAAAATTGAAAACGCCAAAAGTTGTATTTTGTTTCCAAAAAATTTGATGACTTTTCAAAACTTTTTTTTGCCAGAAATCTGTTGATAAAGCTTCCATGAATCGCCCCCATAAAGTCTTTTCTAAAAAAAACAATTATTTTCACAAAAAAAACCTCTAAATATTTAAGTTGCAATGTAATTGGTTGCCAGGTACGGCTACTCTACTTTCTTTTTTCAATCAATTTACAGCTCTTAAGATTTTATCACTTTGCATATTTATCGTGCTCCAATATTTTTTTTGTCCCATTGAGAAAATAATGACTTTTATTTACTTTCTTTAATTCTGTTAAAGTATAGAAATATTCAGGAGGCTTTTTTTTAATCTTTTTACCACTTAGAATACGGTATACAACAGCATGTTCCCACAGCCTTGACACGTTCAACATAAAGTTATTATTCATCTGTGTATCTGAGCTGCTGGCATGAAAGAAGAAAAGCTGTAAAATGCCCACATTGAATATATCATGCAGTATTATACGCGGGGCACACAGTGTGCGGTAAATCTTTCAGATTTCTAGAATGTGTAGGATTTGTCAAGCTTTTGATAAACTTGTTGTTTCCTGCGAGGTGTCTGCGCACAGCTGGGAATACGTGAAACAGCTGGATCTGACTATTCATTAAGATATTCACCTTCATACTTGCTTTTGCTAGATATGCCAAAGTTTAGAAGAACAATGTAGAGAAATATATACAGCAGTGGTATTCATCTTGTAGGTCTCCACAGGTTGTGGCTTTTACGGCATGCCGGGAGACAAGATTCTACTAGAGATTTAGAGCTATGGGTTGCCAACTTTTATACCGCTTTTTTATACATACCTTTATTCCTGGATTATAGGGCCCTTTTGTGACATTTTGTACATGTGGTTTTCCTGGTGTTTTTTTTTCATCCTATTGAGAAGCCCATGAGCAAAAACACCAGATAAAACTCCATGAGGTTTGATAAAAGTACAGTACCATTAGTAGAAAAAAAAAAATTGTACGAAAACATGTACACATGAGAATAGTTTGCCGTATTTGTTAGGGCTCTTGCACACAACCATAAAAATCGGACGAGTGCCATCCATCGTTTTGGCGGATCACACTGGTCTCCATGTTATTCGCAGCATGCACAATTTGGCTCCTATAATTGGAACGCACTCGTCCATTCAACTCTATGGGTCCATGAAGAAAAATCGGACTGCACTTGGATGACATCAGAGTTTGGTCCAATTTTCACGGATAGAATGAATGGAGAATTTTTTTTTTTTATTATTCATATCCGAGAAAATCAGATCACACACTGATCAATCTTTAATCAAAGACTGATCAGAAAAACCAAACAAATGAGCCGGATTATAAGCCGGTATACGTGCAAAGTGTAAGAGCATATTCACATTGTGTCCATGTCACAGATAAAACCCAAGAAAATAAAGAGCATATACCTACAACAAGTAAATAAATATTAATAGTAAATGTAGTTAATACTATTTTGCTAAAAAAAGCATAAAAGCCCCTGATTCACAATGACGTTGTTTGGTCGGTTTTTAATACTAGAGACAGGATAGGACCGTCCTGATGGGCACACCTTGTGACGGTGGGATGGCTTCTATGCTTTTTTTTTTTTTATCAAAATAGTTGTGTGACCCTCGCTTTAAAGTAACATCTGAATATCAGATCGAACTCGGGCAAGCAATTTTTTCCTTGTCCAGTCTCTGTCTGCGGAAGAAAATCAGACATGTGCATAGCCCCACAGACTAACATTGGTTCAGGTGCAATCTGATGCATTGTTGGATCACACTTGGACTGAAAATACATTCGTCTGCACCTGCCCTAATGATCGGCCATTAATTTTATACAATGGGAAAACTTTAACTTTAGGATAAGCTGATCTTCCATTGATAATGGTGCGTTGTGCAGATTCTTAACTCACTGATGTCTAGGCATCAGATATTGGAGAAAGATGAAGGGAGGGATTTTTTTTATTCCATCTAGAATTTTCATTCATTGTTCAGACCATCGTCACTTTCATCTATCTGTCACTAAAATCATCTTAAGCAATGAGGGTCCGTCTGCCAGTTGCGGCAATATATGCTATTAATCTTTTCTGGAAGTCAAAATGTCCAAAAAAAACTTCAAAGCAAATTTTAAAATATAAAGAATCTTTTATATTTCTCAATGATCAAAAACCTTATTCCTACAAAATTATTACAATAGTGAACAGACAGTTTTAAAGAAACAATATGCACAACGTTCGTGTGTATACAGTGCACTGAAAGCCGAACTAACCAGTATGTGCCTTTAGAATTCAAGTGTCAATAAGGTTATGAAGTGAAGGTCAAAATGTTGACTCCTCAATGAGCCTAGTCCCCTTGCAGTGTAATCAGAGTAGGGTATGCTCCTTAACTTTTTCATATGATATTTGCATTTGTCAGCTTTGCCGAATTTTGCTAGGAAATTAAGTTTGCAGCAAATCAATTTGGCTTGATTGCCCTGAAAAGACGTTTGTAACACTCTGAGGTCTCCTAGATCTGCATCCAACCCATTTCAAGCGCTGTAATCCAACCATAGCCTTAGTAATTTCAAAGTGACAATGACATATATGGCTACGGGTAAATGGATGGTAACAGTTCCTCTTACTGTGCTGTCACACACTATCTGTACAGTTTCTTCAGTGTTTCATTGATTTCTTGCCTTACCTATGTGACCAAATGTCTGCTGCACTCCTTGCTTCTGCTTTTATACAGCCTGTGATAGTTCCCCCTGATTGGCTGTGTTGGCATTATGGGGTATGCCATGCCCAAAATCATGTGATCCCTCTCTGACTAAAGCAATCTTCTGCAATATGTAATGTGGTGGCTACTGTATGTTAGGTGGAATTGAATTCTACTTGAATTTTACAAAAAATAGCATTCACCAAAATGCAAAATTTTTTGTAGTTCATTTCAGTGAGGATTCAGCAAAATGACAACTGCTGGCTGCCATTTTTCTGAACCATAAAAGGCCATCAAAATGTAAAAGAAAATTATATTCACCTCTACAGCCCCTCTGTTCCTCACCACCACCTATCCGGTCCTCGTCAGATCCTGTCTTCGGACCCGCATCGGCATTGGTGAAATTTGAGATAATAATAATAATCTTTATTTTTATATAGCGCTAACATATTCCGCAGCGCTTTACAGTTTGCACACATTATCGTCGCTGTCCCCGATGGGGCTCACAATCTAGATTCCCTATCAGTATGTTTTTTGGAGTTTTTTGGAGATGTATGACTTCACCACATGACCTTTGTGGGCACATGTACAAAACCTTCCCTGGCACCTAGGATATCCAGAAACCTTGACCTAGCAACAAAAGTCCGGGCATTTCACCGCTGCCGACACCGATCTGAAGATGCGACAAGGACTGGATGAGTGGCGGTGAGGAGGAGACGTGCCGGAGAGGTGAGCGGTGAGGTGAGGATGAGGTTTTTCATTGTTTTTTACACATTACCTTTATTATGCTCTGGAGTCTAGAGAAACTCCAGAGCACAATATCGGACCTAAAATTCTCAGAGAATATCGTATCTGCAAATTGAATTTCCAGCGAATAAACGCACAAACCGGCAAATTTGAATTTTGCGCGATCCGCTCATCTCTAGTAAACATAGCAATGGTTTGTAGTCCCTGCAGTTTATTTGACACAGTTTACAAATGCAAGGTCATAGCCTACATGATATTTTGACTAGGATTTCCTTTAAGGAGTTAAATGAGCTTCTTCTCCATTACATAAAAAAAGAAAAGCAATCATAATTTTGCCGTATGATCATTTAGAGAATTAGATTAAGAATTTCTTATTTACTAAGTTACTAACGTTTCCCGAATCATGACAATACGCAATGAAAACAATCTTATTATCCTACAAAATGCACGCTGGTAAACAAATCACATATCCCATTTCCATAAACTTCTTAATGATGAAGTGAGTTTCCTCCTGCCAAGATATCATTAGATGTGGATTAGATCCTCTACAGCTCGCGTCTAATTGTAACACAGGCCGCTCTAGATTATTGGCAATTTTATATTTTAGCTAAAGTAACTTAAACAACAACATTGCGCTGGCATTCTCAAACGTAGGGACAGGGTGAATGCAATTAAAGCTTCGCTCTGAGCCTTCTGCCCGAATCCGAGCTTTGATTACCGTACTGTAATGAGCTCCTGATACATAATAGCCTGTTACCGAACGCTCGTGGCTGGTGATGCGAAGGTTTACTACTGTTTAAAAAGAATCTGTGTATTTGAATTAGGTTATCTGCAAGAGACATGACTGGTCCTATTAATCCACCAAAGGGTCTACTATTATTACTAAGGTGTGCAACCCACTTACTTGACAACTCTCACAGAATATCCATGAGGCTTCCGGAATAAAGAGAGACCAGGATTAGACAAATATTCTTCGAAAATACCTGTGCACTGACCACTATTTTCTTCTGACAGTAGATCATCCTACTGAACGTCTGGGACAAACTGGGCCATACAGGTTGGCCTGGTCGCAATTTCTTCTCTAAGGCCGGCGTCACACTGGCGAGTTTGATGCGAGTAAGTCGCACGGCCGCCCGCTCTCGGATCCGAGTGTGCGGCTGCATAGAAATACATGCAGCCGCACAATCGGGTCCGAGAGCGGGCGGCCGTGCCAGGGTGTTGATGCGAGAAAGTCGTGCGACTTACTGGCATCAAACTCGCCAGTGTGACGCCGGCCTTAGGGTATGTTCACATGCGCTAGATTCACTGCAATAAATTTTCAGGGAAATCTGCAGGACAAATCTGTACTAATCTTATGGCTTTTGGTGCAATTTTGCAATTTCTTTTGCTGTCTTGCTCCCATCATTCTCCACCATTGATTAGCTTCAGTAGCCAAACATGATGCATTGCTAAAGACATGGCCGAGAGGTCAGTATAGTGTTTTTGTTAATTAGAATAGATTTTTTATTAAAACAAAAAATTGAATGGACTGTTACAATTTCGCTGTTAATCCAATGGAAAATTGTACCAATTTGCTGTAAATTTAAAAATGTCACTATTAAGGGAAAATCTGCAAAGATTTAATGTGAGGGATTGACATCCTGAAGATTTTAAAATGAACTTTTACGATGAATTTTTGGTGCGTTTTCACGCTGTGTATTTTTGAAAAAATGCAAGTAAGGTAACCTATTTTATTTAATGGCTCAGAAAAACTGCAACATCAAAAACTCATCAAAAAGCTCATCGTGGGAACATAGCCCAAGAGTGAATAAGATTTAGAAACTCAGCAGGTATTCTCGTATCTGTTCATGTAGCCTTACAGTCAACCACATCCTAGGGATAATGTAAATATTAGTTCACGTTCACATGTTCAGTATATTACTTCAGTATTTGTAAGCCAAAATCAGGAGTGAGTGAAAAATGCAGAAGCGGTACACATGTCTATAATACTCTCCCTCTGATTGTTCCACTCCTGATTTTGGCTTACAAATACTGATGTATAATACTGACCAAATACTGAACGTGTGAACGTGGCCTTAGGTGTCATGCACACAACAGACACATGTGCATGGAGCCTATAGGGCACCACTGAGCTATAAATCAGTAGGCACTTTTAGATACTCAATATATGGCTCACAATCGGTAGTGGAAGACCATGCTTAAATAAAAAAATCTCTTTTTTTTGCCTGCTAAACCCAGTAAAAAATAAAAATATGTACAGAAATAGCCAATTATATGGCTAAACTAGCGATTGCTTCAGCCATAGATAGGACTATGGATTAAAGGAGAACAAAAACGAAGTTTTAAGGCTAAAAGACTTCTTTATTTAGACAAAAACATTAAAAAAACTCCAAATAGGTTGTAAAATAGACAAAAGGATAGAAAACGAAAAATAAAGGGAGTCACTAGCAGAACTAGCAGAGCAGTGTGGGGATGCCAATGTATGTTTTCTAGGACCATCTAGCAGAATGGATAAGAATGAGCAAAACCTTTTTGACCGTATTTGGATGTTTGGAGAGATGGTTCTGTGGGGAGGCTCAATGGTCACAGTGGTTTGTTTATATGGATATTTTTGGTTGATTCTCTCCTCCTTACCTACTCACCCTTAGGACCGCTCTGCTAGTGACTCCCTCTCTTTTTCGTTATCTGTCTGTTTATCTATTTTACAACCTATTTGGGTTTCATCTTTTATCCTTCAAACTCCATTTTTGTTCTCCTTTATTCCTATGTTACATGGAGTGGCTCTATATATTTGCTGATACATTTAGTGTCTATTGTGGCCTGATATACCTTTACTAAATTGTTCCTGGTATTTGTTTCATAGATAGGACTATGTAGAAAATAATCACTTCCTGAAACCTGCCTCCATAACTGGAATTACGGGGCCCCTCACTTTATGTTCTCACGTTATTTACACTCATTCAATATGGAAGCATTTGTTCTTTTAACATTTAAAACTGTTCCCAAAATATATGTTGTCTCTAATTTTTCAACCTTTATTTGCTCCTTCTGAACTGGCATTGCATCTGGTTACTACACTAACTCTGGTACACGCAATCACTCATCCCCAGATCACACTGGTATTTGTGACTTCTTTCTGTATCATCCAAGCTTTCTGTACTTGCCCTCACAGTGCCCACTTGCACAACTGGACAGAACTGTCTAGATGCACAAGGCCCTTAAACTCACTTTACCCATTTGTACAAATGGATGCTCACCTCCTAAATTTTAATCTGCACCTCATGCCCTCATTGAATGGGCAATACAGGGAAAGTTAGGTTAATGTGTTGAGGCGGTAGGCCAGTCTGAACAAATGCGTTTTTAGGGCACGCTTAAAACTGTGGGGATTGGGGATTAATCGTATTATCCTGGGTAGTGCATTCCAAAGGATTGGAGCAGCACGTGAAAAGTCTTGGAGACGGGAGTGGGGGTTCTGATTATTGAGGATGTTAACCTCAGGTTATTAGCAGAACGGAGTGCATGGGTAGGGTGGTAGGCTGAAGGCTGAGACAAGGGAGGAGATGTAGGGTGGTGCTGAGCCATGGAGTGATTTGTGGGTGAGGGAAATAAGTTTGTACTGGATTCTGGAGTGGATATGTAACCAGTGTAATGACTGGCACAAGGTAGAGGCATTAGTACAATGATTGGTGAGAAATATGATCCTAGCTACAGCATTCAGGACGGATTGGAGAGGGAAGAGTTTGGTAAGAGGGAGACCGATTAGTAGAGAGTTACAATAGTCCAGCCGAGAATGAATAAGAGAAACAGTAAGAGTTTTTGCAGAGTCAAAAGTAAGAAAAGGTCGAATCCTAGAAATGTTTTTGAGGTGGAGATAACAGGAGGGGTCAGATGTGGGGGGTGAATGAAAGCTCGGACTCAAGTATAACCCCAAGACAGCGGGCATGTTGCTGCGGAGTAATGGTGGAACCACACATGGAGACGACAATGTCGGGCAAAGGTTGGTTAGTAGAGGGAGGAAATATGAGGAGTTCAGTTTTTGACAGGTTCAGTTTCAGATAGAGGGAGGACATGATGTTAGAGACAGCAGTAAGACAATCACTGGTGTTTTCTAAAAAGGCAAGAGAAGAAGTGTATAATTTGGTGTCATCAGCATAGAGATGGTACTGGAAACCAAATCTACTGATTGTTTGTCCAATAGCTGCGGTATACAAAGAGAAGAGGAGGGGGCCTAGGATTGATCCTTGAGGAGCCCCAACAGTAAGGGGAAGATGAAGAGGAGGAACCAGCAAAAGATACAGTAAAGGAATGGTCAGAGAGATAGGAGCAGAACCAGGAGAGGACGGTGTCCTTGAGGCCGATGGAGTGTAGCATAGTGAGGAGGAGCTGATGGTCCACAGTGTCGAATGCTGCGGAGAGTTCCAAGAGAATTAGCATGGAGTAGTGACCATTAGATTTAGCAGTCAGTAGATCATTAGAGACTTTAGAGAGGGCAGTTTCAGTAGAGTGTAAAGAGCGGAAACCAGATTGAAGAGGGTCGAGAAGAGAGTTATCTGAGAGATAGCGGATAAGACGGGTGTGGACCAGGCGTTCCAGGAGTTTAGAGATGAAGAGAAGATTAGAGACAGGTCTATAGTTAGCGGCAGTTTTGGTCGAGGGATGGTTTTTTAAGTAATGGATGTATGATGGCATGCTTAAATGAGGAGGGAAGGATACCAGAAGAGAGAGGGGTTGAATATTTTTGTTAGGTGAGAGGTGACAGCAGGGGAAAGGGACTGGAGGAGATGTGATGGAATGGGGTCACTGGTGCAAGTGGTAGGGCGAGAAGATGCAAGGAGCCTGATTACTTCTTCTGTGACTGGTTCAAAATCAGAGAGTGAGCTGGATGCAGTGGGGGAGGGAGGACAGTGCATGGTATGAGGGGGTTGGGAGATAATTTCCTGTCGAATATGGTCAATTTTTTCTTTGAAATAATTGGCCAGATCATCAGTGTGGAGATCCGTGGTTGGAGCCTGCACTTTTGGGTTGAGTAGGGAATGAAAAGTGTCAAAAAGACGTTTAGGGTTATTGGATAGTGAGGTGATGAGGGTGTTGAAATAGGTTTGTTTGGAGAGTTGAAGGGCAGAGTTGTACATTTTAAGAATGAACTTGTAATAGATGAAATCTTTGGGTAGATTAGATTTTCTCCACAGACGTTCGGCGCACCTGGAGCATCACAGATATCATGTTTTCGTCATCTATCCCTATCTCTTATCTACTCATGGTGGGACACTCTCCATCAAGATGGTCTCTTTCTCCTCTCCTTTACATGCATCCAAATCTCATATGCCCAGGACAGAAATAATCTCCACTTCCCCTGTGGAACTTGGTGCAACACACAGCTCATGATGTTTCCACTACTCATCTGCCAATCACTAATCAACGTGGCTTTCTAACCAGGTAGCTGACACATATTCTCTGCAACGGACACTAGACTTGAAAGAAACTAGTCCCTGAATAATCTTATGTCTGTTATATTTCCAGCCCAGTTTATCTCAGTCTACTGGATAACTGTTTAAGGAGAAAATGTCAGCACGTTTTTGTAATGTAAGGTAAACACATGGCTGTAATGGGGCAGTAATATGGAATAAATAAACACCTTTGGGAAAAAAATCCACTTTGTGGTTCTTTAATCTCAGTTAGGAGATTTCTTCTAATGAGATTTTGGTGCACAAGGGCCGGACTGTGCACTGGGTCTTCTCCTTTCTGTTTGTGTTTCCCCAGTCCCTCTGCCTGCCTCCTGCCTGTGTTTCCCCGGCCCATCTGCCTGCCTCCGGTCTGTGAAGGACAAGTCACTGATGAGATTTCAAACATCACAGGCAGGACATTCACAGACCGGAGGCAGGAGAAAGGGCAGGGAATCACAGACAGGGAGGAGAAGACCCAGTGCACAGTCCGGCCCCTGTGCACCAAAATCTACGGTACTTATCAGAAAACTTCAAATGGTTAAAGAAGAACAAAAAAGAGAATTTTTTCACCAAAGGTATCAATTCCAATTATCTATATTACAGTGTCATTACAGCCATGCCTTTACATTACATTCCAAAATCATGCTGAAAGTTTCTCTTTAACTACTAAGTAGCTAGAGCATTAGCATGGCTCAGCAAATAGACGCAACAAATACAGAATGCATTGCTGTTATAGGACAAATCATCCAAAGACAACTGAACATAAGTCCATCTCAAGGCTGGAAACACAAAAATCATCAGTTACCTCTATCAATGCTGTAGTCTAAAATGAAAATTCAAAGCCATAAACAAGCACTGCTCGATAACAAAGAATACAATGGAAGTTCCAATTTTTTCTAAATGCCTCTGTATAAAATTTGTCAATGGAGGTACACGAAGGCACCTTAGACTTCTATGCCAGCCTTATTACAAATCTGCACAGTTCAGTTCTTGTACAGAGACACAATATGGCTATGCGCATGAACACTTAGCTAATAGACCACAATAAGTTAGTTATAGCTTGCCGAAGAACTTGTCCACACAATGCACCATGGAATATCTTTTTTTTTATCTGTGGTTAAAACTAGTGAGAAACGAACCTCATGCTCTGATAAGGTGTTATCTGACCATGCTCGTGTGCTAACCAAGTGTTTTCGGCATGCTCGAATAATATGTTCGAGTGCCCGCAGCTTTTTGGCAGCCGCAACACATGCAGGGATTGCGGATGTTGAAGAGCCATGAGACATGCAGCCGCGGGGACTCGAACATATTATTCGGGACACTCAGCACCCGACCATGCTCAGATAACACCTTATCCAAGCACGTTCGCTCATCACTATTAAAAACAATTCATATGTAAGTAATGAACATGGCGGTTCCATGACATGAGATTTAATGAGTTGTGTGGTCATCTCAGTAGAAGTAACGCTGCATGTAAGACAACGTTACAGTAACTCACATTGCTTTCTGGAGTAGGTAAGACTGTATAATTTAATATAGTCCTTGTGCAGCTCGCTGCCATTTCTAGAACATTGCTTTCCAGATAGTCTGCTCATGAATATGATTAAAGCTGAAATTCACGTTAATCATCCGCGTAGGCAAAACAGGTGCTTTAAATATTTATAGCAGCAGTTACTGTTCATGGGAGAAAATACGTTCATGACTGGAAGATGAAAGTTCTCTGTTTTCTGCTAATGCTTTTTGAAATCCATTATCCATGTTTGGTTACATCATTTCAACGTTCCATGCTGGATGATATGGAGCTATCTCAAGGTGACATAATAATGATCAGCAGCAAGTGCCAGAATACCTGCAATTCTATCAAAAAGCTTTAGAGGGAATTTATCAAGACTAGTATTTCATTCACCAGCTTTGAAACTATGGCCTACTGGAAAAAATGCACTAAATGTATACAGAGGCATATCTACAGTCATGGGGAAAGTTTTGAGAATGACACAAATATTATATTTTCACATGATCTGCTGCCCTCTGGTTTTTATGTGTGTTTGACAGATGTTTTTATCACAGAAATATGATAATTGCAAACATATGAGTAACAAAAGCTTATATTGACAGTTAGAATGAGTTAATGCAGCAAGTCAATATTTGCAGTGTTGACCCTTCTTCTTCAGGACCTCTGCAATTCTCCCTGGCATGCTCTCAATCAACTTCTGGACCAAATCCTGACTGATAGCAGTCCATTCTTGCACAATCAATGCTTTCATTTTGTCAGAATTTTTAGGTTTTTGTTTGTCCACCCGTCTCTTGATGATTGACCACAAGTTCTCAATGGGATTAAGATCTGGGGAGTTTCCAGGCCATGGACCCAAAATCTCTATGTTTTGTTCCCTGAGCCATTTAGTTATCACCTTTGCTTTATGGCAAGGTGCTCCATCATGCTGGAAAAGGCATTGTTGATCGCCAAACTGCTCTTGGAGGACATTCTGGTACCATTCTTTATTCATGGCTGTGTTTTTAGGCAAGACTGTGAGAGAGCCGATTCCCTTGGCTGAGAAGCAACCCCACACATGAATGGTTTCAGGATGCTTAACAGTTGGCATGAGACAAGACTGGTGGTAGCGCTCACCTTGTCTTCTCCGAATGAGGCGTTTTCCTGATGTCCCAAACAATCAAAAAGGGGATTCGTCAGAAAAAATAACTTTACCCCAGTCCTCAGCAGTCCACTGCCTGTACCTTTTGCAGAATATCAGTCTGTCCATGATGTTTTTTCTGGAGAGAAGTGGCTTCTTTGCTGCCCTCCTTGAGACCAGGCCTTGCTCCAAGAGTCTCCGCCTCACAGTGCGTGCAGATGCACTCACACCTGCCTGCTGCCATTCCTGAGCAAGCTCTGCACTGCTGGTAGCCCAATCCCGCAGCTGAAACACTTTTAAGAGACGGTCCTGGCGCTTGCTGGTCTTTCTTGGGCACCCTGGAGCCTTTTTGGCAACAATGGAACCTCTCTCCTTGAAGTTCTTGATGATGCGATAGATTGTTGACTGAGGTGCAATCTTTCTAGCTGCGATACTCTTCCCTGTTAGGCCATTTTTGTGCATTGCAATGATGACTGCACGTGTTTCTTTAGAGATAACCATGGTTAACAGAAGAGAAACAATGATGCCAAGCACCAGCCTCCTTTTAAAGTGTCCAGTGGTGTCATTCTTACTTAATCATGACAGATTGATCTCCAGCCATGTCCTCATCAACACCCACACCTGTGTTAATGGAGCAATCACTGAAAAGAGGTTAGCTGGTCCTTTTAAGGCAGGGCTGCAATGATGTTGAAATGTGTTTTGGTGGATAAAGTTCATTTTCTAGCCAAATATTGACTTTGCAAGTAATTGCTGTTAAGCTGATCACTCTTTATAACATTCTGGAGTATATGCAAATTGCCATTAGAAAAAGTGAAGCAGTAGACTTTGTAAAAATTAATATTTGTGTCATTCTCAAAACTTTTGGCCATGACTGTACAATAGGTGTAGTGGTTGCAATCGCAATTGGGCCCTGAAGAGTAAGAGGACCCAAAAATTCCATTTGCCCAATATGAAATAGCTATATTACTATTAAAGATCTGTTTTAGTTGGGGGCCGTGTTGTAGATTCTGCATTGGGGCCCATAGGCAATGCCATTGTACAAAGGCACAAAATAAATAAATTTGGCACATCTTTTGAGCAGTCTGTGTATCATAAAATAAATTCTTCCCAAGCCACTTTGTAGAAAAGAGCTAGGGACTGACAAAACAATTGCTAAATTTTGTGCAAATACAAGCTGCTGTAAATTTTGTGACTTTTTGACCCCAGAAAAAGTGTAGCAGACGGGATGATAAATGAAAATTTTTAAAAATATATAGATTTTCCTTTTTATTGATTTTTTTTGAGGAGGGGGTTAATCTGTATAGTGAATCCCTCTTTGAATATATTTTAGCATTTGCATTTTTTTCAACTATTAAGAACAATACATTGAATTCTAGTGTATAGCATTATATACAGAACAGACCAAAAGTTTGGACACACCTTCTCATTTAAAGATTTTTCTGTATTTTCATGACTATGAAAATTGTACATTCACACTGAAGGCATCAAAACTATGAATTAACACATGTGGAATTATATACTTAGCAAAAAAGTGTGAAACAACTGAAAATATGTCTTATATTCTAGGCTCTTGAAAGTAGCCACCTTTTGCTTTGATTACTGCTTTGCACACTCTTGGCATTCTCTTGATGAGCTTCAAGAGGTAGTCACCGGAAATTGTTTTCACTTCACGGGTGTGCCCTGTCAGATTTAATAAGTGGGATTTCTGGCCTTATAAATGGGGTTGGGACCATCAGTTGTGTTGTGCAGAAGTCTGGTGGATACACAGCTGATAGTCCTACTGAATAGACTGTTAGAATTTGTATTATGCAAGAAAAAGCAGCTAAGTAAAGAAAAACGAGTGGCCATCATTACTTTAAGAAATGAAGGTCAGTCAGTCTGAAAAATTGCGAAAACTTTGAAAGTGTCCCCAAGTGCAGTTGCAAAAACCATCAAGCGCTACAAAGAAACTGGCTCTTTGTAGTTCTAGCAGCAGACACATCTCTACAACAACTGTTAAGAGGAGACTTTGTGCAGCAGGCCTTCATGGTAAAAGAAATCTGTGCTTTGGTCTGATGAGTCCAAATTTGAGATCTTTGGTTCCAACCATCGTGTCTTTGTGCGACGCAGAAAAGGTGAACGAATGGACTCTACATGCCTGGTTCCCACCGTGAAGCATGGAGGAGGTGGTGTGATGGTGTGGGGGTGCTTTGCTGGTTACACTGTTGGGGATTTATTCAAAATTGAAGGCATACTGAACCAGCATGGCTACCACAGCATCTTGCAGCGCATGCTATTCCATCCGGTTTGGTTTAGTTGGACCATCATTTATTTTTCAACAGGACAATAACCCCAAACACACCTCCAGGCTGTGTAAGGGCTATTTGACCTAGACGGAGAGTGATGGGATGCTACGTCAGATGACCTGGCCTCCACAGTCACCAGACCTGAACCCAATCGAGATGGTTTGGGGTGAGCTGGACCGCAGAGTGAAGGCAAAAGGGCCAACAAGTGCTAAGCATCTCTGGGAACTCCTTCAAGATTGTTGGAAGACCATTTCCGGTGACTACCTCTTGAAGCTCATCAAGAGAATGCCAAGAGTGTGCAAAGCAGTCATCAAAGCAAAAGGTGACTACTTTGAAGAACCTAGAATATAAGACATAATTTTCAGTTGTTTCACACTTTTTTGTTAAGTATATAATTCCACATGTGTTAATTCATAGTTTTGATGCCTTCAGTGTGAATGTACAATTTTCATAATCAAGAAAATACAGAAAAATCTTTGAATGTGAAGGTGTGTCCAAACTTTTGGTTTATACTGTATATATATATGTATATATACATATATATATATATATATATATATATATAATGTGTATATAATATTTATTTATATATGTATTGCATTTAGAAATAGACTGCATTATTATAAAATGCATTCTGGTATTTTCCAAGACAAACTGTGACAAAGAAAATAAATAGACATAGTAACATAGTAACATAGTTATTAATGTTGAAGGAAGACTTTAAGTCCATCTAGTTCAACCCATATCCTATCCTAACCTGCCCTAACATGTTGATCCAGAGGAAGGCAAAAAAAAACCAAGTGGCAAATAGTAAGCTTCACATTGGGGAAAAAAATTTCTTCCCGACTCCACATACGGCAATCAGACTAGCTCCCTGGATCAACGCTGTATCTAGGAAACTAGTGAATATAGCCTGTAATATTATACTTTTCAAGAAAGGCATCCAGTCCCTTCTTAAATTTTAGTAGGGAATCACTCATTACAACATTAGACGGCAGAGAGTTCCATAGTCTCACTGCTCTTACAGTAAAGAATCTGCATCTGTGATTATGGCTAAACCTTCTTTCCTCCAGACGTAGAGGATGCCCCCTCGTCCCCGTCACAGGTCTAAGAGTAAAAAGATCATTAGAAAGGTCTTTGTACTGCCCCCTCATATATTTGTACATTGTAATAAGATCACCCCTAAGCCTTCGTTTTTCCAAACTAAATAACCCCAAGTGTAATAACCTGTCTTGGTATTGCAGACCCCCCAGTTCTCTAATAACCTTGGTCGCTCTTCTCTGCACCCGCTCCAGTTCAGCTATGTCTTTCTTATACACCGGAGACCAGAACTGCACACAGTATTCTAAGTGTGGTCGCACCAGTGACTTGTATAGAGGTAAAATTATGTTCTCCTCATGAGCATCTATGCCTCGTCTAATGCATCCCATTATTTTATTTGCCTTGGCAGCAGCTGCCTGACATTGGCCACTAAATGTGAGTTTGTCGACCACCCATACACCCAAGTCTTTTTCAGTGACAGTTTTGCCCAGTGTTTTACAATTAAGCACATAATTATACATCTTATTTGTTCTACCCAAGTGCATGACCTTACATTTATCCCCATTAAAGCTCATTTGCCATTTATCAGCCCAAGCTTCTAGTTTACATAAATCCTCCTGTAATATAAAATTATCCTCATCTGTATTTATTACCCTGCAGAGTTTAGTGTCATCTGCAAATATTGAAATACTACTCTGTATGCCCCCTACAAGGTCATTAATAAATATGTTAAAGAGAAGCGGCCCCAATACTGACCCCTGTGGTACCCCACTGCTAACCGTGACCCAGTCCGAGTGTGCTCCATTAATAACCACCCTTTGTTTTCTATCCATGAGCCAGTTCTTAACCCACTTACACATATTTTCCCCTATCCCATTTTATGTATCAACCTTTTGTGTGGCACTGTATCAAAAGCTTTTGAGAAGTCCATGAACACCACGTCCACTGCATTCCCTTGGTCCAGTCCTGAACTTACCCCTTCATAAAAGCTTATCAGATTAGTCTGACAAGAACGGTCCCTCGTAAACCCATGCTGATACTGTGTCATGAGGTTATTCAGCTTCAGATACTCCAATATAGTATCCCTTAAAAAACCCTCCAGGATTTTACCCACAGTAGATGTTAAGCTCACTGGCCTATAATTTCCAGGTTCAGTTTTTGCCCCCTTTTTGAATATTGGCACCACATTTGCTATACGCCAGTCCTGTGGTACAGACCCAGTTATTATGGAATCTTTAAAGATTAAAAATAATGGTCTATCTATGACTGTACTTAATTCCTGCAGTACTCGGGGGTGTATCCCATCCGGGCCCGGGGATTTGTCAACTTTAGTGATTTTTAGACGCCGCCGTACTTCCTGCTGGGTTAAGCATGTGACATTTAATGGAGAAATTTTTTTTATCTCTGATCATGTTATCTTCATGGGATTTTCTTGTGTAAATACAGTTGAAAAAAAGTCATTTAGCATATTGGCTTTTTCCTCATCCTCATCCACCATTTCACCCAGACTATCCAATTGAGGTTTTTTTAAGTGAACAAAAGCAAAAGAAAAGCGTTAAAATAAATGACTCAGTCAACATTTTGTACACTGCACCAAAACCAACAATTGGGTCATGTATAGAGATGAGCAAATTTCCAGAAATTCAATGTGGGCAGATATGTTCAAGTTCTGCCTGCAGACTCTATTTGATAAAAATTAATTCATTCCAAATGTAAACTGCACCAATTTCAGTTACGAAAATGTTAGAATAAAAAAAACCAACAACTTGACACTCTTTCTTCATTTGTTCCTACACTGACTCTAGTGTCTCCCCAGGTCCCTGGTACTCCACAGTAGTCATATGCCCTACTGGTCGTCTGTTCTTCCTCCATTGTAGTGTGTGAGGTCAATCTGAGGCTTGTGATTTGTCCCATGTGGTCACAAGAGTGGCAAATGCATGCTGTGATGTGCATCACCGCCCTACCTCAAATGACCACATGACACTAGTCACAGGTCTCAGACTGACCTCATACGGTCACACGCATCTTTTTGGTTTTCTGTGGGCCATAAAATAAACTTTTGCAAGCCATAAGCTAGTAAAACATTCCAATTACAATATACACGTTACTATATGAGGCCAATTGCAGGCTTCAGATTAACCTCATACACTGGAATAGCGAAAGAATAGGCCAGAAGAACAAATGACCAGACTATCAGAAGACCAGCAGGGAGGGCCAGACAGCTGTGGAGGCAGGGCGGGAGGAAGGATGAGCTGGCTGCCAATTTACTGTATCCCAGCAAATCGAACACCAAAAATTTGGGATTCTGCAAAATCCAAATTTTGGGTGAAATTTGTAGCTAAATCTCTAATAATGTAATAAGTGCTTTCTGTGCGGATTGCGTTTCAGCATACAAGCATACCAGCATACCAGCATACAAGCATGAAAATTGGGAAGTTTTGTGGACAAACTATGATTTATAATATAATATGCATTATGTGACTGTAACTTGTCATTGAAAATAAAAGGTGTTCTAAAAAATTAACTTCATTTTCATCAACATTTTATATCCTTCAAGAATTACCTATAAATGATATTTAAAGAGAAGCGGTCACCAGGAAAATGCGATCCAATCTTAAGACACCAAGTTATAGAGCAGGGGGAGCTGAGAAGTTTGATATACAGTTTTGCTAGAAATTAATCAATATAACTGGTGTTTTAATAATTTTTTAACTGCAGCTCTTTCTGGGATTTTTGGCCCAGTGGGCGGTCCTTTGTGTGGCGGACAGCCTTCTTTGTTAAAGGATTCACACAGGAATAGCTGTCAATCACTAATAGGACTGCCCACTGGACCAAAGCTACCAGAAAGAGCAGAGGATTAAAATGGTTAAAACATGGGATATACTGAGTCTTTTCACACCAAACTATATATCAATCTTCTCAGCTTCCCCTGCTCTAAAACATCATGCCTGCAAATGAGCTGCATTTTCCCATAGGTTCCCCTTAAAAGTGATTTGTGCTGTCCGAGCCATATAGAGTTATACACAACCTTGGTCGCCAACCTTTAGTTTGACAGTTGTTAAAAAAAAAAACCTTCAACTCTCAGAATGCTCTGCGAGATTCATCCACCAAAGACACTTTCACCAATATAAAGAAAACACCTATGCATTTTATTTGGACAGCATCACCCTTATCCAGGTGCAGAATATGGAATGGAACGCACATAATACAGAATATGCAGAAAAAGTTAGAAAGTTCCTGTGTAGCCCCCTTCCTTCTTGCACTTGGTGGGAGTACCAACGCTTTGGATCCCATAATCTTTTTATATATAGAAACGTTAATAGTTATTAGTGTTTTATAGGGATCTAATCCATTCTTGGTCTCAATCTATATTTTAAAATTCTATTCTTAGGAATAAATTATATTTCCGAACCACAAATGCAGCATTTTGCTGATCCATTGACACTAAAGGCCCCGTCACACATAACGAGATCGCTAGCGAGATCGTTATTACGACACGATTTTGAGATCGCTGGAGAGCCGTATCATGATCGTTGGGGAGCTGTCAAACATGCAGAACTTACCAACGATTTTGGCCGCCCCAGCGATCTAACTAACGATCTCATTGGTCGTTGGAACGATCCACACCTTGATAGGGGCTGTACTGTGTCACCAATCATCTCCGATTGGTGGACGCTACTGCGTTCTGATTGGGCGGTAAGTTTAAAATAAAGCCACGTTGTAGCAATTCCGTCCCATTGTTCCTGTTTGCGTTCTGGTTTCGGATCGTAGCAGCGTTCTTCGGCGATCTGGGCTTTGTTCCTGACAAGCGTTCTGGTTTGCGGATTGTAGTGTTCTTCAGCTGTGACTCCACACAACCCGGAGAATTCTGCTAAGATCTGCAATCCAGCACGAGGTCAGAAACAAAGGATGGAATCGCTATTCTGTTGCTTTCTTTATGCACGGCGGGAAATGAGAACGTTGTAGCGACCACTAATCGGGGACGAAGGGGCAGAAAAGTCCAATTTATGCACGCCTACGTGTTTCAGTTCTGAATCGCTAACGAGATCGTTGGTTAGGTGTCAAATACAGCGATGCACACTGCCCAGCGGGAGCGCAGCGACCCAGGAAGCTTTGTAACGATCAGCGATCTCACAGCAGGGGCCTGATCGTTGCTACCTGTCAGACGTAACGAGATCGCTAGCGAAATCGTTATTGCGTCACAAACACCCGTGACGTATCAAAGATCTCGCTAGCGATCTCGTTATGTGTGACGGGGCCTTAAGTATAAGATATCAGTATGGTGAAAATGATAAGAGAATTGGAACTGGTGCTGTGTGTGATAAGGGTATGCCACACTAAACAATATCGCTAACGGATCGCTAAAAAACGTCACTATTTAGCGATCCGTTAGCGATGTTGTTCAGTGCGGCAGCTTCCAGCGACGAGCTTCCTGCTGTGATCTCGCTCGTCGCTGGAATCGTTCCGGACCCTATTTTCTCGTCGGCGCTCCCGCTGGTTAAGTATCTAATCGCTATGTGGCACCTTTTCTTAGCGATTTAGCGGTACTTTTGTACCGCTAAAGTCGTTAAGAAGATCGCTAACGGCGATAGCGTCGTTAACTATATCGCTAAATGTGGCCGCATTTAGCGATATAGAAACAATCCCGCTAGCGATCGCATTAGTATGCGTCGTTATCGTGATCGCTAGCGGGATAGCTTAGTGTGGCAGTACCTATAGTGTAGACATGTTAAATAATCTTGTAAAAATCAGAATATCTGACACATATCTCCTTGCACGGACATCTGATCTAATACTCTGCTGCTATTAATCCTTAAGAAAATGGCATGTCACTGGGCAATAAAACACTTGCAGTGGAAGAGAGGGTAAATCCTTCTCTATAATATTAATACCGAACAGATATCTAGCAATGTCTGCCCATGAGTCCCAAACGTAGCAGAGATGAGCGTTAACTTCTAGGAAAATCTATACAGTATATGTCACGATAATATCAGTCGAATTTCACCCAGGAAGTAACTCCGCTCCGCTGCAACTTAAGATCAATGTGGAAAATACTAAAAAGTTATTATTTAATATTAAAATTAATTTCATTCATTAACTTTAAAAAGTGTTTAATTTTGCTTGAAGAAAAGTACGATTCGAGCTAAGGCGAAAGACGTAGCAACCAAATCCACTCATTTACAAAGAAGAGCCATTATTGTTTTTACTCCAATGCATCTGAAATTATAAATGAAATCAGTCTGCAAACAGTTTAATTAAGAAGTTCTGATCATCTGATGTCTATAGCTTCTAAGGAAATCTATCTGTTGCCATAGTAGCAGACTACAAACTTTGTGCTGTCTGTTTCTATAGTAATGTTCCCCTCTATTGGTATTCTACTTCACACATTTGGTAGCTTAACACTAATAAATGGCTATATTACTGGACCATTATAACTTGACAACCCTCAATCACTATTCAAAATGGCTGCCAAAAAATATTCAAATATGTCTGATAAAAAAAATTATGTCTAGGACTCCCATAAAGGGGTTCTCCAGGAGTAGAAAACATAGAAATAACAAAACACAATGTCTAAGGAGCTAATCACTATAAAATTAAAATGTCCACTGCTACATGACAGAAACTGATCTCAGAATGTTAAGACAGTTTTGGGTAGATGCCTGTATACAGGTTCAGGAGAAGCTCCTCGTCCCTTCATGTGTAGGAATATGTTCTCTCAGTGGATATTCTGATGTACCACTGGTTATATCAGGTGTGCAGTAACAAGAGGCTGCTCACACTGCTGTCCACCCTATCTATTTGATCTAATACTGGAGTTAACAGAGTGCTGAGGTAAGAAGAGGCTGTCCTGGCTGTCTTTCTGAATGACAGGTTATCTCCAGATTACAGTGGTGGAACATTCTAGGGTGTTAAGGTAAGAAGAGGCTACTTACACTTCTGTCCACTATATTTATCTGGTCTAATTCTGGAAATACGAGGCGTGCTAAAGTAAGAAGAAGCTGCTCACACTGCTGTCCACCCTGTCTTTCTGATCTAATATTGAACATACCAGCATGCGTAGGTAAGATGAGGTTTGTCACACTGCTGTCCATCCTGTCTATCTGATCTAATATGTGAGTTAGCAGGGTGCGGAGGTAAGAAGAGGCTGCTCACACTGCTGTCCATACACTCTGTCTGATCTAATACTGGAGATACCTGGAGAGCTAAGGTAAGAAGAGGCTGCTCACACTGCTGTCCACCCTATTGTATCTAATACTGGAGATACCAGGAGTGCTAAGGTAAGAAGAGGCTGCTCACACTGCTGTCCATACACTCTGTCTGATCTAATACTGGAGATACCTGGAGAGTTAAGGTAAGAAGAGCCTGCTCACACTGCTGTCCACCCTATCTGATCTAACACTGGAGATACCAGGAGTGCTGAAGTAAGAAGACACACTCACACTGCTGTCCACCCTGTCTATCTGATCTAAAACTGGAGATACCAAGGTGTTGAGCTAATAAAAGGTTGCTCACACTGCTGTCCACCCTGTCTATTTCATCTAATACTGGAGATATCAGGGTGCTGAGGTAAGAAGAGACTGCTCATGCTGCTGCCAACCTTGTCTATCTGATCTAAAACTGGAGATACCATGGGTGCTGAGCTAATAAAAGGCTGTTCACACTGCTGTCCAGTCCATGCTGCCTTTCTGAATGACAGGTTGTCTCCAGAATACAGTGGTGGAACATCCTGCTGCCTCGGCTCACAGGCATCTGTGCTAACAGTTGACAACAGATTTCTATCAGTGTAAAAAGTTGGTGGACATTTTAGTTTTATAGCGATTACCTCCCTAGACAAAACAACTGTGTTTCACTAACTGAAAGTATTTAGTGTTTTATGTATAACAACATTTCCTTTATTTTCTGTTTCTGTTCCCATAGAACCGCTTTAATAGAAAAAATACATACACCCATGCAATATGTATATATTTTTCAGCCTTATACTGGTGGATCAGAAGTAAACTTACTTATAGGGCTGATGATATTTTTCTGTTTGGCTGTGATGGCCATATTTGCCCCAGGATGGGACAACAGAAAGTAGTTTGTCATGTTGTATTAGTCATAAATTAGCAATTTACTAAGAAGTTTATGTCACAACCGATACGGCTGTACTTCCGGATGTCACTTTTGCAACAATGGTAGAGTTGATGAGAATTTTTTAAGGACATGGTCTCGAGAAATGAGAATATAAAAAGTTTAGCGATTCTAGCAGAAGAATGGACACATGCAATTCATACGGTCACTTGGATATGAAATTGTCTGTGATGATATTTAATAATAGAAAATTACTATTGTATCATGCGTTAAGCACTTTCTTGAGCTTCCTATATTTGTTTTCACTGTGTGATGTCTGGTTTTCTACATTTTCATCTCCCAAGGAGATACGAAGAACTATTAGAAAGCACCATCATTTCAATTGCCTAATATCAGCTTTTCAACAGATCCGTACAGAGGGCTGCGACTAATGTCTATGCTTCTTGTCTTCACGTGGCCATATTACCAGCCAACAATGGTTGGCAAACAACTCACAGATAAATTCAAAGAAGACAGGATGTGTTTATCTAGCTATTTTGGGAAATAAATTCTCCCATCACCACTTATCTATTTGATGCATTCTGTAAATGTCAACTTCATGGACGGACACATTCTCATTTGCATGAGAACAAGTGCCAAAGTGCAAGAGTTCTTGAGATGCGCTGTCATCCACGAGAAGCAACTCAAGAACAATATGCAACGATTATGCAAACTAGCTGAGATAATGCGAACATGCATATCACACAACAAATAGAGCCATAATATCAACTATGCCAGCCACCGAGCAAAGAGCTCTACATAAGGGAGCGCTTCCCATTTCTATAAATGATGCTGCGTAATGTGCGCGAAGATGACAACCTTAGAAAGGATTTAATGAGCGAATTGGCTTAATATGTCACAATGTTCCTAGATATAACCGAACAAAGTGGGAATACGGGTCATTTTCCAGATGTATAATTGCCATTTTGCTCATAATAAGCGATTTTGAGATACATGATTCTTAGAATAACCCAATGCGGTAGCTAGTGTGGTAACAAATGGTCTTCTAAGGCAATAGAGATGTTCAATATTTTCCAATTTTAAATATTAAGTGTTGAATAAGAAAAGTTTAGTACGCATAATGGAAACTTCGAGCAATTTGGAATCGCTTGTCTCAATGTAAAAAAATATGATTATAGAGATAAACTGTTGGTTGTATTTTTATCGAGGAGAAAAATGAGAAACAATTTTTTTCAATAAAGTAACTCTTAGGAAATAAACTGTTTTGGACGCATCTGTTCAAGACAAGGTTTATCTCCGCTTACTATGTAAAAAAGTCCCATTGCTTAAATTATTTTATGAAAATATTAGTTCACCAATTGATTCTTACGGCATATAAACGTCAAAGTGGGAAGACATTCATCATCTTTGGCCTAGTGATTGTGCTTACGGTTAGGGATTTATGATGGCGCTAGGTGATGATGGATATATAAGTAGCACTGAGTAGTATACATCCACTTCTGTGTTACTATGGCACAGAACATGTCCCATTTGGTTCTTCGAGCCGGTTAGGATAAGTGAAGTACTGGACTGCGGGGGGGCAGTGGCGACTGCGAGTTGTCATTCCAGTAAAGAATCGTTTACCAATTGTAGGTGTGATTCCTTTATTAGAAGATTCTTTAGACACATGAACCTGTCGTCGGCTCTGGGCTGAAGCCTTTGTCAGGCGAGTATACGGAGCTTTACACACAATACACCACATTCGTATACCTACTTGACCAAGGCTCCAGTCCGGAGCTGAAAACCAGTCCGTGTGTTTTAAGAATCCCTAAGAAAGAAATCATACCTACAACTGGTAAGAGACTTCTTTACTTGGCGGACTACGCACCACTGCACCCCTCCCAGACCGGCTCTTCATTTATTTATTCACCTACTTGGACCTATTTGTAATACCCTATTTTCCTGTAATTGTTACTTCAGGTAGGTCCATTGTGATTAGCTGGTTGTTGGGATATCCTCTATTTATCAAGCAGTTGTCTTGCTGAGAGAAATTTATTAATGGGAATGTGTCATCAGAAAATAATTTATTGGCGGTGGTTAAACAAAACGTAAAAAAAAAAATCTTGCAGCTTTCTCACCAGCCAGTGGGGCTTATTTAGTCTTCTACTTCATGTTCTTTGAGGGAGAGTTTGCAGAAGGCTCATTATCATCACAGACAGGATTACAATGATAGGCAACACCTTTGTCCACAGCTGATAACACAGGATCCAACATTCACAATAGGTGATGTCACAGCTCTCCTCCTCTCCCTATCTTCACAATGACTTTTGAATAGATACATGCAATTTGTAAGGTCTGAGTCAGAGAATTGCTGCCATTCTACATGTGGATTTCTTGAAAGAATAAGAACTATGGGAAAAAAAAGGCTTGGAGATCAGTGTGAAATTTGCAAGATTTCTAAATTATTTTTAATACAGAAAGTGATATTAAAAAAATAAAACAAAAGAAATACAAAAAAAATGAATTTAGCATAAAAAAGATAATTTAAGCAGTAGGCCAATTTCTGATGACATATTCTCTTTAAAAAGATATTTTGAGTTCATAGCTAGATAGATCCTTTACAACTTTACATATAATACCCCAATTCGTAAAAAAAAAGTTTAAAAATAAAATAAAAACAAAAGAAATTTAAGTTTGGCTGTCAAGTTGCTAAAACCTCTTATCTCTAAATAACAACAGCTATTATTACATTATTTTTAAGCAAGTTATGCTTTCACCATGTCATAAAATATTTCTCAATCTATAATCCACACGTATAACCCTAAAAAAAAAACATAATTGTCTCTTCAAATATTGAAGCGAAATTCCTTTATTCTAGGAAGGCTATATCCAAAAAAATAAGATAGACCAAGTTCTCAGCATGGCGCGAATATATAACTGCCAACTAAATCTCCTTCCAGCCCCACCAGAACGAGATAAACTCCATCCATATCTGCAGCATCAAGCTCACCTGTCTACGAAATCATATAGGATATAAAGGGCCAAGCTGTTTTTCCAAAGGTACAGTCCGTTTCTGGAATTGTATAATTTTTTTAATATATATATTTACTAAAATAATGCTATCATTTAAAATATTCAGTGTAATTTCTGTCAAATAAATTAAAATATTTAAATAAATGCAACAAAAATTTGTAGAATTTTTGTAAAAAAGGAAATACTTTACTTGCTGAATCAGCCTTGACGTATTGGCATAACATTAGCACTTAGCAGATAAAATATTCAGATTAAGTCTGTCAAATAAATACAAATAAAAAAATGCATTGAAAAAACATAAAAATTAGAATTTTAGTTAAAAACTAGATATTTTACTTACTGAATCAGACTTGACTTGATGGTATTGAAGATACTTGAACACTTGGACACCATAAGAGGAAATCACAGATCTCCACTCTATCCTCTTGGCCGGAGGTTAATATTCATCTGTGAGAAAGAAATGAGTGTTAAACATTAACATCTATGAGTTTATATAAATCACAGTATTTACCATTATCTATTATTATTGTTTCAACACCCATTTTAACAGTTGCCCAAATGTGGACCCCTTTTCTTTTTACTTAATGCTTGTATTTTGGGTGAAAAAAAAATTTCAATTTGATTTTATTCAAAATTTTGCATTGTTTAGTTTTTACAGGCTCTTTTTTCCCTGTACATTCAACTTTGAGCTCTGGCAACTATTTTTCTGACCAGTAAAAGGCCATCAAAATGTTAAAAAATAGAAATTGTTATGCTCGTGTCTCTAGATCATCCTCCTAGTCCTCAACGCATCTTATACCGCCTCTGCTAGCTCTGAAATCTCGGGATTCTTATGCTTGGCAGACACTTCTGGCTTTGATAAAGCGCCCGGGAGGATTGTGGGCAAACGCACGAAAGGTCACAACATCAGGACATCATGGCATGTCCCGTGACCTTACATGCGCATGCACAGAATCCTCTCGGACCCCAACAAAGTCGGAGATTCCAGCCCAGTGTAAGAGGTGCGTGCATTTCAGAGTGAGCGGCACTGATCTGAAGATGTAGAGAAGCCCACCTATAGTAGGCAAGTGGTGCAAATGTTTCAATAAAAACCAAAATGACTTTTAGCCCAAAATCCATGCATTTAGGCAAGAAACAAAATTGTGTAGTCTAATACACCCATTTCGCAGTCCGTATATGGCATATTTTACATCCCGCGGCCAGTTTGTGCATCATGATCTGTACTCAAATTGTGTGAAACCAGCATTATTCTCAGTTCATATTTGCCTTTGAGGCTCAGAGCCTCTCTGTTGTTAATTCTATTAGTTCTAACAAAAAAACACAGTTGAATTCTTCCTGTCAAAATGATCAACCTTATTATAAGTCAATGGGGTTTCCTTGCTGCCACTGGTTACATTCTGCTATGAATGAAAATTACTATTCAAGTGTTAATGTTCCGCTGCTGGGTACATTTTATATTGTGAATCCATTTTACCTTCATAGAACACAAGGAAAGCTGAAGTAGGAATTTCTATTTAAGTATTCCCCCTACACACAACAGCCTTCTCCAATCTCTTTCTTTCTCATCATTTTCAAGATTTCTCGTTTGCATACTCTCCTGTGTTGAGTACGCTAGATCAACAAATAAGAATCTTCCACTAGTGATGGGAAAGTGTATTCGGCACTGTTCGATACTCGATTGACAATCGGGGCGCTCGATCAAGTATGGAGCAGCACCGAGTATCACGTGGTGCTCGAGTGCTCGGGTTCCTGTACGAAGCTCATTTGAATCATCTGAGCCGTGCTCCGGAGATTCCCCTGGTAGGAGCACAGGAACTCCTGTCAGCTGGACTCTTTGTGAGTTGAAGAACTCCAGGGATGTGTTCTCCCTCTCTTTCTTTTGCTATTTTCCTCCGTTATGCTCGCTACTCGAGTTGAGCACGTCTGAACGTCCAACGTGCTTGATTCAAGTACCGAGCACTATCAAGACTATCTTCAAGATGTTCTACTTTTAACAATACCTTCTAACCTATCACAAACCTCTCTCCATTTACAGAAAGCATGATATCTTTCTAATATGTTAATCAATTGTTTCCCCTTTTCCTTACTTAATTTTTCAAAACGGTTCTGTTTGGAAAAACCCATTTTCGTAGACCTTATTTGGCTATATCAAGATAAGCTGATTCGCAAGTTCTGGTTAATCTGAACTATCTGCAATTCCAAAAAATATCTGACATCTTTTTATACATTGCAGAAGATTGTATCAGCCACGGAAGGCTGACATAACCTGAAGTGATCGCGTAGACTTCCCCATAATGTCTTGCAGCTATCATATCACAACGTTAGTTTGAGTCAGTGTTCTGCATAGAGCAGCCGGCCTGATTACAAATGACTAAAAGTTATAATTTTTGGACTCTTTGTTTTTTTTTAAATGACAAAAAAACATGAAAATTTCTGTCAGTGCAGTTTTTTAATAAATGGGCTGTTGGTTACTACTGAGTTACCATCTGTTTCTCCAGTGAGGTCATTTTGACATTATTAAGGCTATCTTGCATTAAGGAGAAATGAAAGGTGTTAGATACAGTCCCCGGAGACCTTAGAGTTCTATACACATCTTTTTAGGGTTATTGGAATACAAAGCAAATTTTGGGGAAAAATTTGCCGAACCTGGTGAATTCAAGTTTTAAAAGACTTAGTACCTGTTATTTACAAAAAAAAGAAAACAAAAGACTGTAATTTATTATAGACCTTAAAATAACATCTTCAAAATGCCATGGACAAAAATATAGATAACTGCTAAACCAGTCTAAATTACGGTACTTTCTCATTTTTTTGTCTCACTCCTTTTATTTTGTTAAATGGACCTTGTTACATTGAACAGGATGTCTATTCTGCCAGCACAAGATTATAGAGCAGGAGAAACTGGACAAATTGATATATAGGTTTGTGGAGAAAAATAAAATGTTACGACTTGCAATTTTTCAGTAAAATCCCTGTTGATTCTGGATTTAGGAGTCAAGGGTGGCAATTTTAATCAGTGAGTGACAGCTATCTTTATGCACCGTCATAGAAAACAGGCAATCACTAAGTAGTGCAGAATTTTCAGGTAGGTGCTAGTGAAGTTTATCTACTTTAGTTGCTCAATTGACTTTTGCATGTTTGAGTAAATATGAAAAAGCTGTAGTCCCCACATCCTAGATGTTTATGGCAGATGAGCAGTGATGATAATATATTTCAAAAATTTGAGACTTACCCAAGATAAGTCATAGGTAATATTTTCAGTATCCCCTAGGTAGACTGCATTGATGAAATGCAGCAATGGGATCTTACAATCTTGATCTCCTTCTTTATCACCAAAGACGTAAAAAGTCTGGGCTCTGCCACTCCTAATCTGCAGTGTGGTTCTAAAATGTCACCGCATATGAGCGCAGCTACACATGATTGCATAGCTATGGAAGTGGGGATACGGCTGTCAGAAGCAACCAGAGTCCACATAGAGAAGGCAGAGATGGTTAATTGTCACAATGAGAAGGCAGACGGTTTATTGACGTCTCCACCTTCTAAAGAAGTGCTGTGTACACAGTAATAGGAAGCGCTGATGGCACTTCCTCCTCCACTGGCATGTGATTGCTGTAAATAAGGAGAGAAAAGGAGCTGTTGGGTCATAGGAGACCCATACAGTACCGCTACGCAGAAAGCAAGCTGGATTTCCCTTGTAACTTGGGCTAATATGCCAGCCTCAGTTACAAGGGAAAAAATAATATTTTATTATTTTATTTAAAGGGAACTTGTCATCAGAAATTACACTATTAATCTGCAGATATGGGGTAAATCCGTCAGGTTAACAATGTTACTTACCCCTTATTTGCAGGTTAGTTCCCTTTTAAATACCTTTTAAATGCCTCCCAAATATATTTTATGACAAAATGGGAATCGGGTTACAATGCGAAAAATAAATAAATAAAAACACTTAAAAATTTTTTTTTAAAAATGCCACCGTGAATCCAAAATGCTTTTACTAGCCCCGCACAATAAATAAACGTGGCAAATATATAAGAATATTTGTTACAGAATGGATAACAATTTTTTAAATGTATTTTACTCATCCTCTCTCATCATACAAAAAAATGAAAAAGGGAAAAACAGACAACTATTTCCCTTAGACCTCTTTCACACATCCGTTTTTCGCCGTCAGGCACAATCCGTCTAAAATGTAAAAAGACGGATCCGGCTTCTTTTGTGAAAAACTGATGCAACGGATCCGAATTTTAGCTGGATCCGCTGTGAACTTTTCAACCCGGAATATAACCTGAAAAATGCGGGTACGCATGGAGAGAGAGACCTTGGTTTCCAGAATCCGGATCAGTCTTTTGCCGGATTGCACAAAAGACTGATCCGGCACCATAGACTTGTATTATTTGCAACCGCCGGAAGCGCCACTTCAGGCGCTATCCGGCGGGTGCGGCAGAAAAAAAACGTTGCAGTGTCCATTTTGTCCGGCCGCCGGAATGTACTTTTCCGCCGGATCCGGAAAAAACTGACGCAACGCAATGACATCCGGCGCGATCCGGCGCTAATGATAGTTAATGACAAAAAAACGCATCCAGCGGTTTAAAAAAACTGATCCGTTTTTTTTAAAAAAGCGCCGGATCGCCCCTGACAGCAAAAACCGGATGTGTAAAAGAGGCCTTACTTTTCACCAATATCGCCTAATATCCCCCAAAAAAGTAAAGAGAGAATTTGACAGTGACATAAAAATAAGGTCCCATGTATCATGAAAAAAGATGTAATAATTACTAAAATATCCAAATGATAAAAAATATGAAAGCTCTTTAAATTACATGTACGAAAAAAAACTGAAAATGTGCCTCATCAGGAACTGGGGTGAATGGCTTGGTCTTGAACTGGTTACAGGGGTTTCCAAAAATAGAACAAGTGAATGCAAAAATGTCATTACAAATAAATCCTAAATCTTTTTAATTAGCAAATTACAATTGTTTTTTTTTAGGAATTTATTTATCAAGATAATTTCTTTATTCGTATTTTTTTTTAAATATATATGGAGAAACCCAACCCAGTAATAACCAGTATATCGATTGTATTCACATAACTATATATAGGATTAACAATATTCTGTTGTAAATGGAAGTGTCCACTGTACACATAAAAAAGTAGGGATTACATTACCTAATTACTGTACCTTGATACTGTTTAATGATGCACAGCAAACCATTCTTTCCAGCACAATAACTTACAGTAATGTAACCAAGCCATAATAAAATAAAAAAATGTTAATTGCCTTAGCAGGAGAACATCCCTTTATGTTGTGTAATGGGGCAATGCATAGATTTTTACACAACGCTGCCTCGTACACGACTGCTTTATATGGTTATTACATTGGTCTGTACAGACAACAAGCGTCTAGTCACAGATACAGCAATATTATATGGAATAAAATAGAAACAACACTAATTGCTACTAAAGAACGCCTATTAGGTACCTGTTAACAAGTGCGTATCTAAGGTGATGCATCTAAGCTTCTGTTATATCTTCAAAGTTATTATCAAAAGTTTCTATCTTAATATTAATTACCATTTTCATTCACAGAACCTCCCATCATTGCTCCATTACGGCATATGACCATCGAAGAGGGAGTTCCCTTGCTAAGGACTCCCCAATGAGAGCAAGAACAGAGTTCTTCTCTGTAAGAGAAGCATTTGTTCTGAATCTTTTGGACATATGTAATTTTTTTTACCGGATCTAAATGCCGCTGTTTTCCTGAATCCAGTGTTGTTTTTCTTTTGTTCCTGCTCCTCTACGTTCTTGAGATAGCACCTCCTGTTCCCAGAGGGAAGAGAGGACAATATCTCAAGATATGTAGAGGAGCAGAAACAAAAAAAACTAGACAATTCCAGATTAAGGAGAACAGTGATTTTTATACCAGGTGAAAACAATTACATATTTATGGCAAGTGATCGGTCTTGTTTAAGACAGTCATGCATTTCATAGATGACATTTCATCTGAAATGCTGTGATGGAATATTACATTTATCATGGCAAAGTTAGCTGCCCAACATGGGGCATCAGGAATCTGTCACAAGGCAATGGGATGATGAGACAACCCTTTCAAGCCAAGCAAGCACAAAAACCAAGATAAGTGGGGCCCTGTTTTTTGAATACCCTATCGGCTTGACTCAATTACATTAAGTTCTAAAAATGTAGTGTCATGATTCCTCCCATCAGTGTGTCTGGATGCAATGAGTGACAGTTCAGCTGTCCAATCTAGGACAAGCATGTTCTGAGCTGTCAGCATGGTGATGGACAGCACAGCAGTCAGTGTGTTGATTAACAGTCTAGCCGCCCAATCAGGGCTAGGGTATGCGGGGTTTCCTCCATGTGTCTCCAATTACTGCCAGTTGCAGCTTATGCTCGGTGGTATCTGCGTGCCTTGTGCTCCTGTGCTCAGTCTCAGATATATTGTTACCAGACCTTTGATCTTTCTTCTGACCATCCGTTTGCCTAGCCCCTCTGTCTTGATTCGCTACCTTCCTGGAATCCTGACCTCCGACCGTGACCTGACTACACCTTTGTCTTACCCCTTTGTTTATGACAAGCTCTCTTTTGGCATCTGATCCCGGACCTCTTGACTACCCAACCTCATAGCTTGCCCGGGAGTAGTGACTAGCATCACAGTTAGATTTCAAGCATATTTCCTGTAAATTGTTGTAAGATGTGTCCATAAGGCTTTAGCAAAAAGCTTTCACAACAGTAAAATTTGTGGCAAAGTAACACGCCACTTCGCCCTCGCCTGGTTTATTAAGAGGCACCTCTCACTCCACACTGAAAAATACCGGCCTTCTTAAATCAGGGCCATAGTATTTAATGCTGCAAAGAATCTGCTTTATCCTTGATGACAGACATGCATGTAACAAAGGACAGTAGTTATATTTCACAGGTTTGTGATAATTTCTAAAGTTCTTTGAACATTGCCTTTAGTCATGTGAACAATCTACTTTGAAACAAGATGTTCTTCTCCGTTCTTTGCTTTCTCTAATATTAAAATGTGCATCCAGAACACAACGTGTGATAAAAACAAAACAAAGAAAAGTATACTTTTCAGTAAAATTTCACAACAGGTAGAGTGCAACAACCTCAAACCCAATAAATCTACAAGATCAAGAGTGTGCTCAACACATAGCATTCAGAATATTACAGTGGCAGCCATATCAATGATACTCAGTATCAATGAGATTGATAGATTGTGATGGTGTCTAGTGGAGGCAAAGTGGTTGGTAGTGTCAAGTTTTGAGTAGGGAGATACCAAGTTGCTTGAATATTTTAGGATTGATGAAAAAAATAGGAAATCAATTAACTTCTCTCCACAGTGGCTCATTTTGTTTTATTAAGCTTAATTTGTCCTGATGATCTTCCAAGAGAATAAATTCAAAAAAAAAAATTTACATCAACAAAGCCATTTGAGTGCTTGATATTATGTGGGTCCGGTTGTGGCATCACTTACTTTACTGTATAATATACTGAAAAACTCAACATTTCTGGAAATTACATGTGATTTGTCTGTTTTTACTTTGTTTCTTATTTTTTATTGTGATCACTGTGAATTACAAAATAAGTTTATTGTGCAGTTCTGTATGATCATGGTCATTCTGGATACATATAGTTTTGTTTATGTTTTACTACTTTTTGCAAATTAAAAACTTGAAAAAAAAAATTGTGTTTGTGTCACCATATCTGTTATGAATCCGTTTTTGATTTGTTTTTCTGTACGTGGAGCTGTGCAAATGTTTTTTTTTTTTTTTTTTTAACGTCCAGCTCTAATTTTTAGGCCAGGTTGACACTTGCGTTTTGACATTCTGTCTGTCTGTTCCTTTTTAGGTGGTGTAAACAAAATCAGAGGGGTCCCCTTGATTATTATGGGGTAATTGTTGGTTCTGTTATGTATTAGTTTTTGGAACTGAAAAAAAATATTCTGCAGTTTTTCCTTTGGTTCTAAAAACATTTTACAGACTTAATGTGATTTTCTCAACTTCTTAAATGGATAAAGGAGCAAGTAAAAAAAGCAACTTTGCAATTTAGCTCTTATTAAAAAGTCCCTCATTTCTCAAAAATTGATTGATTTTGAATTCTATAGCTTACTACTTATTGACTAGGGTTCTGTCCACCATTTGTGGCAAACACTGCTTTGAAGTTTACTCTACAGGCGCAGTCAAAGGGCAGTATAAATCGGACAGAGATCGGAACACAGTACAAGGACTGGCCGGCGGCTCTTCCGACCAGAGAGTGACAGCTGCATAGAAACACATGACGCTGTCACTCTCAGATAGTTAGAGCTGCCAGCCAGTCTGTACACCGTGTTCCGATCCCTGTCCCATTTCTACTGCCATCTGACTGCCCCTAACACTCGATCTGGGGAGCTCCAGTGCTCCTGTGCTGCCACTGCTTGTACCACCTGAAGGCTTACAGCTTAGATCAGGGGTGGGGAACCTCAGGGCCCCGGATGCCCTCTTCTCCGGCACTTGGTCAGATTCTCGGGAAAGGCAGTTCCCGAGAATGTGACTAGCTGTATTTTGACGGTCACCAGCCCATTAATTTCTTCTTTCTCTGTGAGTATGTGCCCACAGTGTTTACTACCGTACGCTGAAGCGCGTGCAATGAAAGATTACGTCCTCCTGACACCAGTGCCAGTGTCGGGACTTACTTTGTGGGTGGAGTTAATCTGCAATTTATACGGCCCCCCAAAGGATGGTATAAATATCCAAATGGCCATTGGCAGAAAAAAAGATTCCCCACCCTTGGCTTAGATCATTAACCACGGCATTAGTTTAGTAAAGCGCTGGGAGGCAGAGGAGCTCTATGCTCCTGAAGAAAGAAGATGGTTACATTGTTATTACGGAGGTATCATTTGTGTTAATATATGCGCTATTAACGAAAAGTAAATGAACAAATGTTAATGAGATTATTGGGAAAATTTGGGGAATTTAATTTCATTATCTTCATTTTCTCTGATATGCCGCTACATGGATTTACTAATTGCAACAGAACTGTATATAAGATACAACTGCTACTTATTGGAAAATCTATTTCCATCCAACAAGAAAAGAATCTCTTAACAGATGAGAAAAGCTTTACTTCCATCTCCCCGAGCAGCTGCAAGTCGGTTTAAATGACAGCAGAAGTACAGTGTCTCATTGTTCTGGTGGATTTGCTCCAAACAGTAAGGCTCAGAAAATCGCTTTTTTGATGTTCTCCCTATGAGTTGATGATTGTTCATCAGTAGACGGAGCTGCTGGTCACATACAACTGGGGGTTTCTTATGAAACAGGAGATTTTTTGCAAAGCCTGTACATTCCCATGTGACCAATCTGTCATGTGTGAAAGATCTATAGGAGCGCTCCAAGCATATGGGTTTCGCCGATAACCAAAAACAATGGGCCTATTATTGGGATATGTTTGGAAATGCAGTTGTAAGGCGGCAGCTGTTCATGAATATAGACTTTTCCAATAAATTCACAGAATTCAATTACACTAGAAATGATCTGGTCACTCAGCCAAATCCTAAACTGGGTTTACACGTATAGATTATTTAACCAGACAAAGGTCTCAGTAATGAATAATGGGAGCTGGACATTTACACACAAGGACATTGTGTAAGGATGGTAGCAACTGTATAGGAAAAAACTGATGAAAATGAGATCCCTATTATTCTCCATAATGCAGATAGTAAATGTATGAACTCCAATTGATTTGTAATAATCGTTATCTTCCACCAGTCTCATTTAGACTGTAATGGAAATTCCAGTACTGATTACTTTTGTGTGTGATTTATTAAGATACTGATTCTTCAGCTTTAACACTGGTCTAGTCTACATGCCTATTCCAAAAATGTTTTTTTTTTTTTTTGTATTGATGTATTATACAAACCTAACTAATGACTGGAGATGAGAAACTCCTTTAAGTTTCGAATTCACAAAATTTGCTGAATTTTCCCAAGAAATTCGATTCATGGCGAATAGATTCTTCATACGCCAAAAGTACACCAAAGATTTCAATTGTCCTGAAGGACGTGTATGACATTACTCACTGATCTGCTCCACACCGGTGTTGTAGCACTCGTGATTTTTAGGCTGTATTCACACATTATGGGGGTGGTTTTTTTTTTTTTTTTTAAGATTGTGGTATATCGTCAAACTTTTAGTGGCAATTTTTAAAAATCACAGCAAAGCAATGTTATTAGAATTGCAACGGGGCTACAACATGTGTATGCAGCCTTACAGTTACTTACACGTTTTATGGCTTTCTCTTCCTATATCTATGGCTAAACCTAAGACAGAAACAAAATGAACATATACCCTGCTGTAAGTAAATAAATAAATGAATAGCGCCTATAAAGAACACAGGCTACTTAATAAAAATAGTTTTTTGATCGAAAAAAGCGTGAAGGCCATCCCACCAATGTCAAGGTGTACCCAAATTGAACATGCTCCTATTTTGCATGCATACTAACTTATAATCCAGTTCATTTTTTTCAGTTAAGTTCCAGGTTTCTGCTCCTAATGATACTTTGAGCCGGTCATTACGTTTATATAGCTTCTCATTTGCTGGTTATCCCAGGTCCTGCTCGGCCTTTATTCACATTACGTCACTTTGACACATGGTAAGGTTTTAACACTAGGGGTTAGGACTAGAGTTGAGCAAATTTGTTCGGATCCCTGCTTGTTCGGCAAGCTATAGCGCTTGTTGGCCTCTCTATGCATGTGTTGTGACAGTGACACAGCTGCGACACATGCAGCTGTGGCACCAATCAGCTGATCAGCCGGCACGCTCCATGTATCCGGGTTCCCTCTGCAGCTTATTTGGCAAGCGCTATAGCTTGCTGAATAAGCAGGGACCCGAACAAATTCGCTAAACTCTAGTTAGGACCACCTCGATTTGGGTATACCTTGATGCTGGTGGGATGACCTTTATGCTTTTTTTTATCATAAATGATGTTTATTAAGTACACTATGGTTATTTATATGCAATATTACTTTTACTTACAGCATGGTATATCTTCATTTTCTTTAGGTCTTCAGTTTTGTCTACTTAAAGGCCAGTGTGAACATGCTCTTATTTTGCATGCATACCAGCTTACATGTTGCCAGTTGATTTCTTGGCGGTTAACTATCTCTATGGCTGTGACATCCTCGCACTATCCAGATTCACCATAAAAATTACTTCTGCATTCCCCTACCTAGGATTTTATGTAGTCTGTATTAGTCCCTTATTATTAACTGTGCTCTACCATGTGAAGTGATAGCTGCAAGGCATTATAGGTAAGCCCGTCCTTATGCACCGGAGGTCATGCTAGTCTTCTCTGGCTGGTGCAATTTTCTGCATTGTGTAAAAACATGGAGGACATTTTTGGTGATTCACTCAAAGTGATCACAAATTATTTCAATTTGCCAAAAATTCGACACCAATTTGATTTGAATCAAATTGATTCCCTTACCTCTACAGTTAACATTGTCTCATCTTGACAATGCTTTTCCATTAAGGCATATAGTCATCATATAGGGTCCCCAGCACAGGTCCAAGCAGAGAAAAAAAATAAAGGGTAATTCTTGGCAAGTTGCCAACACACACCTTCTTCTGCATGCTGGGACTTTAGCTTGCACGCTACTACCTGATGGGCCGCTCTACAGCGCTTAACGGGAGCACATTCACCTGAACTGTGTCTTGTGAGAATTTGTCAGTAAGAACAAAGAATTGGATCTATGATCTGTTCAGATGTCTCAATGAATTTAAAGAAGTACTCCTCCCATCAAAGTTTTTATCCTCTTAATATATTAGCATAAACAAAACCCAATTTAAATCTCAACGGGGATGAAGAGACATAAGCATAAATATCATAAAATACAATATTTTATTGAGAAAGTATTAAAATTAATTTAAAACAAAGGGATTTTCTAAGAGATGGCAGGGTGTGGACTGTGAATGGTGAAAAGAGTTTTTAGCAGCAACTGGACATAATATAAATGACTGGCTTGTAATCACAAAGTCACATTTAAGGAGAAAGCCTTTGCAGTGATGTAGAATTGTAGTTCTAATGATTACTCACGCAGGGAAAAGAGACATCCTCTTTCTAAATAGAGCTTAGAAGAATGTATTTAGTCTGTTTTTTATGTCATAGACATAATGGAAAATAGAAGAATTAACTGGGTAGAATGAGCAATTGTATGTACACAGTGCTATATAATATGATGACTGCAGTATATTAAGAGCATAGAAACTTTGATAAGAGTGCTTCTTTAAGGAGCCACAGCTCATAGGGTTGAAGAACCACTATGAAGCACGTTTTCTGACTGATATTTAATCAGTACAATAATATTTATATTGAACAGCACCGGTCTTCATGAACTGCTGTAAAAAGAACTATTAGAGCATCAAAGTATTGCATAGTCAACATCCTAAAAAGACGAGATCACCATAACATTCGTAGGCTTATACTTGTGATTCTGAACTAGGAGCATGATTCTTTTTTGCGTTTTTTATGTTCTATGGCATTTGCTAACATTCAGAAAGTGGAAGAGATAACGAAATCGTGGCAAACCTCCCATTGTCATGTGCAATCTCTTGGTATTTTGGAAGGGTAAAGTGGGACAAATTTCTTGTCTAATGAAATGCTTCCTGCTTGTTACTTTTTTTTTTCTAGACGTTCACAGATAAAGCACTAAAAATGAGATCCAACTCTAAAGCTCGCATTAGATGCTGTAAAAAAGATTTATATCATTGTCATCAATAATAATCATAATCAACTGATTGCCTTATGTATTGCGCTCTAGTGCTGCAATGAATACTCCTCTATGAATGCATAAACCTGCTGTATCCAATATTTCTGATTCAATGAGATGAACACTAAAAGCAATAAATGAGCACTTAGTAAGACTCACAAAGCTTCTAAAATATCGTGCAGGTCTCTTTTTCTAGAACATGATCATAGCTATGCATCACTTCAAACTTTAGGACTTTTTATCATATGGCAGAGCTTATTCTTCCCCTGCCAAGAATACCACAAAGCATTAACGTGTCTAAAAATATACTTCATAGATTCTGCCAAAGGTTTATCTAAACAGATGAGCACATTGTATTCAAAAGAAGGATCAATCCGAAGGAACGGGCGCACTTGTCCTTCAAGTCATGGACAACCGGCAGTCATGCAGTCACCAATACTTCCTTGGCCAGTGTCAATGTGAATATAAGTGTTTAACAGGCAATTAAGCAAAAAAAATAATTGGCAACAGTGAAGTCAAATGTTGGCGATGCAAAAGAAAAAAAAATAACGATGGAAATATCAAGATAGATCTTAAAAAAAAGGAACATCCAAAGTTTTAATGTTGGGATTTTCTTAATTCCAAAAATTCCAATCCCAAAATTCAGACTCCGGGAGCTAAAGAACACTTTTTGTGCTTTTTTTGGAAGAGATAAACAAGGCAAAAGCAAGCAATATTTCTAGCCAGTCAGGAATTGCACTTTTTCTAAGGGCTCATGCAGACAACCATATTTTTCGGTCCAAGTGCAATTTGAAAAAACATCGGATCGCCCTTGGACCAATGTGACTCTAGGAGCCGTGCACATGTTTAATTTTTTCCGCTGACCCAGTCTATCCGAAGAAAAAAATTACAGCATCGTCGATTTGCATGTTTAAATCGGTTGGCCATCGTCCATGCCAATCAATGGGTTCATAAAAAAAAAATCGGACTGCACTTGGGTGAAATCGGATTTTTACAGACTGACAGAATGGAGAAGATGGAGACATTTTTTGTTTTCCACCTTCTCCACATCTGAGACAAACAGATCACACTCTGATCAGTGTGATTAGCATAATTGGAACGATTTTCTTGGATGAAAGAAAATACGGTCGTGTGACCCTAGCCTGAATAAAAGACAATTTTTCTATTCAGTTTGGTGATTGCCGGATTTCCTTCTTATCGTTTTCTATCAAGCCCAATAAAGAAAGCTGAAATAAAAAAGTTCTAGTTATCTTTTCTAATTTTCACTATTTATTCCACAGTGCCTCCGAATATAAATGAGTCTACACATTTCTTCTAGTGATTAGAAGGCGCAAGAACCTCGAGATACTGGAACTGGCGTACATGCCAACACATTGCTTCAGCTTGATCATTTGCACCCCCTGAAGGCTTTCTGTTATCCAGTTATTCCATGTGTGCTTCAGAATGAAAACACTTGTGGTGTCAGGAGAAATTATCGATGTAAACTACAGCAACCAGACAGCAGATGGTAGCATGTTAAGTGACAAAAAGCTTGACTTCAAAAATGTCAGCGAGATAAAAGTATCACCACAGTAATTAGACAGCGGACATCCAGAGACTTGCCGTATACAACATCTCAATGACCCTGACAACTGAATGCTCAAGAAAACTCGCCAACGTGGCCGTAGATTAAAAGGAACAAAAAATTTCTTTTATCAAGAATCATTTGTTTTATTTCTAAACATTAACTAAGCAGGACGAAATATTCCAATGGCCGATAGGAAATTTTGACTGTGAACCCTATGGGGACAGGGATAATAATGTGTGTATGGCGCTGCGGAATATGATGGCGCTACATAATTAAGGAAAATAAATGAAAAAAACAAAGACTACAGTTTCATACAGCATTTAGGAGAAAAAATGGTATTAAAAAGGTTTAATGGGCATGGGATATTGCTGACTTATCCTCTGGATAGGTCATCAATATCAAATCATGTTGGGATCCAACACCTAACACCCCCACCGATCAGCTGTTATCATGAAACATCTGCACTGTACGGCGGATAATTCAATAGAATAGGAGCTGCTGTGCAATTCAAGCCAGCGGCCGCAGCACATTGGAGCTGTTCTCTGCAGTTCCTTTCATTGTTTACATCTGATCGATGCCAGAACTAATAAAAGCTGATTGGTGAAGGTACCGAGTATCTGCCCTCCACTGATCTGATATTGATGACCTGTCTCAAAGTTGGCCACACATATTAGATAGTTGTAGGCAGAAAGAATAAAGTTATTCCTCTGCTGCAGGAGCACCACCTAGATTATACATGAAGCATTGAGCTACAGGGTGGAGAAAGCTATGGCAAACTTAGCAAGCGTGGTCGATGATTATTAAAATAAGGGTGGGGTAAACAGTAGTGATAAGCGAACATGCTTGGATAAGGTGTTGCCTGTTTGTTAGGCAATCCCTGCATCTGCGGTGGCAATCTAACAGTCCCGAAACACGCAGCAACGGGGACTCAAACATATTTTTCTAGCATGCCGAAAACACTCGGTTAGCACATGAGCATGTTCCGATAACATCTTATCTGAGTACATACGCTCATCGCTGGTGAACAGGAGTCCACTGTAAGGCCGGCGTCACACTAGCGAGTTTGATGCGAGTTAGTCGCACGACTTACTCGCATCAACACCCGGCACGGCCGCCCGCTCTCGGACCAGAGTGCGCGGCGGCATAGAAATACATGCAGCCGCGCACTCTGGTCCGAGAGCGGGCGGCCGTGCCGGGTGTTGATGCGAGTAAGCTGTGCGACTTACTCGCATCAAACTCGCTAGTGTGACGCTGGCCTAACCCAAAGATTCTCCGTCCACCCTGATAAGGATCGGGAGTATTTACTTGAGCAGAGGGTTGGCAAAGAAAATCCACATGGGTCACTTGCAATAGCCGGCCATTGTGTTTGTGTTCCTGGCTTCATCCTTACCACATCACTCTGGGCCTAAGCAATAAGGCTGTTTTTTTTCTTGTTGCGGTGGGATGACTTTCATGCTTTTTTGATCAAGAATAATGTTTGCTAAATGCCCTATGTTATTTACATCGACTAGTACTATATACTTACTACAGGGTATTAGTTCATTTTGCTTTTATCTTATGTTTTGTCTTTTAACTGGCCACAGTGTGAACGTACTCCTACACATTGCATGTATACCAACTTATGCTCCCGTGCATTTCTTTGGTCTTCCTGTAGTTTCTTGTACCTTGGGCAAACAGGGAGGTGGTTCCCCATTTTTTGAGCTAGGCATTTCATTAATATAGCTTCCCATGGGCAGGTGTAAAACAGTCTCGCCCCGGTCCTGCTCTACCTCATCTATATTGAGGTCGGCTGAAACAAGGTGAGGTTTTAATATTAAAGGATAGGGCCATTCCGATTGGGGTACACCTTGTCACGGTGGGATGGCTATTATGCTTTTTTGATGAAAAACAGTGTTTACCAAGGGCCCTTTGCTATTTACATGTACTATCACTATTTACTTACTGCAGGGCATATGTCATTTTGTTTCTATCTTAGGTTTTGTCTTTTTTTTCTGAGTCTGCTATTACGTATTTGTTCCTACTGCATATGGTTATGCCCTGACTTGTGATTTTGGGAACAACCATGGAAGACAATCTCACTGGATTTTGCACTTTCTATGGTAAAACCTGCGACCCTGTAATTTGGAGGGGAATTATCTAATTGCTAATTTCGTATCTTTGAGCGTTATACTGGTATTTACCCTCAATGATTCTTGTTTTTTTCAGTAGTTGTTGCAAAAGACAATAAATCCAGCTAAAAATTTATATAATATTTCAATCTTAATTTTTTTTCCTTTAGATTATACAGTTTTATTCACCTGCTTTATTATTGACTTTGCTTAGATGCCGATCTTGGTAAAATTGTAGAAATAATTCACCATTGACCTGGTTGTGATTCTATTCAATACTCGTGATAAGAATCACCAAAAGAAAATTAACTAGAAAACAAAATCATTTTCCTACTCCACTTCCATGCTTGACGTTAAGTCGCACTTGACCTCTATAAATTACAGTAAATGATGTTTCATATCAAATAGGCCCGTAGGTCTAATTATTGCATTTATCTGAAAGTGTTGGATAAGAGCTGACCCTCTGGCCTGGCGCCACCTTGTTTGTCTTCCTCTTATTAGTATATACGCACAAGATTTTCTGCCTTCATTGAATCTTTATGTGTTTGGAATATAATGTGCAGAGATTTATACGAGCAGGAAGCAAAACAAAACTTGACTCCAGTAACTGCGAAGAGTCAATTAAAAAGACGGTGCATCAATAGACATCTGTTGGTAAAATATGTTTTAATCAAGCTTTAAAAAGGAAAATGACTAGAATAAATATGTAAAAAATATTTTACCATAATTAAGACTAAATAATCACATTGTTATTTCATTTTTATCAAAGAATGCCGTAAAACTGAATCCCCCAAAAAACAATGGCGGAATGGTAATTTTTCACCATTTCACCTCCTTTGGTATTTCCCATTTTTCTGCTCATAATATGGCAAAGCGAATGGTGTCATTCAAAACTACAACTTGTTCTGCAAAAAAACCCAAGCCCTCATAAGACTATGTCAATGTAAAAATATTGTGGCTCTTAGAAGAGAAGGAAGGACCTAAAGTTGGTTGTGTCAGTTTGGCTATGTTCCCGTGATGAGTATTTGGTGCATTTTTTCATTTTGCAGATTTTCAGTAGCATTACTGCACCTTTTAGGTAAATTATGATACCTGCATTTTTTGTCATTGCTATATTTTACATGCATTTTTTATCCTATTTTTGTCTATTTTTGGGGTGTCATGCTTTAAATAAAGTTGCTTTGTTTTTATACTGTCTGGTATTTGGCTGTGACAAAACTTTATTGATATAGTAGTCATGTATTGATTATAAGCGATTTTAGCGCATTTCCACAGCATTGTGCATTTCTCTCCATCTAATGCAATTCTATGATGAAAATCTGCACATAAAACTCAGCGTACCCACAAAAGAAGTTAACATTTTGTGGATTTGAAACACACACCACAAGTTAGTTTATGCAGTGTATAAAAGCAGGACAGTGGGCAGGAGATTTCTATAAATCCCATCCACTTTGCTGGAATTGTAAGACGCTGTGATTTGATGTAGTGAAAATACGGAGTGTCAAAAAGTCACCAAAAACTCATTGTGGGAACACAGCCTAGGGGGTTAAGACAATATACTAATGAGAATCAATGAGCCTAATAACTATCGGCAGGGGTTCATAATTTTAACAGGAACCTGTCATGTAAACGCTGTTAATCTGCAGCTTAATAGCATTCTAACATGGGCCAGCCATCACACAGAATACACAGCTACATGGCAGGAAATTAACTTTATTCCCCCGAAAGCTTCCGGCTTTCAGTCTTAGATTTGCGGCTTCTGTTACTGCTCAGTATAAAGTGATCTGCAGTTATCACCACACCCTGGGCACTGACTGGCAACCAATTCAGTAACACATCAGTACACACCCAGCTGTCAGTCATTGCCGGGATCGGTTACAGTCGCAGCTTAATATGTACTCAGCTTTGACTGAAGCCCCACTGGCGACGCCTCTATGACTGAAAGCTGGAGGCTGCTGGGAGGAGCAAAGTTAATTTCCTCCCGACAGCCAGGCTTTCAGTACAGTAGCCAGGCAGCTTCAGAATGCTGTTAACTTGCAGATTAACAGTATTTTTTTTTTTACATAACAAGTTTCCTTTAACTCTGCCATTTCCAGAGGCATCAGTATGGAGAATAGAGTATAAATGTTCTTATAACAGCGTCAGGCAAAATGACACCATGAGAATGACAGCCACAGTGTCTCTTGGCATGGCGTCAGCATTTTTATTTTGTTGTTCTCGAAACTAATGTTATTCTTCATAGAAAATTTACATTTACAGACAAGGAATGCATAAATCTTCTCCCATATATATATTGCTGGACAGAATTCTTGACCGATTTGACAGTTGACAACTCAACAACTGACAGCACACATGACAAGAGCAATGCTGTGGAAATAAGACAGAAAATATCAAAGCTATATCTAAAACCACAAAATGGAGAATGACCTTATGTGCCCATAACTAGACAGAATAGGTAAGGGGCAAGCTCTCTTTTAGTATCATGTTCATGCGAAGTTTTACAAAAATTATTATTTCTTGTTAAGAGTTTTCCAAACTAAAAAAAATTGGGGCAGTAAAAGACAAATAACACAATTTGCTATAAAATAGCAAAATATCCATTTTTCCCCTAATAAATCCTCCACATTCCAACATAGTTGCTCCTCATTAGTTTTGGGGGGAAATGTAATTTATTTTCGCCAATTTCAAAAAGTTGCTAATTTTGGTGAACATCATTTTACACAAACATCTTCCAAGTAAGACTTACTCCAATAAGATAAGGGCGTAAAAAGTAAAGTAAAATTTCTAGATAGAAGTGTCATTACCTTAAGATCCACAACATTTATCAGTGTTTGACAATTTGCTAAATTTGCCGCAAAAAACATTGACAAAGTCACAAAAAAACAAAATTTAAAAATAAACTACTCCCAATGTTTAAGGACAGATTATGTCCCTCGAGCACAGATGCTAAATGATGTATTCTCAATAACCTTGAGAACCAGGAATTTTTTTTTAACCATTTCTCTCACATTGTAGCAATGACATCCCCGATTAAACATATTAGCACTGCCGCCAATTACAATTATTTTTTTATAAAATGTATTTTTACATGTATTATTTTGTTTTGTATAAAATGGTTTATAAAAGTGTACACATTACATTATCCAACATAGATCTTACAATTACTATTGAGTGTTGGACTATTATAATTTCGGGACTAATACAAGCGGTGTAAAATATACAGACTGTATTTATACTGCATCATCAATTAATGAAGCCATTGTTGCAGTTCTATCAGATTCAACATCAACCCTATTGATATCAAGCATTGGAATCCCGATAGACTCCACTGTAAGTCATTAGGGTCCATTAGACCTAAAGATAGTCCATCATTCAATGGGTTTGGCATTGTGCCATGGCTTCCTTCAGGAAGACAGATGTGAACACAACCTACCAAATCAAGGTCCAATAAAACGAGAAATAATAATATGAATGTTTGGTATGAATCTAAAGACCATACAGAATGATATGCAGTATAGTACATTTTATTTTATGTAGTGGAAACTAAAATTAATTTGACAAAGTTTTTCAGATAATTGTTGGCTCTGTGGCTCATTGTAATAATAAGCATAATTGTAATAATAATTGTAATAATAAGCATAATATATAGACACTAAATCCAGCATGTCAACTTATTCAGTAATGAAGAATTACCAGAAAAGTTTTTTTTCCCTTTAGACAATTTCCCAATTAATTAAGGAGAAAAAAAGACATGTTCAGTGCTGTAAAAGGTAATTGTCCCCCTACTGATGCCAGCTATTACTTTTTATGACAGTGAATTTCTGTTCTTTAAAAATTACATAATTCATGATCAAATTTATTACATTATTGCAGCATTCAATTAAAGGGGAATGATCATCACAAAATAACCAATTGTTTTAACCCCTTTCCAACATCGGGCGTAAGACGTCGTAGCAGGCCGATGTTGGAATCCTTCCCTTTGATGTGAGCTCCGGCGCTGAGCCCACATCTTTCCCGACACATGTCAGCTGTTTTGAACAGCTGACATGTGCCTCTAACAGCCACAGGTGGAACCCACACTCCTCAATCAAGACCGGCAAGAAATTCAACAATCTTGCTGTATAGGGTCATTGAGTCCTCTAGAGTGAGAGACATTCTGCTGCTTGGGTTTGTAGATGAGTTTCCTCCAAGTTAGACAACCCCTTTAAGTTCTAAAAGGAGACCTTCTTTAAAATGCCCTTCGTGCAACAATTATAACTTTGTTAGTATGGAGATATAATACATGCATAAGGATTTTATTATTCTTACTGCTCACGCTTTTAGCATAATTAATATTTTAAGTGAGTTATTTCTGGCAATTTACACAAGGCACAACAGGAATATTCCTAACGTATAATGCATATGACTAAAAGCAACGCCAGCAAATTCATTATTTATGAATCTTCCTTCAATATTTTATACTCATTTAAAAAAAATAAGAAAGCAACAATGTACACTTAAGAGGACAACACAATGTGTGCCCCGGGCCGTGTAGAAAAATATGATATCACCAGCCACATTAATGTTGCAGATGGTTTAAATTCAAGGTAACGCATGCTCGTGTGACCATGGCGGACGTCATCGAGGGGGTTTTAGTAGAATTATTCATTATGTTGTGTAGCACTAACGAACAAACCGGATCCTCCCCTATATAGTAGTGAAATACTGGCCTCATATACATTGCTGAACTCTGTGGAGTCCAAAATAGGAGATATCACGCATACAATGGGGGTCCCGGTTTCAGCAGTGTCCTCATTGACTGTTTTCTGCACCTTTATTTTTTGATTTTATAATGCTCTGTACAGTAGAAAAAAAATAACATTCCACCCGCTAATGTATGCAATAAAACATAAAAGTGACAAGAAAAAGTTGTCCAAGTTGTAAATTGGGCTAATTTCAGACAATATGGTCTCACTTCAATGTCTGTATTATGAATAGTTTCTCATATACTAAGCATTTCAGAAATTTTGCATGAGTGTTCTCTGCTGATTGTTCATTGCATTTTAGGCGTTCTTCATGAACATTATGGCAAAAAAACCCCACAAAAACAATAGAAGCTCATAGCTAATATCAAACCTGCCGTCTCAGAAAAACAATTTATGGAAAACTATAAAAAATATAAGGAGAATACAGAACATAAATATTAAAGTGCACAAGAGTGAAGAAATGCACAGTGGTAAAATATGTATTTAGATCAAGAAAGTTTCAAAATATCCATATATATATACATATACACACAGTATACAGTTGTACAGTTGTGCTCAAAAATTTACATACCCAGGCAGAATTTTTGCTTTCTTGGGTATGTAAACTTTTGATCAGTGCCCACTATCAGAAGACTGAGCAGCTCCCCAAGTGAGTATTTGAAGTTGGGGGGTGCCACCGTTGACTCCGATTACAGCCTATCGGCAGAGGTACCTCGTGTCAGACCCCCACCGATCAGATAGTGATGACCAATGGAAGAGAAAATAGAAAATAAAAGGGATGCCCATGGGTCATACTAGATATAGTGTGATTAAATTTATTATAGCCATGCTACAATTAAACAAAGGGCAGCAGAAAAAATATAGATAACTTCCCAAATATACCTTGAGACATCCTGTTTCTTACTTGGGGTAAGCACAACCTCGATGCGCGTTTCACTGCTGAATTGCAGCTTGGTCAGGAGGTATTAATATTGATGTGGGGTATGAGTTCACTGTGCTAAGTAGGTTCCCATCCTCCTTTTTTGCCCTTCTCCATTTTTGGATTATATTGTATTCAGTATTTTTTTTGTTTATTACATTTTTTTTTTAATATTCCAAAAGTTTTTATACTTAGTCAATGGTGTGCCTTTTCCTTATACTTAATATCACTAAAGAAGCTGACCCTAATGAATAATAATTTGGGTACATTTAAGTATCCACATTATAGATATCCAGATGCAATAAAAATATGCTAGTAACATGAGATTTCTACCCATATTGATTAACCCAGCCTCTCATTTACTTTATTTTATGCACATTTTGCATGATTGATCTCTGATGGTTGCTCTTTTTTTTTCAGGTTGAGCTTTATCCATCCTTCAGGATCATAATGGCAAGACAAGCGGACCCCATTATGCTTCAATCAGTAGAAAGCCAATTGTGGATTTCAATTGTTTCTTTATATTAATTTCTAGTGCCCCATTGCATTAGACTTGCTTCTCGTAATCTTGGTAAAATGCCTCCAAGTTGTATTGTAGGTTTCCTTGATTACTTTGCTATTCTCCTTTTGATCTGAAATATGATTTATAATATTTGTTACTTATGTATTTTATTAGCCTTTTCAATACATACTGGGCTATCCCATTAGGTTTTCATACAATCCAATAATATGAAAAATTATTGCCATTTATGTACTACCCAGAGAGACAACCCCATTCACATCTCACCACTGCAGGGTAAAGTAGTTTGAGTCCTCCAGATTCATAGTCACTTGGCACTCTTTAGGAGGAGCTTTCATTACTTGCTCATAATGTAGGCGTATCCTCTTCTAAAATAGGGCATATAAACTGGGTTTGACTTCATGCGACAACTGTTGTGAATGGGTTTGAGATGAGTTCTGAGCAGAGGCTCCCTCTGGTGGTTACAAGCGGTACTAGTGAGGATTGGGAATCAGGTGTTACTGATTGGTCTTATTTAAGGGAATCATTTTCCCATCAGGGTTGCCGTGATCAATTGTTCTGGTCTGAATCCTTCTTTCCAGTTTCCCTTGTAGCCTGCTGTGTCGTGTCTGCATCTCCTGCTATCAGATAAGACAATTTCTTATTTTGTGTTTTTGCTATATTTTTGCATTTTGTCCTGCACTTCTGTGGGGGCCTTCTGGGTCCCCTCCGGGGGCTTTTGCCCTCTCAGTTTAGTCCAGCCACTGTGTTTTGTACTTTTGCTTTTTGCAGTTTTTTCAGTGGCTGCTGTTTTTTTTACACCAGAGAACTAATTTAGGTGGTAGAGGTCGTGTGATCTCAGGTGATTTTGAAATTAGTAGAGTTGGTGTTTTTCAGGGTTTTCTGAGATTGCAGTAAGTGCCCTTCCTGTCCTTTTCTATTTAGATAGTTTGGGCCCCAGCGTTTGCTCATACTATTTTCTTTCTGTGTCAGTATTTCCTCTTGTCTAACCGCCATTACATGTTTGGGGGCTTTCTATTATCTTTGGGGTTCTGCTCCGGGGCAGATAGCTTTCCTATTTCTATCTTTAGGTGTAGTTAGTTTCTCAGGCTGTGACGAGGCGTCTAGGACCATCGTAGGAACGCTCCACGGCTGCCTCTAGTTGCGGTGGTTAGTCAGGGTACTGCAATCTCATAGATTCCAACTGCTCTGGTGTATTTCCTTTTTTACCTGCACTCCTCAGCTACCGTAACATAACAGTATCACCGGCCATAAAAATTGTATGGTACTCACAGAAGGGAAAAAATATTTTGAAGGAAGAAAAGTTGTCAGAGATATTTTTCTGTTTGTTGCATTTTTTTTTTTTTTTCCCTCTGTATCTCTGGGTGCTGGGGAGGATCTTTTCTCCCAATGGAGTTTGCACAGTTGTCTGGCCGTGTGGATCAGCTTGCCACTGAGGTTCGGAGTATTGCTGCATATCTTGCTAGGTTGCCTGTTGTGGAACCTAGGATCCCCATGCCAGATTTGTTTTCAGGGGATCGAGCTAAGTTTCAGAATTTCAAAAATAATTGTAAATTGTTTCTTGCCTTAAAATCTAAGTCCTCAGGAAACGCAGCGCAGCAGGTTCAAATTATCATCTCTCTCCTGCGCGGCGATCCTCAGGATTGGGCTTTTTCCCTGATACCTGGGGATCCTGTTTTGAGTGATGTTGATGCATTTTTTCAGGCTTTGGGGTTATTGTACGATGAGCCTAATGTCACTGATCAAGCTGAAAAAGCCTTGTTGGCATTAAATCAGGGGCTTGATGACGCTGAGTTATACTGTCAGAGATTCCGTAGGTGGGCAGTCCTGACCAAATGGAATGACGACGCTTTGGCGGCCCTTTTCCGGAAGGGTCTGTCGGATAATGTAAAGGATGTTATGGTGGGATTCCCTGTCCCCTCTGGTCTCAATGATTCTATGTCATTAGCGATTCAAATTGACAGACGTTTGCGTGAGCGGAGAAGTATGCGTGGAGTGGTGTTGCCTTGTGAGCCAGCTGCTGAGCCCATGCAGTGTGATGGAGTGGTGTCTGGGGCACAGCGTCATGAGTTTCGAAAGCGCAATGGGTTATGTTTCTACTGTGGTGATGCCTCTCATGCTATTTCAGTCTGCCCTAAGCGGGGAAGACGTTTTGCACGCTCAGTTGTCTTGGGTAGTGTTCAGACTAAGTTTTTATTAACTGTCACTCTGATATGCTCTCTGTCCTCATTTTCTGCTCAGGCTTTCGTTGATTCTGGAGCAGCTATTAACCTGATGGATTATGATTTTGCTAAACGTTGTGGATTTCCCTTGATACCCCTACAGAAGTCTATTCCCCTACTGGGGATCGATTCTACCCCTTTGGCTGAGAATAAACCCCAGTTTTCTACTCAGGTGATAATGAGGGTTGAACCTGATCACCAGGAGTGCTGCAAATTTTTGGTTCTATATAATCTGCATGACATTATCGTGCTGGGTTTCCCTTGGTTACAGTCTCATAATCCTGTTTTGGATTGGAAATCTGTGTCTGTAACCAGTTGGGGCTGCCAATGTGTTAATACCAACACTCCTGTTTTTTCTGCCTCCCCCCAGGCTGAGGATGTTCCTGACTTTTTGTTTGATTTTTCTGATGTGTTTAGCGAAAGTAAATCTGCATCCTTACCTCCCCATAGGAGCTATGACTGCGCTATTGAATTAGTGCCAGGTAGTAAATTCCCTAAGGGTCGCCTTTTTAACTTGTCTGTACCTGAACATGACGCTATGCGGTCTTATATCAAGGAATCATTGGAGAAGGGTCATATCAGACCATCCTCTTCACCCTTAGGTGCCGGTTTTTTCTTTGTGGCCAAAAAAGATGGTTCATTAAGGCCGTGTATTGATTATCGTCTCTTGAACAATATTACTGTGAAATATCAATACCGTTACCCTTGATTTCTGACCTGTTTTCCAGGGTGAAAAACGCTACTTGGTTTACCAAGCTTGACCTCAGGGGGGCGTATAACCTTATTCGCATTAAGCACGGGGATGAATGGAAGACGGCATTTAACACCCCTGAAGGGCATTTTGAGTACCTTGTGATGCCCTTTGGGCTCACTAATGCTCCTTCCGTCTTCCAGTCCTTCATGAATGACATTTTCAGGGATTTTGTGGACAAGTTTCTGATTGTTTATTTGGATGATATCTTGATTTTTTCTAATGACTGGGACTCTCATGTGAAACATGTTCGAACTGTATTCCAGATTTTGAGAGAGAATGCTCTGTATGTGAAGGGATCAAAGTGTCTTTTTGGCGTACAGAAGATCTCATTTCTGGGATTCATTTTGTCCCCATCTGTTATTGAAATGGACCCGGTCAAGGTTCAGGCCATCTGTGATTGGGTCCAACCTACTTCATTAAAGGCTCTTCAGAGATTTTTGGGTTTTGCCAATTTTTATCGTAAATTTATTGGTAATTTCTCTGTTATTGTTAAACCATTAACTGATTTGACCAGAAAGGGTTCTGATGTGGTGAATTGGCTTCCTGAGGCAGTCTCTGCGTTTCAGGAACTTAAGCAGAGATTCACTTCTGCTCCTGTTCTACGGCAGCCTGATGTTTCTCTGCCATTTCAGGTGGAGGTTGATGCCTCTGAAATTGGGGCAGGTGCCGTTTTGTCCCAAAAAGATCCAGAGACCTCTAAAAGTAACCCTTGTGCCTTTTTCTCTCGAAAATTTTCTCCTACTGAACGTAATTATGACGTGGGTAATCGGGAGTTATTGGCCATGAAGTGGGCTTTTGAAGAGTGGAGACATTGGCTGGAGGGAGCCAAACATCAGGTGGTGGTCCTTACGGACCATAAGAATCTGGTCTATCTGGAATCTGCCAAGCGACTCAATCCTAGACAGGCCAGGTGGGCCTTGTTTTTCACACGTTTTAATTTTGTGGTTTCCTTTCTTCCTGGCACTAAGAATGTTAAGGCGGATGCCCTCTCGAGGAGTTTCCTTGCGGACTCTCCTGAGCTATCTGATCCCTCTGTTATTTTGAAGGAGGGTGTAGTTCTTTCCGCCATCTCGCCTAATTTGAGACTTGCTCTGGAGGGGTGTCAGGAGGATAGGCCCGAGCGCTGCCCTGTTGGAAAATTGTTTGTCCCGGACCAATGGAAAAAGAGTGTGATGTCTGAGATTCATTGTTCCGCATTGGCTGGGCATCCCGGAAATTTTGGTACCAGAGACTTGGTTAGTCGGTCCTTTTGGTGGCCTACCTTGTCTCGCGATGTCAGGGAATTTGTGCAGTCCTGCGGGACTTGCTCTCGCTCCAAGCCTTGCTCTCGCTCTAGTGGTTTGTTGATGCCATTGCCTGTGCCCAAGAGACCATGGACCCATATCTCTATGGATTTCATTTCCGATCTTCCTGTTTCTCAGAGAATGACCACCATCTGGGTAATTTGTGATAGGTTTTCCAAAATGATACATCTTGTGCCATTACCTAAGTTGCCTTCCTCCTCTGAATTGGTGCCGTTGTTCCTTCAGCACGTGGTTCGTTTACACGGCATTCCTGAGAACATTGTGTCTGACAGAGGAGTCCAGTTTGTTTCCAGATTTTGGAGGACTTTTTGTTCTAAACTGGGTGTTCAATTGTCTTTCTCCTCGGCATTTCATCCTCAGACCAATGGTCAAACTGAGAGAACAAACCAGACATTGGAGACTTATCTAAGATGCTTTGTGTCTGCTGATCAGGATGACTGGGTCTCTTTTTTGCCTTTGGCTGAGTTTGCTCTTAATAATAGGGCTAGCTCTGCCACTTTGATGTCTCCGTTTTTCTGTAATTCTGGGTTTCACCCTCGATTTTCTTCAGGACAGACGGAGGCTTCTGTCTGTCCAGGTGTTGACTCTGTTGTTGAGCGTATGCAGCAGATTTGGGACCAGGTAGTGGAGAGGTTGTCCCTCTCTCAGGAGAAGGCCCAGCGGTTTGCTAACCGGCATAGGACTGATGGTCCTCGGTTTAAAGTGGGGGACTTGGTCTGGTTGTCCTCAAAGAATATTCCTATGAGAGTAGCATCTCCTAAATTTAAGCCTAGGTTCATTGGGCCTTATAAGATCATGGAGATTATTAATCCTGTTTCTTTTCGTTTGCTTCTTCCAGGGACATTTAAGATCCATAACGTGTTCCACAAGTCCTTGTTGAAGAGGTTTGTTGAGCCAGTGGTTCCTGCTGCTGTGCCTCCTGACCCTGTTTTGGTTGAGGGCAATCTGGAGTATGTGGTTGAGAAAATATTGGATTCTCGTTTTTCTAGACGAAGACTCCAGTATTTGGTTAAATGGAGAGGTTATGGTCAGGAAGATAATTCTTGGGTGTTTGCTTCGGACATCCATGCTAGGAGACTTATCCGTGCGTATCATAGAACTCATCCTGACCGACCTGGTTGCTCAAATGAGGGTTCGGTGACCCCTCCTCAAGGGGGGGGTACTGTTGTGAATGGGTTTGAGATGAGTTCTGAGCAGAGGCTCCCTCTGGTGGTTACAAGCGGTACTAGTGAGGATTGGGAATCAGGTGTTACTGATTGGTCTTATTTAAGGGAATCATTTTCCCATCAGGGTTGCCGGTGATCAATTGTTCTGGTCTGAATCCTTCTTTCCAGTTTCCCTTGTAGCCTGCTGTGTCGTGTCTGCATCTCCTGCTATCAGATAAGACAATTTCTTATTTTGTGTTTTTGCTATATTTTTGCATTTTGTCCTGCACTTCTGTGGGGGCCTTCTGGGTCCCCTCCGGGGGCTTTTGCCCTCTCAGTTTAGTCCAGCCACTGTGTTTTGTACTTTTGCTTTTTGCAGTTTTTTCAGTGGCTGCTGTTTTTTTTACACCAGAGAACTAATTTAGGTGGTAGAGGTCGTGTGATCTCAGGTGATTTTGAAATTAGTAGAGTTGGTGTTTTTCAGGGTTTTCTGGGATTGCAGTAAGTACCCTTCCTGTCCTTTTCTATTTATATAGTTTGGGCCCCAGCGTTTGCTCATACTATTTTCTTTCTGTGTCAGTATTTCCTCTTGTCTAACCGCCATTACATGTTTGGGGGCTTCTATTATCTTTGGGGTTCTGCTCCGGGGCAGATAGCTTTCCTATTTCTATCTTTAGGTGTAGTTAGTTTCTCAGGCTGTGACGAGGCGTCTAGGACCATCGTAGGAACGCTCCACGGCTGCCTCTAGTTGCGGTGGTTAGTCAGGGTACTGCAATCTCATAGATTCCAACTGCTCTGGTGTATTTCCTTTTTTACCTGCACTCCTCAGCTACCGTAACATAACAGACAACCCCTTTAACTTGTAAGTAAAACTAAAATCTTTCTGTGATTTTATACTTATACTGGTATTACTTTATATGCATTTTCACAATGGTAAGAGAAGCCATAGAAATCAAATGTTTACAGCATTTTTTTTTAATCCAAATAGCCCCACGGAAGCAAAAAAAAAGTAAAATGAATTAGCAGACTGTTCTCATATACTAATTGTCTGTGATTATAATGAGTAGAACATACAGCCATAGAAAACATCCAGAATGCCTAATTATCCAATGATGAACAATTAGTAGAAAAAGTTTCAATTGTAAAAGACAATTAAAAAAAACAAAGAAAGATTTATTGTACTGTATGTGGCATAGTCTTCAAGCTGCGCCAGTTTTGTGAAAAGCATTAACCATTCCTGGTTTTGCAATAGGTCATATTCCTAGAGGTACAGCCTCATTCTTTATCTTGTAGTGTCAATAAAATTCCTATTTTCCATTATTATATTATTGTGGTGTGCATTATCTATAGTGGTCTTCTTTTCTCTCTTTTCTGGTCATTCTTTAGGAGCAACTTTCCGAATTTGCTTCTAGTCGAGGTTGTTAAGTGGGAGGAACACGATTAAAATGGAGCAAAGGTTTTCCTTTATGACACAAACCTTTTAACATGTAATTAAAGATAAACTTTTTGATTTTATTCATCTGAATATATAAACCGACATCAATTTATACGTGTTTTCCCTATAGTATGAAAAGCCACGGAAAGAAAATGTTACCATGGTCCATCCACCTATTGTCTGCAAGAAAAAAAAAGCTAAGACAATTTTTTATGCAAATTGCAGATTAAACTCAACCATTGAAATAACCGTCCATATAACAGCTGTTATGTCACTCTCCACAAGGAGAAACCTTACCTGTTAGACCTCAGTCCAGAGCCTCTCATCTAGCCAAATCAGTTCTCATACTTTGCACTGACGAGGGCCAATAGCCCGAAACACTGTGTCTGCAAATTGAGATACTGATTTGGCTTTTATCCTAAGTCATATTACAAGACTCGTTAAAGGGTTGATTGTGACTTGTAGGATCGCTACTTCCAACAGGTGGCGCTAAAGAGTTCAAGTCCTCTTTTTCTCTGAAGAGGCAATTTGCATATAAAAAATGAAACAAATAGAATTCAGATGCTATCTGTGTGTCATGTGAGTGCTATCTGGTTTTTACTATTTGATGGAGAGATATTAGGAATTATTTTTTGCTACATGGAAGGAAAATGGATGCCAATCTGATAGCAATAATGGAGACATGGACCGAAAATAAATGAAAATCGAATCCAGCACACTGATGAAAAACAGGATGCTCAAGACAGAAGAAAGTAGCATGTAAAAGTAAGGATCACCAGAAATAGTATAACAACAAAAAAGTAAACAGAATTATCAGAAGAGTTGTCCAAGAGCCAAAGACCACCTATGGAGAGCTACAGAAAAACCTGTAATCAGCATGTACAATTGTTTCCAAGAAAGCAAAAAGTAATGCGCTCAACCACCATGGCCTGTATGCACGCTCACCACGCTAGACTCCATTGCAAAAAGCATGTTCAAGTGCATTTAAAGTTTGCTCAACAACATTTAGACAAGCCTGTGAAATACTGGGAGAATATAAAATATTTAGACTTGAGAGTCCTCAGTGGGAGAATATAGTCTGGTTTGATGATACCAAAATTTAACTCCTTGGATCCCATAATACAAACCATGTTTGGAGGACAAAAGGCACTGCATATCACCCCAAAAACACCATGCCAGCAGTGATGTTTGGAGGTGGGAAGATCATGGTGTGGGGCTGTTTTAAGCATACAGTACTGGCAAATTTCATATAATTGAAGGAAGGATGAATGGACAAATGCACCGATATATTTGTGAGAAAAATCTGCTGCCAACCACCAGGATGATGAAGATGAACTGAGGGTGGAAATTTCAGCAAAACATTCATCCTAGACACACACACCCAAGGAAACTTGCAATTGGTTTCAGAGAAAGAAAATAAATCTGCTAGAATGGACCAGCCAATCACCTGACCTGAATCCAATAGAAAATCACACCTGAGCAATGTTTGCGACTAGTTTCTCTATATAGGAGGCATCTTTAAGCTGTTATCACCAACAAAGGTTTTTATACAAAGTATTAAATACATTTCAGTTAGTGTGCTCAATACTTTTTCCCTGTGTCATTTCTCATTATTACACATAACTTATGGACATCTACAGTTTGATTTTCTTTGCCTGTGTGGATTGGATGGGTTGTTACCGACATCTGGTGAGAATTTCATGTCCAGAACACCTTTAGAAATATATTTATTTAGAAAAATGGTGACGACATGTCCAATACTTATTTTACCCGCTATATATATGGTAATTCTAGTGCTAGTTTAAGATTAAGATAAAAAGAATCATAGAATCATAGAATGGTAGAGTTGGAAGGGACCTCCTGGGTCATCTGGTCCAACCCCCTACTCAAAGCAGGATTCACTATAATCATCCCAGAAAGAATTAATGTACTTATTGATGGACACTCTGTAAAAAGGCTTGTCATATGTAGTTTCTTAATCACTAGTAACAGACATAGGAAGGACATACGCAGTTACAAATTATGTAAAAATGCCCGTTTATGCCACAAAGCAGCCACCTGCATTACCAAATCACCTAATTATCCGTTCTGCTATAACATAAAGGAAAGACTGCTATTCCCGAACAATTCGTTTTCCTTTTAGCTAACCCTCTGCAGATATATTGTCACCTTATGCAGCTGTCAGGGCAATTCTGAGGCAACCTGGTGCCCTGCCAATAAGCGATACCGGTTTCTTCCCAGCGAGACACTGAAAACAAAGCGTGAGCATGGCTATCCAACATGCACTGTGCCCTTCATTACATTAATTTGTAGCATTTCCTAAATAATTTTATTAAATTGATTATTTGAGGCTATAAAATATTGCTTTTAACATTTCATTTAGTTTTCTATCTTCATACAAGGCTTGATTTCAGTTTTGAGTATTCACAAACTCCATAACTTTAGTAAAACGCAAAAGTAGAATTAGTAAACACAGTAGGCAACACTGTCATGGAAATCCAATGATTTTCATACTGTTTTATCAAGCTTCTTAAAAAAATAAGTTGGAAGTGACGAGCCCCATAGAGTCATTTTTACTTATTTTGGATTTTTCACTAAATTTTTCCTGTTGACTTGTGGGATGTAATAGTGGCTGCAGAGCAGAATAAAACATTTTTGTTATTTTTCAATTTCACCTCTCTGTTGCAGATATTTTAGCAATCAAATATTTGGTACCTAAAGACTTAACTGTTGTTAGGTCCAACTGATTCCAAACTTCCTGTTCTGTACAGATGGCTTTTCAGCAGTCTCATTATCATCACAGACTGGAGTACCATGACAGATAACACTTCTATATACAGTAGATAGCACTTTTTATATAAAGTGCCTACAAGTAGTATTCAACCCCCTGCAGATTTAGCTGGTTTGATAAGATGCAAATAAGTTAGAGCCTTCAAACTGCAAACGAGAGTAGGATTTATTAACAGAAGCATAAATCTTACAAACCAAAAAGTTATGTTGCTCAGTTGAATTTTAATAAATTTTAAACATAAAAGTGTGGGTCAATTATTATACAACCCCTATGTTTAATATTTCGTGGAATAACCCTTGTTTGCAATTACAGCTAATAATCGTCTTTTATAAGACCTGATCAGGCCGGCACAGGTCTGTGGAGTTATCTTGGCCCACTCCTCCATGCAGATCTTCCTCAAGTTATCTAGGTTCTTTGGGTGTCTCATGTGGACTTTAATCTTGAGCTCCTTCCACAAGTTTTCAATTGGGTTAAGGTCAGGAGACTGACTAGGCCACTCCAACACCTTGACTTTTTCCCTCTTGAACCAGGCCTTGGTTTTCTTGGCTGTGTGCTTTGGGTCGTTGTCTTGTTGGAAGAAGAAATTACGACCCATCTTAAGATCCTTGATGGAGGAGCGGAGGTTCTTGGCCAAAATCTCCAGGTAGGCCGTGCTATCCATCCTCCCATGGATGCGGACCAGATGGCCAGGCCCCTTGGCTGAGAAACAGCCCCACAGCATGATGCTGCCACCACCATGCTTGACTGTAGGGATGGTATTCTTGGGGTCGTATGCAGTGCCATCCAGTCTCCAAACAAATAAGTAAGAGAGAAAGGAACTACCGCAGTAATGCACACTACTCAGATAATGGAAAGTAGAAAAACAGTCAATTTTATTGGTATACAAAGAGTAAAGTAAAACACAAGTAAAATCAGAGTGACTCTGGTCCCAAACGCCCGCCCCTAACCATGATCAAGGTATATAATGAATAATGTCTCAAAAATAACAAAAACATGAAAAATAACTGGAAAAACATATGATCATAAAATAAACATTTGGAAATATGTAATGGTCCACCTATGATGAGAGAACCTGTATGGATAGCAGAAAAAATATTAATGATACAAAAAATATATCAAATAATTATAAGCAAGCCCAAATAAGGGGTAAAATAGTCCCCCACCTGTGAACTAAAAAGATGGCTCCAAATCAATAATTGTGAAGAGAAACAAAAGCCATGAAAAAATCACTAGCACATGATATAAACCAGAACAAACCTCATGATAAAGGCATGAGAGAGCAAACGGGCAGTCAGGACCAGAGGACACCAAGGTCCCACGCGTTACGCCGCAGCCTGTGCGGCTTCCTCAGGGAAAGTGTGAAGACAAACGCCAACAGGGTTTAAATACCTTAAGAAGATGGAAACAAGGGAGTCAGCTGTGCGCTGTACCTGATAAGTCTGACAGGAAGCAATTTGGGTGTGAGTCAAATGGCCAAAAAAGGAAGTGCAGACGTCTCTGCAAATATCTAAGTACCACGCATGCGCGCAGTGGAACGCAAATAGCGTCCACTGACACGCAAGTGTGGAAGTAGAGAGGATGAACTGCGCGTGCGCAACATCGGGTCAGAAGGCAAAAAAAAAAAAAAAAAAAAATGCTAATAAAGCAATAGCCCCATAGTGGGAAACAATCAGACCCCATTCATACCGAGAGCATACATATCTAGATTAACTAACGATGTTGAATCTTGTGAGCCTGTATGGAAGTAAGAGGAATGATTAGTTAAGAAAAATAAGGCCAACCCAATACCCCTAACCAAACAAGTTATTGTTTGATATTATTTATTTTCCATTATATATATTTTTTTCTGTTAATTGCTTTTTCACTATTTATTATTTATTTATTTTCATATAATATGGTTTATTTTACTTTATGTTTTCATTGACCTTATTTTTCTTAACTAATCATTCCTCTTACTTCCATACAGGCTCACAAGATTCAACATCGTTAGTTAATCTAGCGCAGTTCATCCTCTCTACTTCCACACTTGCGTGTCAGTGGACGCTATTTGCGTTCCACTGCGCGCATGCGTGGTACTTAGATATTTGCAGAGACGTCTGCACTTCCTTTTTTGGCCATTTGACTCACACCCAAATTGCTTCCTGTCAGACTTATCAGGTACAGCGCACAGCTGACTCCCTTGTTTCCATCTTCTTAAGGTATTTAAACCCTGTTGGCGTTTGTCTTCACACTTTCCCTGAGGAAGCCGCACAGGCTGCGGCGTAACGCATGGGACCTTGGTGTCCTCTGGTCCTGACTGCCCGTTTGCTCTCTCATGCCTTTATCATGAGGTTTGTTCTGGTTTATATCATGTGCTAGTGATTTTTTCATGGCTTTTGTTTCTCTTCACAATTATTGATTTGGAGCCATCTTTTTAGTTCACAGGTGGGGGACTATTTTACCCCTTATTTGGGCTTGCTTATAATTATTTGATATATTTTTTGTATCATTAATATTTTTTCTGCTATCCATACAGGTTCTCTCATCATAGGTGGACCATTACATATTTCCAAATGTTTATTTTATGATCATATGTTTTTCCAGTTATTTTTCATGTTTTTGTTATTTTTGAGACATTATTCATTATATACCTTGATCATGGTTAGGGGCGGGCGTTTGTGACCAGAGTCACTCTGATTTTACTTGTGTTTTACTTTACTCTTTGTATACCAATAAAATTGACTGTTTTTCTACTTTCCATTATCTGAGTAGTGTGCATTACTGCGGTAGTTCCTTTCTCTCTTACTTAGCTGTTGTTTTTTCTACCGATCTGCACCTCCTTATTTAATTGTGTATAATTGGTGCGCCCTGCATTTCACATTATTATATATCCAGTCTCCAAACGTCACGTGTGTGGTTGGCACCTAAGATCTCGATCTTGGTCTCATCAGACCATAGAACCTTGAACCAGTCTGTCTCAGAGTCCTCCAAGTGATCATGAGCAAACTGTAGATGAGCCTTGACATGACGCTTTGAAAGTAAAGGTACCTTACGGGCTCGTCTGGAACGGAGACCATTGCGGTGGAGTACGTTACTTATGGTATTGACTGAAACCAATGTCCCCACTGCATGAGATCTTCCCGGAGCTCCTTCCTTGTTGTCCTTGGGTTAGCCTTGACTCTTCGGACAAGCCTGGCCTCGGCACGGGAGGAAACTTTCAAAGGCTGTCGAGGCCGTGGAAGGCTAACAGTAGTTCCATAAGCCTTCCACTTACGGATGATGCTCCCAACAGTGGAGACAGGTAGGCCCAACTGTTGGAAAGGGTTTTGTACCCCTTGCCAGCCTTGTGACCCTCCACGATCTTGTCTCTGATGGCCTTGGAATGCTCCTTTGTCTTTCCCATGTTGACCATGTATGAGTGCTGTTCACAAGTTTGGGGAGGGTCTTAAATAGTCAGAAAAGGCTGGCAACAGAGATCATTAATCCACACATGTGAAGCTCATTATTCTTGGTGCCTGAACTACTTCTTAATACTTTAGGGGACCAAACAGAATTCTTGTGGTTTGAGGGGTTGAATAATAAATGACACTCTGAATTAACTTTTAACGTTTAAAAAAAAAAAAAAAAAATTATAAATTTTTTTTTTGCTGCAGTGCATTTCCCACTTCCAGGCTGATCTACAGTACAAATGTCACAATGCCAAGTTAATTCCGCATGTGTCAACCAGCTAAATCTGCAGGGGGTTGAATACTACTTGTAGGCACTGTAGATAGTAATGTAGAAGATTAAAAAAAAAATACAGTTAAATTCTAGATTGAAACAATGGATTGTTTTTTGATAATGACACATTCCCTTTAGGATTTTATATACGTCTTATATTAGGCAATACTTTAACAAAGACCTAGATCATTTTAGTATTCATTATCATGGAGTTTAATCTGTGCTATAGTGCCCATAAAAGGTACTTGTCTGGTGATTTGTGCTGCCGAAACCACGGATAGCATGAATCGCAACCCGGCTTCACAATTGCTAGAACAGTACATTATTCTCTGAAATGCTCCAGAAGTGATTGATAGGTCTCTGTGAACACGTAAGGAAGAAACCTGTCAATCACTTGCAGAGAGCAGCGCTGAGAAGAGCCAACCAAGGGTGAAGCCGGACTATTTTCTGTCCTCTGTATAGTCCCCCAACTGGATCTTCAAAGTACAGTGGGGGAAATAAGTATTTGATCCCTTGCTGATTTTGTAAGTTTTCCCACTGACAAAGACATAAACAGTCTATAATTTTAAGAGTAGGTTAATTGTAACATTAAGAGATATGATATCAAAAATAAGAGTCAGAAATAAGTATTTTATCCCTCTGGCAAACAAGACTTAACACTCGGTGGCAAAACCCAGCAGTCAGACGTTTTTTGTAGTTGATGATGAGGTTTGCGCACATGTCAGGAGGAATTTTGCTCCTCTCCTCTTTGCAATTCAGCGCTGGAGAGCTGAAGGAAGCCAGGGAGAGCTGCAGGATTGCAGGCAAGTTCAGCGATGGCACGGGGAGGGGTGAGTATGATCCCAGCCACCGGCTCCTGCCGCGGCACCCTCTACCCCGCTGGTTTCTGCCCTATGACTCGTGTATAAGCCGAGGGGGCATTTTCAGCATGAAAAAAGGTGCTGAAAATCTCGGCTTATACACGAGTATATACGGTACCTTAAAATTATAGACTGTTCATGTCTTTGTCAGTGGGCAAACTTACAAAATCAGCAAGGGATCAAATACTTATTTCCCCCACTGTATATTTTTCTGAAACGCCGGAGTGTTATAGAAAACAATCTAACGCCATTCTGCGATTCATGGTGCCTGACGTTTGGGCAGAATAAATCACCTGACAGGTTCCCATTATTGACAGAATATTTCATCCCCATACAAGGATTGGGTTCATGACAATACTTTCTGCAGTTACCGTTCCCCTTGTTTCCTACAGAGCAGGATACAAAGTCTGATCCTCCCTCTGAAGAGCTACATTGATTTTATATTTTCAGCAAACTGGAGCTGGAGCTTTCGTAGTTTAAATTGCTCCAAGCCTCTTCTCTCACTTAATGAAAACTGCTGAGTGCATAAATGTGTCATGCTAAAAATACAGGAGTCAGAGGCATAACTTTTATGTGAGAGGGCAGCAGTTCACAGTTGTTCACCTGTTCTCTGTGTTACTACATCCAAATGCAGTTCTAACCTCTCATATGGACATAGCACACTTAATTAATAAGGACAAGAACATACTGCAAGGTCACAAATCCCTGCCACAACCAGCAGTCAGAATGTGCAGAGACAGCCTGACCTTCCAACCAGCTATCCAAGAAAAATATCATATATATCATATATATATATGCACATACAGCCTCCTCGACATTGAAATTGCATACCGAGAAAGAAAATTTCATCTAATTATGGAACTCACAGGATAGATAGACATGTTAATGTTGTCCAAATGATGAAGTGAAAAAGAAAAACTCAATACATCTCAATTTATTTAGTATCGAGTATGAGCACAGAAATCCCAGCACTCTCAATTTATTTAGTATAGAGTATGAGCACAGAAATCCCAGCACTTACACATCTTAGCTGTCTCAATGAGGTTATTAATGTTCATCTGAGAAATATTCTGCTACACTGAATGCACTTGAGCAAATCATCAAGATCAGCTGCTGGCAGCTCCCTTTGCGACTACCAATCAATGACGTCCCAGCTGCGCTCAATGGGATACAAGTCTGGAGACACTGCAGGCCATGGTTTATTTATTATTTATTTACCACATTTAGGCCACGTTACTCAGAGTAGCATAAGTAACATATGGCCTGATTTTCTACGCGACACTCATTTAATTATTCGCCCTGTTACACTTTATAAAGTCTTTACCAAGCGGGCATGGCTCACTGAGTAATAATACAGAGCAGCCTAAAGACACACCCCAGAGGATCCTGTGAACTAAATGCCCTTGTTAAAAGTGATAAAAATTAGTATATTGCGTGCGCTAATTAAAAAGGCCCATATCTCTAGAACCGTATTGTGGATTTAAAATTAAAAAAAATATATATATAAAATACTTAGGGGAGCAATGGGAATAAGATAAGTGCAAAAAAATGGCCACTTTTCAGCTGGTGACATGTCCTCTAAGAAATTGTCGACAAAACTTTTAAGTCCAGATGTCTCTAAAATGCTATTTCTATATTTTCATTTGTACATGATTAACATGTCTATCGATCTTGGGATTTCCATCATTCCACAATTTTTCCTTCATGATGTTCCAATTTCAATGTTGAGTGTTTCCTCTACAATCCCAAGGCATACCGATAGGGAACTTAGATTGTGAGCCCCAATTGGAAAAATGATGACGTTTACAAAACGCTGTGGAAATTAATGGCGCCATATAAGCAAGTAAAAGAAATATTATATGATGTGGTTTTCTATTAAACTTGCAATTAGGGCTTGAGCTATATGGTAACCGCTCTACTACACCATATTTACCAGTGAATGCAGACGGGTGCCGATTTGTATGTCTACAAAACCCAACATTCGGTTGGAAATCTGACCATACCAAATTACTGTGCAATCGCATCACTATTACATGTGACATTTACAATCACCTACATAGCAATTTCCCAGTGTTCCTGTCCTAGCAGTGCCTTGGTCTCTCAGAGGTTGCTCTGTCTTTGGAAGGTGGACATCATGTCTCTGCTGTAGTCAATCCTATTCCAAGCACACAGATATGTGATCATGGTAACCAATCACTTGCAGCAGGAGTCACAAGCCATCTCCGTACTGTAGGGGAACGAAGGAGATTGGCGGATTTCTTTTCATCATCAAAAAGTGCTGAACAACTTGTTTGATGTTGTTCGGCCACAAGTTGTAGACCTAGCCCAAACTATCTGGATGAGTTATTGTGCTAGATTAGTGTGTCTCCAAGTTGGAGATCAATGTTATTTTTATATATCATTAGAAACTTTCAAGACAACCACCCACCTAAAAACAGCCACATCGCAAGTCAACAGATCATTCTGAACGTTTGTGATCACTGGAAGCAGTTACTGTATGGGCAGTAATATATTACCTAAGAAAATTAAAACAATATTGTCATTTATAAATGTGTGAATATGTAACGGTGGATTCACATCTGGCATATTTTTGCACTATTGATTTGGCCGCAACTGGAGATGAGCGGATGAGTCAAACTTTAATTCGACTTTACCAAAAAATTCGATTTGCGAGAAGTTATTCTCCACAAATTTAATGTTCCTTATTATGCTCTGGATGTCTCTCCAGACCCAAAAGCATAATAAATGTAGGATTTAAAAAATAAGAAAAATCCTTATAATCTACTCATCGTTCACTTCTTCGGCCATTTCCGCTACTCCTTGCTGGGCTGTCCAGTACTCCGCGACGACATCTTTGTGTTTCCCTGTGTTCACTGTAGGCGGAGGCTTCCAGCTGTAGGCATACGCAGTGAACTCCAGGCTCTACTTGCATCTGCAAGCACCGGTCTAGATTGAAACTTTGGCCAGGAGATGTGATGTGAGGAGGAGCAGACAGCCGGCAGGAAACAGCGATGTGGCTAGAGAGTTAAGAGGCTGGTAAAAGATTAAAAAGGAAAAAAAAACATACCTAACTGCTTACTATCTGGTGGAGATAGATGCAATGCGATGGAGGCGCGGCGGACAGGACTGCAGGCAGGGATCAGGAGGAGTGGCAAGAGAGGCGAGTAGTGAGGGGAGTCATTTTCTTTATTTTTAACCTATCCCAACCCTCTAATATTCAGCAAGTTAACAGCTGCTATGAGAAAGCAAATTGGAGCTTGTTGTTGTGCTGCTACAGAAGCATTTTTTGTCCACTATCCACTACTAATCCTATTGTTGTATCGTAAATAAACACACCACCAGAATAAAGTATTTTATTTGAAATAAACAAAATACACTTTTCCTATTCAATTTAAAAATAACAAACACAGTTATATTCATCTAATGCCTAATTCCACCGAAGCCCTCGTCTCCTGTAATAAAACAAAAAGAAAAAACAACAATATCCCTCACCTGTCTGTCGTTCTGTCCCACGCTGTAATCCATGTCTGGGGGATAAAGTTTCAACCTGGACAGTGCAAAGATGCAACCGTCCAGGCTGAGAATCACTGGAAAATGAGCTGCTGCAAGCACAGCATCAGTGACTAGCGGTGACGTCATCAAGGTTACTGCCGGTCACTGAGGCTGCATTTCCAGCCAAGCAAATGAACTGCAGTGACATCTGAGAGATCATCCCTAGCACGGTGAGAAAGTCTCACGGTGCATTGCTTAGCTCAGAGAGTTCACCGCAGTTCACTGTGAGTTCAATGTGGTGAACTCTCTGATCTCAGCGCTGCACCGTGAGACTTTAAATAAATGATTTAAAAAAAATACATGGGTTACAGTTTTTTTGATAACCAGCCCTGCAAAACTCACAGCTGGGGGCTGCACCCCTTAGTTGTCATCTTCAGCAAGGTTATCAAGAATAAAGGGATCCCTGAGCCTTTTTTAAATTATTTAAATCATTTAAAAAAACAATGTGGAGTCCCCCCACTTTTGACAACCAGCCAAGCTAAAGCAGATAGCGGAGGGCATTCCACGCTGTTTTTTAAAATTATTTATATAAATAATTTTAAAAAATCGGAGTAGGGATCCTTCTATTCTTGATAATCAACCTTACTGAAGCTGACAGCTGAGGGTTGCAGCCCTCAGCTGTGAGTTTTTGCCTGGCTGGTTATCAAAAATGCAGAGGAACCCACACCGATTTTTTAAAATTATGTATTTACAACGCAGGCGCTGGCTGATAAATACCCCCATCAGCTGCCACCTGCTCTCACTGTTATTAGCGGCAGTAGGTGTAGGCTGATGGGAGCAGTAGTCGACCCCAGTGACCAAAGGCAAACTTTTTACCTCAGATCACAGCTGCGGGCTCATGCTGTCATTTGACAGCATGGAAACCACAGCTCTCTGACCAGTGGTAATGATTTTACCACTGATCAGAAGCAGTGTTTGCCATGCTACCATGCACAGGACAGAGTGACAAACACCCGGTGTTCGGGGGGCCAAACCCAAACAGTAACACAGACTTCCTTGTGAAGTCGGTGTTTGTGAAAGAACAGTAGGTGTTAGGTACGGACACCAAACTTTACTGTTCAGGTTCGCCCATATCTACTTAAGATGGTTAATTCACTGACAGATTCCCCCTAGTATTAATCCAGGATGGTATTGTCCACATTATTAGATATATATGGGCATTTAAAGTAAAGAGATCACATTGAAAGTTTGCCATCTAATAGTAAATATAATTATACAAGTTTTAGAAAGAATATGTTTTCTTATCTGTACAGCAATAGAAGTTGGTGACGCCAATATTTACCATAATCTATCTAAAGACTGGCCTTTGGTTCCTCAAGGGAAATTCTACAAAGCAAATAAACTAAAGCGTAAGAGATGAAATTATGTAAATGTGCGTAAAAGCCAAAGAAACAATTTCACTAGTTTCTATCATCTTTCATTATAGACTGAACTCTGAATGAACCAGACTCCAACTGAATTAGGAAATCTATGTGTAAGACATATTTCCAGACACAAAGCCCCTCTTATAGGAACGGAGACATTTTATTGATGATTTGTGTTTGAGATCCAATATTAAGATGCAATTATAATCCAGCTGTGATAATGATGATACAATTATTATTATTTTTTCTACAGTAGAAGGCAGAATAGTCAAAATCATTGCCCCCTGTTGTCTATTCATTAGATTTCTTATGATCCTATGACTATTTGATTATAAATTTGATTTGTTCTTTTTTGGTTATTTTATTGGCATAAATAATTTCTCCGTTATTATCACAAGCAATATAAGAGCAGGAAGAGAATTTTTATCTTGTAACTTTAACTTTTCTCTTCTGTTGGATTTGCAATACTGACATGCCAATTCCTCCCCCCACCCAAAAAAAAAACAATAGAAAGAGAAAACAGTTAATGAAAGGCTCAAAATAGATAAATACTGATTGCAAAAAAGTCATAGCTCTCATTAAAGATGATGCCTTATTAAGACTACTTAAATGCACGGTCGTCTTTTTTTTCCTACAGGCTAGAGCTGGCAGCCACTACAGTAGGGAGTCAGGTTATTAAAGAAGCACTTTTCTCATCAAGGTTTTTATCCTCTTAATATATTGCAGTCATCATATTAGATAGCACTGTGTACTTCATTTTTCCCGTCAACCCAGTTAATGTTTCTCTTTTCCATTAGGTCTATGACATCGTGTGATTAAAAACTTAAAAGCTTTATATAGAAAGTTTCTTTTACTGCATGGGTCATCATTAGAGCTACAATTATGCTCACTGCAAAGTTCCTGGCAGCCTAGCTCAACCTCCTGTTCAACTACTGATACAGCTTCTCCATTACTCACCCTTGCCAGGGACTTTCAGTGATGTAGACTTGTAGTTCTAATGATGACTCATGTAGTACAAAGCTACTTCTAGCTTCTGCATAGAGCTTAGAAGGATTCAGCTAGTCTACTTTTATTCATGTGATGTCCTAGACCTAATGGAAAAGAGAATTAACTGGTAATAAGGCAAATAAATAATTGTAAGTACACAGTGCTTTCCTTTAAGAGGATGAGCCTATAAAGGACTCTTGGCCAATTTTAAAGAGTTGGGAAACCTCTTTAATTGTACAGAGAGAGAACAAAATGACTAATGTAGTAAAATAAAATCAAGGCAAGTTCATCTTCAGTTGCAATAAAACTTTGTTACCAGTGACACACTATACATAAGAGCGTTCTGTGTGACTTATCCGTAACAGACAGATGGAAGTCAAAAAATAAAGGCAGGTGGAAAAGTATATAAAAATGTGTGGGATTATTTTGTTTTGAGTGATTTTAAATTCAACCCAAAACTTATTTTTAAAGTAGAAACAGGAAGAAATTGACAAGTATTTCACAGACATAAAGCTAAATGAGCAGATAGGTTGCGGAGCTCTGAGGAACGCTCTTTTTATTGAGTGGGACTTTGGCCACAGGCACAACATCATGCACAAAAGTCATCATGGGACTGAATGAATAATGGAAAAACATGGTTCATATGTCTGTAATCCTTACGCCTAGAGCTGAAGTGTGCGAATGATCACCTGATGCAGCGTTTTTTACAGAAATTGACCATATAGGTATAGGACTTAATAAAAAAAGAATAAGACACAGTTATTGCACACACAATGCAGTGGAAAATATATGTCCAGGGATAATATATAATGTATAGGGTTTGTAGCGTATTTTAACGAAGATATGGTTTTGCCACATCAAAACAGTAGATATGATGTTTTCACTTATATGATTAGAGAAATTTCCCTATTATCTGTGAAACCTATCAATCATTTTGAATATATATATATAATGTAGAGTTGACCATTCCGATTGGGTGCACCTTGTTGCGGTGGGAAGGATTTTACACATTTTGGTCATTTGCTAACCAAGTCCCCTATGTTATTTACATGTATTATTACTATTTACTTACTATAGGGTATATGCCCATTTTGTTATTTTTGTCTTGTTCTTTTTCTACTGTACTGTTGAGCATCCTCATTGGATACACCTTGTCGCGGGAAAATTGCTTTGACCCTTTTTGATCAAAATAGCGTTAACCAAGTACCCTATGCTATTTACATGTATTATTACTATTTGCTTACTATAGGGTATATGCTTATTTTGTTATTTTATTTTTGTCTTGTTCTTTTTCTACTGTACTGTTGAGCGTCCTCATTGGATACACCTTGTCGCGGGAAAATTGCTTTTACCCTTTTTGATCAAAATAGCGTTAACCAAGTACCCTATGCTATTTACATGTATTATTACTATTTACTTACTATAGGGTATATGCTTATTTTGTTATTTTTGTCTTGTTCTTTTTCTACTGTACTGTTGAGCGTCCTCATTGGATACACCTTGTCGCGGGAAAATTGCTTTTACCCTTTTTGATCAAAATAGCGTTCACCAAGTACCCTATGTTACTTAGCTGTATTATTACTATTTACTTAACATTGGGTGTATGCCCATTTTGTTATTTTTGTCTTGTGAATCATTTTGGTCTACTCTACAGCAGGAAAACAACATGACCCTGGTCCGGCGGACATGTCGGTAGTCTATGACAGCCATACCAGAGCCCTACAAACCTCCCCTACTGCATGTGTTTGCATTCTTGTTTGTCCTTCCTCAGCCACGGGCTTTGGCAGTCTTGAGTATTTATGTTATCTGATCACGGCAGTAAACAGATATTTCTGATGACCGGTGGCGACCACTGGAGTGGTACCAACGGTGCAGTGAGGGATTTAAGTCTTATTATTTTTTATGCCATTTACTGCACTTTTATTTTTTTCGAATTCTGGACAACTTATTTTACTTGTGTCTTGTATAAAAGACATATTGTACAAGTACTAAGAATATATTTTTACAGTTGACTTTTTTAACTGAGATAATATTACGCACCTGTAATTCCTTTCCTTTTGGACCCACTTTGGTGATCTCCATCAATGACTGTTGGGGACAACCGGAATGGTGGCATTGGAGCGGAGGATATTTGAAAGGTGAGCAATATTTTTTTTATACCAATCCTTGCCATTGTAATTTTTTTTAAACCTGGATAATCATTTTAACTTGCTTAGTGAAGGCATATTCTACAAGCCGTGCACTAGGAATGTTTTTCTAAAAGTTGAGTATTTTAACTGAGACCATATTACTAATTAAGAGAGGCTCTAGAGAAAAACAATTTTGGCTGTAATTAGAATGCTAGAAGATGAAAAGATGTTCTTTACAATTATTAAGAAAGTGCTTTAAATCATTCCTTACTGCGCCTAATTTTCAGCTAGAAACAATGGAAATCAGAGGATTATTATGTTTATACAAGCCAAAGCCTAATGTGGTCAAAGCTTAAAATAAATCTTCTGCGCTTTACATTCTCAAAAAATGACTCCAGGTAAGAAAAATAAAATTATTCACAAAGGACTACAAAGCAACCTTAAGTAAAATGGCATATAAAAATGTAAAACCATGTTTAATCCTAGCATTGGAGATATGTATATATAAAATTTAGAACTTTCGAAAATTGCAGCAATTTGCTCTTAAGAACAAGAATAAGTAATATAGGCTTACAGCAAACACAATGATATGAAAGTGGAAAAGTTCTGCATGTATCTGCTATATGTGAAGAGAAATGAGCTAAGCTTACAAAAGTAATATTAAAGCAAATTACAGGAATAGGCAATGTTTCTGTCCACATTCTAATCGGCTTGTCTCCTAAATTTCCCATGATTTAGCTTTAACACGCTAACATCTAATATATCCCCACATTTTAATTCACAGTTTACCAAAATCACTATGTTCTGCACTCTAAGAAACTTCGTCCCAGTCCACTATGTATAATGCCTATAGAGCCCAGGAGGTGCCACTTTTTACTCCTTCACGCTGCAGCCAATTTTCGATTTTGGTTTGCCCTTCCCTTCTTCCAAGAGCCATAACTTTTCTATTTTTACATTCACATGAGGGTTTGTTTTTTTGCAGCACGAGTTGTACTTTTGAATGGCATCATTCATTTTATCATGTGATGCACTGGAAAGTGGGAAAAAAACTCGAAGAGTTGAAATTGCAAAAAACAAAATGCAATTTCGCAGTCAGGTTATTTTTTGTTTTGTTTTTATTTACCGTATTCACTATATGGTAAAACTGACGTAGCAGTATGATTCTTCAGGTCAGTACGATTAGGCAGATACCAAACATGTATAGTTTTTTTTTTCATTTAAGAGGTCTTTCCTCCATCTCACAGATCTTCCTTACCTGACCTATCTATCACAATTGACAACATCACACTTTCCCCAGTACCAGAAGTCCGCTGCCTCGGAGTAACCCTTGACTCTGCCTGTCCTTCAAACCGCACATCCAAGCTCTTTCCATCTCCTGTCACCTCCAACTCAAAAATATTTCCAGAATCCGTCCTTTCCTCAACCCTCAATCTACTAAAATGCTTGTGCATGCCCTCATCATCTCCCGCCTTGACTACTGCAACATCCTTTTCTATGGCCTCCCTGCTAACACCCTCGCAACTCTCCAGTCCATCCTTAACTCTGCTGGTCGACTAATCCATCTCTCTCCTCACTACTCCTCTGCTTCTCCCCTCTGCAAATCTCTTCACTGGCTCCCATTCCCTCAGCGTATCAAGTTCAAATTACTAATACTGACCTACAAGGCCATCCATAACCTGTCCCCCCATATATCTCAGAAGTAATCTCCTGATATCTTCCCTCACGTAATCTCTGTTCCTCCGAAGACCTCCTTCTCTCCTCCACACTTATTCGCTCCTCACCCAACCGCCTCCAAGACTTCTCCCGTATATCCCCCATCCTCTGGAATTCTTTGCCCCAACACTTCCGACTATCAACCACATTCGGATCCTTCAGATGGAACCTGAAAACCTACCTCTTCAGGAAAGCTTACAGCCTGCAATGACCCCGCTGCCTCCTCACCAAGATCAGAGCTGCTGCAACCCACCAACCTACTGTCTCCTTCCCCACCATACTGTAGAATGTAAGTCCCCTCTGTATCAGTCTGTTATTGTTAGTTTGTTTACTGTAAGTGATATCTGTAAATGGTATGTAACCCCTTCTCATGTACAGCACCATGGAATCAATGGTGCTATATAAATAAATAAAAAAATCATATTTTTAGAAAAAAATTTTTTTTACTTTTTACTGTATTTGTTAGTGTCTTTATGGGACTTGAAACTGCGATCATCCATTTGATTGTATCATACATAGCAGTGCATCAGAACGACTGTGTACAGTGAAAATAATGGTCTCCTATGAACACCTGCTAAATGCTGGCTTTCACAGGAGAACCATCATGACAAGTACAGAGATCTTCAGCAGACTCCCGGCTGTCACAGCAACCCATCGGTGGCCTGCAATCACGTCACGAGCACGCCGATGGCCATGTGAAATGATATACCACCTTTTGGCTTGCATTTAATGCCCCTGTCATAGATGGACAGTGGCATTTAACAGGTTAACAGTCACAGGTGGAGCTCTACTCCACCCGCAGGCCGCCACTGTTAGAGACAGATGATGCCTGAATAATTCAATCATCTGAATGGAAATATGCGAGCCCTCACAGTCATGGACCTTACATATGACACAACTATATTTCATATGTTGGAAAGGGGTTAAAGCTTCCAAACATCATTACAGGTTTGACGCTTTTGTTTTTACTGTAAAAGCTTTCTAACAACCAAAGCTTAATGTAAACCAGATTTACTTACTTATTTTCCTTATATTATTTACAGGGCGCCATCATATTTCACAGCGACTTGAAGACATTATCATCACTGTCCCCACTGGGGCTCACAATCTAGATTCCCTATCTGTATGTCTTTGGAATGTGGGAGGAAACTGGAGAACACGGAGGAAACCCACGCAAACACGGGGAGAGCATACAAATGCCTTGCAGATATTGTCCTTGGTGGGACTTAAACCCAGCAACAGTACAAACCACTGAGCCACCCGCAGCCCGGATCTATCATTTTGGCGAACTTAATAATCTGGTTGGACTTCTAAAGATCTTTTTTTATAATTATTGCCATTGAGGAAATCCATAAAGACCAGTTGCACCAGCAATAATTGACCATACACATGAGATCATACATGCCAGTTCTACTAACAGTTATCGCCAACTCCTTCATAAGCATGTGCACTAGTATTTCCATCTCATACATTTATAGCATTCCACAAGATATTCCATAAATGTATGGTTGGTGTAGATCCCACCAATGGGACCCACTATCTCGAAAACAGGGCCTCATGGTGCGCAGCAGTTGGTGAATAAGTGGTTGGAATTCCCATACAAATGAACGGAGAGAGGTACGCATGAGTATGGGAATTCTGACCAATTCTCTACTGACAGGGAAACGTAACATACTCAAGATACATGTCAGCGCCATCGGTGGGATCTACATGTAGTAAATATTAATGGCATACCCTATATGCCATAAACATAGAGGTTAGGAAAACCCCCTTTAAATGGGAAATGGCTGGAACAATTCAAATCCTTACTAATACTAAACTGAGAATGTCAACTTTAACTTTTTGGCTTATCCCACCAAAACGTTTGGGTTCAACCAACTTTGATCCAAGGTGCACAACCAGTTCGGTTGTCCCAACCCTTTTGTCTAACCAATGTTTATAACACATCATTAAACTAGAGGAAGATGAAGTGGTCAATGCCAATATCTTTTGGTAGGGATAGAATAGCAGGGGATGTACAGCTGGAAAGTTCTCTCATCATGGGATGGATGTAAACCATTTTGTGCCTGCCACCACTTTACAATATATGTTAAATATAGTTATGTTACATTATATATATATGTATATATATATATATATACACAGTACAGACCAAAAGTTTGGACACACCTTCTCATTCAAAGATTTTTCTGTATTTTCATGACTATGAAAATTGTACAGTCACACTGAAGGCATCAAAACTATGAATAAACAAATTTGGAATTATATGGTTATCAAAAAAGTGTGAAACAACTGAAAATATGTCTTATATTCTAGGTTCTTCAAAGTAGCCACCTTTTGCTTTGATGACTGCTTTGCACACTCTTGGCATTCTCTTGATGAGCTTCAAGAGGTAGTCACCGGAAATGGTCTTCCAACAGTCTTGAAGGAGTTCCCAGAGATGCTTAGCACTTGTTGGCCCTTTTGCCTTCACTCTGCGGTCCAGCTCACCCCAAACTATCTCGATTGGGTTCAGGTCTGGTGACTGTGGAGGCCAGGTCATCTGGCGTAGCACCCCATCACTCTCCTTCTTGGTCAAATAGCCCTTACACAGCCTGGAGTGTGTTTGGGGTCATTGTCCCGTTGAAAAATAAATGATGGTCCAACTAAACGCAAACCGGATGGAATAGCATGCTGCTGCAAGATGATGTGGTAGCCATGCTGGTTCAGTATGCCTTCAATTTTGAATAAATCCCCAACAGTGTCACCAGCAAAGCACCCCCACACCATCACACCTCCTCCTCCATGCTTCACGATGGGAAACAGGCATGTAGAGTCCATCCGTTCACCTTTTCTGCGTCGCACAAAGACACGGTGGTTGGAACCAAAGATCTCACATTTGGACTCATCAGACCAAAAGCACAGATTTCCACTGGTCTAATGTCCATTCCTTGTGTTCTTTAGCCCAAACAAGTCTCTTCTGCTTGTTGCCTGTCCTTAGCAGTGGTTTCCTAGCAGCTATTTTACCATGAAGGCCTGCTGCACAAAGTCTCTTCTTAACAGTTGTTGTAGAGATGTGTCTGCTGCTAGAACTCTGTGTGGCATTGACCTAGTCTCTAATCTGAGCTGCTGTAAACCTGCGATTTCTGAGGCTGGTGACTCGGATAAACTTATCCTCAGAAGCAGAGGTGACTCTTGGTCTTCCTTTCCTGGGGCGGTCCTCATGTGAGCCAGTTTCTTTGTAGCGCTTGATGGTTTTTGCAACTGCACTTGGGGACACTTTCAAAGTTTTCCTAATTTTTCGGACTGACTGACCTTCATTTCTTAAAGTAATGATGGACACTCCTTTTTCTTTACTTAGCTGCTTTTTTCTTGCCATAATACAAATTCTAACAGTCTATTCAGTAGAGCTATCAGCTGTGTATCCACCAGACTTCTGCACAACACAACTGATGGTCCCAACCCCATTTATAAGGCCAGATATCCCACTTATTAAACCTGACAGGGCACACCCGTGATGTGAAAACCATTTCTGGTGACTATCTCTTGAAGCTCATCAAGAGAATGCCAAGAGTGTGCAAAGCAGTCATCAAAGCAAAAGGTGGCTACTTTGAAGAACCTAGAATATAAGACATATTTTCAGTTGTTTCACACTTTTTTGTTAAGTATATAATTCCACATGTGTTAATTCATAGTTTTGATGCCTTCAGTGTGAATTTACAATTTTCATAGTCATGAAAATACAGAAAAATCTTTAAATGAGAAGGTGTGTCCAAACTTTTGGTCTGTACTGTATATATGTTTAAAACATAGACAAGCCAAAGTTTTACACTTGCTTTCCCGGGTGAGCTTAACAATAACAGTAATTTAAAATGAAATCTATTTTGTACTAAACTAAAAAAGCTCAACATGAAAAAACCAAGTATTTCGGAATGTGATAAGGGATTTTACATCTTATCCAAGCAAAATGCAGCGTGGTAAATCTCAGATTATGGTATCATACACGGGCAGAACATTGAATAATCCTACATGTCAATAAGCAGAACATCTTCAGCTTGGTGTGAAAAAAAAAGATTAATTTCCCACTAAAATGAGCGCGTGTGTAAGACTTTAGCATAACTGCATGTAAAGTAGGACCTATAAGAATACTGAATATAAGGTGATTTTGTTGGCTTTCTACTAATTGCTTAAAAACATAAAGTACTTGAATACTGCACAATCATTCTAAAAGATATTCTGATTTTAAGAAGTGATGTTACAAGCATTGATCTTTGGCACCCTCAACAAATCCAAGAACGAAGGTGTAGGGGTCACCCCTCACTGTGCCTATTACTGCAACACTGCTCCATTCAATGTGAGCCCCTTTCAATTGGAGGATCCGCAATCGGGTCCCCATCAATCAAGTAGTGATGCCATATCCTTTTATGCCATTACATTTGTGTTAGAAAATCCCTTTAAATATTACTAATAAAAATCCCTTTAAATATTACCAATCCCTTTAAATATTACCAATACATATTTAACCTTATCTTAGTTGTATTTGACAACTAATATGTCTCCCACTATAATACTGTGGCTGTAGATACAACATCATATAGTACAAATAACCAATTTATTACAGACCCACCTGGCACGGTATTTTTAACTTTCACTTGCATATTTTAACTGGAGATGTATGTTAGAGTTCAGGAAAACACCAGTCCAGTTATTAAAGAATCTATGGGAAGCACGGTGGCTCAGTGGTTAGCACTGTAACCTCACAGCACTGGGGTCCTCGGTAGAGATGAGCAAACGTGATCTTAAAAGTTTGAGGTTTGTACAGGGCAGTTAGTAGGCAGTGCTAAACGTCAAACATGGACTTCTCCTGGAAGTTGATTGCAATGTTAGCAGTCTCGGGAGAAGTCCAAGAAGAGAGAGTTTGGGTCCACATTGTTTTCAATGGTTTCGGGTTCTGATTCAACTTCAGGTACAGTTTTGGTAACAGAATTGGACTTTGGAATAGAGTTCGGGTCGGGTACCTGAACTCGAACCTCCACTAGTCAGCTCATCTCTAGTCCTCGGTTCATATCTCATCTGCAATGTGTTTTTTATGTTCTCCGTGAGTTTCCTCTGCTTTTTCGGATTTCCTTCCACACCCCACAGTCATACTGAATTTAGATAGTGAGCACCAATTGGGACAGTGATGACGATGTCTGTAAAATGTTGTGGAATATGATGGCGCTGTATAAGTTGGCAAAATAATTAAGTGGACTGCATTGCCGAGACATGTTGTTCACCTTGGGGTTGTTCAATTTCATAAAGTTAGTAATTGGATCAACACTAAGCCATCTACAAGTAAATGGACAGTCTTTCTAATTACCGTATATTTTTACACCTAGGACTACATCCATAACCAGTGAATTTGACCAAATTTGACTGAAAAGTATTCACATCGATTTTTCTGGCTAACACGGTACCACAATATAATTTATTATTGTACACCAAATTTGACTCAAAGTCGAACCTCCATTGATCGATCTCTAGTTAACAACTGTGGAACTATGAAACATCCCACTTAGTAATTCTGAATTGAAAACAGAGATTCTATTCAGGACAACATCTGAGTAGATCGTAGCTTCAGAGAACATCTCTCACTCTGGAGGACCCATTAGTTGATTTCTTTACATGAACAGCCCATTGATTTAATGGGAACTGTGTAATGCTTCATTTCTCCTGCGGTGGCACTGCAGGCAATTCTAATACTTTCTGCTAGGCTTCTGGTTAGATCACAGCTGATTGCTGGGATTCTCATTTTGTTGTCATCCTGGTACTGTTCTAACAGGGATTTCCAGAATGGACAAGCGAAGAGATGAGGACAAAAGGATTCTATGTTTAGATGATTTTTCATAATTTACATAAGAAATGCCCTTTACAGACTTGACACGCTTCTCATAAATTTTATTTAAGGTCTTGACAACAGCTGTGAATGAAACGAACAAAAATG